>JAJEKV010000060.1:8086322-8686322 GCA_021234155.1 Isoetes taiwanensis
AGCTACTGAGCACGGCCTCTGTAGGCTTGTTGGGATCGTACCTCCGGGAGGTAATGGATACGCGGACTTAGTTATGCCCCCCTGTCCGACATTAACCTCAGCTGTACTTGTGATTATGTATATAACTGTGCAGTATGTCAGCATCCTTATTGCTACTAAGGTTTTTCCCCCGAAAACCCTTCGGGGCGGGGGTTTTTTAATCCTGGTAGTAATACGCCTGCTGCTCTCTCTTTGTACTTGGGTCCCATAGGCCAGTTGGTCTCCGTGGACGATAAAATCATATTCTATTCTATTCTATTCTATAAATACAAAATCCTTTTGTATGAGGAAATGCAGTCGGGTGTCTAAGGTACTTATCAGTTCTCATGTCACAGATTGGGAATATAAATATGAGCCTTTATTTCCACCTAGAAGTTACTATAAAAAATATTTTTTGTAACTTAGATGTGTGATTTACTTGCAAGATATCCAGACCAAGTAACATAGCGTTGTGTTGTTTGAGCTCTTTGAACAAGCAACCCAAAAGTTACTATAAAATTATTTTTTGGTAAATTAAATGTAATTTATTTGTAAGATATCCAGACTAAGGTAACATAGCATTGTTTGAGAGTGGAACCTTTGAACAAGGTACGCGTTGTTTACAAAAGAAAGTACAATTTGGAAGCATTTAAGGAACATTTTCCTTTCTCTTTGGTGAATTGAAATAGCGAATTAAATGAATTCAAGAGCTATATGAATTCAAGAGCAAGATACTCATATGTGAAAACATGAGTTCACGGTTTGATTTAGCTACTTCACCCCGAAGAAGCTAGAGGGCAACCCTCCGTGCGAAACACCTTGTTCTTTTTTGTTCTTTATTCCATTTTCTTTGTTTGGTTTTTAAATGTTCATTGATTCTATTGTCATCTTTCCAAAGTGTTTCCTTCATTTCCTTCTTCTGTCTTCTTTTCCTATCGAGATATATTTTAATGTTGGCTCCTTTTTATCTTATGTTGATATTATCATTACATCAATAGCTTCATTTTTCTCCCTTGGTTCCCTTGACTTGTTGCTCATTTTTCTATTTGCTATCTAGGTCGGTTTGATGTCATGGTATTTTTTGTTGACGTAGTATTAGTGGGTGCATTAATTCTGTTAGATTTGTGCTTTATTATTGTTGTTGTTTTGGTTTGCCATATCGTGGATTTGTTGTTTTTATCCCAACAATTCCTTTCCAATATTTTATTGCATTGTTCTATGGTTCGCTTTATGTATTTCGTTATTCAATACTCTGCTATAGTTCCTTTCCCATCTTTCACCGCATTGTTCCATTTGTTCAGTTTATGCACTTCATGGTTCCGATACTCTGGCATTCTTCACTTCCCTGTTTTGCCTCATTTCCATTATTCTGTTACCTTTATTGTCTCATTACTCCTTTGTCACTTTTGCACTCTGTTGTTTTTTATTTTCTAGCATTCCTTACTTGCTCCTCTTTCCTCGTTCTTCTTCTTGTTCCATGTTCCTCATCAGCTTCTTATTGGTGCATTTTGTTCATTTTGCATTGATCCTGGTCGACTCAATTCTTCTTTTGGTGGCTTCATTTCATATATTCATCTCCTTACCTTTATCTATGCATTACGTTTCAAGTTTTGTTGCATTGACTCTTATAGACTCGTTTTTTCCTTTGACGGTTTTTAAGCTTAACACAACCTTTCTTCAGGATCCAGAGTTCACAAACCGGGTGTAAGCTCATTTGGCGTGAGATATTCAGTCGGGGCGAAGGGAATGAGTGCAATGGGGTAAAAAACAGGTTTTTGCGAAAGAATGGGGAGGCAAAAGGCTTTGGCTCGGCCGAAGCTTGATGCCTTATATGCGGGCCGAGTCTCTTAGAGGGCGGGTCTCTGATGGCTTGCATGAGCAAGCAGTGCTTCGTCCGATCGAGGTTGAGGAGGAGGCCAAGGTGTCACAGGCCAGGGTCAAAGCGGGTTTGACGTGGTTGAAGCAGTCGGACACTTGCTCTCAAGCCTTTTTCCGAGCAGCCCGCCGAAAAGTATGCGCAAACCATGGCGGACATAGTTACACCCCAGGGAGTGTTGTTGCAGCAACCAGATGCTATCAAGGCCTTCGTAGCAGCGCACTATGAAACATTTTTCAAGGAGAGCCCGCTTTCCTCACAGAGTGTTTTTCAAGAGCTGGTGCTGGCCAAGGTTTCGCCAAGAATCTCAGGGCTTCTACATTTCATGTTTGTTTGGTTTCTTGTTTATTCAAATTTGACATGTTGACCCCATAATCGTTTTATCATAATCCTTCAATCCTGCTGCCTTTTGTCTATCAGTTTGACCTCGGCTGCTTTTGCGTCCATTCAAGTCCTCCTATTCCATTTGTTCTATTGCTCCATCTTATTTGACACGTCTCATTGACTCTATCCATCCATCGCGTTCTGATATCATTGGAGGTTTTGACATGCTATGGGCTCCGTTCACATTGCAGCTTTTGGATCGGTTAGTTATCCATTGCTTTTAATGTTCTTTGATTGGTTTTTGAGTTTTTCAATTATACTCCATCAGATCTTCTGATCCATTCTTGCTGTATCCTGTATTTTTCCCCTTCATTGTTTTTTTCCCCTTAATCGGGTCAAAGTTTTCCCTTATCGTTGTTCCCCCTTGATCC
Source organism: Isoetes taiwanensis (assembly GCA_021234155.1). Lineage (NCBI taxonomy): Eukaryota > Viridiplantae > Streptophyta > Lycopodiopsida > Isoetales > Isoetaceae > Isoetes > Isoetes taiwanensis. The sequence continues at coordinate 8,088,972 of JAJEKV010000060.1, forward strand.
ATAGCTGAATCTGGTTTCCCGCCAATCAAGTTGTGTTGTTTGTCCTATTTTCTATCCTCTTGTTTTTGGCATTGTGGGCTTCTGCCATCTTCCTTTGTAACTTCGATTGCCCTGGTTTGTGTGTCGCTTGCCAATTTTTGCTTCATTTTTTCTTCTCGATTGGGATTGCTTAGCTTCTGTGCACAAAAAATCCCACCACATAATCAGTAGGAGTTTGCATATCCATCTGTTGACAATTCATAAAATATGCATCGCACTTTCCTCAAGGGTAAGAAAGCCAAGTACATCGTGGAGCATTAGAGGAAAATCTCCTATCTCTTGGGCCATCATACCAGAACCTTCTAGCTAAGGGTGCTCAAAAAGCCTACACAACCTATAGGGAACATCACTTTTGAGCAATACATACAATAGTTGCAGCAGCTCTCAGGAGGCTCAAGCAGCAATACCTTCGCATATAGGTCCGGCGCTGGAAATCAGAGAGGAGGATATTATCCAAGGCCTACAATGTCTTGCCAATGGGAAGGTATCAGACTTAGACGACATGCAGACATAATTGCTCAACCGCCTAATCATGTGTCAAGGGCCTTGACTGGCTTAGGATAGGAGACTTGTTCCGATTGTAGAGGGATCCATGGTATGCAGATCTACCAGAGATCCATAGCAAGCTAGGCCTAATACTTTGCCACTACGAGAGGTCAAGGTAGAAGATAGGGCGTCCCCATCCAAGGATTGTACCGTGGCATTACCGCTCATGAAAGCACATGACCCACACACCATAATGTAATCAATGTCTATCCTTCTTGATGCAACATGAAACAATGGTGAAAAAGTGACGCGAAGATGCAATTATTATATTTTTGATATTGATGCCTAGATTATCTTATAGTCTATTTTATTGAACTAGCTGCCAAAGACCGTCTATGCCTTTGGCATAACCGATTGCACATCTTGCAAAAGTGTGTTTGCGGTTGACACTTGTTTCTAATACATTCTAGAAGAAAATTCACAGCATGTCAATAAATAAAAGTGTCATAATCTTTTAAACTCAAATCAGGAGTGTTAAAAAAAGAAGAAGAGAATTTAAGTGCTTAAAACAACGTGGAATGCGCTCAAATGCAGCTAAGCTTTTCTATACGATAACCTCTCTTTGCAACTAACCACATACTATTTTTAATTGTAGCAAGCTATATTACAGGTACAGGGGGTGTAGAACTATACCCAGAAGCAATCAATACATCTCGGATCATAGCTCCCTAGAGTGTCTTGGGCGCACTAGAAAGATGACTTTCAGAAGATGGCCAAGCTCCTTACATGCCTCGGAATAGTCATTCCTGCGAAATAGGTTCATTAACAAACGAATGGCTTGCCTGTTCCTTATAGTTCTTCCTAGCTCAAGGCCTGTTAGCTTCCTCAATTTTGGGAATGCCTATCTTTTCCCAAAATTCATATAACGATTCAGTCTTGAAGAAGGGGACAAACACCTCTAAGAGCCCATTACCTCAGATAAAGGGGCAAGCCCAGAGGGCGAGCCCGTTTATCTGAGGTAATGGGCGCAATGTGTTTATCCCCTTTAACCCGGCGAACGCCTTCATCCATAGCTAGGATCTGAGCTTCCATAGCTCAGTTATCACAGCTTCGCAGGGCCATAGATCGGTTATCAGAAGTCCAAAGCTCGATAATCAAGTCCTAGCATAGATTATCAGCATCCGTGGTTGAATCCAGGGCAAAAAAAATCCCTCCGAAGCTGAATGGAGAGAAAAGTTGTAACGCCGCTGCTCCTTTCCCCCGTTTCCACTTGCCTGTTATGCCCTATCATAGGGCAGCAATCAACGGCCAGGGATGCGTTGATCTAAAAGCGTGCCGGTTAAGAGGAGGATAACCCTCCTCTTGAGATGATTACGATAGATAACCCTAGAGGCCGGCATGGCAAATAACCCTTGAGGTCGGAAGGCCGAGAGGGTTATCTGCCATAATGATCGAGAGGGGAGGGTTGGCCTCCTTTAACCGGCAGTTCCTCGGAGATTTTAATCCTGGCCATTAGATGTAGTTCAATTATTAGGCATAATGTGACATTTTCAGCCTGTTTATCATGATAAATGTGTCGCAGCCCTTAATCTGCAAACTGCTTATCATGATAAACAAATTTGTCATCTGACGTATTCGATTCACAAACAAATTGCAATTTCAATTCCTTGTCTTTGCTTTGTTACGGACCATGAGATCGCAGCCTCACGATAGAGTTGCTAATTCCTATACAACAAAGACCGAAAGATCATTGATGATCCAAAATGCGGCGAAACATAGGAAAAAACTTTTATGCGTAAACTCTACTTCTAGAATGCAAGAAAGAAATGTTTGCGGACATCCACATAAATCGATTCATCTCAACAATGTCCACGCGAAACCAAGTTCAACTCTAATCAATCACGATTTTGCCCAAATATATCGAGCTTAGAGAAGAAGTCGCTTTATGGTACGATTGCTATTGCACATTTCTGTAGCGTAATTCAAGTAAGGAGATCAAATGGGCTAAAGGTCTATTCAAGAAAGCACAAGAGTCGGGCTATGGTGCAATAGAACAAAAGCTTTTCTTTAGCCGAATGGAGCATGCCCCTTTTCCCCTCAGCTAGCCTCTATTGTTTTCTCCAACTCCTTCATGGGAAGATCCCCCATAATAGCATTATTTTCCCCGTTAAAAGCAAAATGATTCAATAATGAGAACATGCTTAGAAAGACTCGAGGAAAGGCATAATGCATCGAGGGGCTTCAATGCACGACCATAAGCAAGCAAAGATCACTAAATGTAAAATCATACAAAACGCAAAGATTGAATCATGAATCCAACAAGAATCATGCGATCAAGTATGCAAGCACATAAAAAAACACTAGCAAATGCATGTTCCTCCATGAATCTCCCTCCATCGCCATCAGATCTTCTCAGGCGCCAATTTTTCCAGTCGTGCTCTCCACAAAGTAAGCTAATCTCCGCAGAGTAAACTTATCTGAATCTGATCCGTAGCCCCTTTGCCCAGCACACAAATTCTTTATCCAAAGGTTAAAGTGCAAAATCTCCTCGAAACTGCCAGTTAAAGGGGTTAAACCCCTTGCTCGGCCATTATGGCAAATAAACGGGCTCGCCCAATTATTTTTGCCATAATGGCCTCGCAAGGGGGTTTAACCCCTTCTTAAACATCTGGTGGAGGCGATTATCACCATGGATCTGATAATCTCCTCAATCTCAGCGGTGGCCTTGATAATCACTCAGGAGCGATGGATTATCAGAAATAACCTTCCCTGCCAAGATGCCGATTTAACGGTGGAGATTGATGCGATCAGATAATCGCACGAGGGCCATTCACAAACATGAGAAAATGCAGACTAACTAATCTGACCATAGTACAAAAATTTCCCGAACTGGGAAAAAAATAGAAGCGTTTGATACGTTTGATAAAAAAAATACATAATGGTCATTCAAAAAGGAACCCGTCAGACTGCCTGCTGACCTTCAGCAGTGGTGGAATGTACCACTGTGACGGTCATCGATGGCCTACACTTCGCAAGGAAGAGCAGAACCGGCAATCGCGCTCAAGCCAGCAGGCTCCACTTCATCGTCCGGGTTGTGAGATTTGTCTATGCATTTTCAGCATAGTTCCTAGTACGAACTATAGAACAGATCCTGTTCAAGTATAGTCGTGCTTGATTTTGCTTTGATGTTTATTATATATGCTTTTGAATGTTTGAAGAAACGACTGTGGGATATACATTTTATGCCGTTCAGATCCGTTTCTGTTGCCGGATTCCTTCTAAGTCACTCACTGATTGCGCATCTTCATAAACAAAAATCACATCTTGCAGCGAACCAAGACAGCGGCAAGACTATTCTGTAGCAAGTCGGCATCAAGTACGTTTCTTTTGAAACCCCTTTTTTTTTTTTCCCGGTTTTATGATCTGGTACTTCTCTGTGCAAAATACCTTCCTCACATGATCTGCTATTCTTCTGTCTAAAATGATGAGCAGTGCTAGATGTACCTTGATGTGTAAGAGCCTTGATGCTTTATACCTTGATGAGTAGCAGTGCTAGTTTGTATGTCTGTCAAAACTGTGTGCCCTCGATATAATACTGCAAGGTTCTACCTTTTACTTTCCCGCTTGAATCTATATCTCCGCTTAACTGGAGATGCCATGGAAAATGAGCAGATTTCTGCCTTGCCTCTTTATGAGACAGACAAAATCAATATGATAAAAAAAAATCTGATGGGGATGATGATGATCCAAACGTATGGGACAATAATGTCACAGACGTAGCGTACCATACCATACCATACCATACCATACCATGCATGCAATATGAGCATGGGGAATAATAAATATGACGAAGATGCAGCATTGATTTTGTGGGTCAACAAACAAAGTTTTGGAAACTTCAGTTTCAGAAAGCAATTTTTCGACCACGACAAATCAGTAAGAAAGCTAAGATCTGGGTAGTAGTCTTTGAGTTGTGTATTTGCTGCTGCTTTAAGGCATAGCTGTTTAAGTATAGCTGTATTTGCTGCTGCTTCCTTTCCTGGTTTTATCTGTTCATTCTAGAAGGCTTACCGGTTAGGAACTGCAAAAGGTTGGTTCTAAATTTGATTGTAGATGACAAAAAGGTTCTTTCAAGGAAATTGGAGTTGTTGTTGGACAAGGTTGGTGCTACTAACTGGAACTGGAAATGCTGGCTCTAAATTCAGTTCTGGAATTGATTGCAGGTCACAAAACAAAAAATGGATTTCAAGACAATTGGGGTTGTAATTGCACAAGATTATGAATGTTCCTACCAGATGCAGATAAAATAATAAGTATGATTCGAAAATCATCGTGTAAAACATATGCACTCTAGGCATTTATCTACATCGTATATTTATCACGCTATAACTCTGCCCTTTTGACCATTTTGCCCTTTTCTGGCTCTAGGATCACTTGTACTGAATGGAGGTATGATCATGGTTCAAGTTAGATGACCTAAACAATGGAGAATGCATGTATGGCCTGGTGAGATTCTTAGAAAGATACTTCTAGCCGAAGCTGCATGCATCTCCTCGTAATGACAATTAGGTACATTCCCTTCAACTCGCATTTTGATCTGATTATGTGATTATCACCTTTAATGCCCTGTCAATTTAAATGCATTGCTAGTTATTTCTTTTGTGCCTTGTCAATGACATCCGGTTAAGCTCACTTCAATAAGGAATGCATCCACTATCGTTGTTCATGAAGAATTCTGCACCCTTGTTAACAAGGCAGCCTTGCTAGAATATGCCTCCAGTTGGCTTGGCTGTGGAAGACCATTTTATCTGGATTAATCCCATCCTCATTTGCATAATCTTAAAATTCTTAGAATATTAGCAAATTATTGAATGTTGCGTAAGATTCCTCCAAGCAAGCATGTTTGATATAGCACCCTTAAATTCTCTGTCATGGCTTTATTAAAAGGATGGCTTGTGGACATTTTGTTGTCGTTTATAAATTTCAATTATGCTGCGGTGTTTATAAACAACATATCTTGCTGCATGTTTTTCCACTAAATGCAAGGCTAAAACTTAAAAGCATAAGCAAATACACAGCCCAAAGATTCAGGTGAGCCCATCGCAAGAGTTGATATTAAAGAGAGTCCTCTACTCAGATTCCACCAGCCACAACCTTTTGCCAAAATAGGCATCCATTCATGTGCCAGGTGACCCTTCAAAAGCAAATTCAAACATGCAACCCGATTCCACTTGGCACCAGTATTGAACAGTATAGATAGACTTCTTCATTGAAGCATAAACTAAAGCCATGCACCAACTAGAAAATGTGATATCGATGGGATAGATATGGGTGCTAAATCACATGTTGCTCTCATGCTCAACTCTCATGCACATGCTGGTTTTGTATGCCACTGGATTTTCATGCCATCCACACTAGAAGCTACAGCTCTGTCTATCAAGAAAATGTCCCTAGAAGTACCTAATACTATTTATAACAACGTTCAGATAAATAGGAGAACTTTGGTTGCAGTGAGCTACGCTGGTCTTATGCATAAATCATACTTAACACGAAGAAGGTAAGGTACATGTGCATAATTTAAGTTTGTCAAAATCTTTGATGAAAATACTGATGTTAGATAAATGTTGTTAGTTCATAGACCTGGAGTTGAGATGTGTAAGCTCTTGGTTTTGTACGCTATTAAATAACATCAACACACATCTGGAGTTGAGATGTGTAAGCTCTTGGTTTTGTACGCTATTAAATAACATCAACACACATGCAAAGTGGATGCATAATAAAGAAGACAAGTACCAAATGTATACAATGGAATTATATAAACTACAATTGTGACAAGTCGGACATGACAACCTCTATGATATTTTGTTTACTTGATGTATAAATTGTATTGTTCCAATAGCTAAAACATTATCGCTAAATCCTGGCCCTTGGGGCCAGGGCCACCGAGAATACCACGTGGGATGAAACCTGCACCCTCGAGATGGGAACGTTATAAACAGAATACTTATCGTAGCAAATAACTAACCTACCTCCACTAATTCCCATGAGATGGGAACGTTATAAACAGAATACTTACCGTAGAAAATAACTAACCTACCTCCACTAATTCCCTGGTCCAGGTTTATCATCATCTTGGATTGATTCAAAAAGTGCCTCGCCTAATCCAACTGGGTATACATTCTATAATTTCTCTTCAAAATTTGTTTCGTTGCTTTTTTTACTTAAAAATGAGCGTCCCTCTTCTTGTGCAAAATAACATTTTTTGAAGACGTTGAGTACGCATGCCCTACAAGATCAATCCCTCCTTTGGCACTAATCAACGGGCTTTCATCGAAATGTCGTATATGTTCTATTGGCTATCTCATCAAAGCTAACAATGTCAATTATGTCTTTGCTCTTACCTGACTTTGACTGGAATGGTCGGTGCTTGCTCGATCTAATCCATTTTTCTTTTTTCAAAAGGTTTTCAGTTTGTTGTTCTTGGCGTCACGACTCACGATCTCATTGATACTGTTGGTTAGTTTTTATCCGTTCTCTGTTGCTGAGCTAACCTTGTCTTCCAGTGGCCAGATTCTTCCCCGATTCTTGCTTCCAGTCTTGCCAGATTCTTGCTCGATTCTTGCTTCTGATTGTCTCAGTTTCTTGCTTAAGTTTCTTTCCAGGTTTTTGCTAGATTCTTGCTTCAGAATGTGCTGGATTTTGCATCCCAAGCTCACAATTTTTCCATGCCAAAGTTTTTGGCCTCCACCGGCTGTTCTCGGCGCGCGGGTTCGTTGTGTCCGGATACCTCCAGTTGGCAAAGCGTGTGTTGGCATGTTGGTGAAATCTGAGAGTTATAAATGGTTAATGGTTTCACGTTCTAGCCCCCTTAGGTTCATTTTTTGTGCTTTTAGTTGGTTCAGGAACTTGGTTTATTTTCCTTAATATATCCATGTTTTCTTTTCTATTATGGTCTTGGGATCCATTTTCTTGCCTCTGCTTGATTTATTCTCCTTAGTATATCCGTGTTTCCTCTAGTCGATGTTTATGAGACCCAATGGAGGATATGCTTATGGATACTGTTTCGGAGCTGACCAATGTCTTTCACCGAGGTCTTAGGTGCTAACATCTTCGGATTTCCAGATGGCATTAGGGTTTTCCATCCTCTCCTTCTTTCCACATTCTTATTCCAGCAGCAGGTAACCAATCCACGAACGTAGGACCTCAGTTTCCTTCTTTTGCTTTATGCGTGCTTTATCCCCTTCATCGAATTCATGTTTCATCTAGTCAAAGTACATTACGCTTCAGGTTCGTAACCCTTCATTAGATGCATGTTTCTTCAAGTCGATCTTGAATTTGGGTTTTCAAACACGCTCCTTCCATTATGTCCCTTGGATACATGCTTGTTCTAGTTCGATGAAACTTTGACTTGCTGATAGGCATCTTTATTCTCTCCTTATCGACCAATGAAGGGCGGGTTTTGTTACGCTACATTATAAGATGGGTTTGTCATGGGCCTTGGATGTTGTATGTTTTTTTGTGCCATGCCATGATGCGAACTTTTCAGGAGAATTTGTAGTGTTCTGAATGCCCCTGATCACTTGTGTTACTCTCTCCCCAGTAATGACCCCATTTTATCATGTTTGTTCTGGGGCCGCTTTCATGGATCTTGATCCTTTATATCATGTTTCTTCTAGACTGTGTTTCGTGAATCTTGTACAATTGTCGTTGTCTTGCAAGAATTCATAGGTTATGCATTTCTTTTTGGTCTCAAAGTGCAATTGTGCGTTGTGGCATTACTTGTTCCAATCTTTGTGAGATGTTTGCATTCTATGATTTTCTTTGCCCTTCCTAAGATGGGCCTATGATCCATTGTTTTTAAACTTTGTGCAGATGGATTCTTTAGCATTTATATCTTTCACATTTTCTGTACTCATGAACTCACTATTTTAATGGTTCATTTTTGTACATTTGAACTTGTTATCTTAATCAATTTCTTATACGGGTTTTGAGTCAAATAGCGACCCCATCTTGACTTGGTGATAACTTGGGCAACAATAGATGAAATTTATTAGTATAACTTCGTGACACCATGGATCAACAATGGCCGAGATTCTTTTATGATGAGTGATGGCTTCCTCTTCAATTTAAGTATGGGGTGTATGAGGTCTATAATTGTTATTGTGTCGGAGTTTTTCAGAGCATTTGCAAGATGTGCTCATTCTTCGGCATTGATTTATTGGTTTGGTACATATACTTGGGTTCTTTTTAGACTACTCGTGTCTATTATAGGGTGGTTGGATACATCATTCACATCACTTGGCCAAGTTTATTTCTGTTGTTCTTTTATTCTTTGTTCCCTTTGTTCTGTTTGTTCTATCTGTCTTTGCATTCGTTCCTTTGCCCCTTTTATCCTATTGTTCCATTTACTTATTTCGCCCTTGCTTCGTGTTCATGCTTCCTTTGGTGTCGTTGCTGCTAATATATTAGTCTCTAGTTCTATTGTTCTGGTTACTGCACTAATCTCATCTTCCACTTGACATCTTTTTGTTCCCTACATTCCATCAGTTGCTTTAGTTAGCTTTGTCCATATTGGTTCGTTTTTTGTCTCTTTCTTAGCTCCATACATGAATCGTACGGTTCATTCATTTTGCTCACGTATGTCTTTTTTGCTCCACGTCTCCTCCGATCCTATTTAATTTTAGTGCTTGTTTTGCTTTAGATAGTTGTTCCATTTTTTCAACTGCCATACCTTGTCTCTTTAATCTAATTGTTCTTCATGCTCCTTTTTTCCTTTTTGTTCTTTATTCCATTTTGTTTGTTTGGTTTTTCAAAGTTCATTGGTTCTATTGTCATCTCTTTCCAAAGTGTTTCCTTCATATCCTTCTTCTGTCTTCTTTTCCTATCGAGATATATTTTAATGTTGGCTTTGATATTATCTTCATTTTTCTCCCATGGTTCCCTTGATTTGTTGCTCATTTTTCTATTTGCTATCTAGGTTAGTTTGATGTCATAATATTTTTTGTTGACGTAGTATTATTGGGTGCATTAATTCTGTTAGATTTGTGCTTTATTATTGTTGTTGTTTTGGTTTGCCATATCGTGGATTTGTTGTTTTTATCCCAACAATTCCTTTCCAATATTTTATTGCATTGTTCTATGGTTCGCTTTATGTATTTCGTTATTCAATACTCTGCTATAGTTCCTTTCCCATCTTTCACCGCATTGTTCCATTTGTTCAGTTTATGCATTTCATGGTTCCAATACTCTAACATTCTTCACTTCCCTTTTTTGCCTCATTTCCAATATTCCGTTACCTTTATTGTCTCATTACTCCTTTGTCACTTTTGCACTCTGTTGTTTTTTATTTTCTAGCATTCCTTACTTGCTCCTCTTTCCTCGTTCTTCTTGTTCCATGTTCCTCATCAGCTTCTTTTTGGTGCATTTCATTCATTTTGCATTGATCCTGGTCGACTCAGTTCTTCCTTTGGTGGCTTCATTTCATATTCATCTCCTTACCTTTATCTATGCATTACGTTTCAAGTTTTGTTGCATTGACTCTTATAGACTCGTTTTTTCTTCGGCTTCTACATTTCATGTTTGTTTGGTTTCTTGTTTATTCAAATTTGACATGTTGATCCCATAATCGTTTTATCATAATCCTTCAATCCTGCTGCCTTTTGTCTATCAGTTTGACCTCAGCTGCTTTTGCGTCCATTCAAGTCCTCCTATTCCATTTGTTCTATTGCTCCATCTTATTTGACACGCCTCATTGACTCTATCCATCCCGTTTCTCATTGTTGTTATCTATTTTTTGCCCCGCTCATACTTTGTTCCTTTTTTGCTATGTAGTCTTCTGCCCCAGGAGTTTTTATTCAATCATCATCCGTCCAATCTGCTTTTTGTTGTTATATATATTCTAATAGTTCTACTAAGTATCGTAGTTTGTTATTTGTTCCATGGTCTTCGTTAATCTCCTTTGCCTTGGTCATCTCTATGCTATGCTCACATGTTTTTCGTCAGCTTTCCTTGCTGTTTTGCCTCTTTTCACACATTCCAACTCGCTCATCTTATTCCGGCCTCTTTTTTTACTTGGTTTCACTTTTCCTATTTTTCCTTGCCCTGTCTTCCATGTCACTATCAATACTAGCTCTCTCTTATGTGGTTCCTTTCTACCAAGTGCTATTCCTTATCTTCACCGGGCATTCATCCCATCTACTTTTTTGTTGCTCTATTTGCATCTTTATTGTCTTGACTTTTAGATTCGTTCCACTTTCTTCATGTGTTTTGTTACCCTCATCTGTGCATTTTGTTTCTTTTTATCCCAGTAACCCTTGTGGACTGGATCCCTACTTAACCTTTTTAGTCACATCTAGAGGGCGTTGTGGTCACGTGCTTATTCTGATGTCTCATCTTCCACTTGGGATGGTGAAGTTTCATCTTCATTTTATTAATGTATAGCTGTTTTGATTACATGAACCAAAGGTCCCGGGGCGGCGCATATAAGTTGTTCTTCTAAAGTGTTTCCATCATTTTCCTTCTTCCTTTTTCCAGTGATCTGGCCATTGGGTCTCCAGTTCTTATCATAAGCTCAGCCTTTTCTCTATTCCTAGCTACTGTTCTCACCAAGGTAGACAGTTGCTCAAACTCAGAGAATGCTCTTGAAAGAGAGAGTACATGAAAGTCTTTTGTAATTGGAACTCCAGCTGCGTCAAGATCTGTAACAATGTTGTCATACGTTTGAAAGAAAACAGTTAGATTATCTTCTTCCTCGAATTTTAATCTTCTCAGCTCCCTGTCAAGTAATTCAATTTGAGATGAATTTTTCACCTCATAGTTCTTTATCAAAAAATCCCACATCTCCTTGGGTGTTTTATTTTTTATTTTGAACATGATACTAGAACTTAGCTTACTAGCAATGATACATCTTGCCTGATGTGTTCTTTTTGTGTTGCTCCCACTTGCAACAGCATTTATCGATGCCTCACTTGCACCACTGTCTTGAGAGTTTGTTGTGCTGCTCTCACCTTCTTCAATACTTTCTCCAATCACCAGATCCCACAGTTCTTCAGCCAGCAACACATCCTTCAGTCTTTCCTTCCATGCCTGAAATCCAGCTTCTCCTTGAAATATCTCAACTTCATTGAGCAAGGAAGAACCAAGTCTAATTGCCATTTGGCTCTGATACCAATGTTAAATAATGTGAGTAACAATTTAGAAACAACAATTCTAAGTAATAGATAGGCAACTAACTTCAATATAATCAGTTAAGCTAGACAATAACTTAAACTATCAATTTCAGTCCATACAACTACAATGACAATGGTCAATATTTCAAACTACTAGTATTCATTAAAAGACCATTCCCCTGCAAATATTACAGCATCGAACTCATTACTCAGTATTCATCTTGTTTTTAATTTATAGATCTGATCCTAACCACTTGCAGGCAGTTCCGGATCGATCCAATTCGGTCGCCTCTCCTGTAGGAAGTCGTTTGATTCTATTCGGCCTCACAATGTATCTATAAATAACAAGATCTGGATTTTCATAATATTCACTGACCATATGGTTTAACCTATGCTGTTATTTTTTCAACTTTAAACCATTGAGGGTCTCAACCTTGTCTTCACCTTAACCATTGAAGTTATTAATTTCGTCTTCACAACTTGTATCCTCCTTCACATTAACATTTCCAACAATAGGGTGGTTGGATACATCATTCACATCACTTGGCCAAGTTTATTTTTGTTGTTATTTTATTCTTTGTTCCCTTTGTTCTGTTTGTTCTATCTGTCTTTGCATTCGTTCCTTTGCCCCTTTTATCCCATTGTTTCATTTACTTATTTTGCGTTGCTTCGTGTTTTAGTTCGATATGCTCTAGTGTTCATGCTTCCTTTGGTGTCGTTGCCGCTCATATATTAGTCTCTAGTTCTATTGTTCTGGTTACTCCACTGATCTCATCTTCCACCTAACATCTTTTTGTTCCCTATATTCCATCAGTTGCTTTAGTTAGCTTTGTCCATATTGGTTCTATTTGGTCATTAGTCTCCTTAGCCTCCACGGTCTCTTTTTAATTGTTCTAGTTTGGCCATTTGCTCTCGTTTTTTGTCTCTTTCTTAGCTCCATACATGAATCGTACGCGCATGTCTTTTTTGCTCCACGTCTCATTCGATCCTATTTAATTTTAGTGCTTGTTTTGCTTTAGATACTTGTGTCTTTAATCTAATTGTTCTTCATGCTCCTTTTTTGGGTCGCCCCTACGGGGGCAGACCCTCGTTTATGTGGGTATGTAGGCATATCTGGGTATATGCCGGCATATGCCTAGCATATGCTGATGACTGCTAAAAACTGGCTGCTGCCTGTAAATGGTCGGTCATCCAGCCCCATTCCTTCTCTCGCGTTGTTCCTCCGTTCCCGCTCCGCTTCTCTTCTCAAAGCAAAAAAAAGCAGCAGAAGATGGCTCCATCCCCCGGCTTCCGGAGGCCCTGCTCTGCCTCGTCCTGTCTCTGCGATGGAGCTTTTGTTGGCTTCTGCCTCGGGAATAACAGAGGATGTGAAGAACATGCTTTCATGTTAGAGGGCTTTTTCAAACAGAGTCGGATGGTAAGAATAGGTTTCTGGATTGAGCTTCTTCAAACATAGTCGGATGTTTACGCTAGTTTTAAGTTTTTTCTCTGCGTCTTCAAACGGGGTCCAATGGTTCCGCTTCTTCAAACAAGGTATCATCCTTATCACCACGTGAGCTTGATGCAGATTTGTATACTTAGAGGCGGTTTTAGCACCGGCTTCCGTCAAATGCAATGTTCATAGGATACCTTTTACCTTTCACATGCAAAGATCTTGCATTTTCTTGACGAAGACTTGAGCACGCCTTAGAGAACCATATTACGCAAAGTGAAGATGTTTACCAAAAGATTTTAAATACTCGGTTTGAGCAAAACAATTGGCGGGGTTGCCTCCATGTGAACAAAAGATCAGCTCAATAAGCTGCAGCTTCAATCATTCAATATCACCAGGCTAGGCCACCATTCGGTCCATATTTCCTCCTGGCTCTATCTAATAGTCTGTAGTTCTAGAAGTTCAGACAGCTTCCTTTTTAGAGGTAACCTATTTTTGAAGTCCATTGATTCTTCCCTGGTGGCTATGATACGAAGGGGGTTTTCTGAGTGTATGCATTCGGGGTTGCTGCCATTTATGGATCCATGCTTGCTTGATGTGCCTGGGTTTCATTTTTCTTGATCTTGGATTATCTGCAGGCAAACCTGGGTAAACAATGCATTCGGGCTTTTGCCGCCTCTAGAAGGCTATGATTCTCCTAGATCCTGTTGAAATGCAAGATGCAGGGGAATGCCTTGGGTCAGGGCAGTATTATCATTTTCTTCTAGTGCTTTTGACTGGACGTTCATTTGGAAAGTATGTCATTAGTGCTTGTTTTGAAGGCATGCAACGATTGATTTTCATAGATGCTATTAAAAACTCAGTGTCTTCTTGTGGAGCAGTGGTATCTGCGGTCCTTAATAAAAAAGCTTGGTGTTCAGTCGGATTCGTGCAGTTACTCATGCCAAATATGCTGTAGTTGGATATATTATGCAACATCCTGGAGTTCCGGGTATGCCTTGTGAATCACACAAAAGGTTTTGCAAATTACATGTACCTTTGTCTTCGGCCTGGTATCTTTGTCTTCCGCTTGGTAGGGAAAACTAGACAAAGGTTCATACTGAGCAGACAAGACTCAAAAGTGCATGTTAGATTTGGGAAGGTAAGCCTTGCCTTGTTGGAAGAGAATATAACCTTCTGCATGTTTTTTATTGATTATTTAACACAAGTTGGCAAGTTAGCTTTGGAGAAGAAACCCTTCACCAGAATCTTGCTGCCATCAATGAGCGTTCATCTTAAAGACATGAACATTTGTGATGTGAGGTTATCTCTACCATTAATATTAGAATGTGCATCATGGGCCTCAAGAGCTTGGTATCTTGTGTTACATTTCGTTCAATAATATCATAAAGTTGATAATATTGTCTCTTTGTCTACAATTAAGAATATATGTTCATAAGAAAGACACAATATGAAAATGCTGCACTGACATTAGTTATTGCAATTACAAAGCAAAAAAAAACAATAGGCCTTTCTCAAAACAATAGACCTTGAAACCACATTGACATGTTTGGTTAACATCTGGGTATAACAATCTAAAAGGAGAAATACCAAGAGTAGGTTCTTACCAGTTGCTCATGCAGTTGGTCTTTAAGTAGACATGAAGGTTTATGCGGCACAACAACAATTAAGAAGCTAGGGCCATTAATGGTCAAGTTGGTTTTATGGCAAGGCACATTGCCTATAAATACAAAAATCCTTTTGTATGAGGAAATGCGGTCGGTGTCTAAGGTACTTATCAGTTCTCATGTCACAGATTGGGAATATAAATATGAGCCTTTATTTCCACCTAGAAGTTACTATAAAAAATATTTTTTGTAACTTAGATGTGTGATTTACTTGCAAGATATCCAGACCAAGTAACATAGCGTTGTGTTGTTTGAGCTCTTTGAACAAGCAACCCAAAAGTTACTATAAAATTATTTTTTGGTAAATTAAATGTAATTTATTTGTAAGATATCCAGACTAAGGTAACATAGCATTGTTTGAGAGTGGAACCTTTGAACAAGGTACGCGTTGTTCACAAAAGAAAGTACAATTTGGAAGCATTTAAGGAACATTTTCCTTTCTCTTTGGTGCATTGAAATAGAGAGTTAAATGAATTCAAGAGCTATATGAATTCAAGAGCAAGATACTCATATATAGTATATAGATTGTGAAAACATGAGTTCACGGTTTGATTTAGCTACTTCACCCCGAAGAAGCTAGAGGGCAACCCTCCGTGCGAAGCACCTTGTTCTTTTTTGTTCTTTATTCCATTTTCTTTGTTTGGTTTTTCAAAGTTCATTGATTCTATTGTCATCTTTCCAAAGTGTTTCCTTCATTTCCTTCTTCTGTCTTCTTTTCCTATCGAGATATATTTTAATGTTGGCTCCTTTTTATCTTATGTTGATATTATCATTACATCAATAGCTTCATTTTTCTCCCTTGGTTCCCTTGACTTGTTGCTCATTTTTCTATTTGCTATCTAGGTCAGTTTGATGTCATGGTACTTTTTGTTGACGTAGTAATTCTGTTAGATTTGTGCTTTATTATTGTTGTTGTTTTGGTTTGCCATATCGTGGATTTGTTGTTTTTATCCCAACAATTCCTTTCCAATATTTTATTGCATTGTTCTATGGTTCGCTTTATGTATTTCGTTATTCAATACTCTGCCATAGCTCCTTTCCCATCTTTCACCGCATTGTTCCATTTGTTCAGTTTATGCATTTCATGGTTCCAATACTCTGCATTCTTCACTTCCCTTTTTTGCCTCATTTCCAATATTCTGTTACCTTTATTGTCTCATTACTCCTTTGTCACTTTTGCACTCTGTTGTTTTTTATTTTCTAGCATTCCTTACTTGCTCCTCTTTCCTCGTTCTTCTTGTTCCATGTTCCTCATCAGCTTCTTTTTGGTGCATTTCATTCATTTTGCATTGATCCTTGGTCGACTCAGTTCTTCCTTCATTTCATATTCATCTCCTTACCTTTATCTATGCATTACGTTTCAAGTTTTGTTGCATTGACTCTTATAGACTCGTTTTTCCTTCGGCTTCTACATTTCATGTTTGTTTGGTTTCTTGTTTATTCAAATTTGACATGTTGATCCCATAATCGTTTTATCATAATCCTTCAATCCTGCTGCCTTTTGTCTATCAATTTGACCTCAGCTGCTTTTGCGTCCATTCAAGTCCTCCTATTCCATTTGTTCTATTGTTCCATCTTATTTGACACGCCTCATTGACTCTATCCATCCCGTTTCTCATTGCTGTTATCTATTTTTTGCCCCGCTCATATTTTGTTCCTTTTTTGCCATGTAGTCTTCTGCCCCAGGAGTTTTTATTCAATCATCATTCGTCCAATCTGCTTTTTGTTGTTATATATATTCTAATAGTTCTACTAAGTATCGTAGTTTGTTATTTGTTCCATGGTCTTCATTAATCTCCTTTGCCTTGGTCATCTCTATGCTATGCTCACATGTTTTTCGTCAGCTTTCCTTGCTGTTTTGCCTCTTTTCACACATTCCAACTCGCTCATCTTATTCCGGCCTCTTTTTTTACTTGGTTTCACTTTTCCTATTTTTCCTTGCCCTGTCTTCCATGTCACTATCCATACTAGCTCTCTCTTATGTGGTTCCTTTCTACCAAGTGCTATTCCTTATCTTCACCTGGCATTCATCCCATCTACTTTTTTGTTGCTCTATTTGCATCTTTATTGTCTTGACTTTTAGATTCGTTCCACTTTCTTCATGTGTTTTGTTACCCTTTTTGTTTCTTTTTATCCCAGTAACCCTTGTGGACTGGATCCCTACTTAACCTTTTTAGTCACATCTAGAGGGCGTTGTCGTCACGTGCTTATTCTGATCAGGGTTCGAAATTTGGGGGGTTTGACCCTTAAAAATCCGGTTATTCCAAAAAATTTCCGATAGTCAAAAAATATTCCCGGCATTTTTTCAGGCTATTTTCAGAGAAGTTTCTAAGGATTTCCGGGAAAGTACACTATAATTTCATGTATTTCCGGCAGCCTTAAATGCAAGCAGGCATTTTTAATGGTTAGGGCAAATTCTAATTTCGAATTAAGTTTCATCTTCATTTTATTAATGTATAGCTGTTTTGATTACATGAACCAAAGGTCTCGAAGGCTGCATATAAGTTGTTCTTCTAAAGTGTTTCCATCATTTTCCTTCTTCCTTTTTCCAGTGATCTGGCCATTGGGTCTCCAGTTCTTATCATAAGCTCAGCCTTTTCTCTATTCCTAGCTACTGTTCTCACCAAGGTAGACAGTTGCTCAAACTCAGAGAAGGCTCTTGAAAGAGAGAGTACATGAAAGTCTTCTGTAATTGGAACTCCAGCTGCCTCAAGGTCTGTAACAATGTTGTCATACGTTTGAAAGAAAATAGTTAGATTATCTTCTTCCTCGAATTTTAATCTTCTCAGCTCCCTGTCAAGTAATTCAATTTGAGATGAATTTTTCACCTCATAGTTCTTTATCAAAAAATCCCACATCTCCTTGGGTGTTTTATTTTTTATTTTGAACATGATACTAGAACTTAGCTTACTAGCAATGATACATCTTGCCTGATGTGTTCTTTTTGTGTTCCTCCCACTTGCAACAGCATTTATCAATGCCACCACTGTCTTGAGAGTTTGTTGTGCTGCTCTCACCTTCTTCAATACTTTCTCCAATCACCAGATCCCACAGTTCTTCAGCCAGCAACACATCCTTCAGTCTTTCCTTCCATGCCTGAAATCCAGCTTCTCCTTGAAATATCTCAACTTCATTGAGCAAGGAAGAACCAAGTCTAATTGCCATTCGGCTCTGATACCAATGTTAAATAATGTGAGTAACAATTTAGAAACAACAATTCTAAGTAATAGATAGGCAACTAACTTCAATATAATCAGTTAAGCTAGACAATAACTTAAACTATCAATTTCAGTCCATACAACTACAATGACAATGGTCAATATTTCAAATTACTAGTATTCATTAAAAGACCATTCCCCTGCAAATATTACAGCATCGAACTCACTACTCAGTATCCATCTTGTTTTTAATTTATAGATCTGATCCTAACCACTTGCAGGCAGTTCCGGATCGATCCAATTCGGTCGCCTCTCCTGTAGGAAGTCGTTTGATTCTATTCGGCCTCACAATGTATCTATAAATAACAAGATCTAGATTTTCATAATATTCACTGACCATATGGTTTAACCTATGCTGTTATTTTTCAACTTTAAACCATTGAGGGTCTCAACCTTGTCTTCACCTTAACCATTGAAGTTATTAATTTCGTCTTCACAACTTGTATCCTCCTTCACATTAACATTTCCAACAATAGGGTGGTTGGATACATCATTCACATCACTTGGCGAAGTTTATTTTTGTTGTTATTTTATTCTTTGTTCCCTTTGTTCTGTTTGTTCTATCTGTCTTTGCATTCGTTCCTTTGCCCCTTTTATCCCATTGTTTCATTTACTTATTTCGCGTTGCTTCGTGTTTTAGTTCGATATGCTCTAGTGTTCATGCTTCCTTTGGTGTCGTTGCCGCTCATATATTAGTCTCTAGTTCTATTGTTCTGGTTACTGCACTGATCTCATCTTCCACCTAACATCTTTTTGTTCCCTATATTCCATCAGTTGCTTTAGTTAGCTTTGTCCATATTGGTTCTATTTGGTCATTAGTCTCCTTAGCCTCCACGGTCTATTTATTCCATTCATATCTTTTTAATTGTTTTAGTTTGGCCATTTGCTCTCGTTTTTTGTCTCTTTCTTAGCTCCATACATGAATCGTACGGTTCATTCATTTTGCTCACGCATGTCTTTTTTGCTCCACGTCTCATTCGATCCTATTTAATTTTAGTGCTTGTTTTGCTTTAGATACTTGTCTCTTTAATCTAATTGTTCTTCATGCTCCTTTTTTGGGTTGCCCCTAGGGGGGCAAACCCTCGTTTATGTGGGTATGTAGGCATATCCAGGTATATGCCGGCATATGCCTAGCATATCTTGATATTTGCTAAAAAGCGGCTCTTTTTGTAAATGGTCGGTCATCCGCCCCATTCCTTCTCTCAAGGCTGTTCCTCCGTTCCGCTCGCTTCTCTTCTCAAAGCAAAAAAGCGGCGAAGATGGCTCCATCCCCGGCTTCCGGAGGCCCCCGCTGCCCTCTGTCTGTCTCTGCACATGGAGCTTTTGTTGGCTTCTTTTCGGGAATAACGAGGGATGTGAAGAACATGATTTCATGTTAAAGGGCTTTTCAAAACCAGAGTGGGATGGTAAGAATAGGTTTACGGATTGAGCTTCTTCAAACATAGTCGGATGTTTACGCTGGTTTTAAGTTTTTATCTGCGTCTTCAAAGCGGGGTCCAATGGTTCCGCTTCTTCAAACAAGGTATCATCCTTATCACCGCGAATTGAGCTTGATGCAGTTTGTATACTTAGAGGCGGTTTTAGCACCAGCTTCCATCAAATGCAATGTTAAGTAGGATACCTTTACCTTTCACATGCAAAAGATCTTGCATTTTTCTTGACTTGAGCACGCTTCCGAGAACCATATTACGCAAAGTGAAGATGTTTACCAAAAGATTTTAAATACTTCGGTTTCGAGCAAAACAATTGGCGGGTTGCCTCCATGTGAACAAAAGATCAGCTCAATAAGGCTGCGGCTTCAATCATTCAATATCACCGGGGCTAGGCCACCATTAGGTCCATATTTCCTCTGGTTCATCTATCGATGATGTCTGTAGTTCTAGGAGTTGAGGTGCTTTTCTTTTAGAGGTAACCTATATTTGTTCGATTTTTGAAGTCCATTGATTCTTCCCCTGGTGGCTATGATACGAAGGGGGTTTTACGAGTGTATATGCATTCGGGTTCTTTGCCATTTATGGATCCATGCTTGCTTGGTGTGCACAGGTTTCATTTTTCTTGATCTTGGATTATACCCAAGCAACTTGGGTAAACAATATGTTCGAGGGCTTTTGCCTCTAGAAGGCTATGATTCTCCTAGATCCTGTTGAAATGCAAGATGCAGGGGAATGTCTTGGGTCAGGGCAGTATTATCATTTTCTGCTAGTGCTTTTGACTGGACGTTCATTTGGCAAGTATGTCATTAGTGCTTGTTTTGAAGGCATGCAACGATTGATTTTCATAGATGCTATTAAAAACTCAGTGTCTTCTTGTGGAGCAGTGGTATCTGCGGTCCTTAATAAAAAAGCTTGGTGTTCATTCAGATTCGTGCAGTTACTTATGCCAAATATGCTGTAGTTGGATATATTATGCAACATCCTGGAGTTCCGGGTATGCCTTGTGAATCACACAAAAGGTTTGCAAATTACATGTACCTTTATCTTTGTCTTCCGCTTGGTAGGGAAAACTAGACAAAGGTTCATACTGAGCAGACAAGACTCAAAAGTGCATGTTAGATTTGGGAAGGTAAGCCTTGCCTTGTTGGAAGAGAATATAACCTTCTGCATGTTTTTTATTGATTATTTAACACAAGTTGGCAAGTTAGCTTTGGAGAAGAAACCCTTCACCAGAATCTTGCTGCCATCAATGAGAATTCATCTTAAAGACATGAACATTTGTGATGTGAGGTTATCTCTACCATTAATATTAGAATGTGCATCATGGGCCTCAAGAGCTTGGTATCTTGTGTTACATTTCGTTCAATAATATCATAAAGTTGATAATATTGTCTCTTTGTCTACAATTAAGAATATACGTTCATAAGAAAGACACAATATGAAAATGCTGCACTGACATTAGTTATTGCAATTACAAAGCAAAAAAAAACAATAGACCTTTCTCAAAACAATAGACCTTGAAACCACATTGACATGTTTGGATAACATCTGGGTATAACAATCTGAAAGGAGAAATACCAAGAGTAGGTTCTTACCAGTTGCTCATGCAGTTGGTCTTTAAGTAGACATGAAGGTTTGTCTGGCACAACAACAATTCTGAAGCTAGGGCCATTAATGGTCAAGTTGGTTTTATGGCAAGGCACATTGCCTATAAATACAAAATCCTTTTGTATGAGGAAATGCAGTCGGGTGTCTAAGGTACTTATCAGTTCTCACGTCACAGATTGGGAATATAAATATGAGCCTTTATTTCCACCTAGAAGTTACTATAAAAAATATTTTTTGTAACTTAGATGTGTGATTTACTTGCAAGATATCCAGACCAAGTAACATAGCGTTGTGTTGTTTGAGCTCTTTGAACAAGCAACCCAAAAGTTACTATAAAATTATTTTTTGGTAAATTAAATGTAATTTATTTGTAAAATATCCAAACTAAGGTAACATAGCATTGTTTGAGAGTGGAACCTTTGAACAAGGTACGCGTTGTTTACAAAAGAAAGTACAATTTGGAAGCATTTAAGGAACATTTTCCTTTCTCTTTGGTGAATTGAAATAGAGAGTTAAATGAATTCAAGAGCTATATGAATTCAAGAGCAAGATACTCATATATAGTATATAGATTGTGAAAACATGAGTTCACGGTTTGAATATGTAGCATAATAACAGGGGTTTTTTTTGTATTTTTGTACAGTTTTTGCTATGGTTTTCATATGATTTGATGGGCGTATTGCGCGAGGTGTACTAATCAGTATATCTAGAGTGTTCCTAGTATTTTTTTGATTAAAAATCCATTTCTCCATGGTTTACCCCTAACTTTCCTTTGTGAAAAGTCGAGCGCATGCAAAGCTCGATTCTTCTATTCTAGGGTTTCTTTGTTCTTTTATTCATTCCTTTTTGTTTTTTCGTTCCGTCCCGTCTTTGGAATCAAGGATTCATTTGCCTATGGCGGTCATGGAAAGACAGAAGACCTTCTTCCGAATCGTGTACTGGCACCTATGACGGTCATGGAAATATAGAAGATCTTCTTCCGAATCGTGTCTTGTAATCGCAATGTAATCGTATTGTTGAAGGCATGGGCATTTCGTGTATGGTTTACTTTCGGTGATTAGGTTTGAGCTTCTTTTCTCCTCTAAGTGCGCATGGCATTTTCCAGGTAAATTTAATTCATGCAGATGATTCTGAAATGCCGAAATGTTCCTCAGATGCACCACCAGGAAAAGCCCTGGTTTCAAGGAAAGTAGGTGAAGAAAGAGTAATGTCTCATAAGCCATCTGTGATAAAGCAAGAAAGAGTTTTCTCTATTGAAACAAGGCCAATTCACTATATTCCAAATCCCGCAACAAGTGTCTGGAGCTAAAACATCATTGGCCAAGTGTTCACCATTCCTAGAATTGACTCAAGTTTAGTAGAAATTGAACCGTGGCATCTGATCTTGTGCTGATAATTCCAAGCTCCCAGTTAATTTCCTTCCTTTGATGTTTTGGTCAATCAAAACTTGGAGTTCAGGACTTGGGTTTTCTGTGTAGTTGGAACTGGATACCGTATGTGCTTCTTGTTTGCCTTTGTCATTTTCCACAAGGCCCATTAGCAATAAGCTGAAATTCCTCTTATCTCCACAAGGCCCATTAGCAATAAGCTAAAATTCCTCTTATCTATGAATGCAACGGCAGTTGGGAAATGGTAAGAATGATAAGGAATTTATGACAGGGAATTTTATGTAGAGTAGTTGGCATTGGTTAAGAATGATAAAGAATATAAAGAAAGGGCGGCCGGTGAGCCACGAGTCATCAAATTCCCTTTGAGAACATTATACCCCGATCGTAGTTGTGGCTTCCAATAAAACCGATATCGCGACTCACAGATTACCTTTGCATTCCGACCTTATATTTGGAAGCGGTAAACTTTATATACTATGCTGCTTTAAGAAATGATGGCAAGACCAAATGATGTAATCATAATCACAGGTATGCATTTTTTAAAATGCCAGGGCTTGATTTTTTTTAATGTATGATCTCTATTTTATTTACTTATTCTGGTTATGCATTTGCCAATTTAGTGATGTATGATCTTTGTCTCATTTTATTTGTGCTATACATTCACGAAACATGACTCTGGGCAAAGCTATTGCACATGATCTGTCTAAGAACCAATACACTATTAGCTGGTTTTCTGTGTAGTTGGAACTGGATACCGTATGTGCTTCTTGTTTGCCTTTATCATTTTCCACAAGGCCCATTAGCAACAAGCTGAAATTCCTCTTATTTTCACAAGGCCCATTAGCAATAAGCTAAAATTCCTCTTATCTGTGAATGCAAAGGCAGTTGGGCAATGGTGAGAATGATAAGGAATTTTATGACAGGGAACTTTATGTAGAGTAGTTGGCAGTGGTTAAGAATGATAGAGAATATAAAGAAAGGGCAGCTGAGCCCTGAGTCATGAAGAATTGTTGCAGTCCCTTTGAAAACATTTGCTGGCATCTGCAGTCGTGGCTTCCAATAAAACTGATATGCAGCTCACGGATTACCTTTACCTTACCTTTACCTTGAAGCCTCTGGACTTGGTCATCTTCTTCTTCACTCAATCGGAAAAACTAGCAAAGATCAATAAGGGATATGAAATATTGTTCGACAAAAAACATGTTCTATATTGAACTAGTAAAAACAAGGGCAATCAGAGATATTCTAATGCAGAGTTCAAGTTATTTAGAAGTGAGACCATTATTGCCATCTTCATTTTTGGGCTTAGGAGATAATGAAGAAGAAATGAGAATATCAGACAAAAGGTACCTAGAGTGGTTAGTTAAATAAAAAACACATGTGTCATTTGGATCATGAGGCTATTGCGGGATTTTTAAGCCATTGTGGTTGGAATCCGACGTTCGATTCCCCAGGGGGGTTTTACCGCTTGTATATTTTTTGCGAATGTGTGTAAGAGATGCTTCTACAATATTGTAAATGTGTTAAGATGTCCTACCATAAAAACCATGTTGTGTTCGGGCCCAAAAATACACATTACCTCATTTAACTCATTTAATACAGTCTCTCTCATTGTTTCTAATATAATATCATTATAATTTAAACGACCTGTTTATATGCAATACCTTTTCTAAGGCGCTGAATGTGCATTGCTCTTTGGATTAGCCCAAGCTTGGGGGAGTTTGCTTTGTTAGGGACCGAAGGGCCCAAAAAAAAATTTCATATAACAAACAACACATATCTACCATTAATATTAATTAACACAAACCATTGCATTTAACACATTCAAATTAAAATCCCCCTGAAACCCCCTTTGGTTTGGGTGCATATTCACACGGGGGGTGACATAGGGCAGCGAGAGCCCCTAAAATGGATGTTTCGCATGTACGAAATCAACACCATGTAGTATATTACCTCAAATCTTATAGTATTTTGTAAATCTTGTTATACAGTATAGCAAATTTTGTACATGGATACCCCACAAACGAGGAATTTTATGTACGGTGTAGATTAAGGAATAAAGGGTGAATATGCCTATCCAACAACTCTCGATGCCCGGAGTCACCCCCCATGTGAATATGCACCCCGAAGAAGCTAGAGGGCAACCCTCCGTGCGAAGCACCTTGTTCTTTTTTGTTCTTTATTCCATTTTCTTTGTTTGGTTTTTCAAAGTTCATTGATTCTATTGTCATCTTTCCAAAGTGTTTCCTTCATTTCCTTCTTCTGTCTTCTTTTCCTATCGAGATATATTTTAATGTTGGCTCCTTTTTATCTTATGTTGATATTATCATTACATCAATAGCTTCATTTTTCTCCCTTGGTTCCCTTGACTTGTTGCTCATTTTTCTATTTGCTGTCGGTTTGATGTCATGGTATTTTTTGTTGACGTAGTATTAGTGGGTGCATTAATTCTGTTAAATTTGTGCTTTATTATTGTTGTTGTTTTGGTTTGCCATATCGTGGATTTGTTGTTTTTATCCCAACAATTCCTTTCCAATATTTTATTGCATTGTTCTATGGTTCGCTTTATGTATTTCGTTATTCAATACTCTGCTATAGTTCCTTTCCCATCTTTCACCGCATTGTTCCATTTGTTCAGTTTATGCACTTCATGGTTCCGATACTCTGGCATTCTTCACTTCCCTGTTTTGCCTCATTTCCATTATTTTGTTACCTTTATTGTCTCATTACTCCTTTGTCACTTTTGCACTCTGTTGTTTTTTATTTTCTAGCATTCCTTACTTGCTCCTCTTTCCTCGTTCTTCTTCTTGTTCCATGTTCCTCATCAGCTTCTTATTGGTGCATTTTGTTCATTTTGCATTGATCCTAGTCGACTCAATTCTTCCTTTGGTGGCTTCATTTCATATATTCATCTCCTTATCTTTATCTATGCATTACGTTTCAAGTTTTGTTGCATTGACTCTTATAGACTCGTTTTTTCCTTCGACGGTTTTTAAGCTTAACACAACCTTTCTTCAGGATCCAGAGTTCACAGCCGGCTGTAAGCTCACTTGGCAGCAGATATTCAGTCAGGACAGTGGAATGAGGGCAATGGTTACAGCATTGACTAGGGTAAAACAGTTTGCGAAAGAATGGGGGAGGCAAAAGGCTTTGGCTCAACGTCTACTTGGATGCCTTATATGCGGAACTGGAGTCTCTTAGAGGGCGGGTCTCTGATGGCTTGCATGAGCAGCAGGTGCTTCGTCAGATCGAGGTTGAGGAGGAGGCCAAGGTGTCACATGCCAGGGTCAAAGTGGGTTTGACGTGGTTGAAGCAGTCGGACACTTGCTCTCAAGTCTTTTTCCGAGCAGCCCGCCAGAAGAAGTATGCAGCAGCCATGACGGACATAGTTACACCCCAGGGAGTGTTGTTGCGCCTTCGTAGCAGCGCACTATGAAACATTTTTCAAGGAGAGCCCGCTTCCCTCACAGAGCGTTTTTCAAGAGCTGGTGCTGGCCAAGGTTTCGCCAAGAATCTCAGGGCTTCTACATTTCATGTTTGTTTGGTTTCTTGTTTATTCAAATTTGACATGTTGACCCCATAATCGTTTTATCATAATCCTTCAATCCTGCTGCCTTTTGTCTATCAGTTTGACCTCGGCTGCTTTTGCGTCCATTCAAGTCCTCCTATTCCATTTGTTCTATTGCTCCATCTTATTTGACACGCCTCATTGACTCTATCCATCCATCGCGTTCTAATATCGTTGGAGGTTTTGACATGCTATGGGCTCCGTTCACATTGCAGCTTTTGGATCAGTTAGTTATCCATTGCTTTTAATGTTCTTTGATTGGTTTTTGAGTTTTTCAATTATACTCCATCAGATCTTCTGATCCATTCTTGCTGTATCCTGTATTTTTCCCCTTCATTGTTTTTTCCCCTTAATCGGGTCAGAGTTTTCCCTTATCGTTGTTCCCCCTTGATCCATAGCTGAATCTGGTTTCCCGCCAATCAAGTTGTATTGTTTGTCCTATTTTCTATCCTCTTGTTTTTGGCATTGTGGGCTTCTGCAATCTTCCTTTGTAACTTCGATTGCCCTGGTTTGTGTGTCGCTTGCCAATTTTTGCTTCATTTTTTCTTCTCGATTGGGATTGCTTAGCTTCTGTGCACAAAAAATCCTACCACATAATCAGTAGGAGTTTGCATATCCATCTGTTGACAATTCATAAAATATGCATCGCACTTTCCTCAAGGGTAAGAAAGCCAAGTACATCGTGGATCATTAGAGGAAAATCTCCTATCTCTTGGGCCATCATACCAGAACCTTCTAGCTAAGGGTGCTCAAAAAGCCTACACAACCTATAGGGAACAACATCACTTTTGAGCAATACATACAATAGTTGCAGCAGCTCTCAGGAGGCTCAAGCAGCAATACCCTCGCATATAGGTCCGGCGCTGGAAATCAGAGAGGAAGATATTATCCAAGGCCTACAATGTCTTGCCAATGGGAAGGTATCAGACTTAGACGACATGCAGACATAATTGCTCAACCGCCTAATCATGTGTCAAGGGCCTTGACTGGCTTAGGATAGGAGACTTGTTCCGATTGTAGAGGGATCCATGGTATGCAGATCTACCAGAGATCCATAGCAAGCTAGGCCTAATACTTTGCCACTACGAGAGGTCAAGGTAGAAGATAGGGCGTCCCCATCCAAGGATTGTACCGTGGCATTACCGCTCATGAAAGCACATGACCCACACACCATAATGTAATCAATGTCTATCCTTCTTGATGCAACATGAAACAATGGTGAAAAAGTGACGCGAAGATGCAATTATCATATTTTTGATATTGATGCCTAGATTATCTTATAGTCTATTTTATTGAACTAGCTGCCAAAGACCGTCTATGCCTTTGGCATAACCGATTGCACATCTTGCAAAAGTGTGTTTGCGGTTGACACTTGTTTCTAATACATTCTAGAAGAAAATTCACAGCATGTCAATAAATAAAAGTGTCATAGGGTGTAAATTTGATAGTGGTACCCCAAAATGCGCGAAAGCACCAAGCACCTAAATTCGAGCAGTGACAGTTTTTTTTCAGAGGACATCATTTGCCTCGTTTCCCGCGCGCCCTTTCTTTATTCTGCCCCAATTTCGAATCCCCTGTTTCCGAATCCTCTTCCTTGATCACCAATTCCGTCACACAATCCTTTGATCCGTTCAATTTACAATGGCGAGCGGTGACCGAGCAAGATTTTTCATAGACATTCATGGACTTTCGGTGAAGGATTGCGACTGCTTTGAAAGTAAAATGGTTGGAAGAGAATGTAACAGATGCACAATGGGCCTCGGTTTGGCAAGAAGGCCCAAGCAATAAGATGAAAGTTTCCATGATCCAACCTGGGTTCCCGAAAAATTGGACGGTTGTTGAAAAAATTATATCAAAAGGAAACTATGCCAAACAATGAAGTGAGAAAGCAGGTAGCTTATGCTTTTGCATGGGAAAATTGTGATACTGCCATTTCAAACCCTGCAAAGCACAAGATCAATTGGGCCTCTTTTGGGGCTCAAGTTATGAAGTATAGAAATTGCAGGTCTAGTAGAGGAAAGGATGTCCAAGTTGCCACTTCTAGCAAAGTTACTTGCTTAGAAAGTTCAAAATTAGACCACTCTGCTTTAAAAGAGAACTTTGAATTGATTAAGGAAGCTGTAAATAAGCTTGAAAGTCGTATTTAATTAAAGTGGGACTCATTCCATTCCCACTTTTTTTCGGAACTCTGTTATTTTACAGAAAAAGGAGCACCCCGACCCGAAAACTGTCCTTAATTCGAATTTTTGTCTGTTACTGTGCATCCAAGCTTTCTCCCAGTTTTCTTGGATAGCGAGTCGAGTCCCTGTTTTGGGGCTTATTTGTCATTCAAAATAAGAGTTTTTCGCGTGAGGGTGAATTCCTTTACCAAGACATTTTGGCTCTATTTTCTTAGGTGGGTAGACAAGAGATCACAAATTCCAACAAAAATTAAGCAAATTGTTTACTTAATCACCAAAAAATACTAGTTTTGAGATACCTTATATTTATAAATGGGCTCATTACAATATATATTACAGTGGGTGAAGCAACCATAGTGGTCATATTATCACAATGATTACACCCTCTTCACACATGAACCACCTAGTGCAAACGGTAGCGTGGAGCTCATCCAAGTCACTTGAACGGAGCAACTTACAGACGATAGAAATTTATATGAGGAGTTCCTTCATAGGCCACGTGCTTGTATGTCCAACTGATGTCACCACCCTCTTCTCGGCATCTTTCTTCAATGAACTGGTCTTTTCATTGCTCCCAAGCATGTACTATCTGGTCGAGATAAGGACTGCAAAAGACAAAATCAAGTTAATCAAGTGATGCTACAGGCAAAAAAATTAAAATAAAACACAGTTCTTAGGGCCATTTTGGAAAATATAGATTGCGAGCCTTTCTCGACTCGCCGAAATGAAAGGCAGCTCAAAGCCAAAAGCCGCAAGTTTTAGGGAAGGGAATTTTCTCGACCGGAGTCGAAAGGCAGCTCAAAGTTTAAAAATCCAGGTTTTAGGAAAGCCGAAGGTTTTTCGACTCGCGAAGTCGAAAGGCAGTCAAAGTTAAAAACGAGGTTTTAGGGGATACCTTTCTCGACTACGAGTCGGTAGAAAGGTACCAAAAGCTTAAAAAACGCAGTTTTAGGGGTTGGTTTTCGATTGAAAGTCGAGAAAGGCCTTCTCGACAGAGAAAACGCAGTTTTAGGGTCAGAAGGCCTTTCTCGACTCGCGAGTTGAGAAAGGCAGCTCAAAGGGAAAAACGCTGGTTTTAGGGGTCGGGAGGCCTTTCTCGACTCTCATGAAGTCGAGAAAAGCAAAACAAAGTTTAAAAAATGTAGTTTGAGGGCCTTCTCGACCATGAGTTGAGAAAAGGCAAAATGCAGTAAAAAAAAAGGCAATTTCAAGGGCCGAGATTATTTTTATGAGCATCATTTTATCTATCTATCCATCTAGTTTTCCACCATAGTTTATTATTCTATCACACCATAGTTTATTGTTTTTCTCCACAAACACATTAGTATTTAGCACACATTAGTATTTAACAATGGTTTTTATACTAGCACACATTAGTATTAGCACACATTAGCATTTTTATACTAGCACACCTTAATTAGCACACATTAGTACTTTATACTACCACAATTTCATAATACACGCATTAGCATACTAGCACACGGTCCATACAAAGCACAATATCCTATATACTATGTATTTTTCAATAAACACAATATCCTATGTATTTTCTATGAAAAATACACTCCCTATATATTTTCTATGAAATAAAACTTGCCAAATATGACTTGCCAAATAAAACTTGCCAAATATGACTAGAACTTGCGGAAAATGTAAAGCTTCAAACAAATAAATCCTCTATTTCTTTTTTAAATCTTTATTGTTCTTTTTACTCTACCCCGCTTTTTTTCCCCCTCATTTTCGAAATTTGAATTTGGTACATATTTATTGTTCTTTTACTATACCCCGCTTTTTTTCGACCCTCATTTTCGAAATTTGAATTTGGTACATACCTTTTGGTCCTGCTCTTTCCCACGATGGCTCTAATCCCCTGCTGAAGACCCGGCTATGGCGATGGCTATGGCGATGACAGCCTCTCTTTACTCCTTCTCGAAGCTATTTCTGGCCGTAACACATGCTATTTTGATGCTGTGCAAAGCCCGGATTCGCCAAACCCATCAGCCAATAACAAAATATATGAGCGCCTCATTTCCGTTCTTTTCAAGACTGGAGACACCATGAGCAAATACTATCGATTCGAAGCTCCTTGGAGGCTGAAGCCTGCGAGTTGTTTGAGAAGGTCCATATTTTATATCACACAGATACTTCTTGCAAGGAATAAATTAGCCCTAAAGAAAAGAAAGGGCTGAATGTGTTGCTGCCCAGCGAAATTGCTTGCAAGAAATAAATTAGCCCTAAAGAAAAGAAAGGGCAGAATGTGTTGCTGCCCAGCGAAATTGCCAAGGCCGATTATCATCCTGTTTCTGGAACTTGAGGATTCGACACACAGGGCCGGATTTGTAGGGCCAGGACAGCACAGGAAAAAATAAAAAGGAAGATATTTGAAGAAAGCAGGCCGATTCCTAAAGAGATAAAGAAAGCCCTTAAGAAAGGGCCAAATCCCAGCTTGCACCGGATATGGAGTGCTAAGCCGCCCAATGCCGGATCAGCAGGGCAAGGACTGCACAAGAAAGCAATAATAGAAGATTATTGAAGAAAGCAGAGCTGCAGCTGGTTTTAATACGAGATTTCTGATCCGGGTGTGTAGTTGGTTCTAATAAAAGATTTCTGAGCCAGAGACAACATATCTGGGCCACAAATGACGCCACAGATGGGCGGGATAGCTTCTTGCAGGAATAGGGGATTAGCCATAGCTTCTTGAACAAGATCCGGCAGCACAGAGACTTCCGGCCGCTACTGTTCCGCCATAGCTGCTCATAAGTGACGTGCAACAAAATGAAGATTGAAGGAACAGAATGAAGGAGATTGAAGCTGCAAACGCCACGCACAATCCTGGAAACTCTTATTTCGATTCATCTGCCACTCCTACGCTTTTTAACACCACGATTCCTCGGGTAAGAGAGGCTGCCTTATCTTTTTCAAAGGTTTTCGAACCCCATGTTGAATCCTGGCAATATCCTCATACATTTGCTAAGAGAAGGCACAGGCAGTTCGCTATCGGAGAATATTGTTCACCGGATTTGAAACTAAGGACTTTGGCATAGATGCAGGATACTGTACTGTGATTATGGATCCACCACAGCTGAGAAAACAGGCTTTGATTATGTATGAGGTGATCCGCCACTTTGATTCGCCACTTTGATCGGCCGCTTTGATTCGCCACAGCTGAGAAAATTTCTGTGAGTTAATTGCTTTGGTATCTCTGTCTGGTGAGTTAATTTCTTATTCTGTTTTGGTATGGACCCACGAATGGGGCCCCTCTCTTACTGGGCTTTCTGAACTAAGCCCATTCTCGCCTTGTGAGGCGAGTAAAAACATTTCATGTTATTATATATTTAATATAATTATATTCAATATAATAATAATAATTTAAATTGTTTATACTTATATTTATTAATGCATTATATAGCTATTTATTTATTAATACTTATATATTTATTATTATTTTGGAGGGAGGGGGGAGACCCTTGCCCCCTTTTGCCCCTGCCTCTCTGCCCTTTTGCTCTTCTCTACTCTCCCTCCCCCATCCCTTCTTCCAACTTATCCCTTTCCCTCTTTGCTCTCCCTCTCCCTGCCCCTTCCCTCCCCCCACCCCTTTCCCTCCCCCTTCTTCCAACGTATCCCCTCCCCGTCCTCCTTTGCCCTTTTTCTCTCCTCTCCCCTCCCTGCCCCTACCATGGAATAAATTACTACTCCTATATTATAGTATAGCCAACATAGGTTTAGCTAAACTACCTTCAAATTGGGGCTAGAAGTTTCTAACACTTGGCTAAACTAAATGGTTTTTCTCCATCACAATTTCTTGCTTTTGGCTAAACTTTCACAAAATGGAAAGGCAAATATTAGCCATCACGCTATAGTAATTTAAAAAAATCCAAACATTTTGGCAAAGATATTGAATTTATTGTAAATACATAAATCAAGACAATGTTCAAAAACCTAAAAAAAAGGACTACATTGTTCCTTTTCCTCCAATGCTTCAACTTTGTACTTGGAACAAGAAAGAAAGTGGAAAAAAAAAAGAAAAATATAAACTCTATTTGAATTTTTTTAAAGTTAGTACATACATTGGTGTTGAATTTTGGGCTAATCTATCCATTTTTCCAAGCCCACTCTATCTTAGGTTTAGCTAATCGATGTCCTGATGGATATATCTGGAGGTAAAGGTTTGGCTATTCAACTTAAAAAGTCACTTGGGCGGCAAAAAAATTGGGCTAAAATTTTCTTTTTTTAAGGCATTTTTTCCATTTACTTTAGCCGTTTTTCTTGGCAAAACTGCTACAAAATAGCCATTTGGCTAACCTTAGCCGTTATTTTATTCCATGGCCCCTACCCCTGCCCCTTCTTCCAACTTAGCCCCTTCCCCTCTTCAACTTGTGGCTCCTCCCTCCTTCTCCTCCTACCCTTCTCCTTATCAAGATGTGCCCCCTCTCCCTCCAATTCAGTCTAAATTCTCTTTAGTATGAGTCCCATTTTCAGTCCGAGTCCCAAAATTCGAGATTTGTCCCACTTTAATTAAATATGACTTTTGAGAATGAAAGGGCAAGCATGTTAGAAGAGGTGCATGAAATTGAGGTTAGTTTAGCTGCAGAGGCTAAGTCTAATGAAAAATTCAGTGTGGAACTTGAAGAGAGCATGAAGAAAGTTGAGGATTTGAAGACCACAATATCTGTGTTGCGGGAGGATTCTGATCTGAGGAAGGAATTGGAGATGACACTACAAATGGAGACATATTACTGTAACCGAGTTAAAAACCCTCGAGGAAGAATACCTTGGAAGTGGAGATCAAAGAGAAAGAGGCCAGAATTTCAGAACTCAGAGCTAATCTTTCTAATCTTACAGAATTGAAGAATATAAGTTTTAATCCATTCTGCATCAACACTATCGTGAAGACTACCCGGGGAATCTGCAACTTTGGTGCTTGCTGTGCTTGTGGCCTACTTTTTCATGATAGGTACAAATTGTCTTTGATTTTAAGTCGTGATCATGACTACCATGTGGCTTGTGCAGCCTTGTTGAAGGAAGGTAAGTGCAAGGTATGTGGGGGTGTAATTCATCCAGATTTATTTCTTGAGCTTGGCATGCATGTGACAAAGCGATGAAGTAAATAAAATAGTTGATATGCCTACGGTAGATATACCTACAAATCAACTTGATTCAATTGGTAGGTCCTCTTACGCTACTGAAGACTATGTGCCACCTTCGGAATTGAAAAAGTCTTTGAAAGATGCATTGTGTTCCTAAAAAGCGCTTAAGGCAAAGGGCTAGAAAAGCATCCAATCAAGGATATGCAAGTGAGCGGGGATGAAACCGTTGTTGAAACAGATGGTGCGGGATGTAGTAAGGATGTACAAATTACCCCTTTGAGAGAGAAGAAAGCAGCCAACAAAAGGAAAAGGAAAGATGGAGAGGTTGCAACAAAGAAGGGAAAGAACATTAAAAAGGCAAAGAACACAGGTCAAGAAGGCAGGAAGTACAATTTTAGAAGGAGGGCATTGGCAAATGAGCTGAATCAGAAAAGAAGTTGAGGTTGAAACAATTACGTAAAAATGAAGAACTAGAAAAGGCAGAAACAGAAAAAGGAAGGGCCAGAAAAGGAAGTACTAGAAAAGGAAGACACAGGTACCAAAATGAATGCAATTATGGAGGTTTTAAGAGGCAATTCAAATTTGTCTATAAAATCTTTGATTTAACTATAGATGTTTGAATGTTCAGGTACAATTGTATTTCAAGACCAAAATGTTGAACAAATGGTTGATCAAAATGTTGACAGGTTATTATTAATTTAGTATTTTAAATTTCTGTTTGTGTTTGTGTTTGAGTTGGTGTTTACTTTATATTTTTTGAATGATAGGTGTACAGCAAAGTCCTCTTTGAAGAGGAAACTTCTTATTTTAGATGTGAATGGTGTTCTAGTGAGGACATACAGTAGGAACAATCCTGTACGTGTGGACAGCAGATTGTGGATTACAAAAACAAGCAAGAAATTGGTTGTTTTAAGGCCTCATGCACGGGAATTTTTGCAGGCAGCAATGGCACACTTTGACATAGCAATTTGGTCATCCATGAACGAGATTAATGTAAATGAAGTTGTGGATGTCATAGCACCAGTTATTAGGCATGACTTTGTATTTATTTGGGATCAGACCCATTGCTTAGAGATGCCTTTCAAGTGGCCCATCCGATCTGAAAAACCATTGTACTTAAAACCTTTATCTGCAGTTTTTAGTGAATACCCACAATATGAGGGCAATTGCATATTGTTGGATGATAGCATTCATAAAACATTTGCCTCTCCACCTTTCACATCCCTTTTGATTCCAGGCTTTAATTTGGATGCAGATGATTATGTATTGGACCAATTCCTGCCAGTACTTAAGGATGTGGCAATGGTTGATGATTTCTCTAACATTCTAAAGCTGCATTGTAGGCCAGATCAGTACACAGAAGATGCTCTCAGAATTCTAGAAACAATGTCAGAGTTTGAATTGGGAAAGGAAACCACTGAAATGGTAAAACAATATTGCAAAGGTCAGCTACAATGGTTAAGGGAGACCTTTCATACTTGGACACGAGAGATAGAATCACAGTTGATTCGAATTCAGGTTAAGATGAGACCAGATTCATGCGAGGTTTCTGAGTTGTATATCGAAATAGTGAAACGGAGTTACTTATATATAACTTCGAGGCGGACATGCGAATTTTGTACATGTTATACTCTGGCGGATATGCCACAATTTTGATGTAATCTGAGAACATAAATACATGACTTTCAGGTTACAATTGCATTGATGTTTTTTTTGTGTGAGTGCTTTTTGCTTTAATAGTCAAACTATGAATAGTAATTGAGTCAATACCATATGAGCGATATTTAAGCTGAGTTTGACCATAGAATTTAAGTTTGAGTTTGGGAGGCTACATATAATCTGTTGGCAAGTGTCTTCAGCCATAGTATACATCATACCATCCTCTTCATCTGCAATCATTTCAAAGTTAGCTAATCTTACAAGGTGGCTATACACACTAGCCACGTTTGGTCATCCAGTAGCTCAAATTTGAGACCACCCACCTGTTTATAGTAATATCCTGAGACAATAACAGATTCAACTCCAAATACATTTCCCCATCCATCCACATAATCCTCAAGCAAAGTGTTCTTTGCTTCTGTGCACTTCAATACATAAAAATCAACCCCCTCTTCATTACCTTCCTCTGCATTGACAACAAAATTATCTCCAACCTCTACCATAGAACTAGCTATGTCATAGTCTTCCTCATCTTCCTCTTCTTCATGTTCATCTTCTACTTCTATCTGCAAGTCTTCTTCTGATGCTTTATTAGTATCATTAGTTGCTTTAATCTCCTTCCGCTTTTAGTTCAAGTAGTTTCCCAACCACCAATGCGTGACTTCGGTGGTGCGGGAGTCCCATTGAATTGAACACAATTCTCACGTAAGCATGAGAGAGGTCTATAAGCTACCTTTAGAGTGTTGTCCTTGTCACATGGTCTTATGCAATGGAGTTGTGTAGTTCCTTTCAAAGTGTGACAGTCAAATCTCTCAGATCTATCTATTTTTGAGGGATCAATTTCCCAGAAGTACCTGCACAAGTGCTTAGTGCTGTAAGTGCTTTCAGTGCTGAAACAGTTGAAGAATATCCATATCAAAAAATAAAGAAAGAAGACAATCTTGATTTAGGGCTGGGAAATATCATGTTTTACATAATAGAGTAGCCCATTAACAACCACAAACACAAACAATTTATATATTCATGCCCTTAATTTCTAAGTGCTTAAGTGCTTTAAGTAAGCAGAGGAAAACCAGTAAAGTATACCTTGTTATGTCATTATCAGTTGGATTGTTGTTGAAGTACCACCTAAGAAATGCAACCACCTCCTTTGCACACTGCAATTTCTTTCCATCATATTTCATCTGTTCCTTTGTTAGAATCCTCTTGATGACAGCTCCAGCACCATCATGCTCACCTTTTCCATGTGAGCTAGCAAAAACATTCCAGAGAATATCCTTTTGAAGATGTTTGTGAAACCTACCAAGGAAGTAAAATGGTCTTGCAGACTTAAACTGTGAAGAACAGCCATCACTCCAGAAAACATGTTTGTTATAGTTAATTCCCATAGATTTTAGCCAATCTGCATGATTTTGGAGACAATGCTGGACAAACTCAGTATCATGAGTTTTGTCATCACTGATATAGAAGTGAG
The DNA here is from genome assembly GCA_021234155.1 of Isoetes taiwanensis. Taxonomy (NCBI): domain Eukaryota; kingdom Viridiplantae; phylum Streptophyta; class Lycopodiopsida; order Isoetales; family Isoetaceae; genus Isoetes; species Isoetes taiwanensis. Next base: position 8,125,379 of record JAJEKV010000060.1, read on the forward strand.
TCTCCTTCACAATTCCTTTCAATGAGTTTTTTCTTTTCTCTTTTGCAGCATTTTTCTTTTTAATCTCTTTGTCATCTTCTTCCTTCTTTTGTCTTGCTTCTGCCTCTGATTTTCTCATTCTTCTATAAGTGATGTGTACAAGAATGGAGACCTGATCAGTATGCCAGTGGCAGGATTGAGCTTCTTGTTGAATTTTAAATCCATAATTCTCTGCAAAATCTATCACAGAGACAATAGTATCATCTGCAAATTCTGTCAAACATTGCCTGAATTGTTTTGCTTGCCAATGAGCTCTGTAATTATGTGGAACAAATGTCTTCAGAGTTTTAGTTGCATGCTTTGGTGGAATTCAAAAGGAGAACCTGATTTGTATGCCAATCTTGTAACCTTTGAAGGTTTCTTGCCGACCCCTAGTTTTCTTGTTCGTACTTCTTGCTGCGGAAGAGGATAAACTAACACACACCCAACTTCGAGAAAATCTAAACTACTTTTACTGTTCAAACACTTTCCAATTAACATCCCGCTTATTATTCTTAACCTTCTCTCAGGGGCATGTTGGCAGCCTACATAAAAGCAATCAAATATATTAAAATCAAGGCAATCAAAACTGGAAATTGCAAGGAAACCACACTTGCCTCTTCAAACCACACTTTGTACATGTCTGCATTAGACATGCATGCTTGTGCCATTCATCATTCTCATCCTTAGCGCACACAATTTGTCTCCAATAATCACTAGTTGATTTGATTGTGTTTTCTTTAGCAATACATGTTGGACCCGAACCACAAATTCTGCACTTACACTTGCAATCTTTGTGTACACCATAAGGATCAGTCCTCATGTTATTTATGGCTTGCATGGGAAACTCAAGATGCAGATGGTATTGGCAACAACATGTTTCTCTTTCTTGAAGCCTCCTAATATAGCTTGGTTTCAATCTTTCAAAAGTCTGCTTTGGGATATCTTCATGTCGATGTTCCTTTTCAAAAGCAAGGTATAGTTGCAACCGAACAAAAAAAAAAAAAAAATAGATTTCGAACCATGTAAGAAATATAGAAACTAAAAAAAAAGCATGAGAATAACAAATAAATGGTTCAAGGAATACCTGTCACTTCTAGCAAATGTATTGGATGATCAATTTTCTCACCACTCTCGCTACATGCTTTCTAACATGTTTTTTTATAAGGTGAAACTTCGTGTATTCTCATGCCAAAACCTTCTCACAACACTTATCTCTTCCTGGGAAAGTGCATCAAATCTCTTCTTCCTTGCATGCATTGACCATGGACCAAAGATCAAACTACGACATATTCGCCTTCTAAATGCACGGCTCACAGTTTTCTTGGGAATTGAAAGAAGCCTTGAAATTGCTCTCTGATTAGTCCCTCTAACTGTGGAAGCTGCCATTTGGAGGGTGGTCTTCCTTGCTTGGAGTACATCAGTACTTCTTTGAAATTTTTGTGCCTGCATGGTTTCTCTCACATTGGAAATCATATCTTTCATCACATTAAATTCCTTGGGATCTGCTATAGTAACATGTGGTAAATGTTTGATCCTTTTTAGAAAACTGTGTGCTACTCTTCCTTTTGAATCATCATCAGCACAATTCCTTACAATGTGAAAAAAAGAATCCTCTAACTCTTTTGAAAGTTCCTGTTGTCTTCTTTGACTCAGAGAACGTTCTTTTTTCTTCTGTACTAAAGGTGCAATGTTCTCCTTCTCCAATTCTCTAATCCTCTTTCTGGATTCTCGTTTTCTCCTGGATTCTAGCTCCAATTAAATTCTTCGTTTAGCAGAATCAATGCTTTCAGGAGAACTTGCCATGAAATTGATATGATCAAGGAATTGCAATTCTAATTTGTCAGAACTGCAATTGAAATGAACTAGCTTATTCCGGAATTGAAGAATGATAGCAAGAACTGATACAAATTCCCGCCATCCAAGAAATCCCGCCATCCGGTAGAATCAACTAAGAAATCAATTCCCGCGCCCAAAGAATCAATCCATGTCATCGATCCCTTCCTCCTCGGAAGAGGATTGCTATTTCTAAAATAACAACCTCATAATTCGTTACTCTAAATTTTGATCGAGGAATAAGCACCTAAAGCACTTAAAGCAAGTGTCCGGACAGTGCTTTTGGGGTACCACTATCAAATTTACACCCCATAATCTTTTAAACTCAAATCAGGAGTGTTAAAAAAAGAAGAAGAGAATTTAAGTGCTTAAAACAACGTGGAATGCGCTCAAATGCAGCTAAGCTTTTCTATACGATAACCTCTCTTTGCAACTAACCACATACTATTTTTAATTGTAGCAAGCTATATTACAGGTACAGGGGGTGAAGAACTATACCCAGAAGCAATCAATACATCTCGGATCATAGCTCCCTAGAGTGTCTTGGGCGCACTAGAAAGATGACTTTCAGAAGATGGCCAAGCTCCTTACATGCCTCGGAATAGTCATTCCTACGAAATAGGTTCATTAACAAACGAATGGCTTGCCTGTTCCTTATAGTTCTTCCTAGCTCAAGGCCTGTTAGCTTCCTCAATTTTGGGAATGCCTATCTTTTCCCAAAATTCATATAACGATTCAGTCTTGAAGAAGGGGACAAACACCTCTAAGAGCCCATTACCTCAGATAAAGGGGCAAGCCCAGAGGGCGAGCCCGTTTATCTGAGGTAATGGGCGAGCAGGTGTGTTTATTCCCTTTAACCGGCAGGCAAGCTGCCTCATCCATAGCTAGGATCTGAGCTTCCATAGCTCAGTTATCACAGCTTCGCAGGGCCATAGATCGGTTATCAGAAGTCCAAAGCTCGATAATCAAGTCCTAGCATAGATTATCAGCATCCGTGGTTGAATCCAGGGCAAAAAAAATCCCTCCGAAGCTGAATGGAGAGAAACGTTGCAACGCCACTGCTCCTTTCCCCCGTTTCCACTTGCCTGTTATGCCCTATCATAGGGCAGCAATCAACGGCCAGGGATGCGTTGATCTAAAAGCGTGCCGGTTAAGAGGAGGATAACCCTCCTCTTGAGATGATTACGATAGATAACCCTAGAGGCCGGCATGGCAAATAACCCTCGAGGCCGGAAGGCCGAGAGGGTTATCTGCCATAATGATCGAGAGGGGAGGGTTGGCCTCCTTTAACCGGCAGTTCCTCGGAGATTTTAATCCTGGCCATTAGATGTAGTTCAATTATTAGGCATAATGTGACATTTTCAGCCTGTTTATCATGATAAACAGGCCACAGCCTATTCTGCAGCCTGTTTATCATGATAAACAGGCTGGTCATTACAGGGTATTCAGATTCACAAACAAATTGCAATTTCAATTCCCTGTGCTGCTGTTACCTGGACCATGAGACTGCAGTTCCTGCATAGAGTTGCTAATTCCTATACAACAGCACCAGAAAGATCATTGATGATCCAAAATGCAGCAGAAACATAGGAAAAAAACTTTATTGCAGAAACTCTACTTCTAGAATGCAGCAGCAAATGCTGCCGGACATCCACATAAATCGATTCATCTCAACAATCTGTCACGAAACCAAGTTCAACTCTAATCAATCACGATTTTGCCCAAATATATCAGAGCTTAGAGAAGAAGCTGCTTTATGGTACGATTGCTATTGCACATTTCGGTAGCAGAATTCAAGTAAGGAGATCAAATGGGCTAAAGGTCTATTCAAGAAAGCACAAGAGCTGGCTATGGTGCAATAGAACAAAAGCTTTTCTTTAGCCAGAATGGAGCATGCCCCCTTTTCCCCTGTGCTAGCCTCTATTGTTTTCTCCAACTCCTTCATGGGAAGATCCCCTGTTAATAGCATTATTTTCCTGTTAAAAAGCAGCGATTCAATAATGAGAACATGCTTAGAAAGACTCAGAGAAAGGCATAATGCATCAGAGGGCTTCAATGCACAGCCATAAGCAAGCAAAGATCACTAAATGTAAAATCATACAAAACGCAGCATTGAATCATGAATCCAGTCAAGAATCATGCAGTCAAGTATGCAAGCACATAAGAAAACACTAGCAAATGCATGTTCCTCCATGAATCTCCCTCCATCGCCATCAGATCTTCTCAGGCGCCAATTTTTCCAGTCGTGCTCTCCACAAAGTAAGCTAATCTCCGCAGAGTAAACTTATCCGAATCTGATCCGTAGCCCCTTTGCCCAGCACACAAATTCTTTATCCAAAGGTTAAAGTGCAAAATCTCCTCGAAACTGCCAGTTAAAGGGGTTAAACCCCCTTGCTCGGCCATTATGGCAAATAAACGGGCTCGCCCAATTATTTGCCATAATGGCCTCGCAAGGGGGTTTAACCCCTTCTTAAACATCTGGTGGAGGCGATTATCACCATGGATCTGATAATCTCCTCAATCTCAGCGGTGGCCTTGATAATCACTCAGGAGCGATGGATTATCAGAAATAACCTTCCCTGCCAAGATGCCGATTTAACGGTGGAGATTGATGCGATCAGATAATCGCACGAGGGCCATTCACAAACATGAGAAAATGCAGACTAACTAATCTGACCATAGTAGTTTTTTTAGTAGTTCAAAAATTTCCCGAACTGGAAAAAAAATAGAAGCGTTTGATACGTTTGATAAAAAAAATACATAATGGTCATTCAAAAAGGAACCCGTCAGACTGCCTGCTGACCTTCAGCAGTGGTGGAATGTACCACTGTGACGGTCATCGATGGCCTACACTTCGCAAGGAAGAGCAGAACCGGCAATCGCGCTCAAGCCAGCAGGCTCCACTTCATCGTCCGGGTTGTGAGATTTGTCTATGCATTTTCAGCATAGTTCCTAGTACGAACTATAGAACAGATCCTGTTCAAGTATAGTCGTGCTTGATTTTGCTTTGATGTTTATTATATATGCTTTTGAATGTTTGAAGAAACGACTGTGGGATATACATTTTATGCCGTTCAGATCCGTTTCTGTTGCCGGATTCCTTCTAAGTCACTCACTGATTGCGCATCTTCATAAACAAAAATCACATCTTGCAGCGAACCAAGACAGCGGCAAGACTATTCTGTAGCAAGTCGGCATCAAGTACGTTTCTTTTGAAACCCCTTTTCTTTTTTTTTTTCCCGGTTTTATGATCTGGTACTTCTCTGTGCAAAATACCTTCCTCACATGATCTGCTATTCTTCTGTCTAAAATGATGAGCAGTGCTAGATGTACCTTGATGTGTAAGAGCCTTGATGCTTTATACCTTGATGAGTAGCAGTGCTAGTTTGTATGTCTGTCAAAACTGTGTGCCCTCGATATAATACTGCAAGGTTCTACCTTTTACTTTCCCGCTTGAATCTATATCTCCGCTTAACTGGAGATGCCATGGAAAATGAGCAGATTTCTGCCTTGCCTCTTTATGAGACAGACAAAATCAATATGATAAAAAAAAATCTGATGGGGATGATGATGATCCAAACGTATGGGACAATAATGTCACAGACGTAGCGTACCATACCATACCATACCATACCATACCATGCATGCAATATGAGCATGGGGAATAATAAATATGACGAAGATGCAGCATTGATTTTGTGGGTCAACAAACAAAGTTTTGGAAACTTCAGTTTCAGAAAGCAATTTTTCGACCACGACAAATCAGTAAGAAAGCTAAGATCTGGGTAGTAGTCTTTGAGTTGTGTATTTGCTGCTGCTTTAAGGCATAGCTGTTTAAGTATAGCTGTATTTGCTGCTGCTTCCTTTCCTGGTTTTATCTGTTCATTCTAGAAGGCTTACCGGTTAGGAACTGCAAAGGTTGGTTCTAAATTTGATTGTAGATGACAAAAAGGTTCTTTCAAGGAAATTGGAGTTGTTGTTGGACAAGGTTGGTGCTACTAACTGGAACTGGAAATGCTGGCTCTAAATTCAGTTCTGGAATTGATTGCAGGTCACAAAACAAAAATGGATTTCAAGACAATTGGGGTTGTAATTGCACAAGATTATGAATGTTCCTACCAGATGTAGATAAAATAATAAGTATGATTCGAAAATCATCGTGTAAAACATATGCACTCTAGGCATTTATCTACATCGTATATTTATCACGCTATAACTCTGCCCTTTTGACCATTTTGCCCTTTTCTGGCTCTAGGATCACTTGTACTGAATGGAGGTATGATCATGGTTCGCGCCGTTAGATGACCTAAACAATGGAGAATGCATGTATGGCCTGGTGAGATTCTTAGAAAGATACTTCTAGCCGAAGCTGCATGCATCTCCTCGTAATGACAATTAGGTACATTCCCTTCAACTCGCATTTTGATCTGATTATGTGATTATCACCTTTAATGCCCTGTCAATTTAAATGCATTGCTAGTTATTTCTTTTGTGCCTTGTCAATGACATCCGGTTAAGCTCACTTCAATAAGGATGCAGCCACTATCGTTGTTCATGAAGAATTCTGCACCCTTGTTAACAAGGCAGCCTTGCTAGAATGTGCCTCCAGTTGGCTTGGCTGTGGAAGACCATTTTATCTGGATTAATCCCATCCTCATTTGCATAATCTTAAAATTCTTAGAATATTAGCAAATTATTGAATGTTGTGTAAGATTCCTCCAAGCAAGCATGTTTGATATAGCACCCTTAAATTCTCTGTCATGGCTTTATTAAAAGGATGGCTTGTGGACATTTTGTTGTCGTTTATAAATTTCAATTATGCTGCGGCGTTTATAAACAACATATCTTGCTGCATGTTTTTTCACTAAATGCAAGGCTAAAACTTAAAAGCATAAGCAAATACACAGCCCAAAGATTCAGGTGAGCCCATCACAAGAGTTGATATTAAAGAGAGTCCTCTACTCAGATTCCACCAGCCACAACCCTTTGCCAAAGTAGGCATCCATTCATGTGCCAGGTGACCCTTCAAAAGCAAATTCAAACATGCAACCCGATTCCACTTGGCACCAAGATTGAACAAAGATAGATAGACTTCTTCATTGAAGCATAAACTAAAGCCATGCACCAACTAGAAAATGTGATATTGATGGGATAGATATGGGTGCTAAATCACATGTTGCTCTCATGCTCAACTCTCATGCACATGCTGGTTTTGTATGCCACTGGATTTTCATGCCATCCACACTAGAAGCTACAGCTCTGTCTATCAAGAAAATGTCTCTAGAAGTACCTAATACTATTTATAACAACGTTCGGATAAATAGGAGAACTTTGGTTGCAATGAGCTCTACCGGTCTTATGCATAAATCATACTTAACACGAAGAAGGTAAGGTACATGTGCATAATTTAAGTTTGTCAAAATCTTTGATGAAAATACTGATGTTAGATAAATGTTGTTAGTTCATAGACCTGGAGTTGAGATGTGTAAGCTCTTGGTTTTGTACGCTATTAAATAACATCAACACACATCTGGAGTTGAGATGTGTAAGCTCTTGGTTTTGTACGCTATTAAATAACATCAACACACATGCAAAGTGGATGCATAATAAAGAAGACAAGTACCAAATGTATACAATGGAATTATATAAACTACAATTCTAGAATGGGACTCGCATGAAACCAACAAAACCGCCCGACTTGCTTCTCATTCATCTCAGCAGATTTTCTACAATGGTGGATAGTGGGTGGCCGCACACATGCGAACTACCTACAAAAAATAAAGGGAAAATCCAATTATATCATTTGGACCCCAACAAAATACAATGCTAATAGAGATTGGGCTAGTGTACCTGCCGAAAGCTTATCACCGGGATTAAAAAACCCCGCCCTTTCGGGTTTTCGAGGAAAAACCCTAGTGATAAGCCTTCGGCAAGGGGCTTGGACAAACGTAAGGCATAAAAATTGCTCCCAAAACCCACGAATGGCAAAGTCGAAACAGATGCCGCTCGCTAACCTGTACCTGCACATCACCAACAAAACAACAAGACAAAAACAAACCTCCCAGTGGAGGGGTTGATTCTGCCGCGTGCCGCACTTGCGATAAAAATACAACAACAAAGAAGGGGAGGGTGGGTTCAAAGAGAATAAGGTATTTGCCGAGAGAGAAGAGGAAGCGCCGATGAGAAGTCGATGCGTGAAGCCCTAAAATAGCGAACTCCCAACGGAAACGGGCATGCGCCCGCCATGATGCAAAACATGCATGCTCGTCCCATTCTAGAATGACGATCCGATGTCTCAGATCGATGGGATTCTAGAATGGGACTCGCATGAAACCAACAAAACCGCCCGAATACCAAAGGACTTCCTTAACAAACTAGGATCGAGGACGAAGGTCACAGGATGAAGGCTAAAGGCCGAGAAAGGACAGCATGAAGAGACGCCAAATTGGCCAAACCAGGCAGGAAGAAGCCCCTCCCCTGCCTGGAAACAATTCAAAGAGAATAAGGTACTGCTGAGAGAGAAGAGGAAGCGCCGATGAGAAGTCGATGCAGAAGCGCGCCTAAAATAGCGAACTCCCAACCAGAACGGGCATGCGTCGCCCGCATGCATGCAAAACATGCATGCTCGTCCCATTCTAGAATGGCGATCCGATGTCTCGGATCGATGGGATTGTGACAAGTCGGACATGACAACCTCTATGATATTTTGTTTACTTGATGTATAAATTGTATTGTTCCAATAGCTAAAACATTATCGCTAAATCCTGGCCCTTGGGGCCAGGGCCACCGAGAATACCACGTGGGATGAAACCTGCACCCTCGAGATGGGAACGTTATAAACAGAATACTTATCGTAGCAAATAACTAACCTACCTCCACTAATTCCCATGAGATGGGAACGTTATAAACAGAATACTTACCGTAGAAAATAACTAACCTACCTCCATTACTGGTCCAGGTTTATCATCATCTTGGATTGATTCAAAAAGTGCCTCGCCTAATCCAACTGGGTATACATTCTATAATTTCTCTTCAAAATTTGTTTCGTTGCTTTTTTTACTTAAAAATGAGCGTCCCTCTTCTTGTGCAAAATAACACTTTTTGAAGACGTTGAGTACGCATGCCCTACAAGATCAATCCCTCCTTTGGCAACTAATCAACGAGCTTTCATCGAAATGTCATATATGTTCTATTGGCTATCTCATCAAAGAGACAATGTCAATTATGCCTTTGCTCTTACCTGACTTTGACTGGAATGGTCGGTGCTTGCTCGATCTAATCCATTTTGCTTTTTTCAGAAGGTTTTCAGTTTGTTGTTCTTGGCGTCACTCATGATCTCATTCATCCTGTTGGTTAGTTTTTATCCATTCTCTATTGATGAGCTAACCTTGTCTTCCAGCGGTCAGATTCTTCCCCGATTCTTGCTTCCAGTCTTGCCCGATTCTTGCCCGATTCTTGCTTCTGATTGTGTCAGATTCTTGCTTAAGTTTCTTTCCAGGTTTTTGCTAGATTCTTGCTTCAGAATGTGCTGGATTTTGCCTCCAAAGCTCACAATTTTTCCAGGCCAAAGTTTTCGGCCTCCATTGCCTGGTTCTAGCGCAGGTTAAGCAGGTCTGGATACCAGGTCCCGGTATCCCAGTTTTTTCTTTTTCCCCCTAGGGATACCATCCCTCCAGGTTGGCAACGTGTTTGTTGGCATGTTGGTGAAATGCAGAGTTATAAATGGTTAATGGTTTCACGTTCTAGCCCCCTTAGATTCGTTTTTTGTGCTTTTAGTTGGTTCAGGAACTTGATTTATTTTCCTTAATATATCCATGTTTTCTTTTCTATTATAGTCTTGGGATCCATTTTCTTGCCTCTGCTTGATTTATTCTCCTTAGTATATCCATGTTTCCTCTAGTCGATGTTTTATGACCTCAGTTTCCTTCTTTTGCTTTATGCATCTTATCTTTATGCATGCTTTATCCCCTTCATTGAATTCATGTTTCATCTAGTCAAAGTACATTACGGCTTCAGGTTTGTAACCCTTCATTAGATACATACTTCTTCAAGTCGATCTTGAACTTGGAATGCCCTGGTCGCTTGTGTTACTCTCTCCCCTGTAATGACCCCATTTTATCATGTTTGTTCTTGACTGCTTTCATGGATCTTGATCCTTTATATCGTGTTTCGTGAATATTGTACAATTGTTTTTTTTTTTTTTTAAAGGTACGAATTTTTTTTATATTATATGGATAAAAAAGAACAATGTTTGATGTTAATAAAGAATTACTACAGGAGTAATCTCAACATCTTCATTCTCTACTAACAAAAAACTTATTATGAATTGCTCTTGAAGCTGATACACTTGTGGATCTCATGAGTCTTCCCACATGGTAACCAAATAATACATGATGATACTGAGGACAAGCTCTGAAGGCCCCTGAAGGATTCATATCAATCAGCCGAACCACATAAGTCCTGTATAATGCTGAAATAGGCAAGAAAAATGTAAAGCTCCATTTCTGTAAAGGTGTAGCAAGAAGTAAGAATCTCAAGAAGCTCTCGCTCAAACATAGCAGTATTTGAGCATAACCAACCAAGCATATCAGTACTTGTGAAGGTTATGAGGTTCTTGGAATAAGATACCAAAGCCAATCAAGAGTGAGAAATCTCCCAAGCATAGCAGTACTTGAGAGTTCTTGGCATAAAAGCCAAAGCACATCAAGAATCAGCAACTACTCAAGCATAGCAGTACTTGAGATAGGAACCGAGTGCTAAAAGGTTTTAAACTGCTTGCTAGTCATATACATCCTGTTTCCTTTGCACTTTCAAACCAAAATCCAGCAAGGTATCAAGACCCACATGAATACACTGCCAAGGAAAGAATCTAGAATCTATCTGACCATCCAATGTACAATCTGGACCCTTCTGCTAGAAAGAAGGAGTAGGAAAAGGAAATGGCCAAATGGGAAAGAACCTGGATGAATAGAATGTAAGATTGCAAGAAACTGAAGCTGTATCACTTGATAGATCTGCCTGCGTTATTACTCCATCTTATAGGCATCCATGCCATTTCGATGCGTTCTTGCCTTAGAAAAAGATCAAGATTCAAAGAATCCAATCCAGAGCCCGGACAAGAAACATACTGCCACGAAGAGCAGAAGAGCAAAAAGGCCACGTTAGTGGCTTACCAGCAAAAATCTAGGAAGAACCACCTGATACTGTTTCAAAATCCTGACACCAAGAAACTCCAGAATTTCCTCCGCCAAAGTGGTCGATTCCCTGCTAGCAACTGGATTCAACTTTGAAAAGATCAAGAGAACAGAGGTAGTGCCGGAAATGGAGGGCAGAGGCAGCTCCCTGCCTCCGGAACCGCCCTAGCCGCTGCCGTTGCCGCTGCCGCCTGCGCCAAGATTCATTTTTTCAACTCTTTATGTCCCGTTTGTCCTATTGTTGTATTATCTTTTTGTCATTATCATTTTTATCCCAGTTGTCTTATTAGTCTTTTTTGTTATGTTCCTGTTTGGCTTTTATCCTCTCGCTTTGGCTCTGTTGATTTCTTGATTTCACATTCTTCCCATTTAATCTGGCCTTCTCTATTGCTCTCGATCTCAAAGCGATATCTCCTTCCATTTGCCTCATTCCATATTTTGATCTAGCTTCTTTGCTCCTTCAATTCACTATGCTAAGTATTGTTGGGATTGGTTCCCTTTACTCATCATTCATCCTATCTACCTTTTTGATGTTCTATTTGTTCTAATGGTTCCATGTATTCCATTAGTTTTATCGGTGCATTCTGTTTCATTTTATTCCAGTGACCCTGCTTGTTTCTCCCCTCCTTTACACCATATTCCAATTTAGCTTCTTTCTTTCACCCCTGCTCATTTCTCCCCTTCTTTCCATCTGCCGACATATATAGTATCATAGGACCTCATAGGAATGTCACGATTCTATTGCATATTCTTTGGATGGGGACGTCCCTTCTCACACATCCTATTTATTCTGCTTCTCTTCATTTTTTCAGTCATCGGCATTCTCTTGAGCTAGTTTTCTCCTTCTTCTCTATCGTACCAATTTCCCTTACATTCCCTCCCTTGTTGGATTGTCTGCTTTTGATCAGGTCCGAATGTCCGTTTCTTTTCTACGTCCTTTAAAAGTGCATTCTTCATTTTTTCTCGGCGTTGCACTGTAGCTTTCAAGGCATACTGATTATTTCATTCTTTCTCGGTATAGCATTGTATCCTCTGAGGCATAATCCTATTTCATTTATTCTTGGTTTAGCAATGTAGCCTCCGAGGCAGCACTAATCGAATGTTTTTTCCTGCGATGGTCATTCCGCAGATGGTTTTGGATTGGTAGGCTATTGTTTTCTTTCTCGGTGTGGCCATGGAGCCTCCGAGTTTTACTATATATATGTTCTATGTTGCGCATCAGTGCGCGTTCTTGCTTGAGGCATCTAACTCCCTGATGGGTTATTTTCTCTTCAACCTTGACTCTGCAAGTTATTTCTCGTACTTGTCAGAGTACACGGGGTCGTCTCCATTCTGCTTTAGGCACCACCAGCATTTCTCAAGAGCATTGGCGACCATTTTTCATTAGGATTTTCCTCGAAAACCTACAAGGGAGGGGTTTTTCATCTCGATGAGAAGCAGTCTCCAGTTTTTTCTCACCTTTGCATTAATCAAGCAGCAGATAAACCATCTTTGATTTTGTATTCTTTGGATTTGTCGTGCTCTCGATGATTGTCTAGTTTTGGAGCACTTAATTTTCAAGTTTATTCAAACGTCTCTACCCCGAGTAGGGGAATCAATTTATATCAATGATTTTACAAAGCTCAGTGAGAACACCACTTCAGCAGCCGACATATATGATATCATAAAACCCATCCTAGGAATGCCTTTATTAGTACAAAACCTATAACCAATAATTATATTTTTATATTGGCCCGTAAATAGTATATAGTTCCATTATGTCGCAAGGCTATCTATGTGGAAATGGAGTATTCATTCCATCAATGATTGGTAGATCGATGTCCTTACCAATATGCGGCGGAAAAATAAGACTATGCCAAATGTATAATGGGCACAAATCTGACACCCTATGTTCAATCTTGTGAACAAGAACCTTAACCCAACGACACTTATGAAGAATCTGCCACTAAAGTGCTGCAAGTTAGGTTGAAGTAACTTATGCAATGCCCATGTCCATATCTACTTCCATTGCCGAGGAAGGAGTGGAAGGTGCTAATTATTAGAAGATTTAAGAATATCAATATCAATATCAATATCAATATCAATATCAATATCAATATCAATATCAATATCAATATCAATATCAATATCAATATCAATATCAATATCAACAAGCAATTTATACCTAGAATTTACAAATCTGCATTCCCTAAAAATTAGATGGTAGAGAATCAACAACTTTGCCAAAAAGCTCTATTCATCGCCCCAATGAAAACTTTCGCCGAAAAGCCTCTCGTATCAACAAATGGTCTGAGTCATACCATGCTGCAACTATGAAGACTCCAGCCATTGTTGAGTTAATATGCAGAGTAAAATAAAGTAGTGCATTGTCATCCAATGGTATCCACCAACAAGGTGCAATCACCTGAGCATAAGTGACGGGTTGATATAAAATAAAGTGTTGACTATGTGTTGAGGCATTAGGTAAATCTGCAAATCATAAAATTGAAATGGTTTGTTATTGTCCACAGAGACCAATGGGTCTACGGGACCCAATCAAAGAGCACATCAAATGTCTGAGCACAGGGTTTTCGAGGAAAAAATTTGGCAGTAATAGACATGCTGAAAAAATGTACAGTGAGACATTATGATGCATTTCCATTTCAATGCATGTGTTTGAGGATATAGCTGTGTGCGCACATCCATGATATCCTGAAGATAAAATCCCAGTTTTCCTGCTGAACTCGTGTCCACTAGCATATGGAATGGCTAGTTAGGCAGAATCAACTCCGTATAACAGGCCCGGATGTGGGAGAATGCTGGACAGCTCTAAAGAGTGTGGCATTCGTCCTCAATGGCACCTTATTGACAACACTAACAAATCATGTCCCTCACACCCCTCTCAAACCCATTTGTCGATCTCAATTCGGAGGCAATATGCACCTATGCGAATTGAAGCTATCAATCTGCACTTTTTCATGGGCTAATATGTCGTTGCAGACCCCGTGTAAGCATGGGATTGATCTAGTGCTAGTAGTGTGCTGTCTTGACCTATTCCAAGCCATCAGGATCCCAACGCTTGCTAAGGAAATTCCATGGAAGAATAGGTTTAAGAGCTGCCTTATCAAAAGCGATGCAATGGCGAAGAGTCTATAAAATAAACCACAAATCAAGAGAATCATTCTTACTCAAGTGAAATCTCTAATCGGGAATAGGGTCGAAGTTGTATATGAAAAATAAGAAAAGAGTGCAAAAGGTATGAAATCTGCCCCTTTTTTGCAAAAATACGCATTTGAGACGTGGAAAGAAAAATTGGCCTATAGGAAATCATCAAAAATTGATACGAACATGTCTGCACAGACATTAGCGTGTTCGCGAGCCAACTGGGTATTGCCTTTTCCTGTGTTCAGTGGGTCTTGCTGCAGTAAAACTACTTTTTCTGCTGCAGGAGACCCAATGAAAGCTTCCGTATAAAAACCGTCACATTCACGAGAATCATTAGCCGCGTTCGCGCAAATTTTTTGGGCAACAGAACTGGCACTGCGCGTCGATTATAGTTTTATTATAGTGGAACCAAACTCATTGAATGCATTGGTCTAAAAATGAATGCGTCAAGTGGACCCACTAGATGCTTCTACAACAACAAAGAAGAATAAAGAATAAAGAAGAAAGAAGCAGCGGCAAAATAAATAAACAACAAAGAACAAAGAACAACAACAACAACAACAAAGTAAATGAATAAATAAATAAAAATGGGAGGGGAGGAGGGGGGGAGGGGTTAGAAAGAAAAAAATCATTGCAAATGCATCGATGTCTACTGTGAGTCAATTATAGTTTTATTATAGTGGACCCACTGAATGCGTCTGTAGAAAAAATAAATGCGTCCGGAGCTCCACTAGATGCTTTTACGATAGCGATAGCGATAGCGACAGCAAGCAGCAATAATAACAACAATAACAAAAACAAATAAATAAATATAGGAAGGGGGGGGGAAGAAAAATTTCATTGCAAACGCACTGATGTCTGCTGTGATGCGTCCAGTAGGCGATGCAGATGCACTGGAGTTTTGTTTTCTTAGTTTGAGGTTTAAAACGGCCAAAAATACATTTTATACTTCCAAATATATTTTTCTAGAAACATACATATAGAAGTCTTCTGAAAAACGTACAGAACCTATCCCTGCTCCAACTTTGGTGTGGAGTTTACAACCATTACATACTGGAATATTTATATCTAATGGACAACTACAGGCTAGAAGGCTTTGTATGTCATGGGAACAAGTGTCACAGAACAGAGCTTTAGCTGGCCCCATCAACCACACTTGTTGAGATTTTGGTGGAGCCAATTCTTCTAAATGGGGTGGAAGTATAAGGTCCAATGGTATTGCTTACCACTTTGGAAGACTTGGAATGCATTTTGCAAAGCCTTCCTGACTCAGGATTTTGAAGTCGTCAAGTCTATAGTCCCGTATCCAATTCTTCTGCAAGAGACACGATTCTTTCTCTTTAACGTGTTGACCTGGAACATCACATACTCTAATGTCAGAAAGTGGTCAATATAGGAGACATTCAACTTCCAAAACTTGCCTACACAATGGTATAGTGTCGTAAAGCATGTTGCAAGGAGAAATGCATTGGCTGCTACTAAAGATAGAATGTGCACGGACATGTATATGTACTAATGCAGAGCAATGAAGATTACACTCGATTCAAGCAAGCTTTGGGAGGCAGCGCTTGATGAATGGTTGTGGTTTGGTAGAGGTGGATGGCGATGGAACTTTCACTAGGTGCAATACTGGCTTGGAGCTAGTAGAGCATATGCATGTCATGACAGGGGATATTATAATGTGTTGGCAGGTACATATTTGCATAATTTCTCTCGCCAAAACATGCTTGACAGCTCTATTTCAGATCACAATCCGCAATATTTCTCTTGTTCTCAGGATGGGGCGCATAGTAGGACCAAGACTTACTTCAAGTTAAACACTTCATACTTGGTCCTCTGCATTTGTGAGACGGAAAGGAATGGCTGGGATTGTTGATGCTCTAGCTACCGTGAAGCCCTTTGCTAAGAATTGGGGTCGTCAGCGAGTTGCTGCTAATCGAGGGATTTTGATTGCCCCGTACCAACAATTAGTGGCTTGCAGGTCTGTTGTACCATCATATGCCCAGCAAGAGAAGCAGATTTTGGCCAGCATTATACAAATGGAAGCAGGGCAAGTTCATCATGCTCGAGTTAAAGCGGGCATGCAATGGTTCAAAGAGAGGGAACGTTGCACAAACTCCTTTTTTTAGAGCTGCAAAAATTCGGAGACAAACTTCTGCGATGGTGTTTCTCCAAGTTCAAGATGGGCCTCTCATCTCTGATCCTGAGCAACTTAAGTTCTTTCTGCATGGCCACTTTTCTTCCCTTTTTGCTTCTCGTCGCCTTCCCTTCCAATCAGATTTTCAGGAGGCATTGCTGGCAAAGATACATCCTATTATATCTGAGGAACAAAGAGCTACTCCAGAAGCAGAGATTACGGTGAATGATTTAGCAGATGCTACCTTCCTTTTGAAGAAAGGAAAGTGTCCTGGAATTGATGATATTCCTATGGAGTTCTTTCAGAAGTTATGGGATTGGGTTGGCGATGATGTGTACGACGCATTTCAGGATTTCAAGAGGCAAAGGCGTCTAGACAAAATTCTTAACTCGGGCTGCATTTCTCTTATTCCCAAGTGTAAGGAACCTTCATCAATTTCGGACTGGCGCCCTATCACCTTGCTATCTTTTGTGTACAAGATTTTTATCAAAGCTTATGCACAAAAGCTTCGGGATATTCTTGCTGATTCCATATCCTCTACACAGTCAGGATTTCTGCCACGGTGATGCATATTAAACAATGTAGCTGCTGCCTATGAAGGTATTTACTGGGCTCGACTTCAGGGCCATGGAATTTTATATTTGAAGCTGGAGTTTGCAAAAGCATATGACAGTGTCGACTGGGCCTTCTTAGAGAAATGTCTCTTTTACGCTTTGGTTTTGGTGCACAATTCACACCTGATTTCACGAGACTTCATTATTCTGCTCGCTCTTCTATTCTCTTCGAAGGGGAACCCTCAGCATTCTTTTAGGTGGGTCGTGACATCCGTCAGGGCTGCCCATTAGCTCCATTGTTATTTACAGTTGTGGCAGAGGTCCTTGCCTAGGTCTTCTCTCTTGCTGCATAGGAGGGAATCTTGCATGGACTTCCTATGAACAATGGGTCGCAGGAGATCTGTAATCAATACACAGATGACACTTTCCTTTTTCTAAGGGCAGATGAGAAAAATTTGCAGAATGTTGTTTCCTTGTTGGATTCTTTTTCCCTAGCATCTTGTATTTTTGTGGGTTGGCAGAAGTGCACAGCACTATGGGCATTGGACTCTCCAGTTCCACCATGTGTAACTGCCTATCCATGGAAGATCCTTCCTCATGGTAAAGCAACCAAACTTCTTGGTATCCCTATAGGTGTTATCTCATCAGAAGATGCGTGGGAGGCAGTGATTAAGGGCTTGGAAAAGCACCTTTTCTAGTGGTCCACAGCGAAGCTTTCCATGGCGGGACGAATCGTTGTGGCTAAGTCAGTTTTAAGTAGCACCCGTGTGTATATGGCTTCGTTCATGTTGGCTCCACAGTCAAAAGTACAACTTATCGTCAGGATTGTCAAGAACTTCATCTGGGGGGGGAGGGGGGAACAGAGGAGGGTGCTGCTGTCAAAGTCAGTTGGGAAAAGTGCATGTTGCCAAAGCATTTTGGCGGCCTTGGGATGATCAATTTTCTTTTGCAGCGCAAGGTGCTGATTTCTAAGTTTATTTGGAGAATTTTGAATAATGGGTGAAAGTATGCTGGTGGGTAGCAAAAAAACGCGACCCCAGCACCCAGCACCAGCACCCTTCACACTACTTTTTCCACCCTTCACCAATTGAAGTGTAACCTATGCTATGCCCGTCACTTCACATAGGGCGTACCCGTTTCAATCATAACCTTCTTACCGCCCACCGTAACTAATGACTGTGACCCGAAAGGGTAGCGAACTTTGAATTTGTAATTTCGAACCGTGCTCCCCACCTTTTGCTACTCCGGCCATATAGCCCGCGGAGAAGAAGCTCTAGAATTTCAGGATTCACTCCAAGCTTAGTATTCCAAAACTCAAACGCCAAAAACTATGGTGAAGAAGGTTGTTAATCCGCCGGCTCAGCCAGCAATTCCAATGGATGCCATGCGCAGGGTAAGCAAAATGCAAATCCAATTTTGATGGCTTATAATGCCCTGTTAATTTGTTTTTCTTGATTTCTTTCAGCCCAGAAGGAACGTGCCCCTAAGACCCGACCTGGCTGATTGCCGAACTGAGGAGGACTTCCATGCCTACGCGGGTCTATCAAACGAGGGTGTGCATCCCTCTCAATTTCGAACGGATGTGATATCTGCAGCAGAATATAATGAGGTTTGGGATACCAATGGTGTCATTCCGAACAAGACATCCATCGACAAAATAAGGCCAGAGCACGAAGAAGCTCTAATTGAGCTGTTGAGCAAGATATACCCAGAAGGATTGAAGAACAGAGAAGTAAGGAAGACGGTTTCCTTTTTATTTGCATTCAACAACTGCAAGAGGGCCAAGCAGGATCCAGAAAATTTCAAGGTCAATTGGGCAGCAGTGGCAGCAAAAAGCAGAGCCTATTCGAGCAAGGTCAAGAGTGAACCCAAAGACCAAAGGGCCCCGGCGTGAACACAAAGCAGAGCCAAAGAAATCACAAAGGACAACAAAGACACGAAAGCATTGCGAGAAAAGCCAGCCTCGTGCCAATCTGGCTTGTAAAATTAGAAGGGAGGTTGTCATTCAGGAGTACTTCAATGTGTCCAAAGAAGATTCTCGACTTTATGGGGAAAATATTTCCCGTCACGGAAAGCATGATCCAAGATATGCAGAAGCCCTAAAATTGCAGCGAGAATGACCTAGTGTCAAAGAAGGAACAGTCGCATAACGAGGCAAAGGGAAGCTTCTTCTACCGCAGAGGGGAAGTTGAAGACCATAAAGGATAATATTGCACGCCTTCAAGCATTGCCATCCTAATGCGGTGTCTCTCACGAGATTCATACTTTGGAGAGGGAGAAAGATATGGCGTAATATATGTTGAAGTCCCTACTTGAAATGGGGGTGGGCCAATAGATCAAACCAGTAGAAAAGGTGGCTGCACTAATCGCCGAGATTGCCAACAACGAGTCCCTCCTTGCAAAAAGCCCAAAGAAGACTTAAAGAATGTCACCAGGCTGAGGGAGATGACCAAGAGAAATGATCAGCTGGTCAGCATCACTCCAATACCATTCCGATTGCCAATTGGAGATGAGGAGAGATGCTCCACCTGTGGTCTTGCATTCCAGGATGATTACACCCTCAGACTGCGGATGAAATGTGGACATCATTATCACGTTAGCTGCACCGTTTGCTCATGGAAAAAGGATGTCTTGCCTCGAGTGCCGCAGAGACCATTCCTACCGGCTTAGTGCGGAAATAGGTAAGCTTCTGATACAAGAGGAAGTGTTGCATCTTTGGAACAGCTCACAAAACCGAGAAGAAGATAATTGATGTTGATGAGCATGTAGACACCACTCCCGGTAGCGGCCGGAAAAGGAAACAAACAAATCACACCAAAAAGTAAAAGGACCCCGGGATCAGCCAAGCACAAGTCCACAAGGGTTCACACTCCACGGCCAAGACATGGGAAAAAAAGGTACATGCCATTTTTTCAGGGCTCGATTTTGAATTGACAAAGATCGAAGGTCTTTGTAGACATTGACGACAAACTACCAAAGACTCTTGACCTGCAAAGCACTTGGCGGCAAAGACAAAGGTTTGGAGACACAAAAGCATCTTGAATCAAAGGGAGATTCAAGTAGTAGTGATGGTGCCAACAATTATAGTATAGTTCCAAATTCTGCAAATTTGCCTCTACAAAGGCCTCCTCTAACACTGCTTATTCTTTGCGGGAAGGAAAAGCGATGGCGAAGATGTCGGCAATCGATTCGAGACGGTCGTTAAGTGGTGAAAAGGTTGACACCTGTCAAGGGCCAGGAAGGTTGTGGAAGAAGAAAGTGAGGGTGAGTCGAAAAATGACCTTGATGAGGGGCGTCCCCATAGAAGTAGCATTTGGAAAGAAAAATATGGCTAATGTAAGTTTGCCTTATGTATTTCGTGCAAGCAAACCTTGATTTTGCAAGACAACCCTAAACCATCAGCCAAAAAGGTTTTTGTTCAAACAATTAATATAGTTGATCCCTGTTTTATTCCACCTTTAATGTGCAAATTTTGGTTTGGATTATTCAACTTAGGATTCTGTAAAAACTTGTCTGCAGAAAAAGAAGGCAGCCAATGGTTATACTTAGTGAATCTGATGAAGAAGACAATACAGATAAAGAAGTGCCAGCACAAACTCTAACATACAAAAGGTGCCTGTTATCCTGTTATATTTCAGAATGTGTTTCAGAATTTCAGTTGTTAATTGCAGCTCATCCTTGCATGCAGGAGAACAACACAGGTCGTGAATGAAGAAACCGGGACAAAGGCAAAGCAAGGGTTACTGATAGCCGGGAAACACCCATACATTGGGGGCAGGGAGATACCAATAAGGATGAATCGACTATGGCTATCAGCACTCTCCATCAAAGCGAGTCCAAGAGGTTGCAGACGGCTTGTCGGCACCTCCCGATAGCACTTCCCAGCAGAGTCCAGCACACATTGCAGCACAGACAAGCACGATGCAGCACACATCGACAGTGGTTGCAAACGTCCAAGGATGGACACCCAGACGGAAGTTGATGGTCTGGACGTAAATGGTGTCTTGCACGCACCTACAACAGAGGAGAATGAGCGGGGAAAATCTTGCCTCCACCACAAACCAAGCATGTTGTAAAAAGAAATCAAATAAGTACCTCATTTGCAGACCAGGGTATCATGAGTTTGTGGAGTGGGCACTGCAGAGGTTTGATATTGTTATTTGGAGTGCTTCTCTACTTCGGAATACAAGGGATATGGTGGATGCATTGTTCCCTGATTTGCAGACCAGATTCTTGAAGGTTTATGGTCAAGAGCATTGCTATGCATGCAAGCATCCAAATGGACTTTGGAAAAGCGATTTTTTTCAAGGAGTTGAAGGTTGTACTTGAGGATTTTCCTCAAAATCATGGTATGATTTTCTTGGTTGATGACAGCCTACACAAAGGGTTTCTAAACCCCTGCACACACAACCCTTCCCATTATGCCTTTCAAGGGGCAAGAAGAGGACAACTTTTTGCAGAAGTTTGTGTGTCCAACTTTGGAGTACTTGTCTTCCCATCTTTGTCAGAAAACGATCTCACACGTTGATATCAACGATGCATGGTTGGAAGAGGAGACAGGTTGTAGTCTTTGGATTACTGCCTCAACAACTATCTTGTCTCGCCCTACTATATCCTCAATGCTCCATTAGAAGTACAAAGGCATTTCTTGGGGCACCCTTCACGCGACCGGGCATGACTCAAGAACCGATGACTCATGAAGTAACCATTGTACAGTACTTTTTTGTAATATATATGTATGATTACTTTGTCTTATCTTCAATCTTGAGTGTACAATTTTCTGTAATATATATCAAGCTTACTCTCCAATACTACAAGCATTGTTTCCAATACTAAGATACTCCAATAATTCAAACCAATACTACAAACATTGTCTTAGGGGCATTGTCTCCAATACAATGATCAAAATTAGAGACAAGTACACAAGTAACTACAGATTTGTTACAATGATAAAACAACTAGGCCAAGCATATTCAACCTTCATATGGCCCGGTATCAAGGATCATCGGTGAGTAGCACGTTCAAGGGAAAATCTGTTGGTGCCGGGGAATCGATTCATCTCAAACTTGATAGCTGATACGTGATGACTGTACTGGAAAGTCAGGCCTTTGTCTTCAAGTAGCTCCCAACTACCATCTGGCTGGGCAGCATAGTACAAACCAGCCAACACATGTTCATCCACATTGAAGGTCGACCCGAGCTATCCTTGACAATTACGTAAAGGATATGCCTCGCTTAACACATTTGACAACATAGAAATCTGCATTCTTAAGTTTCCCACCGCTTTCGGCTACAACAAAGAAAGTTATCACCTTCCTCGTTTCCTGGATAGCCATTCTCCATCACCTTCAAAAATGCCTCATCGATTTAGGTCTTGATTACCTTCACCGGTGGACTTATCGGCTTTTTAGTGTAACATATTTCCAATTCTTCAATCTGTGCTTGTTCACACAAGATGACCGATTTCCTTTCAAAGCGTTACCCGCGAAACAACTTAAACCTCTATGAGCCACCCTTGTGCTTGGTTGGCCAAGTATGTCCGGATCTTTGTGTATTTGCTTGGTCCCTTCCACCACAGCACATCCGGTAGTCTGTCCTATCAACATCATCCTTTCCATTACCGGAAGTACGCAAGGAAACAACAAGTATTGCATCTCCCGAGGCGACATAATCTGGACTACTCATCACGAGACAAAGTTCACGACATCACTTAAAGCGGATGAAAGCACTATTCGACACATTACTGGCCGATTCTGACGGACTACTCAACGAATACAGGCGGATGAAAGCATAATACCTTTTGATGTCCCGTTGTTGGTACCTTCATTCCAGTGAGTTCGAATTCACATGCATCAGCGACACCCTAAATCTCACCCCATCATACTTGAGCTGCTCTCTAGTGAATGCCCCTTTAAGGACTGCCCCTTGCCCATCGTGCTCTCCCTTACCATGGGCTGTCCCAAAGAAATTCCATACTATTTCCTTCCCTAGCTCATGGTGATATCTTGGTAGGAAATAGAATGGCGAGGCAGATTTGAATTGGCTAGAACAACCATCGACCAAACTATATGCACGGAGAAATCTACACCATTTGATACAAGCCATGAATTGTGCTTTCTAAGGCAATCTTTGCAAAAAAGAGTGTCATGAAGCTTGTCATCACTCAAGTAAAAATGGGTTTCCTTCAATAGCTTTTCGATCCCGAGGCCGATGTCCATCCTATACGTGATGTGGGCGAGAATTGTTATCGGTCATTGTGCCAATCTTTGGCTTTGAACCTCCCTTTGTATTTTTATTATGTGTAATTCTCTGCAAAATCAATTACAGAAACAATGGTGTCATCTTGGATATTGTCGAGGCAACTCCTCAATTGCATGGCCTGCCATCTAGCCCTGTAATTGTGTGGCACGAATATCTTCAATGTGGAACACATGATATGAAATGAAATCCTTCAATGGCGTTCTCTTGTAAGACAATCGAGGACTAGCTTTGGTCCTTTCTTTTTTTTTTCCCTTGCCATTTGAGGTCTCATCTTGTGTTTGCGACTTGTCAGGTCCCACCAAACTTGCTTGGATTTCTTACTTTTGTTTCCCTTCTTCTCAACTTGTGTCTGCGGCTTCAGTTGTCCCACCCCTACCTTGGATTTCTTACTTTTGTTTCCCTTCTTGGTGGCATTGGCTCTTTTTCTTTCTGCTGCCACGGCACCTCCTTGGTAACATGATCTAACAACTCCACCAAACCTCTTACGTCTCCAGCTGGAATCGTAACAAGGTGCGTAGCATAAAGCGGAAGATTAGCGCAAGTTGAAAGCACAAAAGCGGTTTTCCCGGATGGCAAGACATATCAGCATGTTGCAGCATGCAATAAAGAGAGTATTACCTTTTCAAACGTCTTCCATTCAAGCAAGAACTCATGATTCTCTCTCTCTCTTGGACATATAGGAAGAGTTTTTATGCCACACGCCGACATGTGCGCATCAAGCGATCATGTTTATGCCATTTTTCACCCTCGCTCTTGTTGCAAACCACGCCCTCCGAGCTTCGGCTGGTTGAGTCATACATATATTGGCTGGCCGGAACCGCCTCACCGGGTCCACGGACCTCGCGGTGCACTTGCACTCTTCACCATGAAATCCGGTTTTTAGCTGACCTTAATGCATTCAGGGCTACCTGGCATACTCCAACTTCATATGGTATATGCAACAACAGGTTTCCCTTTCTGATACTTTCTTTACATAAATAGGCTTCAACTTCTCGAAAGCCTTTAAGCAAACAGGGTGTTCAGGATGTGCCTTTTTGTATTGTTGAAATAGCTCCAGCTGAATGGTGGCCGTTGGTTAGAAATATTTATGCAACAATAGCAAAGAAAAATTTGTATGGAAACTTATACCTGTGACCTCCATAAGGTGAAAGGGATAAGAAATTCGAAGCTTGACTCTCCAACGGTGTTCACAACATCTTTCTTGCAAGGAGAGACTCTGCTATTTTGTTTCCAGAATTCTGTTATGCTTTGCTTGCAAGCAGGGGTGAGAGAATCGCACCTCAACCTCCTTTGGAAGCTAGACCACGGACCATTTCCAAGGACGGCTTCCGATTTTCTTAATGCAGCAGTTGCAATTGTTGACCTCATGCAACCTATCATAAGAAATATTGCACATTAATCAATGAACATATCTCATCCAGCATCACTCAGCAGATACAAGCACTTAAAAGCACTTAAAAGCACGAAGAAGCACAGGGCATGAAAGCAAAAATTAGATGCACCTAACAGCCCCCGCCATAGTGGAATTGCATCTCGATTTTGTGGAAGAAGCCATCACCGATTAATCGAGGTTACGGCTCTCAAACATCATGGTTCCTTTGCCTCTTTGTGGCTGCCATTGTCTGTTTCAAGTTGTTGAGCAGCACCCCCGCTGCCTTGCACTCCTTTGGATTTGGCAAAATTCCAGGTTCTGAGATTTCCATTTCGTGGTGATGAACCACCCTCTTCATCACATCGGCCTTGAGTTCGGGTGAATGTTTTTTGGTGAGCTTATTGAAGTAATCAACTACTTGCTTGGCTATTTCTTGCCTGCGTCTCATGCTCAGATCCTCCCGTTCAGCCGCTGCTTTTCTCATCTTATTCCGTAATCTGTATTCTCTCTTTCTCGCTGCATCCAATTTCTTGTAAATTGCAGAGGAAACTGGATCTTCACGTGATATTTCCTGTGTTGCATTGACATCCAACAAATCTGGAACACTGTATTGGGATTCATCTGGCCGAAAATCCAATGCTAAGCGTGTGATTGCCTCGGGCGGTGTCGTGGGCGCCATGAAATTCCCGAGAGGGGAGGATAAGTGAATTGGAGGGAGAAATTTCGCGGGCCATGACGAAGTAATCCAATTTGCAACGTACTACCACACCACTCGCGCGAAAATCCAGCCAGAAGCCCACAATCATTTTCCTAACGGCTCGTTCGTGAGGTGGACGTGCGAGTACATGAAGGGCGTAAAAAGAAATGACGGGCAGTTACGCCCATCAGCACCCAGATTAAGCAAAAGCAGGGGTGCTGATAGCGGGCTAAAACCCTGCTATAAGCATGCGTCCGGACGCATGCTTTTGCTACCCACCAGCATACTTTCACCCTAATGTGGACGAGTCCCTGGGTTCTCGTCTTGTTTATCAGTCTTTGCAAATGTGCATTTCTTTTTGGTCTCCATCTCTTAGGCCACTTTTTCCCCGGGCTCTGTTTTATCCACTGATCGCATACCCTAATGCATCCCCATTTCTTAGAGGATTGCTAGTTGCGTGGGAGACTGTACAATCTCTGTTTCATTTTCACCATCTTGCGCACACTAGCACTTTTGCAACTTGTTGGTGGATTCCATTGGACGGTGCTCCTTTGGTATCTTTAGTCCACCCATTGACGCAGCGTCGATGGAGATCAGCAGGTGTGTATATGATATCTGATTGGTATAATAATCAAAGGCAATTGCTGACATGGGAAGAGTTTAGAGCTAAGTTCCTCCTTTTAAGGTGGGGTCGGGCTATTTGGTAGAAGGTGTCTTCAATTCTTCCTCCAGTAGCACAAGTAGATGATCCCAGCATTGGGTAGTTCATGAGCATATCAAAGGAGATAAGTTGGTGAATTCCATGTACAAGGTTTTGCTTGCTGCGGACGTCTTGCCTCCTTCGTCCAAGTGGCCTTTGGTCATTCCTAGGGATTGAGAGAAAGCAGTATGGAAATGGGTATGGGCTAAACTACTCCATCCCAAAGTATCTGTTTTATGGCGGCAAGGCATTCATCGTTGTCTGCTTGTTAATATTCTGGTACACAAATTTCGTCGAGAGGTATCTGCACTTTGTTCCTTATGTGCACAGAGGGACGAGATAATTGAGCATTGCTTCTTCCTATGTAGACATGCCAGACATGCTTGCTTGTGGCTTCAAGGCCTCTTTCGTTGCTATTTGAATAGCCAGCAGTTGTTATTAGAAGTCTATCCAAGTAATTGGGATAATTTGGCAAAAAGGGCATTTCATTTGGCTTCTGCATGGATCATTTGGTCCATTTGGAAAAGAAGGAATCTTCTCATATTCAAAGGTCTTGCTTGTTCAGATGCACAGATCCTTCTTGATGCTCAACAACGAATTGTCAAAGCATTCAGGTGCTCATCAATTGCTAATAAGGTGAAGAGCTCTATTTGGGAGCACTATCTTCATATTCATACTTACTAATGAGTCCTTCTTGCTCTTCATATTGTTTAGATGTTGTAGTCGAGTGGGGTGGTTTTGCTCTTGTGGACATTCTCTTCACTGAGTTTTTAGTCCCCATTGTACTTTGTAACTTTCTCTGGATAATAAAGGCTCAACTCCTTCAAAAAAAAAAAAAAAACAAAAACAAACAAGCTTTGGGATGCTGGTACCTTGGAAATATCACTTTTTCACACTTTTTCAGTAAGCTTTAAGATGTCAGTACCTTGGAGATGATCAAGATACATTTTCTGATTTGCGAGTATTTGAGCACGACATATTTGTCTAGTTACACCTATAAATCATCTACTATATGTGCTTTTGTAGATGCCAGAAATAGGGTCGAGTTTGCATACGTAAAACATGAAAAATGAAATAAAGGAAACCTCTCCCTTTTTTGAAAAATATGCATTTTATATCTGGAAAAAAAAATGGCCCGTAGAAAATCGTCAAAAAATGTCGTGAACGCGAATAGTCGGGAGCACAACCACATATAAAACCTGGTGTCTGCATTTTGCGACTCTGCGGCCGCATACTAAAGAGCACGTGGCCGCATTTAATAAAGATTATGGCCGTGTTGAACTCATAATGTCCGTGCAATCAATGCGATGCAAGTTTTTGCGGCTGCTAAAGGATGTTTACGCGGATGCCTCGTAAAGCTTATGTCTGCAAGTTAGATTCACACAGACTGCAAGAATTATCTGCGGCCGCAATTTTATGTCATTGGGAATGCCATAAAGTTTTTTTGTCTGCATTCTGCACCAGACGTGTTAGAAATATGAGATATACAAAGACTTTTCCCACAAGACAAGATGATATTCCATTCATATGAGATACATATTTATACATCCATATATGCCACAATTAGCCAAGAGTGCTATATGTAAAAAAGATGCTATATAGGGAAAAAGGTAAAGCTGCCATCGTCTCCTATAGAAAAGAGATTCCGAACACCCTCCATGCAACTTTAGCCTATTGAACAAAATAATTGTATCTCATATTTAAAGATGCCTCCAACCATCCCTCCCTGCATCTTTAATCTAGTGCTTAGATCAAAAAAAGCTTTTGTGGGTTAAAAGGAAAAAACCCAAGCACTTTCAAAACAACTTAAGTAACAACAAAAGCTTCAATTATTCCAAGAGCTGCTTTGCACATCTATTGTTTCTGAAGTCCTAATGCTTTGGTGAAGATGTCAGCAACCATTGCTGATGTTCGGCAATATTTAAGAATAGTAGTCTTCTTTCGTACTTTCAACTTGATATATATGTTTAGATTTAGAATGGAAAACCTCATCCTTCGTTAATGCAATTGTACTTTGATTATCACACGAGAGTACACCTGAGTTTGATGTAAACAATCCATCAACCGCCGCAACCAAACCAATTCTCTACTTTGCTCATCCAAGAAACTAAGGATTTCCAAACAAAGAAACAACTCCCACTAGTAAAACGGAAAATATCAGGACAACCATCCCAATCAGCATCTGTATAGCTTATCAAAGTCAATACATCAACATCATTCTGCTTTGTGTACAACAGAAGTGGAAGTGCCTTTCAAGTATCTCAAAACCCTTTTAGCAGTAGTCCAATGTACTTGTTTAGGATTAGTCATGACTTGACCAAGAGTATTAGCAACATAACTAATATCAAGGCGAGTTGCATTGGCCAAATACATTAATGCACCAACCAAACTAGCATAGGGACATTTTTTCACTTGCAATCTTTCTTCAACAGTGCAAGGACATTGTTTTAGAGAAAGTTTGGATCTGGAACTAGCAACAAGAGAAGAACTTTGTGATTTTGCTTCAAGGAGGCCAAACTTTTCAATGAGCGCAGAGATGTATGTGGATTGTGAAAGATCTAACAAACCCTTATATCTGTCACGTTGCACTTGAATACCTAAACATGAGTGAATTTCACCCAAGTCAACCATCTCAAAGGTCTTGACAATAGAGCTTTCACTTTATGTAAGTATGATAGATCATTGCAAACAAATAGCATATCATCAACATATAAGGCAATGAAAATATAACAGGACCCTTCTTGCTTGAAGTAAATGTTCAAATCAGCCACACTAGGAAGGAATCCAGCAGAAGGCAAAAAGGTGTTAATCTTTATGAACCATGCTTGAGAAGCTTGCTTCAAACCATAAAGTGCTTTTCTCAATCTACACACTATGTGTTCATGTCCAGACACAACAACCCAGTAGGTTGTACCATGAAAATCTCTTCACTCAAATCCACATTCAAGAAAGCCGTCTTTACATCAATTTGATGTATATGAAGATCATGATGCACTGCAAATGCTAACAACACTCGCAAACCTGTAAGACGTACAACTAGGAAAAGAGTTTCTTCATAATCTACACCTGCAACTTGTGAGAAACTCGAAGAAGTTATGTATGGTGCACTAAGTGTTCTAGACCAGGACACTATGCAAATGAATGCAGAATTCCTATCAAGGAAAAGAAATTTTGTTACATTTGTGATCGTGATAATCATGATACAAAAGATTGCTATTTCAATTCAAGAAATAAAAACAAAAATAGTACAGATGCTTTTGTTGTAACAGCAGATACATCAAGGAAAAAAGATGTCAAAGAAGTTGAATGTTGGAAGTGTGCGGAGAAAGGCCACTTTGCAAGGGACTGTAAGAATTCATTTAAAAGGAGCATTCCCTCTAAAAATATAGAAAAAAGTGAAGTCAAAATAGAGGAAGCGAGAATGGTCAGCCTGGAGCGTAGAATTGTTGATAATGTTGAAGCAAATGTAGTGACACGGCAAAAGGCTGAGAGAGAAGGGATTCAAGTTAAAGATATTCCATTGGAAAGCGCACGTCGCAGAATCAAAGAAATATATCCAGAAATCCTAGAGGAGAATGAAATTTATAACTTTGCTACGGAGCAAATAAATGAATTGCAAAATTCAGAAACTCACCTACAAGAGAATGATAGTGACTTGGATAAACTACAGAGGATTAAAAGACAAGTTAAAGAATTGACAATTCCTACGCCATTGAAAATAGTAGTTAAATATTTGCCAGGTTTCAAGGATATTCTGGAATCTCAAAATATAGATGATAATTTAAAAACGTTGAGCGAGACAATTAAAAATACAGTGCTTTTTTTACCTCTTGAGTTATTAGCAAAGTATATCCCAGAGTTAGGAGTTCCAACAGAGGTCTACCAAACAGAACAATTAATCCCTGCATTCAAAAGTGACCCTATTGATAAGCAAACTCCCGTGCTAACTCTAGAAGTAAAGGGACACACCATTCCCAAAGTGCCCATTGATGGAGGAGCGGGAGTGAACATCATGACCAACAATTTGAGAAGGAAACTCAAGTTGGAAACGATCAGTCCGTCGTCATTCAATGTGAGAATGGCAGATCATAGGCAAGTCGAGCCAGTGGGCATTATCAAAGGAGTGCCATTTTCTATTGCAGGAATGAATTTCCAACAGGACTAATGCAACGGGAAATATGGATTACCAAGTGTTACTAGGTAGGCCATGGCTACGAGAAGCCAAAGTATTACATGATTGGGCAGATAATTCTGTTAAAATAACTAGAGAAGGAAAAGTCACCAAAATAGATTTGCCCACCGGAAATTCTACCACTTTAGAGGATATGCCTATGTTTTCAGATAGTGAATCAGAATATGATGCATATGAAGCGTATGAAGATGATGAGGAATTTTACAATCTGATGCCCTCAGACACAGAAATCTATTTACATGGCAGAATTAGTGGAAAAGGAAACAACTTTTCCTAAAACTTTTAAAGAAATTAATGAGGGGCAAATCACTCTTGAACCTACTCCGGCTCATGAGGTACAAGACAATACATTACGACCTTATCTAAGTACTCCAGAAACAGAGGAACTAAATTTGAATACAGAAGCATCACCTCACATAGTTCGCATAGGGACTAATCTTCCACCTGGAATTCGTGAAGCAGCTATAAAGTTATTAATGGAATACAAAGACATTTTTGCATGGAGTTATAATGACTTACGAGGTATTGATCCAAACTTATGTCTGATGCGGATTCCTTTGCTTCCTGATGCTCGGCCTGTCTACCAAAGGGCATATAGAATGAACCCTAATTATGCCGAAAGTGTGCAGGAAGAAATTCAAAAGTTATTACAGGTCGGTTTCATCTATGAGGTTGAAAAAAGTGAGTGGGTTTCTCCCATTGTAATAGTAAAGAAGAAAAATGGGAAGTTAAGGGTCTGTGTGGACTATAGAAGATTAAATGATGCCACTGAAAAGGACCACTTTCCCTTGCCCTTCACTGATCAAGTACTAGAAAACGTAGCAGGAAATGAGTGTTACTCTTTCATGGATGGGTTTAGCGGCTATAACCAGATCCGAATTCATCCAGAAGACCAATTAAAGACTACATTTATCACCCAGTTTGGCACCTATGCCTACAGAGTAATGCCTTTTGGTTTAAGCAATGCACCGTCATTATTCCAAAGGATTATGTTAATGGTTTTTAAAAGCTATATCGGAAATTTTATAAGTCTTTTTAGATGACTTTACTGTTTTCAGCAATTATAATGATCATATAGAAAAGCTTCGGCAATGCTTTAATAGGTGTAGACAGTATGGCGTTTCTTTAAATCCAGAAAAATGTGTTTTCTTAGTAGGACATGGGATCTTGTTAGGTCACATTGTCTGCAAGAAAGGACTGCTGACTGATCCTAGTAATTAGAGAGATGCCACCACCCACGAACATTACACAAGTTAAGAGATTTATGGGTAAAGCTAATTACTACAGGAAGTTCTGCCATGGATTAGCTGAAATTGCAGCACCTCTCAATGAGCTAGTTAGTCCAAAGAACAAATTTCAGTGGACAACTCAATGTCAGAATGCATTTGAGAAAATAAAAACTATCATGACTAATGCACCTATACTCATAGCTCCACGGTGGGATCAACAATTCCACGTTCATGTGGATGCATCAAAAATTGCCATTGGAGCGAAAGGTTAGCCCAACAAGTGGATTCAAAAGTGGACCGTCCTATTCATTTTAAGCTAGTAAACAGTTAAATCATGCAGAGAGGAATTATAGTACCACCGAAAGAGAGGGATTAGCAATGGTCTTTGCTGTCCAAAAGTTTCGGCACTATTTGCTTGGAAAGTTTTTCCATTTCTATGTTGACCACCAAGCTCTCTTGTATTTGATTAATAAACCATGTGTCACAGGTCGGATTACCCGTTGGCTATTGATACTTCAAGAGTTTAATTTCAAAATTATACTCAAGCCAGGCAGTGCCCATACCGTCCCTGATCATCTGTCTCGATTAACAAATGGTGAGTTGCCTACCGGAATTAATGATGAATTACCAGATGTTAATCTCTTCCGGGTTGTTGTTACACCTCCCTGGTATAAAACCATCATTCAATTAAATTGGGTTTATGTCTTAATTTTGGGACAAATTTCATATTGCATGTTTTTAGTAGCATATTCAAATTCACACATTTCACCTCAAAATTATGAAAACGTAATATCATGTTATTTACAAAATAGTCAATATTTCACAATATAGCACCATATCATAAAAACGTGATAACAAAAATTTACATAGTTATTCAACTTTCTTCAAGCACCCCCAATGATATCATAGCCTTCTTCCTGACATCCTGAGGTATTGTAATTCTCGCATTTCTAGCTGGAATAGTGTTTGGAGTCCATGAGTACAAAACACTTTCATAGTCTAGCCAAAGATCAGGATCACTCGGATTTCTCCTCCATTTCTTTGTCCAACAATCTGAGTACCTTTCTTTACTCGATACGTTGGTCAACTGATGCACTGGACACCACCATTCCACCCGCACATGGTTGAAGTTAATATTACCTTCTTCTTTGCAAATATCAGAGATAGTGAACCCCAACCACACTGGATATGTATCTAAATCTGCTGGCTTTACTACCACAAATTGGTGGCATTCCAAGTCAGTGGAAGGTTCATAAGCATCCATGCCTAGAAACTTTGGCCTATTGTTCTTAGGACCAACATAGTGTTTGTCAGAAGGAGGAGGAGCATATTGCTTGCGAATGCTACCGCATTAGGGCGGATTTGGGGTCTCAAAATGGCCTCCTATCAGCCATTCCACGTCATATTTCCGCTCCTTTTTTCCCATGCCACCTAGGATACCAAAATCTCATCATTACAGATTTACTTGGAATATTCTCCCAGAATAAGGGGGATTGCGCATTCATGGCGCCATATGTATTTAATTCTGTTGGTTGTCAGACAGGCTGATGCAACATGTGGCGCTTCTAAAAAGCCACTTGCATTATAGCATACCTGCAACTCATGACGGTGCCTCTTGGTTTGTCAGATACCAAGCGTGCGTGTCACCGATTCTCGCGCTATTTTCATTTAGAGGCCATGGCCATACAAGCTTCCCGCCTTCCACATTTCAAAATTTGAATGTGTAGGTTGAAGCTTTGTATCAGACTTTCATTTCGAGGTGCTGCGGCTGCGCCTTATGGGTGGTTCACATGGAGAAGTTTAGGCCCTCCATTGAGTTCTCGCGAGTCGCATCGATTAAAAATTCATTTGCATCAGCTATGCAAGTTGGATCTTGCAAGGGCTGATTTTCCAAAAACGGGGCTGAATTTTTTGCCTCAGCCCAAGTTATTGGGTTTTAAGCCGGTAACCCAGTTCGTCCATGTGAACCCAAAGATTAACCGGGATCTTTACTTCATCCCAATACGGGCTTTCCATGCCTTACAATTCGAAATTTGAATTTGCTTAATGTATAAAAGCATGGATTGTAGAAGAATGGACTTTTCGATTTCCATATGCACGTTGCAAATTTCAAAAAACGAGGTTAGTACGGACGTTCGGCTCACACGGGCGAATTGTGTCAAGGCATACAAATTGTACACCTTCATTTCAAGCCCGTCGCGATCCACGCAAGATGGAAGCTCCAAATGATGTGTGGGTAAGGATCCAACCCCGACTCACGAATGTGCTCCAGGTCTTCAATCGCAAAAAAAGGAGGTCTAAAAATAAGAACTTAGACCTCGGCGTGTTTGTCTTGCGTGCTCAAAAAGTGTTGACATTTGGGGCGGATGGCGGTTTATATCCATTGGATCCGTTGAGTGGCAGGAAACCGTCATTTCAGGACGTTTCAAGTTTAGTCCGATTTTGTGGTGACGGTAACTCTGGCCTCCTAGGATATTGTGAGAGATTGAGAGAGGATGAAGGCATTCGGAATCGAATACAGTTCCTTGAGATGAGCTGCTTCCGATAAGGAAGGGGAAATGTCCGTGAAGATGCTAATAAATGACATTATACTTTGCAATGTGAAGGGTTTATTACATTCTTGAAGTACAAAGGTTATGGTGTTTGTGTTTAGATACCGCTAATACAAGAAGTCTTTGACTACCTTTAACAATAGATTCCTTTAAAACTCTATTGCTATTTAAATTATAGCAAAAATGAGTCTTGAAACTCTTTAAGTAGTAGAAGAACTCTTTGACTAGTTATCCATTTGATGACCATTTTTTAAGAAAATATGATATGTGACATTCTTATATGCAAACATTCATAAAATTTATGAACATTGAAGGTCAAAGCCATCCTTGTTTAAAGAGGATCATATGATCGCGAAATCTTCATGCTTGTGAAGTAATTGCATATAAGAAATTACCGGGTGTGATCCTTTTAGTAAAAAAAGTAAATAGAAACACAAATATTCAACTTACAACTTAGCGTAAACAAATAGTATTTTAATAAACCAACACTTTATATACTAACACTTTACACTTTAAATAAGATATTTCTTTCTTTCCTTTTACTTGAAAGCTATTTTTTTTTCAAGATGGATCACACCAAGCGAATAATACATATGTAAAAAAAAAAGGGACACACTAAATTCGCATGGTGTGATCTACTTTCTTATTTGTTGTCAAATTAAAATTAAACACAAGTACTCATTCATATTTGTATCTAAAATGCTTTACCACTCTTAAGTACATAAGTCATTATCAATTTTCAAAGAGGATATTATTTTTTTCAAGAAGGATCACACCAAGCGAATAGTACATATGCAACAAAAATGGAACACACTAAATTCGCATCGTGTGATCCACTTTCTTATTTGTTGTCAAATTAAAATTAAACACAAGTACCCCTTCTCATTTAATGCTTTACCACCCCAAATGCGTAAAGTTATTAGTCCTTTTCAAAGAGCATATCTTTTTTTAAGAAGGATCACATCAAGCATCCTATTTGCATCTAAAATACTTTACCAACTCTAGTAGTACATAAAGTTATTAGCCCTTTTCAAAAAGCAAACACTTTATCAATAAATGAGCACGTCACATATCCACACTTAACTTCAAATAAGACACATATATATTTCTTTTATTAAAAGATAATCAAAGTAATGTTTTCCAAAAAAAGATCACACCAAGCTTAATTTTGTATAAGCTAAAAGGTTGGAATATACTAAATTAAGCATGGTGTGATCCACTTTCTTTTTGTTGTCAATAGATAATAACACCAAGTCCCTCATCAATAGTCTCCCATTTGCATATAAAATATGTATCATTCCAAGTTATATTATGTTTTATGAACTAAACTTTTTCAAAGAGGGTCCCAAAGCAAAATACAAACACATAATCAATAAGCCAACACTTTACCAACAACCAAAGCTTTATTAAATAAGATTTTTATGTTATTTTATCAAACCTAACAATGTTTCCATATGTGACACTTTGAGTTAACTGATCCAAAGGCTCATGAAAGCGACATTTTATACAATATGTCTACAACATTTTATACAATATGTCTACAACATTTTATACAATATGTCTACAACATTTTATACAATGTGTCGTGGCATTAGTAAACACCTCTAATGGAGTAAATATTTTGTAACTCATTTTTTCAACAACCCTGGATGCACGTCTTATCAAACATTTCTTCATTGCAAGGACACCATTCTCATAAGGCTTGCACAATTAAACTAAAACGAGGTCATGGGACAACTTTGAAGCTCGGCTCCCACAATTTTACAACGTAAAACTAGATGCCCATTGCCCCAAATGTATATCTTGGAAAAGCATGTCTCTTATGTCCATATGTTAGACAACAACGATGCCGAATGCTTTTCCCTAGTCCCAAATCTCCGACATCCGATAAATATAGCCCAAAGAAAAATATTTGATTCAAAGTGAAATATAAATCAAGAAGAGGGAAGAAAAAAAGCAAAGGATCACATGACGCGAAATCTCACTACACATTTACAAAGTGCATATGCATTTTCGCATGGTGTGATCCATGTATTATTGAGGGTGCAAATTTGCAAATATCCTCCTCTTCAATTCCCTTTTTTTTTGCAATATACTATCCATAGCATTTATTTTGAACCCTATAGTTCTACCTATTCATTATGCATTATGAATGTCGCTCCGCGATGTAACTCCATAGTCGTCCTTCGTTAAGGATAGCATTCTCACCCACAAGCCTATGGATAGATATCCTTCCACCGTCATGCCTTTATTGTTTTGTAAGTGATGAACTGCAGAAGCAATGTAGGAGTACTAGGAGCAATGATGGATGCAATTAGAGATACAGATCGGTCGTTGAATTGTAAGAATGAATGGCAGGGAGCAATACGATGAATGGGAAGAGCTGAAAAGTAGGAAAACTTCAGAATGAAAATTTGGGTAGTAAAAACATGGCATGTAACGTACGCTTGCTTGTCCGCACATCGTCTCACCGTTGTTGCTTAACTCTATGCTCGCATGCAAAAAAAACACGATTAACTATGGAGACTTGGATTCCAAATGAAGAGCGATATGAGGAGGATGCACGAGTAGCGGCCATTCTGTGAACAATGGAAATCTTGGTGCCAAAATTTGAAAAGGTGGTTGGTGCATGTGGGCATGTGCACAATAGGCGGGAAAAGTAGCCATTATTTTGGTCCGCGATACGATTTTTGAAAAATGCGGGCCATTAATGTGGTTTGCAATGAATGCACAAACATGTCCTATGAAATTTAAGCCATGTGGATGCCAAGTAAGCCTGCTCCTCTTTCTACTTGCCAACTAATCTTGACTTTGGAAAAAAATGCGCCAAACATCATTGGTCGCGAGAAACATGGCGTGGAATTACGGCATCCAAGATAAGGGCCATTTGAGACCCCAAATCCGCCCTAATGTTACGGTGTCATCAAAATCCTCAAAGACACCCACTAAGGTCTTCCACCTAGTTTTAGGCAACCACCCTTCTTTCAATTCATCCGAGGATGTGTCTATCTCCCCAACAAAGTTAATCACCTTCTTCCAAAAAGCCACCAAGGCACGGTTGGTGTCATCTGGATTGGTTTGCCAATGCTTTATATAGTCTTGGATTCCTTCCTTAGTCAATCCCAATTGCTTCACTTCTTGATGGGTTTTAAAGCTTTTGGTTGACCTAGAGGTATCATAGGCTTGCCATTCTCATCTCTACGCCATATTTCCTCCCTCCTCTCCACTCATCCTCTGAAGGTCTCATCTTCCATTGGAAGATTGGAATCCCATCTCTCACCCAAAAGTGAACTGCAGGGCACTGGAATGACCTTCAACATCCAATGTATAACCATCCACAAAGCTCTTCCAATCGGGCACTTCTTCTATGAGAGAAGCTATAGGGTTTGGAGTAGTGCATTCATGCAAGATTTCCATTAGCCTAGGAAAGTTGGTCACTGTCTGCTGCTTGAGTATACAACTATATTTGCCAAATAATGCATCCACATCCTCATGGGTATGCCCGGGCATAAGAAACCCTAAATTAACTCTTTCAAATATCCCCACAGCTGTTAAGTAGGATAGGAAAGAAAACATCCACCTGTTCTTATTTTGGCCAGCACAATTATCAAGTTGCAAGAGAAACCTTTTGGGTAGATCTTGAGGTTTAGCACGTGAAGTTGAAGCTCCAACATGTTCATTAGACCCATGCTTCCTAAACCTTGCCTTGTTGAACTTTTCAATATTGTTAGGGTTTCCATCTAACAATGCTCTATGTAGTGCCTGGCTAGCTGTAAGGTCCTGGAGGTGACCATTGTATCCATTTTCATAGTTTCTCAAACACCTCATGATACTCCCAATATGAAAATCTGGACCATCACTCCACAACTCCAAACTAAAATGGCCATAGTAGGTTTGATTCTGCCCATGCAAGATTGCCCCAGTCATTGAGATCTGTAAAGGGTCCCACATGACTTTGGTATGTACTTGAATTGTGGAAGACAAGTCTTTTGCTGGTCCATCTTGTCATGTATAATACATAAATAGTTATTGGGTTCCAATGCAGATAAAGTCCTCCACATCCAATAACATGATCTACATGATAGTTGGTCAGCCATATGGTCCTTCATATGCTCCCTTATCCTAGCCCTTTGACTAGGTTGCACAGTCTTATCAAGAGTCTCCTTCAACTTAGCACATAAATTGCACTTTGCAAAGTTGTTTGAAGTTGCTATGGTGACATGATTGAAATGCTTCTTCCATAACCTACTAAAGCTAGGTTGGGATATTGGAAGAATTCCCAATTCTCAGTAGAAATTCACTTCTTCCAAAATACTCTTTTGAGTACAATGTGATGGCAACCTTTTCTCAACAACTGCTCTTCCCTTTTCATCCCTTAC
Organism: Isoetes taiwanensis; assembly: GCA_021234155.1. Lineage (NCBI taxonomy): Eukaryota > Viridiplantae > Streptophyta > Lycopodiopsida > Isoetales > Isoetaceae > Isoetes > Isoetes taiwanensis. The sequence continues at coordinate 8,163,644 of JAJEKV010000060.1, forward strand.
GCTTTTGTGTGGCATAGACTCGCATTGAAATCAATATATTTTTCAAATATCTCCCGGCAGCCCGGGGTCCTAGGCTTGGTCTCAACAAACCATTATTTCCATGTAAAACAATCCTGTTCCCCTCTTTTTTTTTTTTTTTGCCAATTATGCCATGAAGAAGTTGGAATTGCATGGATACTCTGCCATGCTTTTGCACATATCCATTTGCCTAGCAAAGGGTATCTTTTTCTGTTTGGGTTTCTTTCATCTTGAAGTGCATGCTCGAAGATTGTGTACATGTAGGTCCTCCTCTCATCAACAGTGTACTCTTGAAAAGTGGCTCTTGCTTCCACCAATTGTTCTATTGTGAAGAATTGCATACAATCACTCAACAACAATCTGAGCCCCTAACCTTCACCATTGTCTCACGTTTGGTGTCACTAATCAACTTGGCTCTTTTGCTAGGATAATGTCTGGCAACTGATACTTCTCCCCTTTTGCCTAGGTTTAGAGTTCCAACTGCCAATGGATCAATATCAAGACAATCATTGTCCCCAACAACCTCAGGCTCTGGAAAAATATAATCCTCCACAAATTGAACACTACTTATAGGCCATGCCATGATGCAAGGAACCTCCAATTGCTTGACACAACCAAAACATTCCTTGTCACCCAAACCTTTACCTTTCCACAATACCAATATTGTCTTCCCCTAGCCTTTCATCATTAACGACTTGACCGGGATCACGCTAGCACAATGACTCCTTGGCCTACTATTTCCTTTGTTGCACTTGTGCATGATTCTCACCTTCTTGTTCCTCCATTGCACCCTACTATAGAGGACTAATTGTTTTTCTTCAACATTCTTGCTAGGAGTTGGTTTTTCATTGATATTGCTCTTTTCACCATCTTGAGTTGGAGGGGCACCATTGACCTAGGCAAATTGCACCCTTTTTAGTCAATGAGTAAGAAAAAATTATTACACCATAAGATAAAAAAAGTACGTACATTTATGGAATATGTAGAGGTAAATCAAATTTTTTTAAAAGCAAGAAATTCCTTGGAAATAGGTTTAATATAATAATAACAATGGGTGTAAACGAAATCATTTAAAACAAAATTTTCATGGCAACAACAAGGAAATGACATTTATATAAATATATCAAATTTTAATTATCGAAAATTTGGATATATGATCTGAAAAAGACATATAACTAATAGGCGTGAGAATTTATTATCCATAATAATATACCCTAGATAATATAGCTGGCGGAATTTCAATGCGCTGGCGTGTTATTTGAGGCAATAAATTATTCACGCTAAGAGCTAATTAACCCTATATAAATCCGGTTCACGCTCTCAAGACCATTACGTCCCAATTTTTTTTTTTTTTCGCCATGAAGCGTTCACCTCGGCCTTCATGAAGAACCCGAGGTCTCGTCAAAGAGACGTCGGGTTGAAAAACCCCTCTCTTCCCCGCTCATCCCGATTTCCTTGCCCAATTCTCCTCGATTCCGATTAGAGAGGATGATCTTGATTTTGAAGAGGAGGAGTTGAGCTCCTCGATTCCTCGATTACGAAGAGGAGGAAGAGGAGGAGTTGGAGGAAGAGGAGGAGATGTCCTCCCAAGAGCATGAAACCGCTCTGCCGAGGTTGGCTTGACCTCAAAAGCGAGAAATGAAATCTCGGAGGAGGAGGAGGAGGAGGAGGAGGAGGAGGAGGTCGACAATTGACCAATTTTTGGAGTGGTTAAGAGATGAACCAGGTTTGCATGTGATTTCTTTTTGTTTTTGTTTTTGTTTTGCACCTTTCTTTCTTTTCTAACACCTTTCTTTCTTCTTTGTTGCAGGCGTGGAAGAAGAGTGATCACATCCCGAGGCGACCCATTTTTTGTTTCCATTCTTCTGAAGTTTTGGACCACGCCTCAAGGGCAATTTTTTTCTGTAAATTGTGTGAAAAGCCTTGGGCAATCTGCTTCCAAGCCTTCGACATCTGTACATACAACTGTTTTTAATGAAATCAAACAGTTTTTCTTCATAAACTTTGTCTTCAAACGGTTTTCTTCAAACGGTTTTTACGTACATAAATTTTTTGGATAAAATCAAACTTTGTATTCTCCAATTATTTTGGCTCCAAGCTGTTTTTCTCTAAAATTTTATCTCTCTAGAATTTTGTATCCCAAATTTTTGTCTCAACAAAGTCTCTGAACACTATAAATCAACCACATGAGAAATCTACGATTAGATCCACAAGAACCATAGGAAATTTTCCTATACTCGACCTAAAACAATTCCCCAACCTTACAAGTCATTTTTTAGCCTTCATAATTTTGCCTTTAAAAATCATTTTTAATGTAGCCTATATAAAATTTCTAAATTCTATTTTTTTTTTCAATGCAATAAATGGAATAAAATGCAGAGAATTTATTGCATGAAATGCAATATTCTCCATATATACCATATACATGTCATGTCTGCGGAAAGACCAGACGCCCGGTGTTTAATTCAAGCAATCAATTATTCACGCTAACTTTTTCTAATTGTGCCTATATAAATCCATTTCACGCTCTCAAAGTTCCTACATTTTCTTCCTTCCTTCATACGATTTGCGGTTCAAACCTGCTGTGTTTGGATCCGTCGTCCGAAATCTTGGTGAGCAGATTTATATTCATCAATGTTAGATGTTTGGTTTTAAGCAATTCTAACTTACTAAAAGACTCCGCCTTTTGTTCTGTAGCATCTGTAGCAGAGGAAATCGGAGACTCAGAATTAAAACCAAAAGCAGAGGACTAAGGTCTGCGAATCGAAAAGCCTCGGAATTAAAACCACAAGCATAGTCCTCCGTTCTTCGAATCCTTCCAGCCTCAGAACTCAAGGTTAGTTTTCATTTAGTTTTAAGTTGCATCTCAATGGCAGGTTTAATCCAAGAAGACAAGCTTTTGCATTTGCTCGAGGCAGAGGAAGCAGATGATGTTTATGAAAACCGTAATAGTTTTTATAAACTTCATCCGCTTCTTTTGTTCGTAAATTCTTGAGTTTCTCTTCCTGAATTAATCATGCTATTGCATGCAAGTTTCTATTATGAATGTGTAGTAGAAAGCATTAGAAAAATCTGAAAGATAATATTTGAAACACGCTAAGCGTGTTTTAGGGTAACCTTAGCCTTCAACATGAATACACGCTCGGCGTGCATTCAGCAGGGAGGGAGAAAAAAAAAACCTGTACAGATAGATAAGTAAATAGATAAAGGCCAGGCAATTATTTACACGCTGGCTACTGAATGCACGCCGAGCGTGTATAGTTTTTCCTATATAGCAGTTTACGGCGGAAAGCAAACAATTGTATCCATACTTTCAACTTTTACGCTAAACACGGGCGTGTCTCTTAGTTTCTAAGTTTATAAATAAAGAAATATAACCGCGCCCGGCGTGAATCGATCTCGCTCACTTCCTATTGATAGATGCGGGTTACATTAATCACCCGGTTGGTGGCGAAGATGGATTGGAATTACATTTGGGCCAAAATCACACACAGCCCAACTCGGTTTGGCTCCAATCTCGGTCCGGTTGAACCGCAGCCGAGCACCGGTTAAATTTTGGAGCACCGATCTTGCAACCCCCAGAGTACTTGGATCAAGTAATGATGATGGCGGCGGAGCCTTGGGGCAATGATAGATCTGGGCTCTGGGGCCCTTGCAATCGCGCCGCGGGCTCGCCCTCTTATCTAATCACTTCGAGAATGCAAGTACATGCATTGATCGAGAGTGAATCTACGCATCCGTCGGCTCTGAGATTCAAAATGAGGAGTAGCGTTTCTTAGTGGTTAGCCTCTATGCCCGGATGCCCCAACACGAACCACTACCACAAAGCGGTATCGATGCAATGGAGATGGCTCAACTAATGGAACCACTACCGCAGGCGCTATCGATGCATTGGAGGTTCAACCAATGGAGCGGGGAGGTGGAAGCGGGAGGAGGAGCGAGGAGGTGGAGGTGGAGCGGGGGGGTGGTGGAGCTAGAGCACAGTGTTTTGCTGGGATTTTACCCGAAGAATTCACTATGCCCTGCAATGGAAATGGGAGTATCGATAGCCCGGCTACTCGATGACCGGGCTTGAAACAAATGATCCGGGATTTTGTCGGTTTATCCGGTTTATCCAGATTATATACAATTGTAATCTTTTTCCAATGAATACAACAAATTTTGTCTACTTCTATATTTCTACAATGTAATACATGTTACATACCTTTTTTAAGCGGTTTCTTGGCCATGCAACAAATGTTCCAACACTTTCTCCAACCGTATCCCCACCGGGGTGTCTGCGAGGTAAAGCTTCATCCATAGCGCAGCCGCTTAATCATCAGTAACTCGGACATACTTATCCCCGAGCGGAATTCCATGACAGTTTACAATCGGATCGATGGAGTCGATCTTGCATAATCCTACTTTCCTTTTCTGATTTGTAGTTAACATGAAACATTCATCTTCGACACTGCAGAAAATTGCTATTCGACACCTACTATTGGAAATTAATGTTCAAGCTATTGAATGAGATGAGTACCAATTGCAGAGCCATTCTTGAGAAGCTGATTTGAGTCTCTGAAGCTGATTTGAGAAGTGAAGGCGCTATGGAAACTCCGCTCGGGAAAATTCAATTAGAAGAAAGATTAGGTTAACTACGTTTAGGCGGGATAAATTTGGGGGATTTTAAAAACTTAATGAAAGAAGTCGGCGGGCGGGTCTTCGTCATTATTATTTGTATGTCAAGAATATTTGAAACTGCATTTTGTGTTTTCTTGAAATTCAAATTTCTCTATTTCTCTGCAGTGAAAAAGCTATTTCTTGAAAGCAGCTCGGCTAGCGTATCCGGCGACCTTCGGACTAAGTTACTAGGCGACTCCGAGATGTCTTCTAAAAGCGAATCGAGGTCGAGGCGAGACCGGCGGGGAAGCGGTGGAAGAGGAATCTCTAAACCGGCTCTTCTCAAGTTTGAGAGGGCGTTGATCGAGAATACCACGTAGAATACAGAACCCTATTCAAGGTATTTAATTTGCCCACCGGAATACACCTTGTGTGGAGAGTATTATGCTTGCATGAATTTGAGATATTTCCTTTCACTTAATATGCTTTGCATGAGTTTGAGTTATTATGCTTTGCATGAATTTTAAGTATTAACATCGCCAATGCTCTCGATTGTCCGCTAAAGTAGAACATAATTTTGCTCTGTTTTTATATATAGAATATAGCGGTGTTAGGCAGTTGGAGATAGCAATGTTCAATGAGGTTAAATAGTGTGAAATATGGATTCATGAAGGGTATGTAGCTTAAAATGTGGATGCAAAATAATTTAGTTTCAAATTAACATAGCATGGTCAATAATAGGAGATGCCAACACGCCAAGCGTGATTTGTACTAATTTAGGTTTAAATGCACGCCAAGCGATCTCTTGTTCTGAAAAGTACTCTAAAAAGTGCTCATCTTCATTTGCGGTGCTCAAGAGGAAGAAAACCCTACTAATTCGGGTTCTAATCCCGCCAAGAAAGCAAGGGCGATCGCGACCCGGATGCGGTACCATATGATCTCACCTTAGATGATGAAGGGCCGATTCTTATAGCAACCACTGACCCTGCCTGCCCTGAAGAGGAAATGGACGAGGGTGCCGAGTGGTACGTTGACCTTGCCAAGACAAATGGCAAGCTCGACTTAACTCTCTTCTCGAGGAAAAAGGAAGCAGACAAGATGGCCAAACAAGGGATCCTAATCTCTTGTGAGGAAGAGGATGACACCCACTGCAAATTGCTCTTGGAGATTACACGTAAGTAAGAAAGATCTGCTCAGACTTACTCACTGTAGAGCTACTGCATACAAGGATACGTTCATGAAGACAGATGTGAACGGTGAGACATGTTTTAAGTATGGTTGGCCAACCAATGTAGCAGTTACGCCAATATCTATTTGCCAAGGGTTACAAACAAGCGTGAGGCATGTTCACTAAACCCACACCAAGTCACTATTTGCAGCAAGCTAGGGAATTAGCTGACTTGAAAGCTTCTAAAAGGGTCCTAGATCTAGGGAAGAATGTTCAACCTCGGCAGTTATTAGAAGGCATGGAGGCTTCGCTTTGAGAATGAATGTGATGGATGTTTGGGGTCCGGGTTCGGGAACTCTCGAAGACAGCCCTCTGTGAGGACCGTGGATCTAACAGGAGAGTCCGGGGACTATGTCACGCTGGATTTGCAAGAAGAGAAGAAGAAGAAGAAAATGTAATTTGATTTGCATTGGACTAACACTCCCCCACCAAACGACACTCGTGAGTGAAGAAAAGGAGGAAGTGTTTCGAGGGCGGAAGCCATCCGTTCGAAAGTGATCCTCACTTCGAGGAGGACGGGCACCATTATGGTACTGGCTAATGAGATCCCGGCGTGTTTGAAGAGCGAGGGGTGTTTTGGCCAAGGGCGATCCTGCATCAATAAGAAAGCGAGAGCATGTCTTGTCTTCAAGGGCGCTGCGGGCGTCAAGAAATGTAATCGACATTCCATGAGGAGACAGGTCTGAGGCCAAAGGCACCGACATAATCGCATTCGGATTGCAAAATGGAAAATGGGACGATTTAAGGAGCTTAGCAAAATGCATTTGAGGGCAGCACAAAACCGCTTTGAAGATGGATCAAGGATCGTGAGGTGGTGGCATTCCGCAAGAAGGTGTCAAGACCATGAAGCGCATCCGCCGCCGCTGCCAACCACGCCATTAGCAATGTAGATCCAATTCGTGGTGGTATCCAGAGTGGCACCTTCTTCCCAATGTGAGCGGCGAACAAAACGTGGATCCCACCGGAGATCCGTCGAGATCTGAGGTGGGGTCCATCCGCATGACCATCCATGACCTTGGTCCAAAAAAGGAAGGCGCCAATCAGGAAGTCGGGGAACCCGGGCGGGAGGTACGCCCGAAGGGGAAGCATAGGAGAAGGAACCATGCCCGTGGGCGTGGGTTCTTGGCTGTCTCCCGAATTGACCGACAAGATCCGGATCAAGAGCCCGACACCAACCCATCCCAAAGAGAAGCAGAGAGTTGAGAGTTGACGGGAGGGCTATCCCATCCCGTGGGGACCGCCTTGCTATCCAACGAGCTCGTAATTGATTGTATCCGGCGGAGGTGCCGATATAAATTTGTGCATAGGGAAGATCCTCCGGATGTCCTAGATACTTCCTTGTCTTGTTCTGGCGCTTAAGCAGCCGAGAGATAAATGATTGGCAAGCTCGGCATGTACTCCCTGATGAAGAGTTTGGGTCCGGCGGGATCCGCAAGATAGGGATTGTTATCCCGAAGCACCCATTGCACAAGCAAGTCACCCCAAAGAGCCGGGCGGCCCATTTCGAGGTGTTCCCGTATATCACCCGGATAGAAATCATGAAATATGTAAGCCATGGGCTGAACAACTCAAGGTGATAAAGTCCGGATCGGCACGATGTATGAGATCAAAGACCACAAGGGCACAAAGACAACCCTTTGTCTTCAATGGAGAGTTCGCCAACCGCCAAGAAAATCGGACTTTGCCAGGGGAATATCCACAGTCCATCCGCCGCATGCCACTTCGAAAGGAAGAGGTGGCGGCGAGCAACCACATAATCGTGATAGCAGGAAGGAACCGGAAGTCAAAAGGCATTCTGTTAAGAATGGCGGTATGGCCCCGTCAAGTTTTGCTTGAGCCTCATCGCCAGACCAATAGCTTGTCAGAAATTGTTTCAAGATCACGTATCCGGTTGTCCCTTTCTAGCAAAGAAATGGATCGTCACGGACCCGCTTCTCGAGAAGTGTTGACCTCGAGGAGGATTTCCCGGAGTATTGAGACGGGCTAACTAAATCTCCGCCATCCAAGATCTTCGCTTCGCACCTCTGTAAAGTCGATCTTGAAGAGAGGTGAGCCGAGAGGTGCGGTGTAGAAAGCCGAGGCCGTCAAAGGAGGCAACTTGAGCGCCCGTGCTGAAAGGTTTTGAACTTGAGTGCTGAAATTTTCACAAAGTTCGGAGTACAAGGCGCTGAGCTTAGCAATATCTGCTGGCCCTTGGTACTTTTGAGAGAGCTTTTGACTTGTTGTGCCCAATAAATTCTGAATTTCCGATTGAGCCGAGCCCGCTGATCCGCAAGTTGGCTGACTTGATCTTGTGCACTTTTGAGATCCGCATGAGCCCGTAAGAGAGCTTCATGCTTGTCTTGAAGTTTGGCCTCCAAAGTTGCAACTTGGGCAAAGGGCGGCTTTGAAGGTCCCGGTGTCTTGATCGAGGCCTCTAGTGCCCGTTGAACCCCGCTCATAAGAGCGTCTTGGGATTCTTGTAACTTGAGAGCAGCGGCTTTGAGCATCCTGGGCCGATCTTGATACAACAACCCATTTAGGGTGTTGTGGTGGTGGAGCCGCTGCTGCCCTGGTTTGTGATGTTTGGGAAAGATGGTGTGAACCGGAGGGTGTAGCGGAGGAGGAGACAAAGTGACATGGGTGTCTGCGGACTTTGGACATGACAAGGGGAAGAAGGGCGTGAAGTGCCATTTCGGTTAGTTATTGGAAGGGAACGGGTGGTGGAATTATGAGAATTTTGTGGTGTGGGAGGGAAGTAATGACGGATGAGGGCTTGAAAGTGGCCTCCCACGAAACTTCAAAATGGAAGTGGCACCCGAAGGCGGTCCATTTCTTGGAGAAGACGATAGAACATCATTTGGGGCCAATCTATGTGGTGGTTGGAGTGTGTAGCAAATGATGACCGTGTTTATAGAAAGGCTTATTGATATGGGTGTTCTTGATAGAATACCCAAGGAACTTGCGCCCACGTAAATTTAACAAAGGTTTCGCGGAGGCTTGTCGATATTGGTCGACGATGGACATTGGCATGATAAGCGTGCACCAAACTCTGTGGACATCAAGATCCCGTATGGCGACCATGATACACAAGGGTGTGCAAGGAATATGAAATACCTCGGAAATCAAATGTTGAGTCAAATAAATGGTGGTGCCATCGACCACGCATTGTGTAGCCTTAAGGGGCTGTTAACGATATTGGCGATGAACTGCGCTAACCGGTCGATTTGGAGCCGGAAGTTCCATTTGAGAGAATTCAGAAGCTTGTGTCGTTCAAATACTTCTTTATTTAATAACAAGGGCTTGACGGAAAGTGGGCCAAGAAAGATACGATGCAAAAGAGCCGGATCTTGGGAGCAAAGAGCTTGAAGTGTAGAAAATCTTGGGGCAGCCATGGTAACGATTTGCGTAAAACGAAGAGTGATTCCAAAGGCGAGGGCGAAAGTCGAAAACCTGAGGACAAAGGCGGAAGAAACGAAAAGGTTTGTTTTAGGGCTTACTAACCGGAGGCGAAGAGGTATGAAGAGGGCTAAACCGAGCCGTTGATAGTGCCAAAAGTCGAAAAGATGCCAAGAAGTGTATTGAGAGGCAAAAATTTGGCTAAGTCCCAAAAAAAACGTAAGGGAGAAGCAATGAAATCGGTGAGGATGAGGCGTGAAAGAAGGATCGGAGGTGACAGTGGGCAAAGGACACACATTAATGTTCGACGGGCGTGAAAAGAAGGAATTGCATTCAATGCGTGGCAACTCGGTGGGATATCATTAAAAGGAATGTGTCAAGGTACCATGGCTAGATATCTGGAGTAGGAAAAAGATTCTCATTTTAGAAACAACCTTGCATTGCAAACACGTTAGCGATTTGTGTGATTGGTCCACGCCGACAAGGAGTTCCTCAGTTGGCTATATAAGATGAACCGAGTAACGAAGGCATCCGATGGCGCCAAGATGGCTGCTTCTTTGTTTTGAACGAGGACTGCACTATGCCCACTTAACCGGCCGAGTGGATTACCTGCAAGATGAATTGTCCGATCTTCGGGCGCCGCCACAACCGCGGTGGCATTCGAATGGACGGTTGGTGTGCCGGGATGGTCAACATCCCGACCGAAGACCAACGGGATGGAGGTGGTTCCGCACCTTGGCTACAGGATCCTGAAAGCGAACCTCTACCATCTCCTCCGCTCATCACCTCTGCTCGAACCCGAGGCAGAGGGTTTTTCCTCTTAGGACTTAGTAGATAGGGCTCGAGGCCCGCTTTTGTATATAGGGCGCTGCCCATAGCGGAAATAGCTGGGCTGCTACCACATTTTGTAAAAAATCTCCACTATAATAGAATATGCCGCTTTCTAGTCACTTTACGTGGTGTTTGCTTCTTGAACCGCTTTACATTTGTTGATGTTAAACTTTACGTGTGATGAAATGCTTTGAGACGGAAAACCATTAACCAATGTAGGTAATGGAGTGCCATCTAACTCGCCCCGGTTGGAAAAACGCTTGGTCGAACCACTTGAACAATTTGATAAGGGCCAAGCCAACGAAACTTGAGTTTACCCGAAAATTTTTGTACTGAATCATAAAGAAGAACCAAATCGCCTTCTTTGAATGTTTTTGTCTTCGACGCGTTTGTCATGTAAAGATTTTTGCAAACTGTCCATGAAGAACACGAATATAAGCATCCCTTCGAAGTTCATCCAACTGTTCTAATTGATAGACCCTTTCTTTGAGTCAAAGATTGTGGATTATGAGCAAAGAGCTTGATTGAAAACGGAGTGTTGGAAGGATGTATTCAAACGGCATGAGAGCTTCCCGACCATAAACCAATTTAAAAGGAGGTGACCGGTAGCAATCTTGAAACAAGTATTGTAGGCCCAAAGAACAAAAGAGGAAGTTTTGTCCGCCCAATGCATAAGGGAAGCGCGCCACAAATTTTCTTGAGAATGGTGACCAGAGTTTTGTTGGTGCTTTCTCGCCAAACCATTACCTCGAGGATAGTAAGGTGTGCTCTTGTGATGATGTATCGGAGATAATCCGCCGCCTCCTTGATAGTATGGTTGATGAAATGGACACCACGTCACCGACCAGCCCGCGGGGCAGCCGAATCGCGATAATTTGTTGATAGAGGACCCTAGTCGCGGCTTTGCCGCAAAGGTTGTCCGAAGTGCACAAGCTTCCGCCCATTTGGTAGCGTGAGTCGCTGAGAACCGAATGTAACGGGCAATCGGGTGTGCCGCAAGGAGAGGATCTATAGGTCCCACAAAAGTCCATTCCCCATTTGCTTGAAGGAAGTGCGCGGCAACCGCGCGCGGGAAGAGCGCCACGGGGCGTGGGGCGCCCCACCCGGCGGCAAGCGCCACACGTCGCGGGCGTGGGCGTGAGCATCTTTGAAAAGCGTGGGCCAATAATACCCAAATGAGAAGGATTTTATGCGTCGTGGGTGTCACCATGAAATGACCACCACCTAGCCCTTGATGAGCTTCTCGAACAATATCCGAACTTTATGAGGTAGAACACAAAGGGGCGGATGGTGTCCTTACCCTTTTGTAGAGATGTCCCGCAACCATGGTGTAGTCAATGGACCTCCTGGAGAAATTGATGGCGACGGGATTGCCGCTTGGCAGGAGAGAGCCGCCTCTCGCCTTCCGGGTGGAAGGGCACCGTGAGGAGGTACTGCTGAAAATCATGGAACCAATGTGGTGTTGCCGTGACTAAAAAGAGCGAGCATCGTGAAAGGCGCCTCGAGACTCCAGTTGAGGGATCATCCGTGTGGATGCGTGAAAGATAATCCGAAACGACATGAGATTTGCGGCCTTATGAACGATTTCAAAAAGGAGCAAATTCTTGGAGAAGAAGGACCCAACGAGCAATGCGCCCGTGGGCGTGGACTTGTTGATCAAATAGAGGAGTGCTTGGTGGTCCACAAAGAACTTGATTTGATCAAAAGGTAATGACGAAGCGTTGGACACGAAAAAATGAGACCCAAAGCTTCACGCCCGTGGCAGAATAGTTGCGCCAGGTGAATTGAGTTTTCTACCGGGCGTAGCGATTTGGTTTGTCGCTGCGCGCATCATATTCTTGAGAAAGAACAGCTCAATAGCAAACGCCGGCAGACATCGACATGAACGCGGAAAGGGCTTGTCCCATTGAGGAGGAACAAGAACCGGTGCCCTCGTAAGCAAAAGCTTCACCGTTGAAAGCAAGATCCGCTTGGGGAATTCCAAGCCCGTAGATTCACAATACCGTGAGTTTATGAATGGGATCTGCAATGGCCGCTAGTCCAGGTATGAAGGTGGAGTAATAATTGACCTTTACCCAGAAAGAGCGTCTCCTTGATATTGGTGGTGCTTGAGCCTTGAGCAATAATAACCGATTTTGGCGGGGATCTCGTGGTGATACCGCCATTAGGCGACAACATGGCCTTGCAACAGAACACGTGAGGTGACGAAAAGGTGCATTTCGTGATTGAGACTAATGCCGACTCATCACATTTCGGAAGACGAAGTTCCAATTTATCCAAATGGTCAGCCATGGAACTGTGAGGCGAGAAGTCATCTTGAAAATTTGCAAGAAGGGATTTTCCTTCATGAAATCATGAAAAACCGAGAGCATGATGCGTTGAAACGCTGATGGAGAGTTTGATAATCCAAAAGGAACCACCTTGTAGGCAAAAAGTACCCTACGGGGTGGTGAAAGTGGTCTTGAGTTGATCGATTCTTTGATTGAGATCCGATTGTAGCCGAAAAACCATCCATGAAGGAGTACATCTCATGTCCGGCCCACCTCTTCCAACCCGGTCCGCGGAAGGGAAGTGGAAAATGATCACGCCCGCGGGTCCCGATTGAGTTTGCGATAGTCCACACGACGCGGATCTTACCATTGTGTTTAAGGGCAATGACGATGGGGCTCACCCATTGAGAATGTTTGACCTCATAGATCAAACACTGGCAAAGAAGGAGTTTGTCAATTTCCGCCTTGAGGCTGATCCACGGTAATTAGGGTTGAGCCGGTATCGCCGTTGCTACACTGGGTGCGTGCATCAGATTTGGTAGGAATGGTGAGTTCCCCAAGCTTTTTGTTGATTCCCCGAAGATCTTTGTAACTCAGCCGAAAATGTGTTTGAATTTTTGAACAGCTTTTGACGGCCCCGGCACGATAAGAAGCCGGAAGATTTGCAACAATGCGGACGGGTTGATTGTTGCCGACGTCCCACAATCTCGACTTCGGAGTCTGAATATGGGGTATTTACTTCAGTATCCCGGACAATGTGTGCGGAGGTTGGAGCATAACCGGATCGTGGCACTTTGCGTGGTGAAAAAGAGGGGTTGCTCAGTTTCATCCAGCCAGAGGTTGCTTCATGACAAATAGGTACATCAACGGGAGTTGCGGGAGGTGCAGCATCTGAAAAGTGATCAACACGTTGGATTCGATTGCAAGGAGCCGGTAAGGGTCAAGCAAAGCAGCCACGTACCGGTCCCGATCAAGAGTCATTTCTCCCCAAGGATCAAAGATATTCTGGGGTAGGATGACAGAGGCGCACTCTCGCAGTGGAGCCTCGAACTTGATAAATATTCTGAGCTTCTTCAGAATGTGGTTCCGAGAGAGGGTTCCGCATTGTCAATGAAATGATCCCGCCAGCTTGCAAGTCCATAGTGGCATTGAGATGACCATCGTTGATGACTAACCGGGTCCGTGGCCCAAGAATGGATACTCTTTGCCCGGCGGAGAAAAGGTCTCACACCAACATTTCATAGTCACCGATCTTCGCCAGCTTTTCCAAACTCCAAATTCCATGGGGAAGCGGAGATCACCGGCGTTGATGTGAAGAAGAGGTGTGGCGCCTTGAGGTCGCGTGATATGGCCATTAGCCAATTTGATGTCATATGGGGCACGAAAAGAGTTGTGTGATGCCCATTTGTTTCGCGGAGTTTATCCGCGTGATGAGATTGACTGCGCTACCTCCATCTATTTGAACATGGTTGACTTATCGACACCCACCGTGGCATGGACCGTGGGTGTAGAGGTAGCCACAGCCCCAACTAAAAATGGTTGGGAGTGGTAACCGGTCCTCGAGAGCGTGACAGAAGTTTCAAAATGGTGGCCAAGCTTAAAGGAATTTTGATCTTGGCTAGCTCCTCTTGGAGTTCTAGAGGCACATGAGAAAAAGGATCTGGCCGGTTCCAATCGGTCTTTGGAGTGCGTGGTAGTGAAGCAAAACTTCTTTGAGTAAGTCAACCTCGGCAGCAATATTGGGATACGCCCGAGAGCGTGGAGGTTGAGATGTGGAAGGGTATCTTGTCTTTGTTGAGCTCTGGTGGTGGCATGAACATTTGCCAATGTGCGGCCTTGCAGCAGCTTGCATGAGGTTCAAAATGCTTTGTCGAACTTTTGGCATGACATGTGGCATGAGTTTCTCCAAGTCAAAAAGTGCAAAGTGAACCTTTTTTCGCCCTCATGAGGAATGGTGTCAACTGCAAAGCGCGGGTTGCGTGCCATTCGAATAATGGTCAAGGGACGTGATGCCTTGGTCCGGCGTGAAACTAAACCAACCCAATTTGACGGGCCGGAGGATTAAGTGCCCAAAAATTTCCTCTTGTGCTTGTTGATCCAAATGAGGTTGATTTCTTTGGAGCTGGTTGATAGCGTGATTGCCGAGGCGCTTTGGTGGCTTCTTAAGAACTGGTCTCGCCTTGTTTGCCATTAGCAATCCGAGTTGGTAAGCCGTGGAGGCGGACCGATGTGGTCTGATTTGTGCCGTGAAGTGCACGAACTTGTGGAAGTTGAGGACACGCCGGTGGTGGTATGACCCCATTCTTGACAAAGATAACACCGAGCTTTAGAAGGATCAAAAAGGAGGACGGGGTTGGATCCCCCGCGTTGTTGCTCTGTCGATAGAGTTGAGTGGGTTGGGCTGAAGTGGTGGTCAGCGATAGTGCGATTGTTGCCGAGGTGTGGTTTGCACTTGATAAACCATTTTGTTGCGGAACGGTGTGGGATGAGTGCGAGTGCACTCTTCCGCGGGTATGATTGCACATGTTGCATCGCTTGCAAATGAGGCGGGCCATTGGTGGAGTTGCACTCATTTGCCAAATGGCCTTGGTATTTGCAAATATGGCACCAGATTTGACGGATCAAAGGCCGGATTAGCGTGTTGAGGCCGAATGTACCGCTTGTGGAACCATGACAGTGGAATGAACGGAGCTCTTGAAGAGCCACGCCTGAGGAAACATTGATCGAAAGTGATTGACAAAGGTCGATAGCCCGCTCCAAAGTCTTGGGACGCAGTATTCATCATGAGTCAATAGCCGAGGAAGTCCTTGGAGAAACCAGACCAAAATCGGGCTCGTGGGGGGTATTCCTTGAGCTTACTTAGCGAGAATGTGAAGTCGATCCGCGAAAATCCCCGCGCATCAGTGGGCTCTTGTTGAAGTTCATTGAGTTGCTTGAGATGAAGTTGATCATCATCCGCGGGTCCCATAATGAGACGTAAAAGCAGTTCTCATTTCGACCCGTCTTGTTTCCAATGGCTTTTGTTGGACATGAGCCATTGATGAGGAGAGCCACGCAGGGTGGTGGAAAAGATGTGGAATTTCAGTTGAGGTTGCGCATGACCATTTAGGACAGCTAGAGCCTCAAATTCTTCCATGTGGGCCCGAGCACTTTGGTCTAACGGTTTGCCTTCGTGTTGCCAAAGGTGGGATAAGTCGGGCCAAGAGTCCGAAGGTAGATGTGAAAGTGCCGGGCTGGACAGAAATGATATAGTGAGGATATTGAGGTTGAGTTGATGTGGCATGGTGCCCGGGCGACCCCGTGAAGGGGTGATCATGGCTGAGAAACCAAGTAGCCGGAGCATTGGTTTTGAGATCCGTAAGATTGTAAACAGAAGGGCAAAGGGGAAACGAGGGAAAGGATATTCCCCGGTAGGCGCAGCGAGACGCTTGATAGCCGCGGTCACCCGGGAGATGATGGTTGTGAAGGAAGAGGCGATGGCCCGAAGAATGATGGATGTAGGCATGTTCGGGGGTATGAAAGTACGGTTGAGAAGGTTGATCCCGATAAGGCCCCCGGATAGTGATGAGGGGACTCGAGGTTGTGAGCAATGTTTGCACGCTTGGGGGCGGGAACCGACGAGACAGACACGAGGGGTGGGTGGCTTCGACCGAGCCCTAGACCGGCGATGGCCTCCCTCTATGTCATAAGGCAGATCCATACATGTCGCGAACAGCTTCGACGCTGATGGCGCCCAAGCGAGAGGCCGTCCTGAGAAAGGAGTTCTTTCCGGGCGCGGAAATTACTACGGATGGCGGCGATGAAGAAAGTAGGATGGAATCGCACCTCGCAAATGCATTGTTTGGGGTCCGGGTTCGAACTCCTGAAGACAGCCCCGTGAGGACCCGTGGATCTAACAGAGAGTCCGGGGACTATGTCACGGGATTTGCAAGAAGAGAAGAAGAAGAAGAAAACAACAAATGAGAGGAAAATGATAAGCTTCCTTGATATCAATGATGAACATACATGAGCTCTCGCAATAGAGAGAAAACCGAAAGGAGACAAGACTCAAAACTCATCTAAAAACTCATGTGCTAGCTCTACTCATATATATAGTACAATGGCCTTGGGCCCAATATAGACACTCGACTGATCTCGCGTCGACTCGAAGGAGGCCCGATTTGCGGGAATGTTGGCGGTGCCTCTTGAAGTGCCTAGAATCACGCCGACGCCGACGCTGGTGGTGACGGGCGTCATTACTTGTCCGAGCGGCGCCTTTTGTTGACGGGCCATGTGCTTTGATCAAGCGTGGTCTGCCGCTTGGTCTTCATGAGAGCTTTGATGGCTGACCCGGTTGGTCGACCGAGGATCCTTGAGCTTGACCTGGTCCGTTGTATGCATGAATAGTCCCGTACCCGTGAGGCACAGGACTAACAACAAAGTGGCGCAGCCTAGAGGCCATGAACAAGTCAATAAGTACGCCCGACCATTATCCATTGGGTCTTAAGGAAACTTTTGCGATCCATGTGAAGTCCCTCATCCGCTCACCAAGCTCCATTTATGTTAGCAGGAGATATGATCCAAACATGCCATAGAGATTGTTCGAGCATGATTAGTAATCCAGGTCAAATGCCTATGCCGGATGTGCTACCTTTGGGATATGATCTCAACAAGCTCGGCCGTGTGGACGAACGCCCGTGAGCTATTATCAAGTGATGATATTAAATATGTCATCATCGACGGGCAAGATTCCGCTGAGGCACAAAAGGCCATCATCGAAAGCGTGCGTAACAAACAGCCAAAAGTGTTCTACAATCACTATGCGATAGGAGGTGTCGATCTTGATGCCAATACTTCACCGCAGATTTGGCGAGATTAGTGCAACTTTGAATGAAATGGGGAAGACATTTCTATACAAAAGGTAATCAACCTGGTTTCATAAATTGTATTCACGCCCGGCGTTTTCAAATCAAACCAATTCCACGCCGCGTGTTTTGAAATCAATCGAATTCACGCGCAGTTTTCAAGTCAACCAATTGATTTGAAAACACGCCGGGCGGAATTCGATTGATTTGAAAACACGCGGCGTGAATTGGTTTGATTTGAAAGCATGCCCGGCGCGGAATTGCATTAGTAACTTTATTCATTTCACGCCCGGCGGATTTTTCTCTTCATCAATTCTATTCAAATCACGCCCCTGCGTGTTTCTATTCTATGATACCGATTCAATGTCCGTACTATTGCAGTCCATACGCTTGAACAACCGCGCACGCACCACCAACGATGGGTGGAATATGGCTGCCCATTGCCCACCGTGCAGGCGGGGTCAAAGTCCGAGGCATTCAAGCTGCTGGAGCGGACTCGTCAGCACAATTATACAGAGAAGAAGAAGACCGCAAGAAAATCAAAGAAAAAAAGGTGGTGATGACATTGCGCATCCTTCAAAAGCTCATCCAAAGGGTCGACCAAATGCACTCAGTATAAGATTGTGTTTTGTAAGGAGGCAAGATGGCTCAAGTGGAATGAATTCGGGACGCTTTATGCACAAGGGAAGCCGCCGATACTATGGGTAGGGTGCCTCCCTCGTTGATGTAAGCATCTTTGACTTGAATGTGACAGAGATGAGAAAGACTCGTGGGCTAGACGATCGGAGACCATTTGGGTTTTAGACCCGCTTAAAGAAGGAAGTCTTATACAAGAAGGGTGCTTTCACCAAGGATAGGATGTCCTTCGCTGAGTGCTTTGCAATCATGTAAAGGATGTACGATAATGAAGTCACCGTAGGAGCCGAAGTTACAAAGGCTATCTGGGGATGTGGCATTATCTCAAAATTGGATTACCGGGCAAATACAAGGTCAAGAATGATGACATCAAGAAGTTTGTATTCTCGGTCAAAGGACTTCCTAAAGAATTGGAAGGCTAAAAATACAAAACATAAGGAGACTCTACCCCCAAGGTAATCGGCTGAGTTGAGAAGAAAAGTGGCCCTTGTGAAGAAGATTACCGGAGAAGACGACAACATCCCAAGATTCAGTCTCCATTGGGTACAAAGGTCTCTTGCCGATTCAACTTCGGCCTTAAAAATATATCACTCTTTGTGTTGGACAGCGAGGGGGTGGGAGAGGAGATATGGGCATGAACCGTAAGGACTACATAGCTTCTTTACCGGGTCAGATAGGATTGACAACCGAGAGGTCCTTCACTATTGTCATCGTTTGTCCTTGGTGAGTCACATCGTGCATGCACCATCTGCTGCTCATGATCCGGAGTGCCTCAAAGTTATTAGGGAGGGATGCCTAATATATGATGTTAAGGATAATGAGTCGCTGCAACGTAACCGGAAGATGGCACATGTGATCTTTATTATGATATCCATGTCGGCCGACGAGGAATATGATATTGCTAAGGCCAAGGGTGACAATAGCGGTGCATGGGAATGTTTTCTTCTAGATGATCCGGACTTAAGAACTATATTCTTTCATACGGATCGGATCACCGTAATCGATGAGTCGGAGGATGAGGATCGGGACCCCCTCCTAAGTGGGGAAATCAAGCACGAGCTACAAACTAAGGAGAAGGGCCCCTTAAATAAAAAATGGATTTCCCGCCTATGGTCGCTTACCTCGTCGAGGCATTTGCTCCAATTGATACAACCCGCTTGGAGCTTCATGTTGGAGGTTATATTGCCCGAGGGCTCTTATGGGTGCAAGAAGATGTCACCGCTTTGTGAGTGATGAGTAGGCCAAAGACTTTCTTGAACCATTCCTCATGCATGTGCTTGCCAAGTCTCCTAAAGGCCCTTATGGCAACCCGAAATCATCAAGAATCAAAAGTCTCGTAGACTTGTCCAATTCGAAAGTGGACGTTGCTCCGGAGAGGGAACTAGTAATCATGACTGATAAGGAAAGCAAGAATGAACAAATAGCCGCTAAACCGGTTGCTCAAAGTAATCGATGGCGGCGAACTTAGGGAATATCCTTGCCCACATTGCGGGTGATGCAAGCAACAATAGAGTAGATTCACAGGTTAACAATGAAATAATTGACGGGAAACCAAAAATGAAGGCAATGAAGGCGGCTCTAGTGATTCACGTGTTTGCCAAATCAATAGTAAAATAATGTCGGGCCAGAAGGACGCAAATGAACTAATAGAAAATAACAATTCTAACAAATGGGAAGAAGACGAAGATTAAGGGTGGCGGAGGGGAGAATGACGCCATGACGACGGCAAAAATAAACCGAAGATGATAGGTATGGCCTTGCCCACGAAATAGTTTACGCCGTGATTTAATTTGTATTACCTTTGAATTAAATCGCGCCAAGCGTGCTTTGATTATTTTTCGTTGTCAAATCTAAATCACGAGCCGATTTGGTTATGACTATTTCAAATCACGCTTGGCTGCTTTGTATTGTTTGTGTTATCGTATCTTGTCGACCGGGATACATGTTTGATGTTTCACTTCCATTGCGTTTCTAAGAAGGTTGTGGTGTTCGACCTAAACGGAGTCCTTTGCAAGACTTTTCCTCAAAAAAATAAAGTGGCTAGAGAACAGTTTCATCAGACACCGGTAGAATCAAACACCAAGTGGATCTATCCGCCGGCGCAGACTTGAAGGAGATGCTAGACGAGGCATTCAGGTTATTTCGAAGTTGGTATTTGGTCATCCATGGAACTAAGGAACATCAAGGATACTTTGGAGGCAATCGGGAAATGCGTAGAAATTGGTTGACCCTTTGGGATCGGAATAAATGTGTGAAGTTCACTAATCCCAAGGATCCAACAGCAAGCTTATCTTCATCAAACACTTGAGTAACATGATGGACCTAACTTGGTATCGAGAATAAGGATGATATAATCATAGTGGATGATGATGCTCTCAAATGCTTCTACAATCAAACACGCCCTCGAATCCACCATCTTACGATCCAAAAACTTTGGGACGGATGATTTTCTCGTGAAGTTTGTGTCTATTATGCATAATTTGGCTATGGGGATGACCGGTGGGTGAAGTGTTAGATTCGCACCCTTTAACTGGATAGAACGGTGACATGGAACCACACCTTGTTAAATACGTGGAAAAACATGGATTGATCCCTTAATGTTTTATTAGAATATATGATATTTTTGTATGATATTTGTGCCATGTATCGATAATTTCGAGTCTGGAATTGCCTCGCAAATAATGCAATTTGTTATTATCAAACCTAATATTATCATCTATTGAGCAAGCAATATTTGTCTCATCTATGTTAGCAACTTGCTCTTCATTTCTGCATATTTCAATTCGCATATGAAAAGTCACACGTGAATCGCAACCTTATGTTATTTTTGAAGTCCAAAAAAAAAGATTAAAAAAAACAAAAACCCCCTAGAAGACAATAGCAGGTTGGCGTGATTTTGGAGTTGACATAATCCCAATTTAATTGGATGATGGTTTTTTGTTGTGGAGAATAAGGCGTTGTATATTCATGAAGAATGCCTGAAACTGCACAAACTTCGTCAAAAGCCAAAGATTTAAACTCACCACCATTATCAGTTCACAATCTTTGAATCATAGTTCCAATTATAACCTCAACCAGCTTCTTAAAGGTACAAAAGACGGATAGGACATCAGATTTTTTGGAAAGAAAGTACACAAAGGTATAGCGAGTCTAATCATCAATGCAGAGAAGAGAGTATATAGAAGCACAAAATGGGCCATAAGTGTCAGAATGGATGTCCTCCTCCAGAGAATGGATGACGATGCTGCTTGCCAAGAGCTAGATAGATAGATAGTTAGATAGTATTTTAACGTCACGCCACTAGGCAGCATCCAACTGGACATGTGACCACACACCACACTACATTGCTCGGTTGGGCCCTGCCCCCAACCACCTTACATTGCCCCCAACCACCTTACATTGCGTCTGTTAGGAATTGACCCCCCACAGTATCGAGTGCGATTCTGGGCGGTCTCGAACTCGAGACCACATTGCTAAGGAACTAGTGTGTTACCACTAGACCAAACGCCCTCACAAACATCCAATACACCATGTGTTGACAAATTGAGACCATCCACAAGATCATCACAGCTCATATTCAAAAGAACTTGAAAGTAAGCATGACCAAAGCATTGGTGCCACAAAGTATTGACATCATCACCACGAGATATCACAATATTGGCAAACTCATCATTCAGTTGAAGTGCATAAAGATTGCCTTGGCAAAAAACAGTGGCAAAAACAATACCGTCTTTCACGGCAGACATGTCTATCAAACTGAACAAGAAAGCCAATATCAATAAGACAAGCAAAAGAAAGGAGAATGTGGTAAAGGTCTGGCACATGTAGAACCCCATGCAAAAGCCGCACACTAGAAGATGTGCCAATCTAAAGAGTACCAATTCCTTTGATAGCAAGAGGTCTATTGTCACCAAGATAGACAACTTTCTTAGCAAGAAGAGGACGATACTGTATCAACCAATGTTTATGATGAGTCATGTGTTGAGTAGCAGCAGATTCTACAAGCATAGAATCATTAGCTTTAACCACTTCAAGCGCATCATGAACACATTGTCCCTCATCTCGCATGGCAAGAAGAAGTTTATGCTCAGTAGCAAACTTTTTGTAATAACATTCTTCTTCAGGATGGTCAGACATTTTACAATATTCGCAAACAATAGAGCAGTTTCTTTTAGAAGGAGGACCACGATCATAGCCACGGCCACGACGCGTCCACGCCCACGACCAGAACGACCACCATGATCATCAGCATAATTAGCCTGATCATCATCATGAGATTGTTTAGAATGAACCACAAATTTCTGTCTGATCTTTGGAAGACTTTTGAAGTTTGGTAGCTTCATCTTTCAAACGATATATGAACACGATCCAAAGTGAGGTTGGCTTTGTTGAGCAAACAAACTTGAATCCTTCTGGCAAAGTTTTCAAGAGCGCAACAATTTGTTGTTGAAGTGGCATGACCTCATCAGCAATAGACAAGCCATCTACTAGGGTTTTAAACTTATCAAAGTGTAGGTGAAAAGAATCTGTGAGGATATAACGAAGATTGGCAATATCATTACGAAGACTATAAATCTCATATAAGTCTTCTGCTCATAAACCTTGTCAAGATAACTCCAAACCTCAGCAGAGGTTTTGAGATCCCTAACATCCACCAGTATGGATTCTTTGAGTGCATAAAGTATCAAAGAACGTGCCACTTATCACTTTCTTGCCAATCAACTAAAAGCTTCACCCAAGCATCATACTCGGTTCCACTAGTAGCTAGAACTCCCGCACTGGTCAACAGTTGCGTTGGAACACGGATTTTGCCTGTGACATAATAAAAAAGCTTATCGCTTTCTAATACTAACTCCATCTTGAGCTTCCATACAGGAAATCCAGATCCAGAGAAAACATAAAGTGTCTTCGTCACAGTGAGCCTGCAAAAAGTAACAACATAAGAACTTGGCTCTGATACCATGTTAGAAATATGAGACATACAAAGACTTTTCCCACAAGACAAGATGATATTCCATTCATATGAGATACATATTTATACATCCATATATGCCACAATTAGCCAAGAGTGCTATATGTGGAAAAGGTGCTATATAGGGAAAAAGATAAAGGTGCCATCGTCTCCTATAGAAAGGAGATTCTGAACCACTCGCAAAGATGGGATTTTCTATAAGGATGATGAACCACAGAATTTTTCGACAAGCATGGGCACTATCAGAGACCAGCCTATGATTAGCCAAGGTGTTGTTGTAAGCAGACCGTTGGTAGCACCCGATATTTGGGGGTTCACCCTTTTCGTTATATAAATAAATCTTAAGGGTTATTAGCTCATTATAGATATTTAAAGTATCTAATCACCTTAGACTTTAATATCTTAAGAGCCCCCAACTCTTTAGGTTGCGCCTCTAGCAATCATGTTAATATGGTGCACCATAACAGAACTAGGGAACAAGTGACAGTAATTTGAATGCCAATCACATCAAATTATTCCATTAGCCCAACAATAACATATTTTTTTCGGACCTAAATTCTTTCGTTATAAGTGAAAGACCTACAATGTATTTCGTCATCTGTAGAGGCATAACTAAATGGTTTGCTTAGATACTTATACAAAAATATCGACCAAAAGTATAAACTTCACCCATCAAAGCACCCTTTTTATACTCTTCCCACAACATCAGATGCTCTGCGGTGTAGAGGCATAACTAAATGGTTCGCTTAGATACCTATACAAAAATATCGACCAAACGTATAAACTTCACCCATCAAAGCACCCGTTTTATACTCTTCCCACAACACCAGATGCTCTGCGATTCTTCCAACTGTTTGGGCAATTTATGCATCCAATGCTACTTTGGAAAGCAGGATCACACCTTAAAAAATTAATCCGACCCCATAATTCATGATGAAAACCAGATTGAAGCTCATTTACAGCTTTAAAATTTCAAAATCCACAAAAGTCGTTGACAAAGTTTAGAACTGCAAGGTGTTAAACAAAAAACACCCACGATAACACATTAACAACTATAGCAAGTACCAAATATTATAATTGTTTCATGTACGTAACGTGCTAAAGAAATTTAAAGTGCAAGAATGCCATTCTTTAGCTACCTCAATGCCAACAATATCATTAATAACCCTATGCCATACTAATTTTCATGCTCTCTGCTGAATTTTTATATACTATAACTAGAAAATGGCGACTTGTTCTATGACCAATTGTTTTAAACCTTTAGCTCAGAAATTCTACTTCAAACCTCAGTTGTCAAAAGGGATTGTTTGACAAAATATGCTAGGGTATGGTCGCCTTCTGCCGTGACCCCACCTCGGAGCGACGTATGTACCGTCGTTTTGTGGCCAGGTGTCATTATCTGGGGTTCCGTCAACCGAGACACCAGGGTCCATCAATTGTGCCTGCAGTGGCCTCTGTCGTGAGCGAATGTCCCAGGCAGCGTGCCCTGGGTGACCATACTCGTGCACTGGATGACCATGTCCGTGTTGAAGAAAAAACCCCGAGCATGCCGATTTGAAACGAATTCAATGCGGGTTTAAAACGATTTGGTGCCCAAAGCTTGCACTCGATTGCATTCTTCGAAATTCAATTCTCCTACACCCGCTATGGCTTCCATGGCCATAAAATCTTGCCCTCCTTTCATAGTTCATATGTTGTCGAGAAGAGGCTGTGAAGAGCACGAAGGTAGCCATGGTTTCGACGAGGGCACGAAGAGAATCCGATGCTGAAAGGGGTACCAGGAGACCGGCATCATCCAAGAGGGTCTGCGCGCCCAGGACAAAGAAGAGGGCACCACAGGTCAGTGCTGCTACCAGTCCAATGCCAAGGAGGCCGAGTAGGAGAGGTCAATGGACAGAGGAACAAATGCTCGACATCCTCGAAGAGGTAAGCGAATTTGGCATTTCGATTAGAGAGGCATCTAGGAGGTCTGGTATACCAGAGTCCACAATCAGGGATTGGCTATATGGTCGAACAAGCCACAAGCAAACAAATCATCCACAAATATTGACAACTTTCCAAGAGGAGGAGCTCGTCAATTGGGCCCAAAGCAGGGCAGAGCAAGGGATGAGGGTTACACTATCTGCTGTCAAGGAAAAGGCAGTAGAGATGGCTAAAGCACGGGGATCATGTGGTGAATCTGGAGTACCAGACACTAAGTGGTGGAAGCTCTTTAAGCAAAGACACCCCGAAGTTGCTCTAAGGAGTCCAGAAACCCTAGATGTGGCCAGGGCCCATGCCATGACACAGGAGAACCTCGACAACTTCTATGCCGGGCTTAAGCAGATTTATGCTGAATTTGCCTTCCCTCCCTCAAGGATATGGAATGCTGACGAGACTGGAATTCAGGCAGGGAAAGTGAAGGGACTGAAAATCATAGCTAGAAAGGGGGGGAATAGGGTGAGTGAGGTAGTCATGAACAATAGGGAATGGGTTACAATTTTGGTTTGTGTTAATGCTGAGGGGTACAGGATCCCCAACATGTATATTTTTAAAGATAATCGCATGAGGCGGGATCACATTGCAAGATGTGAAGAAGGTGCCATTCAGGCTGTCCAATCTTCGGCTTGGATGACATCAGAACTGTTTAAGTCATGGCTGTCACATTTTGCAGCAAGAGTTCCAGGTGGTGTATCCCCATACCAGCCTCACCTTATCATATTGGATGGTCATGGCAGTCATGTTGAGCTGGAAGTCATATTGGAGGCAAAAGAGAAGGGCATCCACTTTGCCTTATTGCCTCCACACACATCTCATAGACTTCAACCTCTAGATGTGGCATGCTTTGCCCCTTTTAAGGCAGCATTCAAGAGGCATAGAGCTGCCTACATGGTTAGCAAAGGGAGGGCTGAACCAAAGAAGGAGGAGATAGCAGAATTGATTTCACAATCAATTGCATGCGGCCTCACACCCCAAAACATCAAGGCAGGTTTTAGGGCCACTGGTATCTGGCCCTTTGACCAGGAGAAGGTTAAGCCAAGCCAAGAATGTACCAGGTTTGGGAGGGTGCATGTTGAAGACATTACAAAGAGGCCGAGAGCGGCCGAGAAGATTATCATCCGTGATATGGCACAAGTGGGGGCCTTTGACATGGCAGAAGTGCACCAGCTATAGGAGGCCTTACTTGGACAACTCCCAATTGATGTGCAAAATGACCAAACGCCACACAATCCAGCTGGTGAGCAAGTGCCACAATCTGAGCATGTGGAACATACCCATGAATTACCCATTGAAGGTGCTGCTGTAGTGAGTCAGGTGCATGTCAATGATGTTGGAGGGTCTCAAACATGTGGCATGCCATCACAGACCATAAGGGCAAGGAAGAGAGGCTTTGCCCCAGATCTAGGAGGGAGAGTTCACATATCAAGTGATGGTTTATGTGAGGCATTGAGAGCAGAATAGGCTAGAAGGGCAGAGGCCGAGAAATTGAAATTGGAGCAGCTGGCAGCAAGGAAGGTTGAGACTGCAAGGAGGAAGGCTGAAAGGGAGGAGGCTGCCAAGAGGGCACAGGCTAACAGGGAGGAGAGAGAGAAGAGGAAGTTAGCTGATGCAAGGGAAGCTGCAAGTGCGGCAAGGCTTAGGGAGTTTATGTACCCAAGGGGGATGTCTAGAGTGGCATCCATATTTGGTTTTCAAAGGGTGTTGAGCGAGGAGGTTAAGACAAGAAGATTACAGGTGAGGAACAAACTTAGGGTTAAGTCCACTTGGGGCAGCACCCATTGCTGTAAATCAGACGTCCCTAGGAATTGACCAAGCTCTTGAACCTGCTGTTCCTGCTAGTCTCTGTGTAGACCTGAACTCACAACCATTGGATGATGCTGATGAAGAGCAAGTAATGTGCGCTAGATGACACACATATCCGCCGGGATGATCTTTGGTCATGAGCATAATGTAAGTATAGAGGGTTACATACCTCTAGTTAGGCACAGAAACAAACCCAATCAAAGACACTCAATTCACCATTGAAGAGGTGGGACTTGCGGCCCACAACAACATATCGACATTGGTCACGGCAACTCAATGAGACCGACACCCGGGGATGGGTGAACTACGTGCCAATCTGGGACCCGAACATGACCAAAGTTCTTTGCAATAGACAAGGCAAGGATTATCAGGGAGATGGTGGAAATTGGGGTGGACCCTGCAATTGTAAGCCGTGCAAAGGAGATGGAGGGCTTACAAGGATATGGAGGGCTGACATGGCTCGAGTAACCCAGCCAACTCCAAGGTTTGGGGAGGGGACCTCATTCATAGCTACACCCGCTGATAGTCAGGTATGTTTGGTTGGCACTGCTATTAACAGACAATGTGCACAGGTATCCGAAGACTCGGATGAAACCCAAGACAATTAAGTATCTCGACAACTTATTGTACATAATATATGAACAAAATAGCGAACTTGTTGTACAAGATTAATGATTAAAATAGTGAACTGACTGTTGCATATTCTGCTGTTTGCAACTGATTTTCCAATCCATTAACAGTATGGGGCATGGACCCGACACGATCATTATCATAAATAAATAACAGCAGCAATAAACAAAAGCAATGAACAGCAATGAACATAAGCAACAGTGACAGTAATAAGAAGATCATTCCATTAGACAAAAATAATGATCAGACAAAATTGAGCCCTCAGGCTGCACAAAAAAAGCCCGAAGGGCCGTTTCACAAGCTAAACCAAGAAGGAAGAGGAGGGGAGGATCGTCCAGAGCGGCCTTTCTGTACAAAGGGGGCTGCAGCTCGTTAACCTACGGGGCTTTGGAAGAGCACATGGTCGCCTTCTGTGATTACGATCTGGCAGTGGATCAGGTCATTCTCGGAACGAGCCCGCTCAACTTGAGAGACGATTTCGGGCGAGACCTCGACGCTTACAGAAGAGCCCACGGCCGTTGTGATCTCTGCCGGGGTAACCAAACAGTTCCTAATTCTGAAAGAATTAGGAGTCGTTGAGGTCGAGGAGGAGCTAACAGGGGAGGATGGAGCACTAGGAGCAGGGCGAGCCCTCTTCGACGGATCATACCCGCCACCCCTCACCACGTCCCACCGCCCGCCGGACCCGGGATAACTGGTTCTTCTGGCATGATCCATGGCGCCTAAACCCTGTAACACAACGAAAAAACACAAGATCAATGGAAGATTCGAAACAAAAACATATCAGATGCTCAGAACTTATCTCCGACGCTTGAGAAACCCGGATGCTTGAGCGGAATGGACTACCGCCTGCTCGATCTCTCCATTTAAAGGCTTAACTGCAATGATGGGTCAGGATTTCGAAAAATCTGGCTTTTACAGCCGAATTAATTTTCATCCGGACATGGCAGAGAATGTTCGGGCCAATTTGTCTCAAGAATTGGTGTTGGAGTGGAGAAAAACGCCTCGATTTTTGGACGAAGAGGGCCAGAAAGGCAACCATTACCGTTGGCGGTACCTCGATAGCCGGTACCATACGTATCGATAGCTGGCGACCTAGGCCTCGTATACGGCACCTAGGTCCGCCGATATTAATGGGATGTGGTCCTAAAGTGGGAGACGGTGTGGCGTGAAGATCCACGCAAGTGCGCGTTAGGTGGCAACTGGTGCACGGTAGAAGACAACTGACGCGCGCACGCATGCAATAAGCCCCGCTAAAGAGGGCCTCGGGTACCACGAAGTGTGGTTAGGATCCTGGCGACGGTGGACGTTTGACCCCCCTTTCTTGATGCGACCATAACTTTCAATAGAGATTGAATTTCGGAAAATTGTCTTCGGGAAAGATGTTAAGGACAATATTAGGTATCCGAATAAATTGACGGATCGAAAAACGGGTGAAATCCTAGGGTATGGGGACAATTTGCCCCTTAGGTGCGCGGAACATGGCGACCATACCCTAATGTAGTTTTCTCATGGCTGTAAGTTATAACGTGCTGGACAATATACAGAATTTATTTTTACTCAAAGCACATGGTCTTGAAACGGACAAAATAAAGATTTCCCATTACATTTTACACGCACGCATGTACATATCCATAAGATAGATCTTTGATTGAAGCAGAAGTTCCTACAAAAAAAAATTGGCCAGGTTGTGTCCACCTAATCCATTGCTTTTACACATCTAGACAGTTTTTGCCTGTCTGGGATTCTGAAGAGATGAACTTTGAGAGTTCTGGGACCTAATACTTCTAACACTAATTCATCTCCTATTTTAAGATGGTGATATCTTTTGAAATCACTCCATCCATTACAAAAGCCTCCTGTCCGTGTCCAGCGCAGCTCATGGCTGCAGCCATCTAGGCAAGAAAATGTCACATAGTCACCATATTCCAGACCTAACATGTGCTTCCTGATAAATTCTGTGCCAAAATTCTGTTATAAGAGAAAAAACAGTGTTACAAATGTTCAAACTTCATCACGTCAAGTATGAATGAGTTAGAAATTCATCATCAAGATGGGAAGTAATATTACTTACAAGTTCTTTATCAAGCCTATATTTTGTTACCTCCACGGGAATAGATGGTTTGCTTAGATTTTTACTGTAATGTTGAACCTCAGCCTTCAATGATTTTGCAAAAAGCTCTATTTTCTTCTCAGCAAGGGTGCTGCAGTTGTAGATATAGAAAGTGATGGAATTTTGGCTTGTTAATTCCAACAGTGCCATATCACCTAGTTTGATACCATGCACTTCGACGAGTCCGCGCCATCCATTACCAAGACCTTTGAATGTAGAAGTAGATAACCACCTAACCTGTTTGCTCTTGCCACCAGAAATTGTTATGTCCACCATGCTGCCATGTTGTGCAGAAAGATTGGCTGCAAACCTCCTTGGAAGCTCCTGAAAAGACCAAGTTTTTCTTTATTAACCAAGCTGTATATAAATGATGGCACAAAAAGACCTACACATTTGCCCTTCAGTTTATTTGGAGTGAACTCCATAATCTCACTTGGATTCTTCAGTCCTTTCTTTGCTTCTGCTATATGCTTCATTGTTTTCTCCAGTGTTTTATCCCTGCCAGCTTTAAATCTGTGCATTGCCTTTAAGACAGTGTTCTCTATATTCATAGCCACTCTGTTGGTAGAAGGCTCTGTATGTTTAACCTTCTGTATGTTGTCAAAAGAATCTGTAAGTTTAACCTTTTGAAAATTGGCAGAATCTGAACGTTTGGTATTCGTCTTCTCGAGTTTGGCATCAACATTTTTGGTAGAAAACATGTCCTGCATTCTTTCGGTATCTATTATTTCAATTTCAACCAGCAACTCAGAACATTGGAAAAGCTTGCAGAAAAGAATATCTCCCTTTTTTATGCCATTATCCACTTTAAATTTCCTCCATCCATCTGCAAGGTATATTTTGTGATGACGTTTAATAACTTGAACACTATGTTGCGCACCTTCTGGGCCTTGAACGACTAGAGAGCCACTGCAGAGGTGCTGATTGACGATGTGGAAAGGAAGTTCCTATGCAATACAGAAACAAATGTTAAATATAGAATTGAATTGGACAGGAAGTTCTTATGCAATAGAAATGAACTGAAATATGAAAAGGCTGGGAAGGGCAACCCATGAATTAGATACCAAGCAAGGTTCGGCCCCAACTGTAGCTGTAAAATGTTGCAGCATTCTTCTCGCCATCTTTCCCACAATTCTAAAACTGAAATATTTCAAGTATCAATCACGTCTGTCACCATCATATATAAAGCCGCCATCATTCATATCCGCATCGTCACAGATATCCAGAAGCACAGCCATCATTCTTTAAACATTATCATGGTTGGAATTGGGAGCGCTAATTTCTAGAAAGGAAAGGAGGAGGCATAATGAAAAATAATGTGCAGACATATGTAGGCTATGTCAGGCCTTTGGTTTTCCTTCTTGTCAAAATGCAATTTATGCTCTGCCAGGAAGAAAATCTTTGGAGCATATTTATTTTCAACGACATTTTTTCACGTTCCCCTATCATTTTCATTGCCTTGAAAAAACTAATTTCATAAAAATCCTATGAATAATGAGAAAAGGGTATGCTAATAAAGCGTCTGTTGTAAGTGTGGAAATAAGGTGTCTACACATGAAATTGATGATATACCATAAGATAGTGCTTAAATTGCTACGTTATTATTTGGTAAAATCTGGTTCTAAGAATTTGTTCACAAAGACATGTATCTTAATTGAGTATAGTGCTTAAATTGCTATGTTATTATCTGGTAATTTGTTGACAAAGACATATATCTTAATTGACTAGAGATAGAGTGCTTTTTACTTTGGTAAAATCTAGTTCTAAGTATTTGTTTACAAAGACATATATCTTAGTTGACTAGAGATAGATAGTGTTGTTTTACTTTGGTAAAATATAATTCTAAGAATTTGTTCACAAAGACATATATCTTAATTGACTAGAGCCAAGGTAGTGTTTTTTATGTCATGCCACTTAATTGACTAGGGCCATATAGTGTTTTTTATGTCATGCCACATTGACATCATCCATAAGATATATAACGAACCCCTAGAGAATTGGATGCTCCCCAAGAATTGGCAACATTTATTAGGACATATGACAGACCCCAAAAGACTTGAATGTGGCAGCATCAATGAGGACATATGTGGGACTCCCAGAGACTTGAACACGAGGTCTCTTAATTGCTAACACAATGGACTAGCCACTAAATCAAACAAGGGAGACAGAGAGACAAGCTATGATTTGAAATGAATGGTAACATATTAGTGGCACATGGACATTTGGTCTAGTGGTAACACACTAGTCCTAGAATGAATCTGCCACATTCAAGGCCACCCAGAGTAAAAACAAATTGTGTAATTTCCAATACTATTTAAGATGTAGGAATTAGGTTGAGTAAAATTGTAAAATTATAAAAGATACATTGAATTGCACTTGCACTTGCTGGCATTTTCAAGCAATGTTTATTTGCCCTTTTCCTTTGTACCATAGGAGAGCAAACTTGATTTCTAGAATGTGGACCTTTATTTTCTTTTTTTGAATTGATGCCATATTTACCTACCAAGAAGATTGTTCTAGAAGGAAGATATTACTTGCTACATAACCTAAATATATATCTTAATGTAAAACGTAAATGCAATTTGGCTTCCATTCAGCCCTCTCGTTCAACCGTGAGATGCCACGTGGCATACTTTCTTTCTAGGAAATTGCCTTTCAAATATACATTTGAAAGATATAAAGTTTAAATTTTCTACTAAGACAAAACTTGCTAAATATTTCTACATTCATCTGCATGCGGTGTTATTATGTTGACCCAGAAAAAGATATTGACAGCCTACGAGTGTTCCTCCCTTGAAGCAAAAATGACGGAATGCATCTAGATTCAGTATCTTCGAATTGATTCTTATCGTTAATCTTCTATTCTGGAGTAAGTACATTGTGCTCTAGGCTCGTGCTCCTGTGGCATCTTTTTGTGCTTACACAGTTAGATGAGACATGTAAGTTTTGTACTTTTTATCTGATTAATAAACTTTTTGGCTTTCGTCCTTCAAAAAAAAAAAAAAACATTAAATATTGACACAACTACATTAAATATTGAATCAGGTTTAGGAGGCAAATATGCAGAGAAAATTGGAAGTATGTCTTAAGCTTGATGAGATGGAAACATAAGTTTAAGAGCGTATCATTGGTTAATGAATTATGCTCTTCATTCAGATTATTTTGAGAAAGGGCAACTTAAGAAATCAAAGAGAGATCTTCGATGGTTTTCTATGAAGTCAGAAAAGCATACATGGTGGCTTGGGATGTTTCAAGTGAAAAAGAGAAGTACACAGTATTAAAATGGGTGTTCGAATAAACAGAGTCCTAGAAGAGCTATTCAAGGTAGATGGCCAGGTTCCTTCAAAGTTAATTTTCACTTGGCATCAAATCTCAATAGCATATGCACGTCATGACAGGGGCTACTATAATGCATTGGCAGCTACATATTTGCATAATTTCTCTCGCCAAAACATGCTTGACAGCTCTATTTTAGATCACAATCCGCAGTATTTCTCTTGTTCTCAGGATGGAGCGCATAGCAGGACCAAGACTTATTTCAAGTTAAACACTTTATACTTGAAGGATGAGGAGTTTAAAGATGGATGCAAGCAAGCCTGGTCCTCTGCATTTGTGAGAAGGAAAGGAATGGCTGGGATTGTTGATGCTCTAGCTGCCGTGAAGTCCTTTGCTAAGAATTGGGGTCCTCAGCGAGTTGCTGCTAATCGAGTGATTTTGATTGCTCTGTACCAACAATTAGTGGCTTGCAGGTCTGTTGTACCATCAGATGCCCAGCAAGAGAAGCAGATTTTGGCCAGCATTAGACAGATGGAAGCTGAGCAAGTTCATCACGCTCGAGTTAAAGCGGGCTTGCAATGGTTCAAAGAGGGGGATCGTTGCACAGGCTTCTTTTTTAGAGCTGCAAAAATTCGGAGACAAGCTTCTGCGATGGTGTCTCTCCAAGTTCAAGATGGGCCTCTCATCTCTGATCCTCAGCAAGTTAAGTTCTTTCTGCATGGCCACTTTTCTTCCTTTTTTGCTTCTCGTCGTCTTCCCTTCCAATCAGAATTTTCAGGAGGCATTACTGGCAAAGATACATCCTATTATATCTGAGGAACAAAGAGCTACTTTAGAAGCAGAGATTACGGTGAATGATTTAGCAGATGCTACCTTCCTTTTGAAGAAAGGAAAGTGTCCTGGAATTGATGGTATTCCTGTGGAGTTCTTTCAGGAGTTATGGGATTGTGTTGGCGATGATGTGTACGACGCGTTTCAGGATTTCAAGAGGAAAATGCGTCAAGACAAAATTCTCAACTCGGGCTGCATTTCTCTTATTCCTAAGTGTAAGGAACCTTCAACAATTTCGGACTAGCGCCCTATCACCTTACTATCTTCTATGTACAAGATTTTTGCCAAAGCTTATGCACAAAAGCTTCGGGATATTCTTGCTGATTCTATATCCTCTACACAGTCAGGATTTCTGCCACGATGATGCATATTAAACAATGTAGCTGCTGTCTATGAAGGTATTTACTGGGCTCGACTTCAGAGCCATGAAATTGTATATTTGAAGCTGGACTTTGCAAAAGCATATGACAGTGTTGACTGGGCCTTCTTAGAGAAATGTCTCTTACGCTTTGGTTTTGGTGCACAATTCACAGCTGATGTCATGAGGCTTCATTATTCTGCTCGCTCTTCTATTCTCTTCCAAGGGGAACCCTCATCATTCTTTCAGGTGGGTCGTGGCATCCGTCAGGGCTGCCCTTTAGCTCCATTGTTATTTACAGTTGTGGTTGAGGTCCTTGCCCAGGTCTTCTCTCTTGCCGCACAGGAGGGAATCTTGCATGGACTTCCTATGAACAATGGGTCGCTGAGAAGATCCAGAATCAATATCACGGATGACACTTTCCTTTTTGAGGGCAGATGAGCAGAATTTGCAGAATGCCATTTCCTTGTTGGATTCCTTTTCCCTAGCATCTGGTATTTTTGTGGGTTGGCAGAAGTGTACAACACTATGGGCATTGGACTCTCCAGTTCCACCATGCGTAGCTACCTTTCCATGGAAGATCCTTCCCCATAGTAAAGCAACCAAACTTCTCGGTATCCCTGTAGGTGTTCATATCTCATCAGGAGACGCGTGGGAGGCAGTGACTAAGGGCTTGAAAGCACCTTTTTGGTGGTCCACAAACGAAGCTTTCCATGGCGGGGATCTTATTGTTGTGGCTAAGTCGGTTCCAAGCAAAGACCCATGTGTATATGGCTTCGTTCATGTTGGCTCCACACCAAAGGTACAACTTCGTCGGGGTTGTCGAACTTATCCGGGGAACAGAGGAGGGTGCTGCTATCAAAGTCGGGCTAGGAAAAGTGCATGTTGCTAAAGCATTTTGGCGGCCTTGGAATGATCAATTTTTCTTTTTTTACGAGCAAGGTGATGATTTCTAAGTTCATTTGGAGAATTTTGAATAATGTGGATGAGTCCCCGGGTTCCGCCTTGTTTATCGATCTTTGCAAATGTGCATTTCTTTTGGGTCTCGGTCTCTTAGGCCACTTTTCCCCAGGCTCTGTTCTATCCAATCGACGCAAACCCTAATGCATCCCCATTTCTTAGAGGATTGCTAGTTGCATGGGAGACTGTACAATCTCTGTTTCATTTTCACCATCTTGCGCACATTAGCACGACTGCAAGTTGTTGGTGGATTCCATTGGATGGTGGTCCTCTGGTTGCTTCAGTCCACCCATTGACGCAGCGTCGATGGAGAGCAGTAGGTGTGCATATGATATCTGATTGGTATAATAATCAAAGGCAGTTGTTGACATGGGAGAAGTTTAGAGCTAAGTTCCTCCTTTTAAGGTGGGATCAAGCTATTTGGCAGAAGGTGTCTTCAATTCTTCCTCCAGTAGCACAAGTGGATGACCCCCAACCGTGGGTAGTTCATGAGCATGTCAAAGCAGATAAGTTGGTGAATTCCACAAGGTCTTGCTTGATATTGACGTCTTGCCTCCTTCGTCCAAGTGGCCTTTGGTCATTCCCAGGGATCGGCAGAAAGCAGTATGGAAATGGGTGTGGGATAAACTACTCCATCCCAAAGTATCTGTTTTATGGTGGCAAGTCACTCATCGTTGTCTGCGCATTAATATTCTGGTGCACAGATTTCGTCCAGAGGTGTCTTCACTTTGTCCCTTATGTGCACAAAGGGACGAGACAATTGAGCATTGCTTCTTCCTATGTAGACATGTCAAACATGCTTGGTTGTGGCTTCAAGGCCTCTTTCATTGCAATTTGAATAGCCAGCAGGTGTTATTAGCAGTTTATCCAAGTAGTTGGGATAATTTGGCAAAAAGGGCGTTTCATTTGGCTTCTGCATGGATCATCTGGTCCATTTGGAAAAGAAGGAATCTTCTCATATTCAAAGGTCTTGCTTGTTCAAATGCACAGGTCCTTCTTGATGCCCAACAACGAATTGTCAAATCATTCAGGTGCTCATCAATTGCTAATGAGGTGAAGAGCCGTATTTGGGAGCACTATCTTCAGATTCATACTTACTTATGAGTTTTTGCTTGCTCGTCATATTGTTTAGATGTTGGAGTTATTAGTCCCCATTGTACTCTGTAAATTTCTCTGGATAATAAAGGCTCAAGTCCTTCAAAAAAAAAAAAAAACTCAATAGTGAGAAGACAATGTATAATGTAAAGTCAACAGGGGCACAAACTTTGAAATTTTGCATTTACTACATGTATATCTTGAAGGAAAAGAAAAAAAAGCAAGAGCACCTTGGCATGTAATCAGGATGTGCCACCAACTAGAGATAAAAAAGATAAAACATTTGACCCAATATTGAGAATTCCTCTCAATAGAGTGCATTTTTGCATATTTCATGCAATGGTTAGAATGGTGGAAGGAATGATTCAACATAGAGAAGAGATTTTAACGTCACGCCACAAGGCAGCGTCCTATCGGACATGTGACACTTTACAACACACCCAGATGGGTCCTGCCCCCACCTCTTTACATTGCTGAAGTGGGTCCTTCCCCCACCAACGTTACATTGCATGGCCACTTTCACAACGAGGCGTTGAACCCGTGACCTTTATCAAGAGTTGAAAAATCAGAGGCTGGGTTGCATGGTGGTTGCGTCAAGCTTGAGAAGGATTTGAAGAAATCAGATAAATGCTCAGTGCTTTCCAAAGACTCCTTGGGTGATGACAAGGCCAGACACTTCCTAAAAAACGTGGATTCTAAGCGAAAAGGATCTTTCAATTTGAAAAGCAACTTGTCCAAGCTGAGAAAGATAAGCGGATGGGGCAATGTCTACTGTAAAGAAATTAGATGCTTGGAATGCATTTTCTGAGCTTAATGTTTTACTGCAGGCCCATTCCTTGAGACCACATGATGCCATCACATTCAATGATGTGGTCATAAAATTTATCGAAAGCATATCTAGCATTATAATAGGGGGTTTTTTTTGTGATTTTATACGCTTTTTGGCATGGTTTTCATATGATTTCATGGGCATATTGCATGAGGCATACTAATCAGTATATCTAGAGTGCACTCCGCATTTTATTGTTTAAATTCCATATCACCAATGGTTTACCCCCTTTCATTTTTATTCCTCGATTTCTTTTTAATAAGCCATACATGCAAGCATCAAGATGTTTCACTTTAGGGTTGCGGTTTGTAGGTCTATTCTAGGGTTTCTCGATGGGTGTCGTATGTCAACAGAGGAGGCCAGACTCAAGGAAGTAAGACTCACCATTTTTTACAGGGATTCTATGGAGCACACCTGCTTTTGATATGCCGAATCAGGCTCTCTGAGAGCTTGCCAAATTTATGTGTACCACAACAAGGAAGGCAGCTCTGTAAGTATTCTTCAGTGGCAGTAAATGATAGGGCAGATTCGACATTTGTTCTTTTCCAGTCGAAATGGCCGAAAGAGAGATGCTCTCATCCTGTCTCATCAACAACAACTATAGCTATGTTATGGATATGCCCATCTATGGTTTCCACTGTCATGTTTGTCGCATGTGTGATTCTCAAGACAGAATTAACTTCAGCAAAAGTTTTTACTGCGACGGCAACTTTCTGTATATTACAAGAGCCTATTCGTATGTTTCCGCAAACTCTTGTTGCCATTTCTCAAGCTCTTGTCTCATTTGAACGGTTGGATAAGTATATGGAGACTTCTGAATTAGATGTGACATCTGTAGCAAAGTTCAGATGGAAAGTATGATGTGGAAGTTGAAAAAGCATCTTTTTCTTGGGAAGACGAAGAACCTGTTTTAAAGGATATTGATATTCAGATTAGGCAAGGTTCACTTGTAGCAATTGTTGGAATTGTTGGATCTGGGAAATCTTTCCTACTTGCGTCTGTTATTGGGGAGATGTGTAAACTTTCTGGCAAGGTACTACTTGTATTAAAATGATGCTTGCATGTTTAAAATTTGATCAGATTCTTTATCCCTAAGTGATCGGTTGCGGTGTGTGGCATCCCCGGGCATATGTTGCAATGTGACATGGATACAAAATGGTGCAGTTCAACAAAATATTATTTTTTGGGTTACCCATGGATAAAAAAGGTATGAAAAGGCTCTACGTGTTTGTGCACTACAAAATGACTTAGACTTGATGGAATATGGAGACCAAAGTGGAGATAGGTGAACGAGGTATAAACCTTAGCGGTGGTCGAAACAACGAATTCAATTGGCAAGGGCAAGGTATGAAGGCTAGCGATATATACAGTTGATGATGTATTTAGTCTTTGTCGATGCTCATCACGGAACCCATTATTTCACGCAAGTATCTTGGATACTTGTTTGCATGATTTCTCTTTGAATGTAATAATTTCTTGTGATTTAAGCTTTGTTGTTCTCTGAGGAATGCATCTGATGTGGTGCTCTAAATGGCAAAACAGTGTTGTTGGTCACACATCAAGTGGAGTTCTTATATTAAGCAGACTTGATCTTGGTAAGCATCGATTTATATTTTATCTGCAAAGAGTTTTAGAAACTTTTCTTGCCTCTATGTAATTTTTGTATTGAGTATTTCTTTTCTTTTCATCTTTTTACTAAAGGAAGATAGAGCTAAATCATATAAAAAAAACCGATTGTAGAAAGGTTCTCCCTATGATACAAGCATCAGATACTAAAGAAGTTACAATCTATTAAATGTTGATTGCCTTGCAGGTGATGCAAGAAGGCAGGGTCATGCAATCAGGAAAATATGCAGAGATTTTGAAAAGTGGGATAGGTCTGGAGGCCCTAGTACTAACATACAACATTGCCATGGAGTCCATCTCCACAGTGGATCAGAATGGAAAGGGGCAGAATAAAGACGAGATTTTAGAGTTCTATCAAGATTCCCCACTAAATATTGAGGCAAGCACAACCAATGAATCATACAAAAGCAATTTGATAATAACTAATAAGCAACAATTCGGCACTCTGGAATATAATACTAAAGGTGGGTCATCCAAGCTTATTGATGCGAACAAAAGAGGTTCAAATGGAGTGTTCGAGGGCATTTGGTTGGCAAGCCGTAGCATTGTTGTTAAGTGCACAAATAATACGGCAATCTCTTACGGTGTTAAATGATTATTGGCTGGCTGGCCAGACATCGGAGTTTCATCACAATGTATTCAATCCTCTTCTCTTCAAAGTCTATGCTTACCTTGCCATAGGCTCCTGGATATGAGTGGTCATACGTGTGGTAGTTATGAACATTACAGGATTGAAGACAGCACAAATGTTCTTTGATATGTTGTTGATTTGGCAAATTCTAAAATACTTTTTATAACTTGAGTATGTGGTGCAGCACCGTAGTTTTTTTTCAATGCGTTTATCTTGTTCTTTTTGTCCGATTTTGTTAGGGCCCGAAGGGCCCAATTTTTTTTTTAAACTACCAACATATAACTAACATTAATATTATTAATACAAACTATTGCATCCAATACATTTAAATGAAAATCCCCCTGAAACCCCCTTTGGTTTGGGTGCATATTCACACGGGGGGTTACGTAGGGCAGCGAGAGCCCCTATAAACTTACAATAATGGACAAAATTAACATCATCAAGTACATTCCTTCAAATCTTATAGTATTTTGCAAACCTCAATATACAGTATACAAAAACTTGTACAGGCATACCCCACAAATGAGGATCGCTATATACGCCTTCGGATCAAGGAATAAAGGGCAAATATGCCCATCCAACGCTCTCGGTGCGGGTAACCCCCGCTTTATATAGCAGCTTGGAGAGAAACTGAAGTTACACATTACATCCACATATTGCATGCACATAAACCTTGGTTTGCAAAAACATAGGGAAGCCTTGCAGTCTAGAATGCACACATAAACAGGCCAAGATGGACTTTCATAGAGCAACCCAAAGGGGTGGAATTAAACCAATGTCCAAACCATTGTATCAATTAAGTCGCGAGTTTTATCGAAGACTGGTTGCTAGACATCGGAGAAATACTAGGCAGAGGGCAAATCCAAGTGTAGACACTGCTTTAGTGGAACTATCAAGAAAAGGAAAGAGGGAAGCATGGATGAAATCTACAGCTAATGCGACACAACGAGCTTGGAGAGAAAGTAGACAACGTATTGGAAGTAGATTCCTGACATTTTTAGTGATAACAAATTCTATTGTGAGTGTGTGGCATCTGGTAATTGAGTTATATCATATTGCTATGGATTCTTATTTGGAAAAACTACCAAAATACCCCTATGAATTTATGTAATTACCAAAATGCCCTTATGAGTTTCAAAATTACCAAAAGGCCCCTGGCTCAAATAAATACCAAAAATAAACCTACAAACGAATTACCAATTTGCCCTACACACCAAACTTAAATATCAAAATAAACCCATCGCGGTGGTGGTTTAGTGGTAAGGCCTTGGGTTGGGGTGACCCCCACCAGGGTTCAAAACCCACTAGCTACCATCGGGTGGGAGACGTGGGTGGGTGCAAGTCCCACCAACCTTGCCTTCAAAAAAAAAAAAAAAAAAAACAAATAAATACACTGTATAAAATAAACCTACAAACGAATTACCAATTTGCCCCTACACACCAAACTTAAATATCAAAATAAACCCTACACACCAAACTTAATTACCAAAATGCCATTACATATCAATTTTGATCAATCTACACCAAACTAATCACCAAAATGCCCCACACACCAAACTTAATTACCAAAATACCCCTACATACCAAACTTAACTACCAAAATACCCTTACATACTTATCCTACTCAATCTATACTAAATGCCTCAAGAATAGAAGTTTAAATTCAATAAAGAGATTACAGAAGTCACAATCATCATTGAATTGGAGCCCTACAATTGCATGCATTTTGTCTCTTCCATTACACCCTCCATAAAGATATTCCTCTTCTCTACATCTTCTTCTCCTGTGCGCATGCATTTAAGTTTTCGACGTCCAAGAAGTCTGCATGTGGCTGGTGATAACATGCCTCCAATAGCATCATCATGTACTAAAACCACAAGAAACACTGGCTTCTTGTAAGTGTCACAAAAAGACTATGTAGAGGTATTTTAGTAATTAAGTTTGATATAAAGGGCATTCACTACTACAAAAATAGGCAGAAATGGCACAAAAGTGATATTTATGCTTCGCCTTTTTACGGAGCAGAAACGTCACTTTTGTGCCATTTCTACCGATTTTTGTAGTAGTGATTTTAGTAATTAAATTTGGTGTAGTTTGATCAAAATTGCTATATAATGCCATTTTGGTAACTAAGTTTGATGTATAGGGGTATTTTGGTAATTAAGTTTGGTGTCTAGGGGTAAATTGGTAATTTATTTGTATATTTATTTGAATCAGGGGCATCTTGGTAATTTTGAAACTCATAAGGGCATTTTGGTAATTACATAAACTCATAGGGGCATTTTGGTAGTTTTCCCTTCTTATTTATTATGTTTGACACAATTAATATGCTGATAAAGTTAATATGTTTTTTGGTGGATGATAGGTGCAGATGGTTTCAGACATTGATAAAACTGTAGTCATGTTTGGTTCTAGGGTGTTTTTTAATTTCTTTATGCGGGTTGTTTGGGCTAGGGCTAGGCTGGTTAAATCATAGCTTACTAGTTAAGCTGACTGTTGCAAGTTCATTGTTGTAAGGTTAGGTCCTGGTTGGTGCAATAGAGCATACGTGTAGACTAGACTAAGTGCAGAATATTGCATGTGTTCTAGTGTAGCTTTGTTGCGTCTGGGCGTTTGGTCTAGTGGTAACACACTAGTTCCTTAGCAATGTGGTCTCGAGTTCGAGACCGCCCAGAATCACACTCGGTATTGTTAGGGGTCAAATCCTAACAGACGCAATGTAAGGTGGTTGGAGGCAGGGCCCAACCGAGCAATGTAGTGTGGTGTGTGGTCACATGTCCAGTTGGATGTTGCCTTGTGGCGTGACTTAAAATACTATCTATCTATCTATCTTCTAGCGGATGATCCAAATGGTCATTGTTCTCTGAGTTCTTCTCTCAGATCATGTGATGAGTAGTAGATGAAGCTTCTTCTACTATAGATCATGTGATGAGGTAGTAGATCATGGTGCGGCAATAAGTGTTGGTAAGATGCAAACTTCCCTTGTCATTGTAAGTTGATCACTGCAGTACTTAACATTCTTAATTATATGCATTCCCATCCTGTGTGTATACCAGACACAAGCATATTTTTATCATCGAGTATGCCAACTTGCTAGCCAAATCATTAGTATTACCTAGTTTGCTATTCTTTAGTACTAGAAAAAGTGCCCAGTGTTGCTGGGCGATAAGGAAATTGTTGGTCTACAAGGCATCTTTGTCATTATATGCTGTAAAATTTAGTCTCATTTATCCATTTGCTAAGAGAAACATATGTATGAAATGATGATTTGGAATGAATACAAATATTTGTAGCAATTGTATGTCATTCACAACCACAGTGGATTTCATTATAGATTTTACATGCTCTTGTGTAAGGATGCCATATCTAATTCTCTATTCTATTCTATTCTATTCTTTGGAATTCTTTGACTTTGTGTATCGTTACTTCAACTCTTTGGAGAGTGTAGCTTCTGTCGAAACCTTGTTATAGCATGTTGCATACTTTCAACTATGATCGCGATTAAACAATTATTATCAAATATTTAAATGCCGAGATAGGTATTTTGACAACCACATGTTCCTACAAAATGACATTTGCAATGTTTTGTGCGTATTTATCAAAACGACATTTACAATGGTTCGTGCGTATTTTCAGTTGTATATTTCATTGTTGGTTAGGTGCTTATCGATGGTGAGTCATCGTTTCATCCAATATTTTCAGAGCTTGATGCTTCTAGATGAGAGTTCATATGTACCTGTGTCATTTTCATAATCATTTCGTAAATCAAATAAACAACGTTAAGTTGCTAGATAGTGCTTACTCTTTCAAGCTATGCAATCTCATCTTGAAGCACCTCCTTATAGACGGTGTTTAGGGTGTAGGTTTCTTCATTTCCAGTCAATTTCCCTTGCTTGCTTGTGTTTTCTACACATATTCTAATGCCGCTCTCAGATTTTGCATCTGGATAGTGCGACATATAGTTGCCCGTGTGAAAAGACTGGCATGCGTGAGTAGATTCCGACACGATCTAACGATTGCCCTTGCGACTGAAATTGTCATTGAAAATGCAACTTTAATAGGGAACTGACACCTCTTGTTTCCCTTTATGACTTCCTATAATTATGTGTGCATATATGGAGTGTGTTAAAGCATTATCAACTTGCAAACTCGTTCCATTGAATAGGCCATCCTTTGGGGACAAGTTACGCAACAACATGATGATTGCTCCGTTTTTTATGTGTGTAGCTTGTGAGGAGGCATGCCGAGTCCCATGAAGCTTGTGCGTGCATTCAATGGGAAAGTCCCTTAATTCATCATAGTCATCATCCAAATTGAAAGCATCAATGCTTGTGTAGATAACTTTTTCTCCTTCCATGCGCCTCGATGACGATGTCGTTAGTTCAGAATGTGTCTTCATTTTTGGAACAGTATTGCCTTTTGTGCATAATTGGAAATTGTTCTTGTGATATGTATGTTAACAATTATTTACTACCCCATTAAGATATATGGTAGACCAACAACTAGAAGTGTATCTACCTTCCTCCATACGGCTTTTTGCACTGTGTCATCCGCCAAATTCATCTATGCAGACGATGTTGGCTATGTTGGCCCACACCCCGGCTATGCAGGTCTCCACGGATGCCCTAGATTTTGTTGGGCATAGAGGCGTCAATCTGCCAAGACCGGGGTGGTTCTCATATCCTCTTCACACGCCACCCCATGCTCCCAGACTCACATATTGGGGCCCGGCGTGGACGCCACGCCCACCTGGGGTACCTAGGGGGTGGAGTTCCCTCCCTCGCTCTGGCGGGAAGCCTATCCATGGGTGTGACGCAAGGCTGGATGCTTTATGCCATGGAACAAATACTACCGAGCAGAGCTATGATTGGGCCATCGGGCCACATCCGCTCCTGCACCGGTCCAGCCCCGTCCTTCGGCAGACAAGGGTCGAGAGTTTAGGCCCTACCGCCTTTGGCGACCCCTGAATGACTTTGGAGCAGGTGCGGCGCATGCACGGCACTTGGGTGAAACCTTCACCCCATCGATTCCCTCACGTAGAACCGATTCTTTACCGGGTACCTGATAAATATCGTCATTTCTAAAGTGGTTACTATGGGTGATGCTCGGCTCCCACTGGCTTGGCTAATCGCGGGCTATGAGTCCGCGAGCGGCTGGCCCGTATGGAGGGTAAGAGAGACTGGTTCGCCAGATGGAACGCAAGGTGGAGCACAGATGCGTAGCAAATGTCGATCAGGATACAAACAAGGGGAGTACCATAGCTGTTTCTTTGGCAAGCTCTGGGACCCCATTGCTCTGGGGAAAGCAAATAAAATGGGCTCCATTACAAGGGAGAGCACATCAACCCCGTGAAGAAGCCCGGGCCTTCAGCCTACCTGCTCCCAAATGGCCGAAAAGCTGCACTCATTGCCTTATTCGCACGTGTGCCCAACACCATGAGGCCAGGCGGGTGGATTGGGGGAGCCCCTTACGGGGAGACAGAACTCTGTCGTCTTTGTCCAGGTGCCATTGAGGGATGAGTCTCACACTTTCGAGTTGCCCAGTTAGGTCGGTCAGGGGCGAGATCACGGCTCCCGAGTGGGGCGTGCCTTGCATTGTGATGAACTGCCGTCCGTGCAGTGCACGGGGTCACCACATCCGAGGAGATGCCCCGGACCCCTAGCGAGTCTGCTGCCCCTTTGTTGTCGGTAGACAGCACTACGGTGGTGCATGACCGTATATATTGGGATGTTTACGCATTTTATATGATTAGCACGCCATGTCAGGCCGATTGCCCCACGGTTTTCCTAAAAACCCTTCTGGCTGGGTTTTTAATCCGCAAGAATCCACGGTTGCGTTTTTGTATTGGGTCCCCTAGGGCCCCATTGGTCTCCTCGGACGGATAAAGTACCTTCCTTCCTTCCTTCCTTCCTTCCTTAGCCAATACAAATATAAAAGCGGTAATATTAGCTCCTTGGGAATTGAACCCAAGTATTGCCGTGAGCCTAAAAATATAAATCATACTTGGCGTCCTAGCTTGTACATCACGTCTCCATTACCGTCTTGAACCGCACTTTTTTACTGGTCATTAACA
The DNA here is from genome assembly GCA_021234155.1 of Isoetes taiwanensis. Classification (NCBI taxonomy): domain Eukaryota; kingdom Viridiplantae; phylum Streptophyta; class Lycopodiopsida; order Isoetales; family Isoetaceae; genus Isoetes; species Isoetes taiwanensis. The sequence goes on from JAJEKV010000060.1 coordinate 8,208,625, forward strand.
TCATATATCATAAAACATAGTAGATCTTCGGGCTATAGATCATGGCATAGAAACATTCCACATGTTCAAACAAAAGTCATTGAGCTAAAAACAATATGAATAACAAAAAAAAAAAAGCAACAGTTCACATTCCTCCCCCGATGGTTATGGTGGCCATTCATCTCACATTGCACTAGAGCATGTCATACACCCTCATATTTACGTGTATTAGAACTCTTGCCCCTTAGAGGAGCAACATGGATGATGATAGCTTGGCTCAAGGAGGCCCTTCTTCCATCCATCTCCATGTATATGAGCCACAACTCCAAGTTGCAATTCATATTGCATATAACATCACATAATTGGCCTATGAAAGAAGACAATCTTCCATAGGCGGTCCACACTTAGCATTTTTTCAATTTTGCTGTACACCGAATAGGTAAGCACGGATTCCGATTAACCGAGCTCGAAGGGTCATGAGGATTGGGATAAGGCAACTGCGAAAAACGGACAATATTTTTCTCCAATAGAACTTTGAAACCCATCTCAAGGAAGAGCTATGAACATACTACTATATTAACCCAAATTCTTTGCACCCTTCTTACCACTCAAAAGGAACTGCATCTTAGACTAAAACTACAACAAAACATGGCGGGGAACAAGTGCAAGCTTGGGCCGGACCTCTAGCACAAAACAAACACAAAAACCTCACGGGCACCGGACAAAATGGATAAGGACTTACGGAATGACAACTCCATAAACCCCCGGGCTGGATGCCAAGATCCGCCCAAGCACAACCTCCATTGCCAAGAAAATTCCCACTTGACCCATCCGGTGAGAATCCAACGATACAAATTTGCCCTAGTTTGCAATCCCAAATACTCAATGGTTTCTTGCTAAAAAAACCATATAGAGAAACTTCCTAACCCATATAGTTTGCAAACCATTGCAAAATGGGCGCTTTTGTCCTAGAGGCCAAGATTATTCATTAGTCTACTTCCACATATTTGGCTTTCAATCTCTCATTGTTGTGAAGTATATTTGTTCCTTTGTGCAAACGTATATTTGTTCCTTTGTGCAAACGTCTAGAGATAAACACTAATCCTTCTTGGTTTTTCTATTTATATAAACTATTAGATTGGTAAAGGGAAACATGGGCTTTCTAATATATACAGTCTTATTACTCTTTGGACTTGTGCCATTAACGTAACACTGAGCGCTTTTTCTTGTAGTTGCTATGAAATCAAAAGTTTTACACAAGCTTCATTCCTTGCCAAATTGTACCAGAACCCCAAGAGATATTCCTTTGAAAATGAAAAAGCTTTGTACTATTCTATTCTATTCTATTCTTTGAAAATGACATTTACCAAACAAATAAAAAGAATATTTTATTCTTGTTGGTTTCTGACATTGAATTTGACCGTTATAGGAGCTGTTACTCCTGATATAAAATAATAATTTTTAATGTTTTATTTTTCTGAGGTTGAACGTGACAGGTATAGGCTGTTCTATTGGTCTAATTCCAGTCACTCTTTGTGGAGATTTTTTTTTCCTAACTCAATAATTTTTTGTTTTTTTTTGCCAATGTGCCTGACTGCATGCACATTTACCGCGATGGGCAAAGCTTGGGTACGCACTGTTATGCAGCTGCTTCGTGATCGTGCTGAGGACTTTGATTTCGTCTTTAAGTAGAATCGCATATGTTTAAAAAAAGGAGGGTTACCGGATTAATTTTCAATAGTTACTTTCCTCAGCTCTGTTAATATTTTATATACTACGAAATCGTTGTTTCTGTGGCCAATTGTTTTAAATGTTTAAGCTCAAAATCCCCTTCAAATCACTTGTGCTGATGCAGTTTTGTCATGGCCATAACTTGCTGGAAAGCATATGTAGTTTTCAGACTGACAAAATATAGTTTTCTCATTACATTTTACCCGCATTTACACAATCATAAGCAGCTAATCCATTGCTTTCACACGTCTGGTCAGTTTTTCCTTGGGAGTTTGAAGAGATGAACTTTGAGAGTTCTAGGACCTAATACTTCTAACTCTAATTTATCTCCAATTTTAAGATGGTGATCTTTTTTAAAATCACTCCATCCAGCACAAAAGCCTCCTCTCCCCGTCCAACGCAACTCATGGCTGCAGCCATCTAGGCAAGAAAATGTCACATAATCACCACATTCCAGACCTGGCATGTGCTTCCTGATAAATTCTGTGCCAAAGTTCTGTTATAAAACGAAAAACAATGTTAGAAATGTTCAGAAACTTTATCATATCAAGTATGTATGACTTAGAACTTCGTCCTTGAGATGGAGACTATTGTTACTTACAAGTTCTTTATCAAACCTATATTTTGTCACCGCCACATGAATAGATGGTTTTCTCAGATTTTTACTGTAATGTTGAGCCTCCTTATGCTTGAATGGCTTTGCAAAAAGTTCTGCAGCAGCTTTCTTCTCAGCATAGGTGTTGCATTGGTAGATATAAAAGGTGATGGAATTTTGGCCTGTTAATTCCAACAGTGCCATATCACCTAGTTTGATACCATGCATACGAGCAAATTGGCGCCAACCGATACCGAGACCTTTGTATGTAGAAGTAGATAACCACCTAATCTGTTTGCTCTTGCCACCAAAAACTGTTATGTCCACCATGCTGCCATGTTGTGCAGAAATATAGGCTGAAAACCTCCTTGGAAGCTCCTGAAAAGACCAAGTCTTTCTTAATTAACCAAGATGCATAATAAAATGGCACAAGAAAACCTACAAGATGCATAATAAAATGGCACAAAAAAACCTACACATTTGCTCTTCAGTTTGGTTGCTGTGAACTCCATGATATCACTTGGATTCTTAAGTCTTTCCTTTGCTGCTTCTATTTCGTGTCTTATTTCCTCCAGTGTTCTATCCCTGCCAACTTTAGAGCATGGCATTTTTCTTAAAACATTCTTTTCTATATTCATAGCCACGCTGTTGGTAGAACAATCTGTATGTTTAACCTTCTTCTGAAACTTGGCAGAATCTGAAAGACGTTTGGTCTTCATCTTCTGGAGTTTGGCATCAACACTTTTGGCAGAAAACATATTCTGCATCCTTTTGGTCTCTATTATTTCAATTTCAAGCAGCAACTCAGAACATTGGAAAAGCTTGCAGAAAAGAATGTCTCCTTTTTCTATGCCATTCTCCGCTTTCAATTTCCTCCATCCATCTGCAAGGTATATTTTGTGATGCCGTTTAATAACATAAACACTATATTGCGCACCGTTTGGGCCTTGAATAAATAGAGAGCCACTGCAGAGATGCTGCTTCACGCTGTCAAATGGAAGTTCCTACACAATTACAGAGATTTTAAGTAGCAGGTTGGCATGAAATGAAGCAGATTGGCACCAAAGGAAAGCTGAAGTATAAAAAGGATGAAACGGGAACTCATAACTTAGATTACCAAGCAAGGTTCGGGCCCAACTGCAGCTGCAAAATGTTGTAGCATTCTTCTCGCCATTTTGCCCACAATTCTAAAACTGAAATTTTGTTTTAAATATCAAGCCGCCATCATTCTTTTCAGCATCAACACTAATTGCTATTTAAAGAGGTCGTCTTAGATTTATGATGGAAAATACTGTAAAAACAGGCCTTTGGTTTTCCTTGGCAAGGGCAAAAAAAAAGTTTTGAGAAAGTTTCACTTTTGCCCTCCCTATGAGGAAAAACAAATTTCATGACATTTTAAAATCCTATCAATCCGAAAAGGGAAATGTTAATAAAGTATATGTTGTAAACGTGAAAATGGGATGTCTAAAATGAAATTGGTGATACACTACTTCCCTTTGCAAAAAGTCTCATATATCTTTTATAATCAACTAGAAAAAATCCCCAGCGTTGTTGGGCTTTTTGTTAGACATGAGTTCAAAATCTAATAAGCATGGTAGATTTAAATTCACATCTAGCCAGGAAAATGTTGGGTCCATGTTAAAACCTAATAAACAAGGTGGATTTAAATTAAACACATCTAGCCATGGAAATGTTGGGTCCATGTTAAAAGAGGAATGAATATCAATACTGGCTTGAAAGAACTTATGGAATATGTGTGCCATTGATGCGCATAGATAATCAATTTTTTGTTAACTAAAAGTTTGTAGCAAACCATTTCCTTTGTAACATTTTACATTTTTTTTTCTCACATGTATATTTTCCTCTATATTTTCTCACCAGTATAGGGACCATCAAATGTGCACCAATTGTCTTCATCTTGCTTTAAAATGACTCTCGAATGATTCACGGTCTTTAGTCTTTACATACAATAGCATGTTTAAGGCATTTCCTTTAATTAACCACAAAGAAATAGCCAAAGGCTCTTAGTAATATTTCTAGACCCATGGTGTCAGCAAACATATAAAAAAAGCCGATATTTTTACGCAAAAAAAAAGCTTTAGTACTTGCACTGAAGATCACTGATGAAGAGGAGGCACTCTGGGGAATTCCAGAAGTTTCACCGGGGTAGCACATCAAAGCTTTGCCAAGTTTTCTCTTCAAGTTTTCCTTTTGCGTTAGTTTTTTACCCAATCATGCACAGATTCGATGCTCTTTGTTTTTCGTAAACCACAATCACTTAATTCAAATTATACCCAGTTGAATTTAGATAACTTGTTCAAATATAGCATGTAAATCGTACGGGGCAACCTTTTTTTTGCGAAATGTTGTAACTCTAAGGGAGAAAAGCTGAAAATACCTTGTGTTATGCAAGGATGATAACAAATCTGAAAATAGTGAAGTGTGGCCACTGCACAGGTATAATAATCAAAGGAAGATTAACATGTTAAGGTGCAGTTTGCAATATCAACTCAACAAGTAATTTCCTAAATATTGAGAGTAGTAGCAACATAACAACATTACAGTTTTAATATAACAGGTAGAAACATAATAGCATTACAATGCTCAAGTATCAAATAGCCTCGTCTTCATCATTAGATGACTCGGTTGTCGCATCATTATCGGTGTCTTCCATTGCATCTGATTGTGACTCTGCTGCGGAATCCTCATTTAACAACTCATGTTCAAAGTTTTCCTCCTCATAATTCTCACTAATTAGTTCATTGTTATTATTGTCATCATCAACAAAATTCCCCGATCGATCACGGAAAGCTCTAGTTGTTATAGTTCTCCTTGTTGTGCTACGCCTTCCTCCATGACCACGTCCACGACCACGTCCACGCCTACTTGCATGCAAATCATTACTAGCTTGTGTAGCGGCTGCCCTAGATCTGCTTCTTGTAATCCGTCCAATACTCATTGCTGCTGCATCCATAAAATAAGCTTGAGCTACTTGTGCATCAATATCAACTGCTTATGCGCGTAATTCGGTCTTTTCAATATCAATGTCATCCGGATTAACCTATTAAAAGTAAAAATATTTCAGCTAGCCATGGACCATCAACGATTATTTCTACACCCGGTAGAATCAATTGATTTCAGATACATAGTTCCATAACAACAAGATACCAAAATGTTTACCAGCCCACGTTTGCTTGTGTCCACCCATCCGTCCGAAAGGATTGTAACACCATATTTTGGCAAGTGCTTTGACATTTTGAACTTTGTGTTCCACATTTAAAAATTCCTTTATGCAAAATATTTTCCTCTCAAATCATGATAAAAATACCACTATATTTCTCCCCTATTTCGAAAAAAGCATTTGCCAACATGTTTCTCCAACAAGACATCCTCAAAAGATTGAATGAGAGATTAGCTTCAACGATGCACCTTACCATCATAGAGTTTGCATTCTCTTTCTTGATCATAATGGCGTTTGGCCTTGATCCCTTCTTGAATGTGCTTTGGTGAGACCCAACTTCATAGGTTGTGGAATGGAAAACTCATGAGAAGTGGCTGCACTAGATGAGGCCCGTGGCTGAAATCCAATACCGGTGAGACGAATCCACCAGGTCCAACACCATCAATAACATCCTCATCATCGTCATTAATAGGAATGTTCTCCAAGCTTCTCTAGAATGCTTGCTTCTCGAACCCAAACCTCCACCGCTAATTCATGTAATGCGGCATAGGCTTACTGGGTTACTTGTGTGCATGCTTCTATGCCATAACGGATATTCCACCAAGGTGAGCTACAAGGCGTGTTCTTGTGCCCCGCAATGTTCATCCACGGAGAATATGCAATCCCAAGTATAAACTCGGATGAATTTGTATTTTTTCTTATTCTTGGTGTACTTATCCCATATCGTACGTTTTTTCGAGCCATGAATACTCGCCCTTCACCGTAACACGCATGCAATATTCTGCTATAATATAATGAAAATCAACGAGCGATAACCGCAATAAATTAAATATTGCATAGATATAACATAAAACAAGGGTTACTCAAAAGGTTTATGAAAGACAATTTTTTGAGCATATCATTAATTGAAATTGTTTACCTCTGAATGCATAAATAAATGAAGACGATCTTGGAGGAAAACTTACAAATGAATCTGCTTTAGGAGTTACAAATGAATCGAAAACTTACAAAGGAAGGAAACTTACAAAGGAAGGCTGATTTACGCTTCTAGTATCAAGCTTTTAGAAATGAACGGGTCCGTTACTTGCTTTCATGTGTGTAAATGGTGGTGGTCTTGGTCGGAGGGAACGAGGTCGATTCATATGCCCATCTGTTCTAAAATTTGAAATCGATTCTAGGCGATCCATCATTTTGTGATTTACCTTAGTTAACTCCAGTAGAGCCTAATGTGGCATTACAAGTCTCAGAAGACTCCCGGATATGCAAAATTGGCAGCCATGGCGCCATGCCTTCAATGGCCAACCCTAACGTGAGAAAAATGAGGGAAAAAATGGAGGTAAAAAAAATGACCTATGTAAATTCGTAGCGTCGTTTTAGCAAACGTACGGGATTTTTATAAAGGTTTTTAAGAATAAGAAACACGATTTTTAACCACCTTGGGACAACCAAAATATTGAAGGCATGAATGACCTGGTGACAAAGCAAGTACTTGAGCAAATTTGAATGAAGTTAGTACCCTTTTCATGCTCAATTGGATGGGATGTCCTTGTTCTCGGTTCGCGAGTCAAGAACCTCGCGAACATTACTAATTGTTGTCGTTTATTATTTCAGGGGATTTAGTTTAGTGGGGCGTGGTTCACCATCATCAGAGTCACACTCGAGAGGCTCTTGAACATTGCTCGCCTTCCCGTTTCCACTCCATAAGGATTCTTTGCACAATAAGATTTAGTTACAAGTCAAGAAGCAGGTGCATAAAATGGATAATCCATAAAATGGATAACAGGTTAGTCCATAAAATGGATAATCGGATTTCAGAGCTCTGCCCTTTATGCCGGCAAAGGGTTGAGAGTATTGAGCATTGTTTTTTCTTGTGTGAGAGGCTTCGGCAGGCATGGTCTTGGTTGTTGACCCTTTTTTGGCGTCTCGATCTAGCCAGCAAATTTTGCTTGCTATCTATCCCCGATGCTTGGCCCAAACAACGGAAACGAGCTTTTCATCATCTCGCATGCGGTGGCTTTTATGGTCAATCTGAAGAGAAGGAGGTTGTTTATCTTTAAGGGCATAGATAATGCGGATGAGGTTGTTCTTGATGGGCGCAAGATAAAATTGTTATGGCTTACAATTGTTCTTCTCTTGATCAAGAGAAGAAAGTCTGATCCGGCATACTTACCTTGATTCATTCTTTTGCATAGGCGGTGGTTGTGCTTTCCGTTGGATCGGTTTGTCCAATCGGGTTATAATCCTGTCTTTTTGCATTTATGTTGTTCTGGTTTCTAGTTGGTGAATAAAGCTTGACGTCCTTCAAAAAAAAAAAAAAAAAAAAGGTGCATAACAAGATTTTGGTGCAAATAAAGCGCAACATCACGATCAGATTCAGGTGCAAAATAAAGCAGGAAAAAAAATAAAAATCCCAACTTTGAATCCCGAACAGAAAATCTACTAGGAGCTAAACTCAAATCGGGATCCAGAGATGCCTATAAAACTTGCAATATTTGATGTCAATGGAGTTCTAGCTATGGTGTACCAAGATGATGATGTCCCTGCGCTCATTATGGTGACAAAAACATGGATTAAGCTAGCTTATCCTCGGTCCCAAGTGAAAGCTATTATTTATTGGTGCATTGATCGAGGTTTGAAGTGGCCATCTAAAGTTCGATGGCAAAGAGAATATTGTGAATGCGCTCTCTGTACTTGGGTTGCTGGCTTTGAGGTTTAAGTTTATGGAGCAATGAAAGATGTGACCACATGAAAGATCTTGATTCGACCATCACAAAAGGCAAAGCTATTGTGATGAAGAAGCTCGAAAGAGTTTATGAACTGTACTAAGAATTCAACAAGCACAACACTATTATCATAGATGTCAGCTCCTACAAGTGTTATCGCAAGTCGAATAATACGAGGTTCATGACAAATTATTGCTAAAACCTATTCATCTGATGAGTTTAAAGTAGATAAATGGTTAACTTATGCTCTGGTTCCCGTGTTCGCTGTCCCTGTTTTCGATTCTTGTGGTAGATGTACTACTGAACTATGCGAAGCACAAGGAGGTTGATGACATGACAACAAAAGGGTCAATTATCGACGTCTGGCCACGTGACCCAGACGTGACCTAGACATCGCTAGAGACACGCCGCATGCGACACAGCGAGACGTGATACAGAGGTGACCTAGATGTCCAGCAGACGTGACCGTGTGACATTGTTTATAAATATATATAAACAAGAAATTTAATGCGTCCTACGGCGCATTGTTTCAGTTTTAGCATGTTCTTACGGTGACCAACGATTCTACTGAGATTCTCTTGTGATTCCTCTATATTCTTCAACATTCTATGTATTATATTTAGCATTCATGAAGATTCCCCTAGGTTCTCTTAGAAATTTCTATTTTGATTGAGGTGCTTACCCATGAGCATTTAAAACCTTCTAAAATAATCTATTTTGGATCTGTGCAACATTTTTAAAATATTTTCTATTTTTAGACTGAGGTGCTTGCCCTGAGCATCTAGAATATTTTTTTTTTCAAGATTTATATTGTACACCTTTATTATGAAACATTTTAGAACATTCTATTGTCGCTCTTTGCAAAATCTTAAAAAAACTCTAAGATTTATCAAGATTTTCTTAAATTCCCTTAGATATTATGAAGATTCCCTTAGATTCAATTAGATTTTAAGAGATTCCGTTAGACTTGTATATTTTCCTAGACTCTCTTACAATTTATGAGATTTCCTTATATTCCCTTTAATTTTCCTGGATTCCCTTACATTCTAGAAATTTCTAGAACATTTTACAACTTTCTGGAATATTTTGAAACTTTCAAAACATCCTAGAATATTATAGTCTATTTTATCTTAATTAGAACATTACCCTTAAGTATATTTGAAACATAAATTCTTCATAGAATTAATGCTTGGTCTAGTGGTTAGAGTGGGGGGTTTGGGAGGTTGAGGACCAGGGTTCGAATCCCCCCAATAACATAAAAAATTTTAAAAGCCTTTCCTTAAGGAACGAGCATTCAATATGAGCCTTAGGATCTTAGACTCGATCAACGATCAAGATCTCACCATATGAAAGCAATATGAGCCGTAGGATCTATTACATATAATTCCCAAAGCCACGTGGACCGTAGGATGTGTCCCCTCAATCTGGACCGTAGGAGCATGGTACACCTATTATATGTAAACTCCCTGGCCATCTGGGCCGTAGGATACGTCCCAAACCCACGTGAGCCGTCGGATCTCAAACGGACGGTCGGATAAGCACGAAACATAAGAACATATATAGGTCAGATAATATTTAATATTAATTAAATTTAGTAAATTAAAAAGAAAAAAATTAGAAAAAAAATGATTAAAATAAGTGGAAACAATTGAAAAAAAAGTATAGTAATTTGGCTTAATATTTTTCGTTGGCCCCACCATAGACATTTTTGGGATGATGTTTGGCCCCACCATAGAGTTTAGCTAAAGCACAGAAAGTTTTGGGATTAATAGCAAGTTTAGCTAAAGTCATTCTGGCTAATAAGAAATATGCGATTAGTAATTTATTCCCTGGTTCTGCGGGATCATAGTTATTTACAATATCATGTATAAGAGGCAAAAGCCAGATCGCCTTTTTTTTAATTGAAAATGGTGTATTGTACTTATATATTTTAAATAATCACAAAAAGACTCGTATAGGGGTAGCCTAGAGTATTCAAAATAGGCTTCACAAGCTAATCTGGGTCTCATACTCGATGGAGTAGTCATCCGAGTAAGTGGTCAATGGGCGCCTCTCAGTTTGGGATCCATCAAGCCGAGGTTCGGATGGCTCTCCAAACTTTGACGCTCCCTCATTGGCCCATCCCATGTCATCGGCTAAGGCTTGATTCATGTGCCCACTGCTTCATGTATCTCCTTCTTCGTTTAAGCTCGCCCATTCATGTTGTCATTGGGATCCCAAACCCTTCAAGTCTGGTGATTCATGTCCTCGTCGCCCTCTTGAACCATGTGAGTCTATTGCTGCACTACCTTTTAACCTGGGAAGTAATGAGAATGAGCAACTTTAAATACTGCAATCAAAGAAGTGTCTGATGCCTAATAAACATATTTACCTGTTGAAATCTCCCTCCAAGTTCCTTGCACCAGAAAAGTCTATCCCTGTCATATACTGATAGTCAAAGCCAAAGTCAACACACTGTCGATGGGGGTAAGAAATGAAAATTCTAGGGGAAGCTGCCTAACCGGTGCCGGTGTAAAAGAGGCAAAGTAGCTTGCACTTGTTCTCTCTCAGCGGGAGACATTTATTGCACTGAAGGCGGAGAGCCACAAAAACTACAAATATGACGCAAAAAACAAGCCATTTATCTGAAAAGAAAAAAAAAAAGGAAAAAAAAAAACTTTTATTACCCAAACTTGTTGTTGTTGTGACAGGTGGAGGATGGGTACCTGAAGCACATCGGCACCATTGTCCCTACCTCTTGGAATCATCCTCTTGTTTCCTCTAAACTCATCTCTTTCCTCTACACAGCAAAACTCCATGCATAAACCTACATACCTAATTAGAGGGTAAAGCGTATAAATAAAATATACTTACCTTCACCTTTGCCATCCTCCTTAGGAGTGCTCTTACAATTAATCGCGGAGATAATTATCAGGATATACCACCTAGGTCGAAATTATGGGAGAAACATTTGATAAGTATAAACTATTGAAGCAATAATATATGATGAATTGCAGATTACATGTTCAAGTACTTACAAAATGTATAGGATTAATTCGCTCATCAGTTTGCATATGCCTATCTGGGTTGGTCTGTTCACATGTTTGATTGATAAGTATGTGCCTAATTTCCCTAAGCATCTCTGTCCTTACTGAGGTCATATACAAAAACCATACGTGCACAAACTAAATGCAACATGATACGACAATCTCAAACATGTATGCAAACCATAATCATTGCTTATAACACACTGAAACCCAATGTTCAATGCCTAGCACCCTATATTGCAGCTAATACCCTAGCAAAGTTTTGACTTCATATAATCAAACGCATATGTCACCCTCAAATCCTAAGGTTAACCATCCACCCTAAAAAGTTCTCCGCCCATATCATTGATCACTCTTAGTTATTAAGACTTAACCTTTTGAACTTAAAACTTTGATGCCCCTAGATTCCAATGGTACTACTGTTCAACCTTAATTCTAATGCAATATTAGGTTTTAAAATGCTCTCTCATAACTCTGAGTTTCATAGCCTTAGTCCCTTCCAAATGGCATTTAGAGATGGACCAATGAAAAACGATTATAAAAACCTGCGTGCAAGAAGTAAATGCAACATACGACAACCATAAATCATATGCAAACCATAATCATGAAGACCCTAAACCCCAATGTTCAACGACCGAAAATACCCTATGACAACTAATACCTTATCGATTATATGGTTTCATATAATCAAATTGCAAAGGGAGCGACATCAATGCGTGCATCTCTCTCTCTCCCTCCCTATCTCCCTCCCTCCCTCCATCTCTCTTAGGTTGGCCACATGCTTGCCAAAATACCCATCTCTCGCCCCATACTCTCGATCCCTATCGAATTGTAATGTATTTTTTGGGGAGGAGAGGAGAAGGTCGTTTCTCGGGGTCTAACAAAGATCCGTTAGGCCTCAAATTTTGGTTTCCCACCGGAGAACTACTCCATCGAATCATTCCGGTAGGGCAAGTTTTTGTGGGATAATTCCCCTCCAATTTTGAATCAGCCTCCAAAATGTGGGATATTTCTTCCCCTGTTCATGCTGGTAGGTAAGCTTTGTGGGATATTTCGTTTGCTGTGTCCTTTACATAGGGTTCCATTTGCCGGCCGTTCTATCATGGATCCAGTGATTCTCGGAATGATTGCCATGTTGTTGCATGCTCTTTTAGAGGTAATTTGAGATCTCCTTTGTCCCCATAAGAATCCTCCAATAGAATGACTATCTACATCAAACTCAAAATTAATGGGATTAACAACTTCATTGTCTTTTTTCCCTATAACTTTTGATCTACTCATGAAAATGTTTGGCTTTGTTGCATTAGATGCAGAATGAAAAGATCTTTCAAGTGATATATGGTTATGATGTATTTCAATACAAGCCATATGTGTTAACCTTAAAAAATATGGTTTTTTGTTCTTTTCTTATATATTTACATCCCAAAAGATATAATAATGTGTTGTCATTAGAAAGATCTTGAGGAGACGAATCCATTGCCACAAATAGTGTTCGAATCGGAGTTTTTGATCAAAAGTTATAGTAGAAAAATGACACTGCAAAAGTTAGTTAGAACTGCATTAATTACTGCTGCCACATAATACTAGAATAAAATACACTGGAGCTCTTCTCTTATTGGACAGTTTAAAAAGCTGATGTGGCTTTTTAAGCATCCCTTAATGGGACAAAATGAGATCTCAAATTACCTCTAATGAATCGGATTCGCATTCCAAAGGTTCTGCTTTGCGGCTTCTTGAGCTAAATGAGCTTGAAGACCCAATGAATCAATGCAATATCTTCATCAATCACTGACTTCTTTCTGCCGTTGGTTTTCCACAAACTCGTGTTGATTGCATCTTTGCAGATCTAGGGCTGGAGGAATCGTGTTGTTACCGTGGGAGTTCGACCGCTTGGCATTTCATGCATTCTTGGGCTACCTGAATTATCTATGTTGACATTGACATTGGGAATGTCTTCAGTACTCTCAAAGTGGTCATCGAAAGTAGCAACAGATCCAACTGTCTCAAAGAAACTGTCAGAAAAAATAGTGTGCAAATCTGCAACCTCAAAAGCTTCATTTCCGAAATCCCCATCATCACCAGCCCCTGGAATGGGGTTATCAGATGTCACTCCATATTTTACTTCTTCCATTCTTTCATACCACTGCCAGCTTGAAGGCTCTGAACCCGTTTGACTAGAAGCCTCTTTCTCATCCTTGAATTTTGCATGTAGTTTATCCCATTTGTTCTTCAGTTGCCTAACTTCTACTAGTCCATCAACAATTGGCTGTAATTTCACAAGAATTTCTCTCCACTGTGAATTAGAAAGATTCAGACTGCCATTAGTAACCAGTTTCATTTCATTGAGAAGATTCAGGAAGGTGGAAACACCCTGATCTGTCCATTGGATTGGAGCCTTCCTATTCTTTGTGTCAATTTGCTTGGGATTTTCTTTTTCTTGAACAACAAGAGCCATTGAATTATCGGGCTGAGAAGAATCACTCACAGTACTGGGAGGTACTCGCTTGCATCTCCTTTCCTTTGGCTCTTTTGCTGTTACAATTGGCTCAGAATTTGTCTCCAAATCCACATTCATTGAAATCTGCCCTGTCATCTTTCGTGTCTTCCTTGGAGCCATTTTCTCAATGCGAGGAGGCACAAAGGGTTTGCTGCTTGATGGCAGGGCAGATCTAGTTGCCTTAGACATTGGAGTCTATAGAAATCAAGCTAATCAACCAAGAAACAATACCTGCCGGGCTAGAATTTGATAACAGAACAATGTAAGATCGAATTCAAATGAATTAACAAGGATTGAAAGGGCTGAGAAATACCTCTAGACCGGAAATCAATAGCGCGGATGGAAGAATTAAGGGGAATTCAAGGAATTGTACGGCATTGAAGACCAAGAAAGCGGGGAAAATGAAACCCCCAATTTCGATGAGGGAAAGTTTTCAATCATGAAATTCAAAGTGACATAATTTTAGGGGGTTGTTAAGTTAGTGGTTAATGGAAACGCTCCTAATGGCTGTTAGGGGCGAATCATCTCTCAAGGTGAGAGTTGAGTTTTTCCACTCTCACCATCTCTCATTATCTCTCACCTCTCGTATTCTCTCTCACCTACTCTAAGTCAACATGTGGCCAAGGCATCTCTCTCTCTCTCTCTCTCTCTCTCTCTCTCTCTCTCTCTCTCTCTCTCTCTCTCTCTCTCTCTCTCTCTCTCTCTCCTCCTCTCTCCTCTCATGATGTTGGGGATTCGGACATGATGCCACTTGAAGCCCGAAGCTATATATTGCACATTAAAATATGTGGCAAAGGTCATTGAGATGGAAAATGATAGGCTCGAGATTAGCTATGGAACAAAGCAAGGTAAAAAGGCTGGTATGCATGGAAAATGATAGATCCTACGGAAATGGCTTGGGAAATGGGGCATGTCAATTGATAGTGTACCCAATGATCAAGCAGTATTACGGGAATGGGTGAAAATTAATGTGCAACATAAAATGTGGAGTAATCCTGGAACAAAGATGAGCTTTTACAAGAAGGTAGTTAATCCCAATTTATGTGCAAATACCCCACCTTGCGGCAAAGTCTCATACAAGAAAAGGCATATGATATGCAGATTAAGGCTAAGTTCTCATCATTTGGGAGTAGAGGTTGGAAGATGGGGAATCTTCCAAGATCTGAGGCGTACATCAGAGTATGTGGAGATGATGAGATAGAGGATGAGAATCATTTGGTATTACATTGTCACCGCTACGAGAATCTTAGAGATCTCTATAGTATTCGGATAATATCTCTTTGCATGATTTCTTTGGAAAACGGTCCACACTATTGGAAATTTCTTAACAGATGTGATGAAGATGAGAGAATTATCCATTAAAAATTATAGGCAAATGTTGGGCGACTATGAAAAGAAGAGAAGCGAGCCTAATGATGCCCCACTTGAGGGCATATTAGATGATATATGATTGAGCAATATTATGCGTAGAATGTCTTGTCTTCTAGACCTGATAGTCTCATAGACATAATAAACATTCTTCTTCTTCTTCTTCTTCTTCTTGAATATGTTCTCTCTCTCTCTCTCTCTCTCTCTCTCTCTCTCTCTCTCTCTCTCTCTCTCTCTCTCTCTCTCTCTCTCTCTCTCTCTCTCTCTCTCTCTCCTCTCTCTCTCTCTCTCTCTCTCTCTCTGGGGCGGGCACACGTACCTCCTAAATGGTGTTAGTCACATTGCCTCACAGTACATGACTATTCATGCATCTGACGGATCGGTCAAGGCCAAGGATCCTGTCGATCGTCGGTCGTCAAAGGCTCAGCCAGAAGACCAAGCGGAGACCCACCTTGGACTAAGACCCACGCTGGCGTCAACAAAGAGGCGGCGCTCGGACAAGTGGCTTGACCCATCACCACCGCCAGCGTCGGCGTGTTTCGAGGCTTTCAAAGAGCCACCGCCATTCCGTCAGGCCTTCTTCGAGTCGGCACCGAAATCAATCAGGGTGTCTATATTGGGCCAAAGGCCATTGTACTATATATATGAGTAGAGCTAGCACATGAGTTTTGAGTCTTGTCTCATTTCAGTTTTCTCTCGATTTCGAGAGCTCATGTATCCTCATTGACATCAAGGAAGCTTATCATTGTGATCTCATTGTTCTCTTTTGTTTTCTTTTCCCTTTCCTTTGTTTTTCTTGCAAATCTCGCGTGACATAGCTCCCGGATTCTCCTGTTAGATCCAAGGGTCCTCACAGAGGGCTGTCTTGCAGGAGTTCCGAACCTGCACCCCAAACAGCCGCCGCTGCCGGGTCTGATCTTTCTTTTCTTTCCATCATGTGCGCTTTCGGGTTTCACTCCCTCTGGAACTTCTTTGCCAAACGGCGGCTCGACTGGAGCGCCATCAACGACGCGAGGTTGTTCGGGATATGTATGATTCTGCTTATGACATTGAGGGTGGTCGTCTCCGCTCGCGAGCTCAATCGGCACCTCCTACCCTTCGTGCTCATTCTCGACCAGGGTCTCCCCCTGTGTGTCGTCATTGCTCACAACCGCAATCTCCACAACATACCCCTGTTCAGCCCACGCCTCACTATTTCCAGACTCCTGACAGCACCTATATCACTATTCCTTCAGGCCACACACCTCTTCCGTCACAACCTTCTTCACCTCCTGCTGGAATGGGCTACCATCATGTCACCTTTGGCCCTTCCTACGTTCATGGCATTCCAACTTCTCCATCTTTTCAGCATGCTCTTCCTGTTTATCAAACCACGGATCTCAAGCCCAATGAGGACGGCTCTCAAGGCCCTTCCCCACCAGATGCTACTTTTTATGGACCACCAGGTTTTTCAGTCCCACCCCCTTGCACTCAGTCTCAGGCAGTACCACCTCTATATGCTTCTACATATCCTCAATCAAATCCACCTGTCTATGCTCAAGTTCCGCCTTCATCTCCTACTCATAATTTGAAGCTGACTTATCCCACTTTTGGCAACACTAAAGGCAAACCTCTGGATCAAAGTGCTTCGGCACACATGGAGGAATTTGAAGCCTTGGCCATTCTGAACGGTCATGCGCAGCCACAACTCAAATTTCATATCTTTTCGACCACGCTCAGAGGCGCCCCTCATCAGTGGTTAATGGCCAATAAGAGTCACTGGAAACAAAGTTGGCAAGAAATGAAAACTGCCTTCCTGTCTCATTATGGCACCACGGACGATGATCAGTTACTCCTTAAGCAACTCAATGACCTTCAACAAGAGCCCACGGAGTCCGCACGGGATTTTGCGGACCGTCTTCACATTCTTGTCGATGAAACTCCGGGAGTACCCCACATAAAGCGGATCCTCGTCTGGTTTTACGCGGAGGGCCTTCCTCCCGCCATTAAGCCTCATGACGAGAATACACCGCCCCAAGTCTCGGAGCGGGCCATTGAACCCCGGTCAATCCCTCCGATCACTTTCGGGTCAATGTTTCTTCTCGAGGTGTTGCTCTGCAGGAACTCCCTTTCATGCCCCCCGTCATGGTTCCTCAGAACTCTGTTCAACCTCAGCAAGCAAATCCACAACGCGCTCACATCTGGTGTACTATTTGTAAATATCAAGGTCATCTGGCAAATGAATGCAACGCCTCCAATGGACCTCCTCATTGTAAAAGATGTAATATGTGCAATCATGCCACGGAAAAATGCACACGATCTCATCCTACACCTTTTCGTAATAAAATGGTCTTTCAAGTCCAGACCACCCCTCAACAATAGCTGTCATATCAGCCTCAGCAATATCCAACTCAACAACCGGCCAGATTATCAACAAAGAGGCAATCTCGGCAGCCACGAGGACAAGGCAACCGTCCTCCCTTTGATCCTTCAAAAGCTCAATGTTATCATTGTCATGAATGGGGTCACACCACTACTGGCGTGTCCTCAAGCGCCTCAAGTTCAAGTTCAACTTCGGTGTTCGAATCAACGGAAACTACGGCCGCCTCTCACGGCTTATCAACTCGGGTGGCCAATGAGAAACAGGGCCCTCGTCTGTTTTGAGAAAGCCTCCTCGACGCCCCTCAACAACGGCCCCTCGACAAAGCTGCGTCTACTTCAATCCTATGGATCAACAAGCTCGGGGAGGAGATTTATCGGGCTCTCAACCCTCATCCAACAGTCCAATTGGGTTGGTCTTGTCTCACGTCACACCACGGGCTTCCGCCCCTTTGACCATCATTCCTCATGACACACAACCCGCGCTTTTCTGTGTGGAACCGTCCCTCATGGCGATGAAAAAAAAGTTCACTTCATTTGGTCTTGATAAACTTATGCCTCCGCCATGCCTAAAGTGAGACAAAGTATTACGAAACTCATGCGGTACGCGGAAGGTCGCTCATTGGCAAATGTTCATGCCATCCGCGAGAGCTCAGCGTCGTCAGGCACTACCGTCATCATCCACCAATGCACGCTCTCAGCCATATCCAAATATTGCTGCTGGGTCGAGCTTCTCAAAAGTTTTGACTTCTTTACCACGAGTCCCAACTCCGGTTGGACCTGCGGACCCCTTTTCCCATGTTCCCTTGGAACTTCGGAAGAACTTGCAAAGATCAAGATTCCTTTGAGCTCGGCCACTATTTTGAAACTTCGTCCGCTCTCAAAGATCGGTTACCTCTTCCCACGGTTACGGTTTGGGTACATTTGCGACTTCAACACCCACGGTGCATGCCACGGTGGGCAATCAACATATCAATCATGTCCAAATTGATGGTGGTAGTGCCGTCAATCTCATTACTGATAAACTCAGGAAGCAATTGGGCATTAAACAATTATACCGTGCCCCTTATGACATCAAATTGGCAAATGGCCATATCACGCGCCCTCAAGGCGTCACTCCTCTTCTCCACATCAGCATTGGTGATCTCAAATTCCCCTTGGAATTTGGTGTTTGGAAAGCAGGAGAAGATCCTAGTGATTATGAAATGCTGGTTGGACGACCTTTTCTCCGCCAGGCTAAGAGTATTCATTACTGGGCCACGGACCAACTTGTTATCACCGATGGCCATCTCAATGCCACAATGGATCACGAATCGGCCAATTGATCTCTGTCGAGAATGCTGAACCTTCCATCTCCGACACTGACTCTGAAGAAGCCCAAAATATTTATCATGTTCAAGCTCCTCCAGTGGTCTACCTCTCTCCTCTTACCACGAGTATCTTTGAGATCCACAGGGGTGACATGACGCCGACGTCGAGGACCGGGGCCGTAAGCGGCTCTCTTGGACCCTTACCTAGCTTCCTGCAATCGCATTCAACGTCTTGATCATTTTTCTCGATCCACTTCCTTCCTCAGGAGCAGGTTGATGTTCATACCGTCATGAAGCAACCCTTGCTTGATGGCGCCGCCAGCCTTCTTTTTCTTCACGGCCATAACACGCCGCTCCTCCCGTCATGCTTCACCTCTCCTGCTCATCACGCTTCGGGACACGGAGGTTGTTCCTCACATTCAAACTCGTGAGGTGGAAGTCGGTGGACATTGGAAACAATCAACCCGTCCGCTTTAGTTGCTAAACTTCCACTTGACCTATAAAGCACGCTTGTGTGTTTGTGGCCGTTCAAGAAATTCAAACATATTTTAAACTTGGAGCTACAAAGACCTTCGAGGTATCAAAAAGAATTGGGGAACTCACCATTCCTACCAAATATGATGCAAGACCCATCTAGCAATGACAAGATGTGGCTCAACCCAAATTACCGCGGACCAGAATCAAGGTTTGAAATTGACAAACTCTTGGTCTGCGGGCCTGATTTATGAGGTCAAACATTCAATGGGTGAGCCCAATCGTCATAGCTCTCAAACACAATGGTAAGATCCGCATTTGCGTGGATTCTGAAAACTCAATCAAGCCCCGGGCGTGATCACTTTCCGCTTCCTTCAGCGACCCGGGGTTCTTGAAGAAGTTGCTAGTCATGAGATGTACTCTTTCATGGATGGTTTTTCTCGGTACAATCAAATTTCTATCAAGCAAGAAGATCAACTCAAAACTACCTTCACCACCCAGGTAAGTCACTTTTGCCTACAAGGTGGTCCCTTTTGGGTTGTCAAACTCTCCTTCAACTTTTCAGCATCATGCTCTCCGAGTCTTTCCACGACTTTATGAAGGATAAACCTTTTCTTCAGATCTTTCAAGATGACTTTTCTGCCCTCTGACTCCATGGATGATCACTTGGACAAATTGGAGCTTGTTTTTCAAAAAATGTGATGAATACGGCATTAGTCTCAATCACGAGAAGTGCACCTTCTGCGTCACCTCGGGCGTTACGTTGGGTCATGTGGTCGTTAAAAAGAAGGCATCACCACGGATCCCGCTAAAATCGGGCCGTGCCTAAAAGCTCAAGCACCGCCGTCTAATATCAAAGAGACACGCTCTTTCACGGGTAAGGTAAATTACTATTCCACCTTCATTCCTGGACTTGCAGCTATAGCTGACCCCATTCATAAACTCACGGGTGATGAATCCACTTGGGCTTGGAATTCCCAAGCGGAAGCTGCTTTTCGGCTTGAAGTCGTTACTTACTCGAGCCCCTGGTCCTTGTTCTGCTCAATGGGGCCAGGCCTTTCCATGTTCATGTTGATGTTTCTACCTTTGCCATTGGTGTTGTTATCTCTCGGCCTATGATGAAACCCACGGATAAACCAATCCGCTATGCCGGTAGGAAACCAAATCCTGGCGGCGCCAACTACTCTGCCATCGAACGGAAGCCTTGGGCTTAGTCTTTTTGTGTCCAACGTTTCCGACATTATTTGCTTGGGAAGCGGATCAAGTTCTTTGTTGATCATCAAGCTCTTCTTTATTTGATCAACAAAGCCACGCCTGGTGGTAGAATTGCTCGTTGGGTCCTCCTTCGACAAGAGTTCGCTCCCTTCGAAATTGTTCATAAGGCAGGCAAATCTCATGTGGTGCCTGATTATCTTTCACGCATCCACCACGGATGATCCGTCCACGGTGTTTGGATACCTTTCCAGGGCGGCTCAATTGTTCACGGTCGTCACGCCCCCATTGGTTTCACCACTTTTCAGCAATATCTTCTCCGGTGCTCTTCCTCCCGCCGATCCGACACTCTCTCGAGACAAGCTTCGCTCCCGCCACCGTCAGTTTCTCCGTGAGGTCCGTGACTATACCATGGTTGCAGGCCATTTGTACAAACGCGGCAAAGACATGGTCCTCAGACGTTGTGTCCTCCCTCACGAGGTGCCTGATATTGTTCGCCAAGCTCACGATGTACTTGGTGGTGGTCATTTTAGTGGTGACGTTACGGCACGCAAAATTCTTTTGGCAGGATACTTCTGGCCCACGCTCTTCAAAGATGCCCACGCTTATGCTGCCGCGTGCGACGTCATCGGGTGGAAAACCTCGGCGCCCGTGACGCTCTTCCATTGATGCCGGTCGCCACGCCACATCCCTTCAGCAAATGGGGAATGGATTTTGTAGGGCCCATGGACCCACCGGCGCGGCACACCCGTGCCCGCTATATTTTAGTCATCACGGATTATGCTACCAAATGGGCAGAAGCTTGTGCACTTCGGAACAATACGGTACTGCGGCCGCGGTAAGGTCCTCTACACGCATATCATCACGCGTTTTGGTTGTCCCACGGAACTTGTTAGTGATCGTGGCGTGCATTTTGTCAACCATACCATTAAGGAGCTGACGGATTATCTTCACATCCAACACCGAAAGAGTACACCCTATTATCCTCAAGGAAAGGGCTTGGCTAAAAGTACCAACAAAACACTCATCACAGTTCTCAAGAAAATTTGTGATGCTTCACGCACAGATTGGCAGGAAAAGTTGCCTACTGTTCTTTGGGCTTACAATACTAGTTTCAAAATAGCTACGGGTCACACTCCTTTCAAACTGGTTTATGGTCAAGAAGCTCTCATGCCTTTTGAATACATTCTTCCCACTCTCCGTTTTCAACTTGCTACAGCCCATAATCCATCTGTTGCACTCAAGGAAAGGGTTTATCAATTGGAACAGTTGGATGAACTTCGGCGTGATGCTTACATTCGTGTTCTTCATGGCCACCGGTTGCAGAAATCATTGCATGACAAACGACTTAAGACAAAAACATTCAACGAAGGAGATTTGGTTCTTCTTTATGATTCCCGTTACAAAACTTTTCCGGGCAAGTTAAAGTTTCGATGGCTTGGTCCTTATCAAATTGTTCAAGTAGTGCAACCCAGCGTTTTCAAGCTGGCCGAATTAGATGGCACCCCATTACCTACATTAGTTAATGGCTTTCGCCTCAAACAATTTCATACAACAGAAAGTGACAATCATCCACCAGATGCTGTTCCAGACACAGACACAACAGATAGTGATTAACAAGCGGCATCTTTATATTATAGAGGTGAAATTTTTACAAAATGTGAGCAGAGCCCATCTATTTCCGCTATGGGCAGAGCCCTATTTACAAAAACGGGCTGAGAGCCCTATCTACTAAGTCCTAAGGAGAAAACTCCTCTACTCCGGATTTGGAGCAGAGGTGATACGCAGGATGTGGTAGTAATTCTGCTCCGGATCCCAGCGCAGGTGAATCACCACCTCCATCCCGTTGGTAAGGGGGTCGGGATGCTCAGCCATCCCGGCACACCACCCGTCCATGGCAATGGCACCGCCAGAGGTCCAAGCAGTCCATCTTGCATGTAATCCACTCCAGGCAGTTAGACGGCATAGTGCACTTGTCGTGCAGTCCAGCAGCAAACATACTGAGCGCCATCGGGTATCTCAGCTTCCACCACTGTTCGTCTTATATAGCCAACCGACCTCCCTGTCGACGTGGACCAATCAGAAATTTCGCCAACGTGTTCGCAATGCAAGGCTCTTTCTAATTCCAGAATCTTTTCTCCCGCCGCATATCTAGCCATGGTACCTTCTGACACCTTCGTTTTAATGATATCCCACTTCGAGTTGCCAGCACTAAATGCCATTCCTTCTTTTCATGCCCGTCGCACATTAATGTGTGTCCTTTCGCCAGCTGTCACATCCGATCATTCTCTTAAGTTTCATCTCCACCGTTCATTCCTTCTCCCTTTACCGTTTGGGGACTTAGCCAAAATTTTGCCCCTCAATCGCCTACTTTGCATCTGTCGCCACCTGGCATCATCAACGGTTGCCGGTTCGCCCTCATCATGCCCCTTCGCCTACACTTGCGCGCCCTAAAACCTTTTCGTCTATCTGCGCCTTCGTCTTCTATTCTCCGCTCTCCGCTATCTCCAGACAGTTCCTTCTGTTCCGATGCTCTTCGCCATGGCTGCACCCAAATTTCCTACATTTCAAGCTTCTGCTCCAAGGGATGCGACTCTTTTCGAGTCTGTGTCTTTCTCGACGCCCACCTTTCGCGAGGCCCTTGTTGGTCCGAGTCGGGAAGTAGCGGAATGCCAG
This sequence comes from Isoetes taiwanensis, assembly GCA_021234155.1. NCBI lineage: Eukaryota > Viridiplantae > Streptophyta > Lycopodiopsida > Isoetales > Isoetaceae > Isoetes > Isoetes taiwanensis. The sequence continues at coordinate 8,231,755 of JAJEKV010000060.1, forward strand.
AAGCTTTACGAATTCTCGCAAATGGAGCTCACGGCCCCAAATCCGGAGCAATTGAAGCAGTTTATCGCTCACATCGTCAACAGCCCGGAAGGACTTGCTACGGTGGTCGATGGCACCACCATTTTGCTCACACAGCCTTTGATTTCTGAGGTATTCCGTATTCCCTTGCAAAAACCTTTTGTATCTTGGGCTGCTTTACAGGACATGGACGTCACTCAGTTCGTTGCTCCTTCGTATCAAGCAAACCAGCATCGCCTCACCAATATTGCAAAGTCACATGACACTTTTGTGAAGTTTCTGTGGCGCAAATTGCTTGGGTATTCTATCAAGAACACCCACATCAATAAGCCGTTCTATAATATGGTGATATCTGCTCCCAATTGTGACATAGTTGACCCGATTATTGACCCGTTGTGGATGATCATGTACAAGTCGTGACGGAGATAACTCAAGAAGAATCAGAGTATAGTGACCATTATAAGAGAGCACGGCGATAAATCTTGAGTCAAGCTCCACTATTGTTGAAAATACAAAAATATTTCTATAGTTCTTCATTATTGAAAAAGACAAAAACAAACATTGTGTTTATTGTTCTTATTATAAAAAAATACAAAAAAATATTTTTATGTAATTTCTAGTCACGTTGAGACAGTTAGGGTTTGCCTTGCCAACAAGGATTCGAGAGCACAAAGCACGGAGCGGACATCTCGGGCGCTGGTCGGTTAGGCTGGTCCGGATCAAGAGCACGATATCTATTTAAGGTGGCGATTTGGGAAGAAAAGGTGGCTTGCAATTCGATTCTGGCCTTGAGATTTGTATGACCTGTTCTTCAATGCTTATCTTTTGTATTCATGAATTGAAATCAATGGAAGATTTGTTGGCTCTCATTTCGTTTATGATGCTTAACTGAGTTGTATTCATTCATTCCTTCACATGCAAGCATCCTTTGTTTTAGCAATGACGATAACTTTGTTTATGCAATGTATATTCTAAGGCAAACAAGGCAACAATGTACAATTCCTCCATGATGTCCCTTGATTCTTGTTCACTTATAAGCATACAAATAATTCTTACAGGTTTCTTATGGATGCGGAGATGACAACCACCAAGTCATTGGAAATAACTGATTATGAAACCTTTGATGCATGGCTTGCAGACACCATGGTATGTTTGTAATTTCTGTTGTAGTTTGTGTTGCTATATTCCAAGTTCCTGGGTAGATTAATTCATGAAAGAATGAGTTGCTATGCTAGAGGGGTGACAGACCTTTAACATAGTTTTGGCCGATGCCTAGGGATAGAATATAGCAATTAATTTAAAAATGGAAAGTTTGTCACAGCAGAAATTGTGATGTGTATCAGACCTCATTTGAACAGGTTACACTTATTGTTTTGAGCTAAGATTTGGCCACAAGGCACTCCTATGAGTCCTTTACCAGCCTGCAAAATTTCAAAAGCCAACTCCAAACCTAACTCGATTTGGGTAGATGATGATTAGTGCTACCAGGATAAATTACTGCGCATCTTTTGTGACTCAAAATAAGTTATAGTACTTAATTAATGCTTCAAATACCCCATAAATGGGTGTATGAAAGGATATAAGGTTATTCTTGAGCAGAGGAGAGTTCAAGAAGAGAGAAGGAAGAAGCAAGAAGAGGAAAGGACAGCAAGACATAAAAAAGAGCTTCGGATAAAATTGAAATCAGGAGAGACCGCCTCAAATTATTCCAGATATTAAGTCTTTGTACACAATGTCTACGTCTCATTCTAAGCGTATTCCATATCCCAAATATGGGGCTGGAAAAGCAGCTGAAACCCAACCAAGAACTCATATTAAACAATTTGAGAATATTAGTACTATGAATGGTCAGGATTCTGATGCCGAGAGGCTTATATTATTTCCAACCACATTAGAGGGAAAACCAGCAGATTGGTTGATTAAGTAATATGGATACAATGAAAACATGGGTAGAAATTAAAGAGTTGTTTTTGAATACATTTCAACCAACTCCAACCTCTCGAGAGTTAAAGGAGGAATTAAAACCATCTGATTACACCGGGAAACTCCAAAAGCTTTGCTATTAGAGTGTCCGCAATTAGCAAGCCAATTAGAACATAAACCTCATGAAGAAGATATCATATCTTGGTTCATTGAGGGATTTCCAAGAAAAATTAAGCAACAACTTCGAATTAGACTCACCGAAACTTTGGATGAAGTCAGAAAAAAGCATTTGTCATTGGGGAATTATGGGTGCCGAAAAACATGTCAAGCGAACTTGAATCTTTGGTTCGGGAAGAAGGTGAACCGGAGATTCGAGGAGTTCGAGAATTGCAAAATAAATTACAATGGATGGAAGAAAATGTTAAGAAGTTAACTAGCGGAGAAACTTCGAAGAAGTTATGTATGGTGCACTAAGTGTTCTAGACCGAGGACACTATGCAAATGAATCTGAAATTCCTATCAAGGAAAAGAAATTTTTGTTACATTTGTGATCGTGATAATCATGATACAAAAAGATTGCTATTTCAATTCAAGAAATAAAAACAAAAATAGTAATGAGATGCTTTTGTTGTAACGAAAGAAATACATCAAAGGAAAAAAAAAGATGTCAAAGAAGTTGAATGTTGGAAGTGTCTTGGAGAAAGGCCACTTTGCAAGGGACTATGGAATTCATTTAAAAAGGAGCATTCCCTCTAAAAATATAGAAAAAAGTGAAGTCAAAATAGAGGAAGCGAGAATGGTCACTGGAGCCGTGAATTGTTGATAATGTTGAAGCAAAATGTAGTGACACCAGTGAAAAGAAAGAGAGAAGGGGATTCAAGTTAAAGATATTCCATTGGAAAGCCGTCATGAGAATCAAAGAAATATATCCGTAAAATCCTAGAGGGGAGAATGAAATTTATAACTTTGCTTTCTGGAGCAAATAAATGAATTACAAAATTCAGAAACTCACCTACAAGAGAATGATAGTGACTTGGATAAAATCTACAGAGGATTAAAAGACAAGTTAAAGAATTGACAATTCCTACGCCATTGAAAATAGTAGTTAAATATTTGCGGGTTTCAAGGATATTCGGAATCTCAAAATATAGATGATAATTTAAAAACGTTGGCGAGACAATTAAAAATACGGTTTTTTTACCTCTTGAGTTATTAGCAAAGTATATCCCAGAGTTAGGAGTTCCAACAGAGGTCTACCAAACAGAACAATTAATCCCTGCATTCAAAAGTGACCCTATTGATAAGCAAACTCCCGTGCCAACTCTAGAAGTAAAGGGACCATTCCCAAAGTGCCCATTGATGGAGGAGCGGGAGTGAACATCATGACCAACAATTTGAGAAGGAAACTCAAGTTGGAAACGATCAGTCCGTCGTCATTCAATGTGAGAATGGCAGATCATAGGCAAGTCGAGCCAGTGGGCATTATCAAAGGAGTGCCATTTTCTATTGCAGGAATGAATTTCCAACAGGACTAATGCAACGGGAAATATGGATTACCAAGTGTTACTAGGTAGGCAGATAATTCTGTTAAAATAACTAGAGAAGGAAAAGTCACCAAAATAGATTTGCCCACCGGAAATTCTACCACTTTAGAGGATATGCCTATGTTTTCAGATAGTGAATCAGAATATGATGCATATGAAGCGTATGAAGATGATGAGGAATTTTACAATCTGATGTCCTCAGACACAGAAATTTGTTTACATGGCAGAATTAGTGGAAAAGGAAACAACTTTTCCTAAAACTTTTAAAGAAATTAATGAGGGGCAAATCACTCTTGAACCTACTCCGGCTCATGAGGTACAAGACAATACATTCACGACCTTATCTAAGTACTCGAAACAGGAGGAACTAAATTTGAATACGAAGCATCACCTCCACATAGTTCGCATAGGGACTAATCTTCCACCGAAATTCGTTAAGCGACTATAAAGTTATTAATGGAATACAAAGACATTTTTGCATGGAGTTATAATGACTTACAGGTATTGATCCAAACTTATGTTGATGCGGATTCCTTTGCTTCACGATGCTCGGCGGTCTACCAAAGGGCATATAGAATGAACCCTAATTATGCGAAAGTGTGCGGGGAAGAAATTCAAAAGTTATTGCAATTCGGTTTCATCTATGAGGTTGAAAAAAGTGAGTGGGTTTCTCCCATTGTAATAGTAAAGAAGAAAAAATGGGAAGTTAAAGGTGCATGGACTATAGAAGATTAAATGATGCCAGAAAAGGACCACTTTCCCTTGCCCTTCACTGATCAAGTACTAGAAAAATAGGAGGAAATGAGTGTTACTCTTTCATGGATGGGTTTTAGCGGCTATAACCAGATCCCCGATTCATCGAAGACCAATTAAAGACTACATTTATCACCCGGTTTGGCACCTATGCCTCTGAGTAATGCCTTTTGGTTTAAGCAATGCACCGTCATTATTCCAAAGGATTATGTTAATGGTTTTAAAAGCTATATCAGAAATTTTATAAGTCTTTTTAGATGACTTTTCTTTGTTTTCAGCAATTATAATGATCATATAGAAAAGCTTGGCAATGCTTTAATAGGTGTAGAAGCGATTATAATAGTTTCTTTAAATCGAGAAAAATGTGTTTTCTTAGTAGGACATGGGATCTTGTTAGGTCACATTGTGCGCAAGAAAGGATTTGCCCGATCCTAGTAATTAGAGATGCCACCACCCACGAACATTACACAAGTTAAGAGATTTATGGGTAAAGCTAATTACTACTGAGGAAGTTACGCCATGGATTAATGAAATTGCAGCACCTCTCAATGAGCTAGTTAGTCCAAAGAACAAATTTCCGTGGACAACTCAATGTCGAATGCATTTGAGAAAATAAAAACTATCATGACTAATGCACCTATACTCATAGCTCCACGGTGGGATCAACAATTCCACGTTCATGTGGATGCATCAAAATTGCCATTGGGCGGTGCTAGCCCAACAAGTGGATTCAAAAGTGGACCGGCCTATTCATTTTTCGCTAGTAAGCAGGTTAAATCATGCAGAGAGGAATTATAATACCACCGAAAGAGAGGGATTAGCAATGGTTTTCTTTGTCCAAAGTTTCGCACTATTTGCTTGGAAAGTTTTTCCATTTCTATGTTGACCACCAAGCTCTCTTGTATTTGATTAATAAACCATGTGTCCGAATTAGGATTACCCGTTGGCTATTGATACTTCAAAGAATTTAATTTCAAAATTATACTCAAGCCGGGCGTGCCCATACCGTCCCTCGATCATCTGTCTCGATTAACAAATGGTGGAGTTGCCTCACGGAATTAATGATGAATTACGGATGTTAATCTCTTCGGGTTGTTGTTACACCTCCACGGTATAAAGGAAATCGTGGAATATTTATCCTTTGGGGAGCTACCATCAAAGTTTACTTTGCTACACAATACAAAAGATTTCGTTAAAAGAGCGGCCAAATTTAGTATAATTGCGGGTCAATGATATAAACAAGGGCAAGATAATATCCTGCTTGTGTGTCCTACCACATGAGGCATAGCAATTGTTGAGGAAGCACACCAAGGTCTAAGTGGCGGTCACTTTCTTTGCAGTAAATAACAAAGAAAAAAAGTTCTTCAATCCGGTCTATGGTGGCCAACACTATTTGCGGTTGTCTAAAAAGAAGCAGGACATGTGACATTTGCTTAGCATGGGAAAACCGGGGAGAAAGAAATTACATGCCTCTCACACGGTTCTTCCTCTAGGTCCATTTTGAAAATGGGGCATGGATTTCGTGGGTCCAATCCAACCTCCTGCGGCTAGAGCGAAAAGCACAATATATTTTAGTCTTAACGGACTATAATACAAAGTGGGACTTCGCTCTCTAAAGATATCTTTTGCTTTAAGTGTAAAGAGTACTATACCAATGATTATCACAAGGTTTGGATGTCCTTTAGAACTGGTAAGTGATAGAGGGGTACATTTTCTTAATGAAACTATTCAAATCTTAAGAGAACTTCATGATTGTTCATCGAAATCTACTCCTTACTATCCCGGGCAAATGGTCAAAGTTTGAATCGACCAATAAAATTCTTATTCTGATCTTGAAAAAAATCATGTGAAACCAAAAGCTCAAATTGGGAATTAAAGCTACCCATTTGTATTATGGGCTTATCGAACATCTTATAAAAGGCCATCACGGGGCACTCACCTTTCCAACTCACGCATATGGGATAGAAGCAATCATGCCCTTTGAGTTTCTAGTTCCTAGTCTTAGGGTTCTTTGTACAAAATCGTTTGTCAATGGATGACTATGAGAACATAGATTGCTCTGACTTGAAGCCTTAGATGAAAAAACGTCAACATCTTGGTATGGGCTCAAGAGGCATCTAAGAACAGCCGAGAAGGCATGGTTTGATAGACATCAAAAGAAAAAATACCTTAATCCGGTGACAAAGTTTTATTGTATGACTCTCGTTATAAGCAACATCACGGAAAATTAAAAGATCGTTGGTTGGGACCATTTTAGTCCATGAGATAAAAAGTAATGGGGCAATACAATTGCTGGATTTGGAAGGAAAATATTTTCCATCTTTAATAAATGGCGTGATTAAAAATACATGGAAAAACCTATGGTTTTACGTAAGCATGGCCTCTCCTATAAAAAAGCTTAGGCCTTCTCGGTAGTTATTTACCTCTGGGAATGGCAAGAGCTAGTTATTACTAAATGGGTTTCAAAAGAAACTCGAATGCTAAGGCACATAATATGCTCTTACATTTAATTCTTACACCTCTACCAGTCCACGAGCATGCCATTGGTGGAATGATAAGTGTATGAAAGTTTATCCTCATGCAAACTTCATGGAAGCCATGTCCTACATAGGGTTTTGGCCTCCACACAAGATACTTTTACATTTTTTGGAAAGGGCACCACTCTCTCTCAAAGGGCAAAAGTATCTTTATGACAAATTACTAAGTGAACAACAAAAGCCAAATATCCGATTCTGATTTTGGGCTTGGAAAAGACAATTTCAATCTCGAGGCCCATTAAACATTCATCTTATTCCAATACTAAAAATAACGAGGGAACCAAGTAATACTTTCCTAGCTAATGTGTGGAAAGCGTCACAATATCAGCTAAATATTGCATTTTCAAATGTTTACGGGTTGTCATCGGAAAACTCCCAATTTTGTTTCCAAGTTATCGATCTTCTAGCTTGCCAAAGTTAGATGCTCAAGCCCTTCAAATGCTATGTCATGCTTTGATTGCTAACATTCATCTGACAACCACCTACTCCGATCATCAAGGAAACCTTATCTGAATTTATTTGCAACTATGATCCACTAACTTGTCTTGGTCACACCATAGCATCTGGGCCAATTACTATTACAGCTGACCTCATTCAAAAAGCTTTAAGGATTCCAAATACTTCTCAAGCAATAGCTTATAATGACTTTGATATGACTCCTTTCCAAGTTACCAAAGCATCTAACAGAACAATGGGATACCGTTACCTCATTCAACCATACAAAATGTTCTTCTTCATATTCATAAAAAACTTTTCATATTCCCCACACATGTAATACATGTTCTAAGCGATTTTTTGTCTATACCATCTTGGCAACACAAGGATTTATAGTTCCACAGGCTACTATGATTCTGAGATAAGATATTGCGACAATTACATGACATTAAAAAGGGATACTTTACATGAGTTCACCTTTGGTATTCACTTACAATTACTAATCAATTATGTTCGTTTGAATAGGTCAATCTTCAACCATTAATTACGGATGTGCAACAACCCGGTAGTTGATGTTCATTTTGCCGCGACCGGTACTCATGCAAGCAGATTCCAACGGCAATTTTGATTCAAATAATCAACTTGACATTTTAATGGGCAATAAAGACCTCACTTGCTAAATCTTGTTCCAACACATTCTAGTCCACGAATTTGATGATAGAAACTTGAGCATCATGGGTGGATTGTGTAAAGCTTTATCAAGACATGTTGGCTGCAATTCACCATAGAGATCGAAAAAAGTTAATGACTTCGCATCACGTGTCTCCGAGGTGGAGTTGGAAAATTCGCCCTTCATGCGATTTAGAGCATAAAGTTTACGAATACACTCAACTACTCCAAAAATATGACTCCTTGGTGGTGGAGCATTATAACCTCCAAAAGCGCGGAAGGCAACTTCTGCGGCATACTTCTTTTTGATAAGCACAAGGACCTAATCAAGCGGACTACGAACCGGTTTTTCAGCGGATCACGGACTCTAGTTTACGAAAATCAGCGGTTAATTACTCGGTTAAATTGTTACAAGCAGTACAAATCATGATGATTATGAACTTTTTTGCATCTTTCTCCTTATAAACCAGGCTATTTGGGTTGAATGGAAAAACCCTTTCTTGGCGACCAACTTGTGCAAAAGAATTTTTTCACGGGCACCTCAATCTCTCGGGGACTCACCAAATTTTGATCCGCGTTTTCAGCATGATTGGAGTGGCGGCGGTGAGCGTCCACCGCCTCATAAATTGGGCAATTATTCGGGGAGATTCTTGGACCAGCCAACGGGAAATTCTTCAAAATCACGAAATCTTTTATTTGATGTTGCCCAACTTAGTCCAGATTTTGTTATCTATCAACAAACTAAATATTCAAAAGCTATTATATCTCAAAATCTGTTGAATCTACTAGTGCTACTAAAGAGCCTTGATCAATATAGATCCCAGCGGTCACAGGGTGCAAGCAACAAGCGCTCATGGACACGCTCTTTTTCTTAAAGTTAAACCATTTCCCCCTCACAATGTATGCACTTATTTGAGGAAATGGCTCACAAAAATTTTTACTTCACGCTTCCAAAGTTTATTATGATTCGCGGACTTGCACTTCAAGGACAAGCGCAAGAAGCGATTCTATATCTTCTACAAGCATTACGAAAACATCACATCTCTATGGAGAAAGTTGTGTGGAGCCCTTGCTCCACACAAAAATGGGGGCAAGAATGTGACATAGTTGGCCGGATTAATGACCAGATTCTTGCGGATGATCATGTACAAGTCGGTGACGGAGATAACTCTGAAGAGAGAATCAGTATAGTGACCATTATAAGAGCACGCGCGATAAATCTTGAGTCAAGCTCCACTATTGTTGAAAATACAAAAATATTTCTATAGTTCTTCATTATTGAAAAGACAAAAACAAACATTGTGTTTATTGTTCTTATTATAAAAAAATACAAAAAAATATTTTTATGTAATTTCTAGTCACGTTGAAGACGGTTAGGGTTTGCCTTGCCCAACAAGGATTCCGAGCACAAAACGCGGGGCGGACATCTCGGGCGTGGTGGGGTTAGCTGGTCTGGATCAAGGCACGATATCTATTTAAGGTGGCGATTTGGGAAGAAAAGGTGGCTTGCAATTCGATTACGGCCTTGAGATTTGTATGACTTTGTTCTTCAATGCTTATCTTTTGTATTCATGAATTGAAATCAATGGAAGATTTATTTGGCTCTCATTTTAGTTTATGATGCTTAAGCGAGTTGTATTCATTCATTCCTTCACATGCAAGCATCCTTTGTTTTAGCAATGGCGATAACTTTGTTTTATGCAATGTATATTCTAAAGGCAAACAAGGCAACAATGTACAATTCCTCCGCATGATGTCCCTTGATTCTTGTTCACTTATAAGCATACAAATAATTCTTCAGGTTTCTTATGGATGCGAGGAGATGACAACCACCAAGTCATTGGAAATAAGCGATTATGAAACCTTTGATGCATGGCTTATACGGACACCATGGTATGTTTGTAATTTACATTTGTGGTTGTGTTGCTATATTCCAAGTTCTGGTAGATTAATTCATGAAAGAATGAGTTGCTATGCTAGAGGGTTGTGGACCTTTAACATAGTTTTTTAGCGGCCGATGCGAGGATAGAATATAACCAATTAATTTCTGAAATGGAAAAGTTTGTCACAGTGAGAATTGTGATGTGTATCAGACCATCATTTGAACAGGTTACACTTATTGTTTTGAGCTAAGATTTGGCCACAAGGCACTCCTATTAGTCCTTTACCCAGCCACCAAAATTTCAAAAGCCAACTCAAACCTAACTCGATTTGGGTAGATGATGATTAGTGCTACGGGGATAAATTACTACGCATCTTTTGTGACTCAAAATAAGTTATAGTACTTAATTAATGCTTCAAATACCCCCATAAATGGGTGTATGAAAGGATATAAGGTTATTCTTGAAAGCGGAGGAGAGTTGAAGAAAGAGAAGGAAGAAGCAAGAAGAGGAAAGGGCAAGACATAAAAAAGGAGCTCAACATAAAATTGAACAGGAGGAGGCTCAAATTATTCAGGATATTAAGTCTTTGTACACAATGTCTCACGTCTCATTCTAAAGGGTATTCCATATCCCAAATATGGGGCTGGAAAATTTGAAACCCGGCCAGAACTCATATTAAACAATTTGAGAATATTAGTACTATGAATGAGTCGGGGATTACGATCTTGGGGCTTATATTATTTCAACCACATTAGAGGGAAAACGTGATTGGTTGATTAAGTAATATGGATCTGTGAAAACATGGGTAGGGAATTAAAGAGTTGTTTTGAATACATTTTCAACCAACTCAACCTCTCGAGAGTTAAAGGAGGAATTAAAAAACCATCTGATTACACACAGGGAAACTCCAAAAAGCTTTTTGCTATTAGAGTGTCTGAGATTAACCAAGCCAATTAGAACATAAACCTCATGAAGAAGATATCATATCTTGGTTCATTGAGGGATTTCAAGAAAAAATTACAACTCGAAGATTAGACTCACACGAAACTTTGGATGAAATTTTGTAAAAAGGCATTTGTCATTGGGGAATTATGAGTCTGAAAAACATGTCAAGCGAACTTGAATCTTTTGGTTCGAGGAAGAAGGTGAACGAGGAGATTCGAAGGATTCGAAGTACAAAATAAATTACAATGGATGGAAGAAAATGTTAAAGAAGTTAACTAAGCGGAGAAACTCGAAGAAGTTATGTATGGTGCACTAAGTGTTCTAGACAGCGGGACACTATGCAAATGAATCTGAGAATTCCTATCAAGGAAAAGAAATTTTTTGTTACATTTGTGATCGTTGATAATCATGATACAAAGATTGCTATTTCAATTCAAAATAAAAACAAAAATAGTCTGCAGATGCTTTTTATTTATGCTTGGCCGGATACATCAAGGGAAAAAGATGTCAAAGAAGTTGAATGTTGGAAATGTGCTTGGAGAAAGGCCACTTTGCAAGGGGTAAAATTCATTTAAAAGGAGCATTCCCTCTCTAAAAATATAGAAAAAAGTAGAAGTCAAAATAGAGGCGAGAATGATCGACTGGGCGTAGAATTGTTGATAATGTTGAAGCAAATGTAGTGACACGGCAAGGCTGAGAGAGAAGGATTCAAGTTAAAAGATATTCCATTGGAAGCATACGTCATGAATCAAAAAGAAATATATCGAAAATCCTAAGAGGAGAATGAAATTTATAACTTTGCTCGGAACAAATAAATGATTACAAAATTCGAAACTCACCTACAAAGAGAATGATAGTGACTTGGGATAAACTCTGAGAGGATTAAGACAAGTTAAAAATTGACAATTCCTCATGCCATTAGAAAATAGTAGTTAAATATTTGCGAGTTTCAAGGATATTGCGGAATCTCAAAATATAGATGATAATTTAAAAGCGTTGGCCGAGACAATTAAAAAATCACGATTGCTTTTTACCTCTTGAGTTATTACAAAAGTATATCCAGTGGGAGTTCCAGCGGTCTACCAAAGCGGAACAATTAATCCACGCATTCAAAAGTGACCCTATTGATAAGCAAACTCCGTGCTAACTCTAGAAGTAAAGGACACACCGTCCCAAAGTGCCCATTATTGATGATGGAGGAAGGTGAACATCATGACCAACAATTTGAGAAGGAAACTCAAGTTGGAAGCGATGGAGTCAAAAGTCGTCATTCAATGTGAGAATGGCGAAGTATGTTGGGCAAAGCATTTTGGGCGTCTTGAATGATCAATTTTCTTTGCAGAGTAAGGTGATGATTTCTAAGTTCATTTGAGAATTTTGAATAATGTGGATGAGTCCCCAAGGTTCTACTTTGTTTTATCGCCTTGCAAATGTGCATTTCTTTGGGTCCTTGGGCCTAGGCCACTTTTCCCCGGCCTGGTTTCTATCCACCCAACACGAAACCCCACGCATCCCCATTTCAGAGGATTGCTAGTTGCATGGGAGACTCGTATAATCTCGTTTAGCCTTTTCACCATCTTATATACATTAGCACTAACGTGTTGTTGTGGATTCCATTGATGGTGGTCTCCTGTTGTTTTACCACCCATTGACGCAGTCATTGGCGGAGGCGAGGTGTGCATATGATATCCATTGGTATAATAATCAAAGGCGCTTGTTGACATGGGAGAAGTTTAGAGCTAAGTTCCTCCTTTTATGTGGGATCAAAGCTTATTTGGCAGAAAGTGTCTTCAATTCTTCCTCCAGTAGTGCTAGTGGATGACCCCAACCCCGTGGGTAGTTCATGAGCATGTCAAAGCAGATAAGTTGGTGAATTCCAAAGGTCTTGCTTGATATTGAATGCCTTGCCTCCTTCGGCCCAAGTGGCCTCCCAAGTCATTCCCAGGATCGCGAAAAAGAGATGGAAATGGGTGTGGGATAAACTACTCCATCCCAAAGTATTCGCTTTATGGTGGCAAGTCACTCATCGTTGTCTCATGCGAAATATTCTCGGTGCACGATTTCGGCCCGTAGGTGTCTTCACTTTGTCCCTTATGTGCACAAAGGGACGACAATTGAGCATTGCTTCTTCCTATGTAGACATGTCAAACATGCTTGGTTGTGGCTTCAAGGCCTCTTTCATTGCAATTTGAATAGCCAAGCAGTGTTATTAGCGCCATCCAAGTAGTTGGATAATTTGGCAAAAAGGGCGTTTCATTTGGCTTCTGATGGATCATCTGGTCCATTTGGAAAAGAAGGAATCTTCTCATATTCAAAGGTCTTGTTTTTGTTCAAATGCATAGTCCTTCCTTTGATGCCTTCCAACAACGAATTGTCAAATCATTCAGTGCTCATCAATTCAAGTTAATGAGGTGAAGAGTTTGTATTTTGGGGAGCACTATCTTCAGATTCATACTACTTATGAGTTTTGCTTGCTCGTCATATTGTTTAGATGTTGGAGTTATTAGTCCCCATTGTACTCAGAATTTCTCCGGATAATAAAGGCTCAAGTCCTTCAAAAAAAAAAAAAAAACTCAATAGTGAGAAGACAATGTATAATGTAAAGTCAACAAGCACAAACTTTGAAATTTTGCATTTACTACATGTATATCTTGAAGGAAAAGAAAAAAAGCAAGAGCACCTTGGCATGTAATCGGGATGTGCCACCAACTAGAGATAAAAAGATAAAAACATTTGACCCAATATTGAGAATTCCTCTCAATAGAGTGCATTTTGCATATTTCATGCAATGGTTAGAATGGTGGAAGGAATGATTCAACATAGAGAAGAGATTTTAACGCAATACCATTAAGGCGCAAATTCCCCATCTGGACATGTGACACTTTACAACACACCAGATGGGTCCCCCCCCACCTTTTACATTGTCAAGTGGGTCCTTCCCCCACCAACGTTACATTGCATGGCCACTTTCACAACGAGGCGTTGAACCCGTGACCTTTATCAAGAGTTGAAAAATCAGAGGCTGGGTTGCATGGTGGTTGCGTCAAGCTTGAGAAGGATTTGAAGAAATCAGATAAATGCTCAGTGCTTTCCAAAGACTCCTTGGGTGATGACAAGGCCAGACACTTCCTAAAAACGGGATTCTAAGCTTAAAAGGATCTTTCAATTTGAAAAGCAACTTGTCCAAGCTGAGAAAGATAAGCGGATGGGGCAATGTCTACTGTAAAGAAATTAGATGCTTGGAATGCATTTTCTGAGCTTAATGTTTTACTGCAGGCCCATTCCTTGAGACCACATGATGCCATCACATTCAATGATGTGGTCATAAAATTTATCGAAAGCATATCTAGCATTATAATAGGGGGTTTTTTTTGTGATTTTATACGCTTTTTGGCATGGTTTTCATATGATTTCATGGGCATATTGCATGAGGCATACTAATCGGGTGATATCTAGAGTGCACTCCGTGATTTTATTGTTTAAATTCCATATCACCAATGGTTTACCCCTTCATTTTTATTCCTCGATTTCTTTTTTAATAAGCCATACATGCAAGCATCAAGATGTTTCACTTTAGGGGTTGCGGTTTGTAGGTCTATTCTAGGGTTTCTCGATGGGTGTCGAGCAACAAAGAGGAGGCCGACTCAAGGAAGTAAGACTCACCATTTTTTAGTGGATTCTATGGAGCACACCGCTTTTGATATGCCGAATCAGTTCTCGAGAGCTTGCCAAATTTATGTACCACAACAAGGAAGGCAAATTGTAAGTATTCTTCTGCGGCAAGAAATGATAGGGCGATTCGACATTTGTTCTTTTCCAAATAAATGGCTTAAAGAGAGATGCTCATCATCCCCGTCCTCATCAACAACAACTATAGCTATGTTATGGATATGCCCATCTATGGTTTCCAATCGGTCATGTTTGTCGATGTGTGATTCTCAAGACGTAATTAACTTCAAAGAAAAGTTTTTATCGCGACGGCAACTTTCAGATATTACAAGAGCCTATTCGTATGTTTCCAAACTCTCTTGTTGCCATTTCTCAAGCTCTTGTCTCATTTGAACGGTTGATAAGTATATGGAGACTTCGAATTAGATGTGACATCTCAGAGCAAAGTTCGATGGAAAGTATGATGTGGAAGTTGAAAAAGCATCTTTTTCTTGGGAAGACGAAGAACCCGCTTTTAAAGGATATTGATATTCGGGATTAGGCAAGGTTCACTTGTAGCAATTGTTGGAATTGTTGGATCCGGGAAATCTTTCTACTTCGCCCCCCTATTGGGGAGATGTGTAAACTTTCCGGCAAGGTACTACTTGTATTAAAATGATGCTTGCATGTTTAAAATTTGACTGAGATTCTTTATCCCTAAGTGATCGTGTTGCGCAGGTGGCATCCTCGCATATGTTGCACGAATCGCATGGATACAAAATGGTACAGTTCAACAAAATATTATTTTTGGGTTACCCATGGATAAAAAAAGGTAT
The DNA here is from genome assembly GCA_021234155.1 of Isoetes taiwanensis. Taxonomy (NCBI): domain Eukaryota; kingdom Viridiplantae; phylum Streptophyta; class Lycopodiopsida; order Isoetales; family Isoetaceae; genus Isoetes; species Isoetes taiwanensis. The sequence goes on from JAJEKV010000060.1 coordinate 8,246,946, forward strand.
GAAAAGGCTCTACGTGTTTGTGCACTACAAAATGACTTAGACTTGATGGAATATGGAGACCAGGCAGAGATAGGTGAACGAGGTATAAACCTTAGCGGTGGTCAGAAACAACGAATTCAATTGGCAAGGGCAGTGTATGAAGACTGCGATATATACCTGGTTGATGATGTATTTAGTGTCACGATGCTCATACTGGAACCCAATTATTTCACGCAAGTATACTGGATACTTGTTTGCATGATTTCTCTTTGAATGTAATAATTTCTTGTGATTTAAGCTTTTGTTGTTCTACAGGAATGCATACAGTGTGGTGCTCTAAATGGCAAAACAGTGTTGTTGGTCACACATCAAGTGGAGTTCTTATATTAAGCAGACTTGATCTTGGTAAGCATCGATTTATATTTTATCTGCAAAGAGTTTTAGAAACTTTTCTTGCCTCTATGTAATTTTTGTATTGAGTATTTTTTTCTTTTCATCTTTTTACTAAAGGAAGATAGAGCTAAATCATATAAAACCGATTGTAGAAAGGTTCTCCTATGATACAAGCATCAGATACTAAAGAAGTTACAATCTATTAAATGTTGATTGCCTTGCAGTGTGATGCAAGAAGGCGTGGTCATGCAATCAGAAAATATGCGTAGATTTTGAAAAGTGGGATAGGTCCGGAGGCCCTAAGTACTAACATACAACATTGCCATGGAGTCCATCTCCACAAAGGATCGAATGGAAAGGGCGTAATAAAGACGATCAGATTTTAGAGTTCTATCAAGATTCCCCACTAAATATTGAGGCAAGCACAACCAATGAATCATACAAAAGCAATTTGATAATAACTAATAAGCAACAATTCGGCACTCTGGAATATAATACTAAAGGTGGGTCATCCAAGCTTATTGATGCGGAGCAAAGAGGTTCAGGTCGTGTTCAGGCATTTGGTTGGCAAGCCGTAGCATTGTTGTTAAGTGCACAAATAATACGGCAATCTCTTACGGTGTTAAATGATTATTGGTCGGCCCGGCCGACATCGGAGTTTCATCACAATGTATTCAATCCTCTTCTCTTCAAAGTCTATGCTTACCTTGCCATAGGCTCCTGGATATGAGTGGTCATACGTGTGGTAGTTATGAACATTACAGGATTGAAGACAGCACAAATGTTCTTTGATATGTTGTTGATTTGGCAAATTCTAAAATACTTTTTATAACTTGAGTATGTGGTGCAGCACCGTAGTTTTTTTTCAATGCGTTTATCTTGTTCTTTTTGTCCGATTTTGTTAGGGCCCGAAGGGCCCAATTTTTTTTTTAAACTACCAACATATAACTAACATTAATATTATTAATACAAACTATTGCATCCAATACATTTAAATGAAAATCCCCCTGAAACCCCCTTTGGTTTGGGTGCATATTCACACGGGGGGTTACATAGGGCAGCGAGAGCCCCTATAAACTTACAATAATGGACAAAATTAACATCATCAAGTACATTCCTTCAAATCTTATAGTATTTTGCAAACCTCAATATACAGTATACAAAAACTTGTACAGGCATACCCCACAAATGAGGATCGCTATATACAGTTCAGATCAAGGAATAAAGGGCAAATATGCCCATCCAACAGCTCTCGGTGCCCGGAGTAACCCCCCCTGTTTATATAGCAGCTTGGAGAGAAACTGAAGTTACACATTACATCCACATATTGCATGCACATAAACCTTGGTTTGCAAAAACATAGGGAAGCCTTGCAGTCTAGAATGCACACATAAACAGGCCAAGATGGACTTTCATAGAGCAACCCAAAGGGGTGGAATTAAACCAATGTCCAAACCATTGTATCAATTAAGTCGCGAGTTTTATCGAAGACTGGTTGCTAGACATCGGAGAAATACTAGGCAGAGGGCAAATCCAAGTGTAGACACTGCTTTAGTGGAACTATCAAGAAAAGGAAAGAGGGAAGCATGGATGAAATCTACAGCTAATGCGACACAACGAGCTTGGAGAGAAAGTAGACAACGTATTGGAAGTAGATTCCTGACATTTTTAGTGATAACAAATTCTATTGTGAGTGTGTGGTATCCGTAATTGAGTTATATCATATTGCTATGGATTCTTATTTGGAAAAACTACCAAAATACCCCTATGAATTTATGTAATTACCAAAATGCCCTTATGAGTTTCAAAATTACCAAAAGGCCCCTGGCTCAAATAAATACACTGTATAAAATAAACCTACAAACGAATTACCAATTTGCCCCTACACACCAAACTTAAATATCAAAATAAACCCATCAAGTGTGGTGGTTTAGTGGTAAGGCCTTGGGTTGGGGACCCCCCCACCGTGGTTCAAAACCCACTAGCTACCATCGGGTGGGAGACCCACCAACCTTGCCTTCAAAAAAAAAAAAAAAAAAAAAAAAAACAAATAAATACATCAGATAAAATAAACCTACAAACGAATTACCAATTTGCCCCTACACACCAAACTTAAATATCAAAATAAACCCTACACACCAAACTTAATTACCAAAATGCCATTACATATCAATTTTGATCAATCTACACCAAACTAATCACCAAAATGCCCCACACACCAAACTTAATTACCAAAATACCCCTACATACCAAACTTAACTACCAAAATACCCTTACATACTTATCCTACTCAATCTATACTAAATGCCTCAAGAATAGAAGTTTAAATTCAATAAAGAGATTACAGAAGTCACAATCATCATTGAATTGGAGCCCTACAGTGCATGCATTTTGTCTCTTCCATTACACCCTCCTTAAGATATTCCTCTTCTCTCTACATCTTCTAACTACTCTGTCATGCATTTAAGTTTCGGCGTCAAAAGTCACGCATGTGGCTGGTGATAACATGCCTCAATAGCATCATCATGTACTAAAACCACAAAACCTTTGGCTTCTTGTAGAGTGTCCTAAAAGACTATGTAGAGGTATTTTAGTAATTAAGTTTGATATAAAAAGGGCATTCACTACTACAAAAGGAAAATAAGAAATGGCACAAAAGAGTAGTGATATTTATGCTTCGCCTTTTTACGGAGCAGAAACGTCACTTTTGTGCCATTTCTACCGATTTTTGTAGTAGTGATTTTAGTAATTAAATTTGGTGTAGTTTGATCAAAATTGCTATATAATGCCATTTTGGTAACTAAGTTTGATGTATAGGGGTATTTTGGTAATTAAGTTTGGTGTCTAGGGGTAAATTGGTAATTTATTTGTATATTTATTTGAATCAGGGGCATCTTGGTAATTTTGAAACTCATAAGGGCATTTTGGTAATTACATAAACTCATAGGGGCATTTTGGTAGTTTTCCCTTCTTATTTATTATGTTTGACACAATTAATATGCTGATAAAGTTAATATGTTTTTGGTGGATGATAGGTGCGTATGGTTTTGCACATTGATAAACCTGTAGTCATGTTTGGTTCTAGGGTGTTTTTAATTTCTTTATGCGGGTTGTTTGGGCTAGGGCTAGGCTGGTTAAATCATAGCTTACTAGTTGTCCGACCGCCAAAAGTTCATTGTTGTAAGGTTAGGTCCTGGTTGGTGCAATAGAGCATACGTGTAGACTAGACTAAGTGCAGAATATTGCATGTGTTCTAGTGTAGCTTTGTTGCGTCTGGGCGTTTGGTCTAGTGGTAACACACTAGTTCCTTAGCAATGTGGTCTCGAGTTCGAGACCGCCCGAATCACACCCCGGTATTGTTAGGGGTCAAATCCTAACAGACGCAATGTAAGGTGGTTGGAGGCAGGGCCCAACCGAGCAATGTAGTGTGGTGTGTGGTCACATGTCCAGTTGGATGTTGCCTTGTGGCGTGACGTTAAAATACTATCTATCTATCTATCTATCTATCTTCTAGCGGATGATCCAAATGGTCATTGTTCTACAGGTTCTTCTACTGTAGATCATGTGATGAGGTAGTAGATGAAGCTTCTTCTACTATAGATCATGTGATGAGGTAGTAGATCATGGTCTGGCAATAAGTGTTGGTAAGATGCAAACTTCCCTTGTCATTGTAAGTTGATCACCTGCAGGCCTTAACATTCTGCAATTATATGCATTCCCATCCTGTGTGTATACCAGACACAAGCATATTTTTATCATCCAGTATGCCAACTTGCTAGCCAAATCATTAGTATTACCTAGTTTGCTATTCTTTAGTACTAGAAAAAGTGCCCAGTGTTGCTGGGCGATAAGGAAATTGTTGGTCTACAAGGCATCTTTGTCATTATATGCTGTAAAATTTAGTCTCATTTATCCATTTGCTAAGAGAAACATATGTATGAAATGATGATTTGGAATGAATACAAATATTTGTAGCAATTGTATGTCATTCACAACCACAGTGGATTTCATTATAGATTTTACATGCTCTTGTGTAAGGATGCCATATCTAATTCTCTATTCTATTCTATTCTATTCTTTGGAATTCTTTGACTTTGTGTATCGTTACTTCAACTCTTTGGAGAGTGTAGCTTCTGTCGAAACCTTGTTATAGCATGTTGCATACTTTCAACTATGATCAGTATTAACAATTATTATCAAATATTTCGTACAGATAGGTATTTTGACAACCACATGTTCCTACAAAATGACATTTGCAATGTTTTGTGCGTATTTATCAAAACGACATTTACAATGGTTCGTGCGTATTTTCAGTTGTATATTTCATTGTTGGTTAGGTGCTTATCGATGGTGAGTCATCGTTTCATCCAATATTTTCAGAGCTTGATGCTTCTAGATGAGAGTTCATATGTACCTGTGTCATTTTCATAATCATTTCGTAAATCAAATAAACAACGTTAAGTTGCTAGATAGTGCTTACTCTTTCAAGCTATGCAATCTCATCTTGAAGCACCTCCTTATAGACGGTGTTTAGGGTGTAGGTTTCTTCATTTCCAGTCAATTTCCCTTGCTTGCTTGTGTTTTCTACACATATTCTAATGCCGCTCTCAGATTTTGCATCTGGATAGTGCGACATATAGTTGCCCGTGTGAAAAGACTGGCATGCGTAAGTAGATTCCGACACGATCTAACGATTGCCCTTGCGACTTTGAAATTGTCATTGAAAATGCAACTTTAATAGGGAACTGACACCTCTTGTTTCCCTTTATGACTTCCTATAATTATGTGTGCATATATGGAGTGTGTTAAAGCATTATCAACTTGCAAACTCGTTCCATTGAATAGGCCATCCTTTGGGGACAAGTTACGCAACAACATGATGATTGCTCCGTTTTTTATGTGTAGCTTGTGAGGAGGCATGCCAGAGTCCGCGAGCTTGTGCAGGCATTCAATGGGAAAGTCCCTTAATTCATCATAGTCATCATCCAAATTGAAAGCATCAATGCTTGTGTAGATAACTTTTTCTCCTTCCATGCGCTCGATGACGATGTCGTTAGTTCGCAATGTGTCTTCATTTTTTGGACAGAGTATTGCCTTTTTGTGCATAATTGGAAATTGTTCTTGTGATATGTATGTTAACAATTATTTACTACCTGCATTAAGATATATGGTAGACCAACAACTAGAAGTGTATCTACCTTCCTGGCATACAGCTTTTGCACCAGGTCATCCGCCAGCTCATCTATGCAGACGATGTTGGCCTGGCCGCCCACACCCCGGAAGCTATGCGCCTCACCGATGCCCTAGACACATTTTGTCGCTACGGACATGCGCGTCAATCCGCCAAGACCGTGGTGGTTCTCATATCCTCTTCACGCCACCCCATGCCTCCCGCAGACTCACATATTGGGGATACCTGCGGGACGCCACGCCCACCTACAAGTACCTAGGGGTGGAGTTCCCTCCTCGCCTGTTGGCGCCTATCCGCTTCTTGGTGACAAATAGGCCGAAAGCTTTATGCCATGCAGAACAACAGTCCAGCAGAGCTATGATTGGGGCCATCACATCTCTGTTCGCACCGGTCGGTTTGCCCTTCAGACGGGTCGGGTTTGGGGCCCGGCCAGCCTCTTTGGCGACCCGGAATGACTTGGAGCGTGCAGCAGGCATTTTGGCACCTGCACTTTGGGTGAAACCTTCACCCCTTATCAGATTCCGGCCAGAAACCGATTCTTGCCGCTTCGGGGCCGGGTGCTTTGATAGACATACACATCGTCATTTTCTAAAGCGGTTACTATGGGTGATGCTCGCCCCTCGGTGACCGCTTACATCAGGGCTATGAGTCCCAAGAAAGTGCTTAGGGCCCTCATGGGAGGGGTAAGAGAGACTGGTTCGCCAGATGGAACGCGGCAGGAGCACGATGCGATACCGGGCGCAAAGGGCCGATCGCGACACCGGCTGGGAGTACCTAGATGCTTGTTTCTGGTGCTCTGGGACCCCATTGCTCTAGAGCAGGTCAAAATGGCCCATTACAAGGAGCACATCAACCTCACAGAAGCAGTCTTGGGGCCCACAAATTTACCTGCTCCGTTCCGCCTTTAAGCGCAGACTCATTGCCTCCGATTCGCCCGCGTGTGCCCACCATCTTCGCAGAGAGGCAGACGGTGGATTGGGAGCCCCGCCGGACAATTTCTCGCTGGGCCGGGCTAAACGGGTGCCATTGAGGATGAGTCTCACACTTTCCAGAATTGCCCAGCCGTCGGTCATCCGCCGACACGCCCCCTTAGTACGGGCCGGACGTGCCCTTGCATTTGCCGATGAACACAACGTCACAAGCCGCGCCACTGGGGTCGCCACATCCAGGGAGGTACGGATTTTCCCGAGGTCACCTTTTGCCCCCGCCTCGGCCGTCCACGACTAGGCACTACGGGGGTGGTGCATGATCAGATATATTGGGATGTTTTACGCATTTTATATGATTAGCACGGTTTGTCATCGTGATTGCTGCCCGCGGTTTTTCTCGAAACCAGCGCCCGGGCGGGGTTTTTAATCCGGCGTGTAATCCGCTTGTCGCTGCTTTTGTATTTGGGTCCCATAGACCGATTGGTCTCCGTGGACGATAAAAGTACCTTCCTTCCTTCCTTCCTTCCTTCCTTAGCCAATACAAATATAAAAAATCGGTAATATTAAGCTCCTTGGGAATTGAACCCAAGTATTGCCAAGTGAGCCTAAAAATATAAATCATACTTGGCGCCCTAGCTTGTACATCACGCTCCATTACCGGGCTTGAACCGCACTTTTTCCGGGTCATTAACATCATATATCATAAAACATAGTAGATCTTCCAGTGCTATAGATCATGGCATAGAAACATTCCACATGTTCAAACAAAAGTCATTGAGCTAAAAACAATATGAATAACAAAAAAAAAAAAAAAGCAGTTCACATTCCTCCGCCAAAGGGTTATGGTGGCCATTCATCTCTCGGCACTAGAGAGCATGTCATACACCCTCATATTTACGTGTATTAGAACTCTTGCCTCGCTAGGAGCAACATGGATGATGATAGCTTGGCTCAAGGAGGCCCTTCTTCCATCCATCTCCATGTATATGAGCCACAACTCCAAGTTGCAATTCATATTGCATATAACATCACATAATTGGCCTATGAAAGAAGACAATCTTCCATAGACGGTCCACACTTAGCATTTTTTCAATTTTTGCCCATACACACCTAATAGGTAAGCCCGGATTCTTAACAACCGAGCCCGAAGGGTCATGAGGATTGGGATAAGGCAATCGCGAAACCGCACAATATTTTTTTTCTCCAATAGAACTTTGAAACCCATCTCAAAGGAAGAGCTATGAACATACTACTATATTAACCCAAATTGTCGCACCCTTCTTACCACTCAAAAGGAACCGGCATCTTCGACTAAAACTACAACAAAACATGGCGGGAACAAGTGCAAGCTTGACGGACCTCTAGCACAAAACAAACACAAAAACCTCACCGCACCGCATAAAATGGATAAGGACTTACCGGGAATGACAACTCCATAAACCCCCACTGGATGCCAAGATCCGCCCAAGCCCGTGCCTCCATTGCCAAGAAAAATTCCCGAGCCCATCCAGTGTAATCCAACGATACAAATTTGCCCTAGTTTGCAATCCCAAATACTCAATGGTTTCTTGCTAAAAAAACCATATAGAAAAACTTCCTAACCCATATAGTTTGCAAACCATTGCAAATGGGCGCTTTGTCCTAGAGGCCAAGATTATTCATTAGTCTACTTCCACATATTTGGCTTTCAATCTCTCATTGTTGTGAAGTATATTTGTTCCTTTTGTGCAAACGTATATTTGTTCCTTTGTGCAAACGTCTAGAGATAAACACTAATCCTTCTTGGTTTTTCTATTTATATAAACTATTAGATTGGTAAAGGGAAACATGGGCTTTCTAATATATACAGTCTTATTACTCTTTGGACTTGTGCCATTAACGTAACACTGAGCGCTTTTTCTTGTAGTTGCTATGAAATCAAAAAGTTTTACACAAGCTTCATTCCTTGCCAAATTGTACCAGAACCCCAAGAGATATTCCTTTGAAAATGAAAAAGCTTTGTACTATTCTATTCTATTCTATTCTTTGAAAATGACATTTACCAAACAAATAAAAAGAATATTTTATTCTTGTTGGTTTCTGACATTGAATTTGACCGTTATAGGAGCTGTTAGTCCTGATATAAAATAATAATTTTTAATGTTTTATTTTTCTGAGGTTGAACGTGACAGGTATAGGCTGTTCTATTGGTCTAATTCCAGTCACTCTCACAAGAAAAGTGACACGTATTGACCTAAATTTTGTGGAGATTTTTTTTTCCTAACTCAATAATTTTTTGTTTTTTTGTGCCAATGTGACTGACTGCATGCACATTTACCGCGATGGGCAAAGCTTTGCAGCTGCTTCGTGATCGTGCTGAGGACTTTGATTTCGTCTTAAGTAGAATCGCATATGTTTAAAAAAAGGAGGGTTACCGGATTAATTTTCAATAGTTACTTTCCTCAGCTCTGTTAATATTTTATATACTACGAAATCGTTGTTTCTGTGGCCAATTGTTTTAAATGTTTAAGCTCAAAATCCCCTTCAAATCACTTGTGCTGATGCAGTTTTGTCATGGCCATAACTTGCTGGAAAGCATATGTAGTTTTCAGACTGACAAAATATAGTTTTCTCATTACATTTTACCCGCATTTACACAATCATAAGCAGCTAATCCTTGGGAGTTTGAAGAGATGAACTTTGAGAGTTCTAGGACCTAATACTTCTAACTCTAATTTATCTCCAATTTTAAGATGGTGATCTTTTTTAAAATCACTCCATCCAGCACAAAAGCCTCCTCTCCCTGTCCAACGCAACTCATGGCTGCATCCATCTAGGCAAGAAAATGTCACATAATCACCACATTCCAGACCTGGCATGTGCTTCCTGATAAATTCTGTGCCAAAGTTCTGTTATAAAACGAAAAACAATGTTAGAAATGTTCAGAAACTTTATCATATCAAGTATGTATGACTTAGAACTTCGTCCTTGAGATGGAGACTATTGTTACTTACAAGTTCTTTATCAAACCTATATTTTGTCACCGCCACATGAATAGATGGTTTTCTCAGATTTTTACTGTAATGTTGAGCCTCCTTATGCTTGAATGGCTTTGCAAAAAGTTCTGCAGCAGCTTTCTTCTCAGCATAGGTGTTGCATTGGTAGATATAAAAGGTGATGGAATTTTGGCCTGTTAATTCCAACAGTGCCATATCACCTAGTTTGATACCATGCATACGAGCAAATTGGCGCCAACCGATACCGAGACCTTTGTATGTAGAAGTAGATAACCACCTAATCTGTTTGCTCTTGCCACCAAAAACTGTTATGTCCACCATGCTGCCATGTTGTGCAGAAATATAGGCTGAAAACCTCCTTGGAAGCTCCTGAAAAGACCAAGTCTTTCTTAATTAACCAAGATGCATAATAAAATGGCACAAGAAAACCTACAAGATGCATAATAAAATGGCACAAAAAAACCTACACATTTGCTCTTCAGTTTGGTTGCTGTGAACTCCATGATATCACTTGGATTCTTAAGTCTTTCCTTTGCTGCTTCTATTTCGTGTCTTATTTCCTCCAGTGTTCTATCCCTGCCAACTTTAGAGCATGGCATTTTTCTTAAAACATTCTTTTCTATATTCATAGCCACGCTGTTGGTAGAACAATCTGTATGTTTAACCTTCTTCTGAAACTTGGCAGAATCTGAAAGACGTTTGGTCTTCATCTTCTGGAGTTTGGCATCAACACTTTTGGCAGAAAACATATTCTGCATCCTTTTGGTCTCTATTATTTCAATTTCAAGAAGCAACTCAGGACATTGGAAAAGCTTGCAGAAAAGAATGTCTCCTTTTTCTATGCCATTCTCCGCTTTCAATTTCCTCCATCCATCTGCAAGGTATATTTTGTGATGCCGTTTAATAACATAAACACTATATTGCGCACCGTTTGGGCCTTGAATAAATAGAGAGCCACTGCAGAGATGCTGCTTCACGCTGTCAAATGGAAGTTCCTACACAATTACAGAGATTTTAAGTAGCAGGTTGGCATGAAATGAAGCAGATTGGCACCAAAGGAAAGCTGAAGTATAAAAAGGATGAAACGGGAACTCATAACTTAGATTACCAAGCAAGGTTCGGGCCCAACTGCAGCTGCAAAATGTTGTAGCATTCTTCTCGCCATTTTGCCCACAATTCTAAAACTGAAATTTTGTTTTAAATATCAAGCCGCCATCATTCTTTTCAGCATCAACACTAATTGCTATTTAAAGAGGTCGTCTTAGATTTATGATGGAAAATACTGTAAAAACAGGCCTTTGGTTTTCCTTGGCAAGGGCAAAAAAAAAAGTTTTGAGAAAGTTTCACTTTTTGCCCTCCCTATGAGGAAAAACAAATTTCATGACATTTTAAAATCCTATCAATCCGAAAAGGGAAATGTTAATAAAGTATATGTTGTAAACGTGAAAATGGGATGTCTAAAATGAAATTGGTGATACACTACTTCCCTTTGCAAAAAGTCTCATATATCTTTTATAATCAACTAGAAAAAATCCCCAGCGTTGTTGGGCTTTTTGTTAGACATGAGTTCAAAATCTAATAAGCATGGTAGATTTAAATTCACATCTAGCCAGGAAAATGTTGGGTCCATGTTAAAACCTAATAAACAAGGTGGATTTAAATTAAACACATCTAGCCATGGAAATGTTGGGTCCATGTTAAAAGAGGAATGAATATCAATACTGGCTTGAAAGAACTTATGGAATATGTGTGCCATTGATGCGCATAGATAATCAATTTTTTTGTTAACTAAAGTTTGTAGCAAACCATTTCCTTTGTAACATTTTACATTTTTTTTTTCTCACATGTATATTTTCCTCTATATTTTCTCACCGTATAGGGACCATCAAATGTGCACCCAGGCTGCTTCATCTTGCTTTAAAAATGACTCTCGAATGATTCCTGGTCTTTAGTCTTTACATACAATAGCATGTTTAAGGCATTTCCTTTAATTAACCACAAAGAAATAGCCAAAGGCTCTTAGTAATATTTCTAGACCCATGGTGTCAGCAAACATATAAAAAAAGCCGATATTTTTACGCAAAAAAAAAAAGCTTTAGTACTTGCACTGAAGATCACTGATGAAGAGGAGGCACTCTGGGGAATTCCAGAAGTTTCACCGGGGTAGCACATCAAAGCTTTGCCAAGTTTTCTCTTCAAGTTTTCCTTTTGCGTTAGTTTTTTACCCAATCATGCACAGATTCGATGCTCTTTGTTTTTCGTAAACCACAATCACTTAATTCAAATTATACCCAGTTGAATTTAGATAACTTGTTCAAATATAGCATGTAAATCGCACGGGCAACCTGTTTGCACTGAGAATGTTGTAACTCTAAGGGAGAAAAGCTGAAAATACCTTGTGTTATGCAAGGATGATAACAAATCTGAAAATAGTGAAGTGTGGCCACTGCACAGGTATAATAATCAAAGGAAGATTAACATGTTAAGGTGCAGTTTGCAATATCAACTCAACAAGTAATTTCCTAAATATTGAGAGTAGTAGCAACATAACAACATTACAGTTTTAATATAACAGGTAGAAACATAATAGCATTACAATGCTCAAGTATCAAATAGCCTCGTCTTCATCATTAGATGACTCGGTTGTCGCATCATTATCGGTGTCTTCCATTGCATCTGATTGTGACTCTGCTGCGGAATCCTCATTTAACAACTCATGTTCAAAGTTTTCCTCCTCATAATTCTCACTAATTAGTTCATTGTTATTATTGTCATCATCAACAAAATTCCCTGATCCTGATGCAGCAGAAGCTCTAGTTGTTATAGTTCTCCTTGTTGTGCTACGCCTTCCTCCATGACCACGTCCACGACCACGTCCACGCCTACTTGCATGCAAATCATTACTAGCTTGTGTAGCGGCTGCCCTAGATCTGCTTCTTGTAATCCGTCCAATACTCATTGCTGCTGCATCCATAAAATAAGCTTGAGCTACTTGTGCATCAATATCAACTGCTTATGCAGGTAATTCAGGGGTCTTTTCAATATCAATGTCATCTGGATTAACCTATTAAAAAGTAAAATATTTCAGCTAGCCATGGACCATCAACAGTTATTTCTACACCAGTAGAATCAATTGATTTCAGATACATAGTTCCATAACAACAAGATACCAAAATGTTTACCAGCCCACGTTTGCTTGTGTCCACCCATCCGTCCGAAAGGATTGTAACACCATATTTTGGCAAGTGCTTTGACATTTTGAACTTTGTGTTCCACATTTAAAAATTCCTTGCGCAAATATTTTCCTCTCAAATCATGATAAGAAATACCACTATATTTCTCCCCTATTTCTGAAAAAGCTGCCAACATGTTTCTCCAACAAGACATCCTCAAAAGATTGAATGAGAGATTAGCTTCAACGATGCACCTTACCATCATAGAGTTTGCATTCTCTTTCTTGATCATAATGGCAGCGTTTGACGCCTTCGATCCCTTCTTGAATGTGCTTTGGCTGAGACTCAACTTCATAGGTTGTGGAATGGAAAACTCATGAGAAGTGGCTGCACTAGATGAGGCCCGTGGCTGAAATCCAATACCGGCGGACGAATCCACCAGTCCAACACCATCAATAACATCCTCATCATCGTCATTAATAGGAATGTTCTCCGCTTCTCTAGAACGCTTGCTTCTCGAACCCAAGCCTCCTGCTAATTCATGTGCCGCTGCATAGGCTTCTGGAGTTACTTGTGTGCATGCTTCTGTGCCATAACCAGATATTCCACCAAGGTGAGCTACAAGACGTGTTCTTGTGCCCCCGCAATGTTCATCACAGAATATGCAATCCCAAGTATAAACTCCAGATGAATTTGTATTTTTCTTATTCTTGGTGTACTTATCCCATATCGTACGTTTTTTACGAGCCATGAATACTCTGCCTCAGCTGTAACCTGCATGCAATATTTACAGCTATAATGAAAATCAACAGAACAGCCAAACCGCAATAAATTAAATATTGCATAGATATAACATAAAGCAAGGAGTTACTCAAAAAGGTTTATGAAAGACACTGATTTTTTGAGCATATCATTAACAGAATTGTTTACCTACAGTAATGCATAAATAAATGAAGACGATACTGGAGGAAAACTTACAAATGAATCTGCTTTCGAGTTACAAATGAATCTGAAACTTACAAAGGAAGGAAACTTACAAAGGAAGGCTGATTTCTGCTTCTAGTATCCAAGCTTTTAGAAATGAACGGGTCCGTTACTTGCTTTCATGTGTGTAAATGGTCGGCTGCTGGTCGTGAGGTAACAGGTCGATTCATATGCCCATCTGTTCTAGCTGAAATCGATTCTAGCTGATCTGTCGCTGTGATTTACCTTAGTTAACTCCAGCAGAGCCTAATGTGGCATTACAAGTCTCAGAAGACTCCCGGATATGCAAAATTGGCAGCCATGGCGCCATGCCTTCAATGGCCAACCCTAACGTGAGAAAAATGAGGGAAAAAAATGGAGGTAAAAAAAATGACCTATGTAAATTCGTAGCGTACGTTTAGCAAACGTACGGGATTTTTATAAAGGTTTTTAAGAATAAGAAACACGATTTTTAACCACCTTGGGACAACCAAAATATTGAAGGCATGAATGACCTGGTGACAAAGCAAGTACTTGAGCAAATTTGAATGAAGTTAGTACCCTTTTCATGCTCAATTGGATGGGATGTCCTTGTTCTCGGTTCGCGAGTCAAGAACCTCGCGAACATTACTAATTGTTGTCGTTTATTATTTCAGGGGATTTAGTTTAGTGGGGCGTGGTTCACCATCATCAGAGTCACACTCAGAGGCTACTGAACATTGCTCGCCTTCCCCGTTTCCACTCCATAAGGATTCTTTGCACAATAAGATTTAGTTACAAGTCAAGAAGCAGGTGCATAAAATGGATAATCCATAAAATGGATAACAGGTTAGTCCATAAAATGGATAATCGGATTTCAGAGCTCTGCCCTTTATGCCAGCAAAGGGTTGAGAGTATTGAGCATTGTTTTTTCTTGTGTGAGAGGCTTCGGCAGGCATGGTCTTGGTTGTTGACCCTTTTTGGCACGTCTCGATCTAGCCAGCAAATTTTGCTTGCTATCTATCCTGATGCTTGGCCCAAACAACGGAAACGAGCTTTTCATCTCGCATCTACCGGCTTTTATGGTCAATCTGGAAGAGAAGGAGGTTGTTTATCTTTAAGGGCATAGATCTGCGGATGAGGTTGTTCTTCAATTGGGCAAGATAAAATTGTTATGGCTTACAATTGTTCTTCTCTTGATCAAGAGAAGAAAGTCGCGATCCGCATACTTACCTTGATTCATTCTTTTTGCATAGGCGGTGGTTGTGCTCAGTTGGATCGGTTTGTCCACTTTGGGGTTATAATCTGCCTTTGCATTTATGTTGCTCGGGTTTCTAGTTGGTGAATAAAGCTTGGCGTCCTTCAAAAAAAAAAAAAAAAAAGGGTGCATAACAAGATTTTGGTGCAAATAAAGCGCAACATCACGATCAGATTCAGGTGCAAAATAAAGCAGGAAAAAAAATAAAAATCCCAACTTTGAATCCCGAACAGAAAATCTACTAGGAGCTAAACTCAAATCGGGATCCAGAGATGCCTATAAAACTTGCAATATTTGATGTCAATGGAGTTCTAGCTATGGTGTACCAAGATGATGATGTCCCTGCGCTCATTATGGTGACAAAAACATGGATTAAGCTAGCTTATCCTCGGTCCCAAGTGAAAGCTATTATTTATTGGTGCATTGATCGAGGTTTGAAGTGGCCATCTAAAGTTCGATGGCAAAGAGAATATTGTGAATCGCGCCTCTCATACTTGGGTTCTTTGGCTTTGAGGTTTAAGTTTATGGAGCAATGAAAAGATGTGACCACATGAAAGATCTTGATTAGAGCCATCACAAAAGGCAAAGCTATTGTGATGAAGAAGCTCGAAAAGAGTTTATGAACTCCACTAAGAATTCAACAAGCACAACACTATTATCATAGATGTCACTCCTACAAGTGTTATCGCAAGTCTAATAATACGAGGTTCATGACAAATTATTGCTAAAACCTATTCATCCGATGAGTTTAAAGTAGATAAATGGTTAACTTATGCTCTTCCTGTTCATTTGTTGCTTTTCGATTCTTGTGGCGGATGTACTCATGAACTGTCACGAGGCACAAGGAGGTTGATGACACGCGACAACAAAGGGTCAATTATCGGCGCCCCGCCACGTGACCCGACGTGACCTGGGCTATCGCTAGAGACACGCCGCGGCATACGGGACGCGTGTCTGAGGTGACCTAGATGTCCAAAGAGTGACTGCGGTGTGACATTGTTTATAAATATATATAAACAAGAAATTTAATGCGCCCTACGGCGCATTGTTTTGATTTTAGCATTGTTCTTTACGGTGACCAACGATTCTCTTGAGATTCTCTTGTGATTCCTCTATATTCTTCAACATTCTATGTATTATATTTAGCATTCATGAAGATTCCCTAGGTTCTCTTAGAAATTTCTATTTTGATTGAGGTGCTTACCCATGAGCATTTAAAACCTTCTAAAATAATCTATTTTGGATCATTGCAACATTTTTAAAATATTTTCTATTTTTAGACCGAGGTGCTTGCCCCCGAGCATCTAGAATATTTTTTTTTTTCAAGATTTATATTGTACACCTTTATTATGAAAACATTTTAGAACATTCTATTGTGGCTCTTTTGCAAAATCTTAAAAAACTCTAAAATTTATCAAGATTTTCTTAAATTCCTTAGATATTATGAAGATTCCCTTAGATTCAATTAGATTTTAAGAGATTCCGTTAGACTTGTATATTTTCCTAGACTCTCTTACAATTTATGAGATTTCCTTATATTCCCTTTAATTTTCACGGATTCCCTTACATTCTAGAAATTTCTAGAACATTTTACAACTTTTCTGGAATATTTTGGAAACTTTCAAAACATCCTAGAATATTATAGTCTATTTTATCTTAATTAGAAATATTACCACCTTAAGTATATTTGAAACATAAATTCTTCATAGAATTAATGCTTGGTCTAGTGGTTAGAGTGGGGGTTTGGGAGGTTGAGGACCGGGTTGAATCCCCAATAACATAAAAATTTTAAAAGCCTTTCCTTAAGCAAGCGAGCATTCAATATGAGCCTTAGGATCTTAGACTCGATCAGCGATCAAGATCTCACCATATGAAAGCAATATGAGCCGTGGGATCTATTACATATAATTCCCAAAGCCACGTGGACCGTGGGATGTGTCCCTCAATCCGGATGGCAGGAGCATGGTACACCTATTATATATATCTTAAACTCCCCGCCATCCACAGGGCGTGGGATCGTCCCAAACCCTGCGTGAGATCATCCGGATCTCAAGCCGGACGATGGGATAAGCCCGCGAAACATAAGAACATATATAGGTCGGATAATATTTAATATTAATTAAATTTAGTAAATTAAAAAAAGAAAAAATTAGAAAAAATGATTAAAATAAGTGGAAACAATTGAAAAAAAAAAAATAGTAATTTGGCTTAATATTTTTCGTTATTTACCATAGACATTTTGGGATGATGTTTGGCCCCACCATAGAGTTTAGCTAAAGCATGAGAAAGTTTTGGGATTAATAGCAAGTTTAGCTAAAGTCATTAGGTAATAAGAAATATCGTTAGTAATTTATTCCACAGTTACTGCGGGATCATAGTTATTTACAATATCATGTATAAGAGGCAAAAGCGGATCGCTTTTTTAATTGAAAATGGTGTATTGTACTTATATATTTTAAATAATCACAAAAGACTTCGTATAGGGGTAGCCTAGAGTATTCAAAATAGGCTTCACAAGCTAATCTGGGTCTCATACTTTATGGAGTAGTCATCCGATTAAGTGGTCAATGGCCTCTCTTTTGGGATCCATCAAGCCGAGGTTGGATGGCTCTCCAAACTTTGACACCCTCATTGGCCCATCCCATGTCATCGGCTAAGGCTTGATTCATGTGCCCACTGCTTCATGTATCTCCTTCTTCGTTTAAGCTTCGCCCATTCATGTTGTCATTGGGATCCCAAACCCTTCAAGTCTGGTGATTCATGTCCTCGTTAAGCCCTCTTGAACCATGTGAGTCTATTCTTTGCACTACCTTTTAACCTGGGAAGTAATGAGAATGAGCAACTTTAAATACTGCAATCAAAGAAGTGTCTGATGCCTAATAAACATATTTACCTGTTGAAATCTCCCTCCAAGTTCCTTGCACCAGAAAAGTCTATCCATGGCATATCTTGATAGTCAAAGCCAAAGTCAACACACTGTCGATGGGGGTAAGAAATGAAAATTCTAGGGGAAGCTGCCTAACCGGTGCCGGTGTAAAAGAGGCAAAGTAGCTTGCACTTGTTCTCTCTCAGCGGGAGACATTTATTGCACTGAAGGCGGAGAGCCACAAAAACTACAAATATGACGCAAAAAACAAGCCATTTATCTGAAAAGAAAAAAAAAAAGGAAAAAAAAAAACTTTTATTACCCAAACTTGTTGTTGTTGTGACAGTGGAGGATGGGTACACGAAACTGTCGGCACCATTGTCCCTACCTCTTGGAATCATCCTCTTGTTTCCTCTAAACTCATCTCTTTCCTCTACCGAAAAACTCCATGCATAAACCTACATACCTAATTAGAGGTAAAAGCGTATAAATAAAATATACTTACCTTCACCTTTGCCATCCTCCTTAGGAGTGCTCTTACAATTAATCGGAGATAATTATAATAGGATATACCACCTAGGTGAAATTATGGGAGAAACATTTGATAAGTATAAACTATTGGAAATAATAATATATGATGAATTGCAGATTACATGTTCAAGTACTTACAAAATGTATAGGATTAATTCGCTCATCGGTTTGCATATGCCTATCGGGTTGAGATACATTTCACATGTTTGATTGATAAGTATGTGCCTAATTTCCCTAAGCATCTCTGTCCCTTCAGGGTCATATACAAAAAACCATAAAATTTTTAAACTAAATGCAACATGATAAGACAATCTCAAACATGTATGCAAACCATAATCATTGCTTATAACACCTTTGAAACCCAATGTTCAATGCCTAGCACCCTATATTGCAGCTAATACCTAGCAAAGTTTTGACTTCATATAATCAAGCGCATATGTCACCCTCAAATCCTAAGGTTAACCATCCACCCTAAAAAAAAAGTTCTCGCCCATATCATTGATCACTCTTAGTTATTAAGACTTAACCTTTTGAACTTAAAACTTTGATGCCCCTAGATTCCAATGGTACTCTTGTTCAACCTTAATTCTAATGCAATATTAGGTTTTAAAATGCTCTCTCATAACTCGAGTTTCATAGCCTTAGTCCTTCCAAATGGCATTTAGAGATGGACCAATGAAAACGATTATAAAAACACAACGTGCAAGAAGTAAATGCAACATCGACAACCATAAATCATATGCAAACCATAATCATGAAGACCTAAACCCCAATGTTCAGCTTGATAGAAAATACCCTATGACAACTAATACCTTATCGATTATATGGTTTCATATAATCAAATTGCAAAAGGAAGCGACATCAATCGTGCATCTCTCTCTCTCCCTCCCTATCTCCCTCCCTCCCTCCATCTCTCTTAGGTTGGCCACATGCTTGCCAAAATACCCATCTCTCGTCCTATACGACTCCTATCAGAATTGTACGTATTTTTTTGGGAGGAGAGGAGAGAAGGCTGTCTCTCGAGGTCTAACAGCATCCGTTAGGCCTCAAATTTTGGTTTCCCACCGGAGAACTACTCCATCGAATCATTCCGGTAGGGCAAGTTTTTGTGGGATAATTCCCCTCCAATTTTGAATCAGCCTCCAAAATGTGGGATATTTCTTCCCCTGTTCATGCTGGTAGGTAAGCTTTGTGGGATATTTAAGTTTCTTTGTGTCCTTTACATAGGGTTCCATTTGCCGGCCGTTCTATCATGGATCCAGTGATTCTCGGAATGATTGCCATGTTGTTGCATGCTCTTACCATTAGAGGTAATTTGAGATCTCCTTTTGTCCCCATAAGAATCCTCCAATAGAATGACTACTCTACATCAAACTGCAATTAATGCAGCATTAACAACTTCATTCTTTGTCGTTTTTTCCCTATAACTTTTGATCTACTCATGAAAATCTTTGGCGTTTGTTGCATTAGATCTGAGAATGAAAAGATCTTTCAAGTGATATATATGGTTATGATGTATTTCAATACAAAATACATATGTGTTAACCTTAAAAAATATGGTTTTTGTTCTTTTCTTATATATTTACATCCCAAAAAGATATAATAATGTGTTGTCATTAGAAAGATCTTGAGGAGGCGAATCCATTGCCACAAATAGTGTTGAATCCGGGTTTTTGATCAAAAGTTATAGTAGAAAAATGACCTTTGCAAAAGTTAGTTAGAAGCGCATTAATTCTAGCGCCACATAATACTAGAATAAAATACTGCTTGGAGCTCTTCTCTTATTGGACAGTTTAAAAAGCTGATGTGGCTTTTTAAGCATCCCTTAATGGGACAAAATGAGATCTCAAATTACCTCTAATGAATCGGATTCGCATTCCAAAGGTTCTGTTTGCAGCTTCTTGAGCTAAATGAGCTTGAAGACCCAATGAATCAATCTGCAATATCTTCATCAATCTGCAATCTGGACTTCTTTCTGCCAGTTGGTTTTCCACAAACTCCAGGTTGATTGCATGCTGCAGATCTAGGGCTGGAGGAATCTGTGTTGTTACCTGTGGGAGTTCGACTGTTTGGCATTTCATGCATTCTTGGGCTACCTGAATTATCTATGTTGACATTGACATTGGGAATGTCTTCAGTACTCTCAAAGTGGTCATCGAAAGTAGCAACAGATCCAACTGTCTCAAAGAAACTGTCAGAAAAAATAGTGTGCAAATCTGCAACCTCAAAAGCTTCATTTCCGAAATCCCCATCATCACCAGCCCCTGGAATGGGGTTATCAGATGTCACTCCATATTTTACTTCTTCCATTCTTTCATACCACTGCCAGCTTGAAGGCTCTGAACCCGTTTGACTAGAAGCCTCTTTCTCATCCTTGAATTTTGCATGTAGTTTATCCCATTTGTTCTTCAGTTGCCTAACTTCTACTAGTCCATCAACAATTGGTTGTAATTTCACAAGAATTTCTCTCCTTTGTGAATTAGAAAGATTGAGGCCATTAGTAACGGTTTCATTTCATTGAGAAGATTCGGAAGGTGGAAACACCCATCACACATCCATTGGATTGGAGCCTTCCTATTCTTTGTGTCAATTTGCTTGGGATTTTCTTTTTCTTGAACAACAAGAGCCATTGAATTATCGGGCTGAGAAGAATCACTCACAGTACTGGGAGGTGCTTGGATTTCGCTAAAAACTCGCTTGCATCTCCTTTCCTTTGGCTCTTTTGCTGTTACAATTGGCTCAGAATTTGTCTCCAAATCCACATTCATTGAAATCTGCCCTGTCATCTTTCGTGTCTTCCTTGGAGCCATTTTCTCAATGCGAGGAGGCACAAAGGGTTTGCTGCTTGATGGCAAGGCAGATCTAGTTGCCTTAGACATTGGAGTCTATAGAAATCAAGCTAATCAACCAAGAAACAATACCTGCCGGGCTAGAATTTGATAACAGAACAATGTAAGATCGAATTCAAATGAATTAACAAGGATTGAAAGGGCTGAGAAATACCTCTAGACTGGAAATCAATAGCGCGGATGGAAGAATTAAGGGGAATTCAAGGAATTGTACGGCATTGAAGACCAAGAAACAGGGGAAAATGGCGCCCCTGAATTTCGATGAGGGAAAGTTTTCAGTCATGAAATTCAGGCGACATAATTTTAGGGGGTTGTTAAGTTAGTGGTTAATGGAAGCGGCTCTAATGGCTGTTGAGGCGAATCATCTCTCAAGGTGAGAGTTGAGTTTTTCCACTCACCATCTCTCATTATCTCTCACCTCTCTATTCTCTCTCACCTACTCTAAGTCAACATGTGGCCAAGGCATCTCTCTCTCTCTCTCTCTCTCTCTCTCTCTCTCTCTCTCTCTCTCTCTCTCTCTCTCTCTCTCTCTCTCTCCTCCTCCTTATCCTTGATGATGTTGGCGGTTCCGGACATGATGCCACTTGAAATGAAAGCTATATATTGCACATTAAAATATGTGGCAAAGGTCATTGAGATGGAAAATGATAGGCTCCAAGAGATTAGCTATGGAACAAAGCAAGGTAAAAGGCTGGTATGCGGAACCTACAGAAATGGCTTGGGAAATGGGGCATGTCAATTGATAGTGTACCCAATGATCAAAGCGATATTACGAATGGGTGAAAATTAATGTGCAACATAAAATGTGGAGTAATCCTGGAACAAAGATGAGCTTTTACAAGAAGGTAGTTAATCCCAATTTATGTGCAGCGCCCCACCTTGCAGGCAAAGTCTCATACAAGAAAAGGCATATGATATGCAGATTAAGGCTAAGTTCTCATCATTTGGGGGAGTAGAGGTTGGAAGATGGGGAATCTTCAAGATCTGAGGCATACATCACCCGTATGTGGAGATGATGAGATAGAGGATGAGAATCATTTGGTATTA
Organism: Isoetes taiwanensis; assembly: GCA_021234155.1. Classification (NCBI taxonomy): domain Eukaryota; kingdom Viridiplantae; phylum Streptophyta; class Lycopodiopsida; order Isoetales; family Isoetaceae; genus Isoetes; species Isoetes taiwanensis. The sequence goes on from JAJEKV010000060.1 coordinate 8,269,100, forward strand.
CATTGTCCTGCTTACCAGAATCTTAGAGATCTCTATAGTATTCCAGATAATATCTCTTTGCATGATTTCTTTGGAAAACCGGTCCACACTATTGGAAATTTCTTAACAGATGTGATGAAGATGAGAGAATTATCCATTAAAATTATAGGCAAGCTGTTGGGCGACTATGAAAAAAGAAGCGAGCCTAATGATGCCCCACTTGAGGGCATATTAGATGATATATGATTGAGCAATATTGTGCGTAGAATGTCTTTGTCTTCTAGACCTGATAGTCTCATAGACATAATAAACATTCTTCTTCTTCTTCTTCTTCTTGCTCTCTCTCTCTCTCTCTCTCTCTCTCTCTCTCTCTCTCTCTCTCTCTCTCTCTCTCTCTCTCTCTCTCTCTCTCTCTCTCTCTCTCTCTCTCTCTCTCTCTCTCTCTCTCTCTCTCTCTCTCTCTCTCTCTCTCTAAGGGGGCGGGCACCCGGTACCTCCCACAAATGGTGTTAGTCACGTGCCTCACATGCAGGGACTATTCATGCATCTGACGGATCGGGTCAAGGCCAGGGGATCCCTGTCGGTAGCCAGGTCAGTGGAGTCAAAGGCTCCCGTGAAAGACCAAGCGGACCCACCTTGACTAAGACCCACGCTGGCGTCAACAAAAGCGGCCTTTCGGACAAGTGGCGGACGTCCTTGCGTCGGCGTCGGCGTGATTCGGGCTTTTCAAAGGCACCCGGCATTCACACCAAATCGGGCCTTCTTCGAGGGAGTCGGCACGAAATCAATCGAGGTGTCTATATTGGGCCAAAACCCATTGTACTATATATATGAGTAGAGCTAGCACATGAGTTTTGAGTCTTGTCTCATTTTGGGTTTTCTCGATTTGAGAGCTCATGTATCTTCATTGACATCAAGGAAGCTTATCATTGTGATCTCATTGTTCTCTTTTGTTTTCTTTTCCCTTTCCTTTGTTTTTCTTGCAAATCCCGTGACATAGGTCCCGGTTGTTCTCTGTTTAGATCCAAGGGTCCTCCGCAGGGTTTGTCTTGCGCGAAGTTCAGAACCCACCCCAAACAAAGTCGCATTTGCCGGGTCGATCTTTCTTTTCTTTCCATCATGTAATGCTTTCGAGGTTTCACTCTGAAGAACTTCTTTGCCAAGCGGCCTCGGCCGGGCGCCATCAGCGGCGAGGTTGTTGGGATATGTATGATTCTGCTTATGACATTGAGGGTGGTCGTCTCGGCTCGCGAGCTCGGTCGGCACCTCCTACCCTTAGATGCTCATTCGTGACCGGGGTCTCCCCACGTATTGTCGTCATTGCTCACAACCGCAATCTCCACAACATACCCCTTTCAGCCCGCGCCTCACTATTTCCGGACTCACAGCCCGGCACCTATATCACTATTCCTTGGGGCCACACACCTCTTCCGTCACAACCTTCTTCACCTCCTGTTTGGAATGGGCTACCATCATGTCACCTTTGGCCCTTCCCTCGTTCATGGCATTCCAACTTCTCCATCTTTTCAGCATGCTCTTCCCGTTTTATCAAACCACGGATCTCAAAGCCCAATGAGGGCGGCTCTCAGGCCCTTCCCCACGGATGCTACTTTTTATGGACCACCAGGTTTTTCAGTCCCACCCCTTGCACTCGGTCTGAGCGCATTACCACCTCTATATGCTTCTACATATCCTCAATCAAATCCACATCTATGCTCAAGTTCCGCCTTCATCTCCTACTCATAATTTGAAGTGACTTATCCCACTTTTGGCAACACTAAAGGCAAACCTGCGGATCAAAGTGCCCGGCACACATGGAGAATTTGAAGCCTTGGCCATTCCCTTACGAGCGGTCATGCGCAGCCACAACTCAAATTTCATATCTTTTTAAACCCACTTTCGGAGGCCCCTCATCGATGGTTAATGGCCAATAAGAGTCACTTGGAAACAAAGTTGGCAAGAAATGAAAACTGCCTTTCTGTCTCATTATGGCACCACGGACGATGATCAGTTACTCCTTAAGCAACTCAATGACCTTCAACAAGAGCCCACGGAGTCCGCCCGGGATTTTGCGGACCGTCTTCACATTCTTGTCAGGTAAACTCGAGGAGTACCCCACGCAGTGCGGATCCTCGTGTTTTTGCTGCGGGGCCTTCCTCCGGCCATTAAGCCTCATGACCGAATACACCGTCCCAAGTCTGGAGCAGGCCATTGAACCGGGTCAATCACTTTCGGTCAATGTTTCTTCTCGGGTGTTGCTCTGCGAGAACTCCCTTTCATGCCCCGTCATGGTTCCTCGAACTCTGTTCAACCTCGGCAAGCAAATCCACAGCGCTCACATCTGGTGTACTATTTGTAAATATCAAGGTCATCGGCAAATGAATACAACGCCTCAATGGACCTCCTCATTTGTAAAAGATGTAATATGTGCAATCATGCCCACGGAAAAATGCACCGCGATCTCATCCTACACCTTTTTTTCGTAATAAAATGGTCTTTCAAGTCGGACCACCCCTCAACAATAGGCTGTCATATCAGCCTCAAAGAATATCCAACTCAACAACAGCCGCCAGCCAACATCAACAGTAATTTCAAAAAATTGCGAGGACAAGGCAACCGTCCTCCCTTTGATCCTTCAAAAGCTCAATGTTATCATTGTCATGAATGGGGTCACACCACTCGGGCGTGTCCTCAAGCGCCTCAAGTTCAAGTTCAACTTCGAGGTTGAATCAATCGGAAACTACGTAAAGCTCCCACGGCTTATCAACTCTCGGGTGGCCAATGAGAAAATGGGGCCCTCGTCTGTTTTTGAGAAAGCCTCCTCGGCCGCCTCAACAACGGCCCTCGGCAAGGCTGCGTCTACTTCAATCCTATGGATCAACAAGCTCGGGAGGAGATTTATCGGGCTCTCAACCCTCATCCCAACAGTCCAATTGGGTTGGTCTTGTCTCGCGTCACACACGGGCTTCACGCCCTTTGACCATCATTCCTCATGACACACAACCTGCTTTTGCTGTGGAAACTGTCCCTCATGACGATGAAAAAAAAGTTCACTTCGCACCTGGTCTTGATAAACTTATGCCTCACGTCATGCCTAAAGTGAGACAAAGTATTCTGAAACTCATGCAGGCTGCGGAAGGTCGCTCATTGGCAAATGTTCATGCCACCACGAGCTCTCAGCGGCGTCGAGCCTACCGATCATCATCCACCAATGCACGCTCTCAGCCATATCCAAATATTGCTGCTGAGGTCGAGCTTCTCAAAGAAGTTTCAGCTTCTTTACCACAGTCCCCAGCTCCGTTGGACCCTGCGGACCCCTTTTCCCATGTTCCCTTGGAACTTCAGGAAGAACTTGCAAAGATCAAGATTCCTTTGAGCCTGGCCACTATTTTGAAACTCATCCCACTCTCAAAGATCGGTTACCTCTTCCCACGGTTACGGTTGGAGTTGTTGCGACTTCAACACCACCCTGTGCATGCCACGGTTGGGCAATCAACATATATCAATCATGTCCAAATTGATGGTGGTAGTGCCGTCAATCTCATTACCGATAAACTTCGGGAAGCAATTGGGCATTAAACAATTATATACCGTATGCCCCTTATGACATCAAATTGGCAAATGGCCATATCCGCGCGCCCTCAAAGGCGTCACTCCTCTTCTCCACATCAGCATTGGTGATCTCAAATTCCCCTTGGAATTTGGTGTTTGAAAAGCGAGGAGAAGATCCTAGTGATTATGAAATGCTGGTTGGGCGACCTTTTCTCCGCCCAGGGGCTAAGAGTATTCATTCTTGGGCCCGCGGACCAACTTGTTATCACCGATGGCCATCTCAATGCCACAATGGATGCAGAAATCGGCCAATTGATCTGCAATCGAGAATGTTTGAACCTTCCATCTCCCAACCCCGACCTCTGAAGAAGCCCAAAATATTTATCATGTTCAAGCTCCTCCAGTAGGTCTACCTCTCCTCTTACCCCGGTATCTTTGATCCACAGGGGTGACATGGCCTTCGATCGGGACCAGGCCGTGGCGGCTCTCTTGGACCCTTACCTAGCTTCCCGCAATCGCATTCCACGTCTTGATCATTTTTCTGATCCACTTCCTTCCTCCGAGACAGTTGATGTTCATACCGTCATGAAGCAACCCTTGCTTGATGGCGCCGGCCAGCCTCTTTTCTTCCACGGCGCAACACGCCGCTTCCTCCTCGCCATGCCAGACCTCACGCTCATCACGTTCCGAGGACCGGAGGTTGTTCCTCACATTCAAACTCCGAGGTGGAAGTCGTGGACATTGGAAACAATCAACCCGGTCCGGCTTAGGCGCTAAACTTCCACCCGACCTATAAAGCACGCTACCGTGTGATTGCGTTCAAGAAATTCAAACATATTTTTTAAACTTGGAGCTACAAAGACCTTCGGGTATCAAAAAGAATTGGGGAACTCACCATTCCTACCAAATATGATGCAAGACCCATCTAGCAATGACAGTACAGGCTCAACCCAAATTACCGCGTGACCGAATCAAAGGCTGAAATTGACAAACTCTTGGTCGCTGGCCTGATTTATGAGGTCAAACATTACGAATGGGTGAGCCCAATCGTCATAGCTCTCAAACACAATGGTAAGATCCGCATTTGCGTGGATTCTGAAAACTCAATCAAGCCACGGGCGTGATCACTTTCGCTTCCCTTCATCGGGCCGGGTTCTTGAAGAAGTTCTTTGGTCATGAGATGTACTCTTTCATGGATGGTTTTTCCGGTACAATCAAATTTCTATCAAGCAAGAAGATCAACTCAAAACTACCTTCACCACCCGGTAAGTACTTTTTTACCTACAAGGTGGTCCCTTTTGGGTTGTCAAACTCTCCTTCAACTTTTCAGCATCATGCTCTCCGTCTTTCCGCGACTTTATGAAGGATAAACCTTTTCTTCAGATCTTTCAAGATGACTTTTTCGCCTCTGACTCCATGGATGATCACTTGGACAAATTGGAGCTTGTTTTTCAAAAATGTGATGAATCGGCATTAGTCTCAATCCCGAAGTGCACCTTCTGCGTCACCTCTCGTTACGTTGGGTCATGTGGTCGTAAGAAAGAAGGCATCACCACGATCCCGCTTAAAATCGAGTTCGCGTACTAAAAGCCTCAAGCGCTTAATATCAAAGAGACACGCTCTTTCCCGGTAAGGTAAATTACTATTTCACCTTCATTCACGGACTTGCGGCTATAGCTGACCCCATTCATAAACTCACGGTGATGAATCCACTTGGGCTTGGAATTCCCAAGCGAAGTCGCTTTTCGGCGATTGAAGCTGGCATTACTACGTGCCCCTGGTCCTTGTTCCTGCTCAATGGGACAGGCCTTTCCATGTTCATATTGATGTTTCTACCTTTGCCATTGGTGCTGTTATCTCTCAGGCCTATGATGAAACCACGGATAAACCAATCCGCTATGCCAGCCGGAAACTAAATCCTGCTGAGCGCAACTACTCTGCCACGGAACGGGAAGCCTTGGGCTTAGTCTTTTGTGTCCAACGTTTCCGACATTATTTGCTGGGAAGCCAGATCAAGTTCTTTGTTGATCATCAAGCTCTTCTTTATTTGATCAACAAAGCCACGCCCACGGGTAGAATTGCTCGTTGGGTCCTCCTTCTGCAAGAGTTCGCTCCCTTCGAAATTGTTCATAAGGCAGGCAAATCTCATGTGGTGCCTGATTATCTTTCACGCATCCACACGGATGATCCGTCCACGGGTGTTTTGGATACCTTTCCAGACGCTCAATTGTTCCTGGTCACGGCCACGCCCCATTGGTTTCACCACTTTCAGCAATATCTTCTCACTGGTGCTCTTCCTCCCGCCGATCCGACACTCTCTCCAGACAAGCTTCGCTCCCGCCACCGTCAGTTTCTCCGTGAGGTCCGTGACTATACCATGGTTGCAGGCCATTTGTACAAACGCGGCAAAGACATGGTCCTCAGACGTTGTGTCCTCCCTCACGAGGTGCCTGATATTGTTCGCCAAGCTCACGATGTACTTGGTGGTGGTCATTTTAGTGGTGACGTTACGGCACGCAAAATTCTTTTGGCAGGATACTTCTGGCCCACGCTCTTCAAAGATGCCCACGCTTATGCTCGCACGTGTGACGTCTGTCAGCGTGTGGAAAAACCCACGGCCCGTGACGCTCTTCCATTGATGCCGGTCGCCACGCCACATCCCTTCAGCAAATGGGGAATGGATTTTGTAGGGCCCATGGACCCACCGGCGCGGCACACCCGTGCCCGCTATATTTTAGTCATCACGGATTATGCTACCAAATGGGCAGAAGCTTGTGCACTTCCAGACAATACGGCTGCCAGCACAGCCAAGGTCCTCTACACGCATATCATCACGCATTTTGGTTGTCCCACGGAACTTGTTAGTGATCGTGGCGTGCATTTTGTCAACCATACCATTAAGGAGCTGACGGATTATCTTCACATCCAACACCGAAAGAGTACACCCTATTATCCTCAAGGAAAGGGCTTGGCTGAAAGTACCAACAAAACACTCATCACAGTTCTCAAGAAAATTTGTGATGCTTCACGCACAGATTGGCAGGAAAAGTTGCCTACTGTTCTTTGGGCTTACAACACTAGTTTCAAAATAGCTACGGGTCACACTCCTTTCAAACTGGTTTATGGTCAAGAAGCTCTCATGCCTTTTGAATACATTCTTCCCACTCTCCGTTTTCAACTTGCTACAGCCCATAATCCATCTGTTGCACTCAAGGAAAGGGTTTATCAATTGGAACAGTTGGATGAACTTCGGCGTGATGCTTACATTCGTGTTCTTCATGGCCACCGGTTGCAGAAATCATTGCATGACAAACGACTTAAGACAAAAACATTCAACGAAGGAGATTTGGTTCTTCTTTATGATTCCCGTTACAAAAATTTTCCGGGCAAGTTAAAGTTTCATGGCTTGGTCCTTATCAAATTGTTCAAGTAGTGCAACCCAAATAAGCCAAGCTGGCGAATTAGATGGCACCCCATTACCTACATTAGTTAATGGCTTTCGCCTCAAACAATTTCATACAACAGAAAGTGACAATCATCCACCAGATCTTTGTTCCGCACCGCACCACAACGGATAGTGATTAACAAGCGGCATCTTTATATTATAGAGGTGAAATTTTTACAAAATGTGAGCAGAGCCCATCTATTTCGCTATGGGCGTGAGCCCTATTTACAAAAACGGGCTGAGAGCCCTATCTACTAAGTCCTAAGGAGAAAAACTCCTCTACTCCGATTTGGAGCGAGGGTGATACGCAGGATGTGGTAGTAATTAAGCCCGGATCCCAAATAAGGTGAATCACCACCTCCATCCCGTTGGTAAGGGGTCGGGATGCTCAGCCATCCCGCACACCACCGGCCCATGGCAATGGCACCGCCCGAGGTCAAGCGGTCCATCTTGCATGTAATCCACTCCGGCGGTTAGACGGCATAGTGCACTTGTCGCGCGGTCCGGCAAACATCGGAAGCGCATCGGGTATCTCGGCTTCCACCCTTGTTCGTCTTATATAGCCAACCGACCTCCTGCCGACGTGGACCAATCGAAATTTAAGCCAACGTGTTACAATGCAAGGCTCTTTCTAATTCCGGAATCTTTTCCCGTAGCATATCTAGCCATGGTACCTTCTCGACACCTTCGTTTAATGATATCCCACTTGAGTTGCGGCACTAAATGCCATTCCTTCTTTTCATGCCCGTCGCACATTAATGTGTGTCCTTTAGCCAATTTGTCACATCCGATCATTCTCTTAAGTTTCATCTCCACCGTTCATTCCTTCTCCCTTTACCGCTTGGGGACTTAGCCAAAATTTTGCCCCTCAATCGCCTACTTTGCATCTCAATAGCCACTGGCATCATCAGCAGTTCTGCGGTTAAGCCCTCATCATGCCCCTTAGCCTACACTTTGGCGCCCTAAAACCTTTTTAAATATATCTGCGCCTTAGTCTTACGTTCTCAAATCTAAGCTATCTCCGAACCAAGTTCCTTACACGTTTCGGCGCTTCTTCGCCATGGCTGCACCCAAATTTCCTACATTTCAAGCTTACGCTCCAAAGGGATCGACTCTTTTTCGAAGTCATGTCTTTCTCGGCGCCCACCTTTTCGCGAGGCCCTTGTTGGTCCGAGTCGGGAAGTAGCGAATGCCGAAACTTTACAATTCTCGCAAATGGAGCTCCCTGCCCCAAATCGGAACAATTAAGCGGTTATCGCTCACATCGTCAACAGCCCTAAGGACTTGCTACGGTGGTCGATGGCACCACCATTTTGCTCACCACGACCTTTGATTTACGAGGTATTCCGTATTCCCTTGCAAAAACCTTTTGTATCTTGGGCCGCTTTACAGGACATGGGCGTCACTGATTCGTTGCTCCTTCATTATCAAGCAAACCAAAGCATCGCCTCACCAATATTGCAAAGTCACATGACACTTTTGTGAAGTTTCTGTGGCGAAATTGCTTGGTATTCTATCAAGAACACCCACATCAATAAGCCGTTCTATAATATGGTGATATCTGCTCCAATTGTGACATAGTTGACCCGCTTATTGACCCCGCTGTGGATGATCATGTACAAGTCGGCCGACGGAGATAACTCAAAGAAGAATCAGAGTATAGTGACCATTATAAGAGAGCACGGCGATAAATCTTGAGTCAAGCTCCACTATTGTTGAAAATACAAAAATATTTCTATAGTTCTTCATTATTGAAAAAGACAAAAACAAACATTGTGTTTATTGTTCTTATTATAAAAAAATACAAAAAAATATTTTTATGTAATTTCTAGTCACGTTGAAGACGCTTAGGGTTTGCCTTGCCAACAAGGATTCGAGAGCACAAAGCACGGGCGGACATCTCGGGCGTGGTCGGTTAGCTGGTGCGGATCAAGAGCACGATATCTATTTAAGGTGGCGATTTGGGAAGAAAAGGTGGCTTGCAATTCGATTCAGCCTTGAGATTTGTATGACCTGTTTCTTCAATGCTTATCTTTTGTATTCATGAATTGAAATCAATGGAAGATTTGTTGGCTCTCATTTCGTTTTATGATGCTTAACTGAGTTGTATTCATTCATTCCTTCACATGCAAGCATCCTTTGTTTTAGCAATGACGATAACTTTGTTTATGCAATGTATATTCTAAGGCAAACAAGGCAACAATGTACAATTCCTCCATGATGTCCCTTGATTCTTGTTCACTTATAAGCATACAAATAATTCTTACAGGTTTCTTATGGATGCGGAGATGACAACCACCAAGTCATTGGAAATAACTGATTATGAAACCTTTGATGCATGGCTTGCAGACACCATGGTATGTTTGTAATTTCTGTTGTAGTTTGTGTTGCTATATTCCAAGTTCCTGGTAGATTAATTCATGAAAGAATGAGTTGCTATGCTAGAGGGGTGACAGACCTTTAACATAGTTTTGGCGCCGATGCCGGGGATAGAATATAGCAATTAATTTCTGAAATGGAAAGTTTGTCACAGCAGAAATTGTGATGTGTAGCAGACCTCATTTGAACAGGTTACACTTATTGTTTTGAGCTAAGATTTGGCCACAAGGCACTCCTATGAGTCCTTTACCAGCCTGCAAAATTTCAAAAGCCAACTCCAAACCTAACTCGATTTGGGTAGATGATGATTAGTGCTACCAGGATAAATTACTCAAGCATCTTTTGTGACTCAAAATAAGTTATAGTACTTAATTAATGCTTCAAATACCCCATAAATGGGTGTATGAAAGGATATAAGGTTATTCTTGAGCGAGGAGAGTTCAAGAAGAGAGAAGGAAGAAGCAAGAAGAGGAAAGGACAGCAAGACATAAAAAAGAGCTCAAAGATAAAATTGAACAGAGAGACCGCCTCAAATTATTCCAGATATTAAGTCTTTGTACACAATGTCTACGTCTCATTCTAAGCGTATTCCATATCCCAAATATGGGGCTGGAAAAGCAAATTGAAACCCAACCAAGAACTCATATTAAACAATTTGAGAATATTAGTACTATGAATGGTCGGGGATTACGATGCCGAGAGGCTTATATTATTTCCAACCACATTAGAGGGAAAACCAGCAGATTGGTTGATTCGTAATATGGATACAGTGAAAACATGGGTAGAAATTAAAGAGTTGTTTTTGAATACATTTCAACCAACTCCAACCTCTCGAGAGTTAAAGGAGGAATTAAAAACCATACAGATTACACCTGGGGAAACTCCAAAAAGCTTTGCTATTAGAGTGTCTGAATTAGCAAGCCAATTAGAACATAAACCTCATGAAGAAGATATCATATCTTGGTTCATTGAGGGATTTCCAAGAAAAATTAAGCAACAACTCGAATTAGACTCACCCGAAACTTTGGATGAAGCTGTAAAAAGAGCAGCTGTCATTGGGGGAATTATGGGTGCTGAAAAACATGTCAAGCCAGAACTTGAATCTTTGGTTCAGAAGAAGGTGAACCAGGAGATTCGAGGAGTTCGAGAATTGCAAAATAAATTACAATGGATGGAAGAAAATGTTAAGAAGTTAACTAGCGGAGAAACTCGAAGAAGTTATGTATGGTGCACTAAGTGTTCTAGACCAGGACACTATGCAAATGAATGCAGAATTCCTATCAAGGAAAAGAAATTTTGTTACATTTGTGATCGTGATAATCATGATACAAAAGATTGCTATTTCAATTCAAGAAATAAAAACAAAAATAGTACAGATGCTTTTGTTGTAACAGCAAATACATCAAGGAAAAAAGATGTCAAAGAAGTTGAATGTTGGAAGTGTGCGGAGAAAGGCCACTTTGCAAGGGACTGTAAGAATTCATTTAAAAGGAGCATTCCCTCTAAAAATATAGAAAAAAGTGAAGTCAAAATAGAGGAAGCGAGAATGGTCAGCCTGGAGCGTAGAATTGTTGATAATGTTGAAGCAAATGTAGTGACACGGCAAAAGGCTGAGAGAGAAGGGATTCAAGTTAAAGATATTCCATTGGAAAGCGCACGTCGCAGAATCAAAGAAATATATCCAGAAATCCTAGAGGAGAATGAAATTTATAACTTTGCTACGAAGCAAATAAATGAATTACAAAATTCAGAAACTCACCTACAAGAGAATGATAGTGACTTGGATAAACTACAGAGGATTAAAAGACAAGTTAAAGAATTGACAATTCCTACGCCATTGAAAATAGTAGTTAAATATTTGCCAGGTTTCAAGGATATTCTGGAATCTCAAAATATAGATGATAATTTAAAAAACGTTGAGCTTGAGACAATTAAAAAACAAAGCTTTTTTTACCTCTTGAGTTATTAGCAAAGTATATCCCGAGTTAGGAGTTCCAAATGAGGTCTACCAAAATGTAACAATTAATCCCCGCATTCAAAAGTGACCCTATTGATAAGCAAACTCCCGTGCTAACTCTAGAAGTAAAGGGACACACCATTCCCAAAGTGCCCATTGATGGAGGAGCGGGAGTGAACATCATGACCAACAATTTGAGAAGGAAACTCAAGTTGGAAACGATCAGTCCGTCGTCATTCAATGTGAGAATGGCAGATCATAGGCAAGTCGAGCCAGTGGGCATTATCAAAGGAGTGCCATTTTCTATTGCAGGAATGAATTTCCAACAGGATTTTGTAATACTCGATACTAATGCAACGGGAAATATGGATTACCAAGTGTTATCCGGAGCAATTGAAGCAGTTTATCGCTCACATCGTCAACAGCCCGGAAGGACTTGCTACGGTGGTCGATGGCACCACCATTTTGCTCACACAGCCTTTGATTTCTGAGGTATTCCGTATTCCCTTGCAAAAACCTTTTGTATCTTGGGCTGCTTTACAGGACATGGACGTCACTCAGTTCGTTGCTCCTTCGTATCAAGCAAACCAGCATCGCCTCACCAATATTGCAAAGTCACATGACACTTTTGTGAAGTTTCTGTGGCGCAAATTGCTTGGGTATTCTATCAAGAACACCCACATCAATAAGCCGTTCTATAATATGGTGATATCTGCTCCAATTGTGACATAGTTGACCCAGTTATTGACCCCGTTGTGGATGATCATGTACAAGTCAGCGACGGAGATAACTCTGAAGAAGAATCAGAGTATAGTGACCATTATAAGAGAGCACGGCGATAAATCTTGAGTCAAGCTCCACTATTGTTGAGAATACAAAAATATTTCTATAGTTCTTCATTATTGAAAAAGACAAAAACAAACATTGTGTTTATTGTTCTTATTATAAAAAAATACAAAAAAATATTTTTATGTAATTTCTAGTCACGTTGAGACAGTTAGGGTTTGCCTTGCCAACAAGGATTCGAGAGCACAAAGCACGGAGCGGACATCTCGGAGCGTGGTCGGTTAGCTGGTCTGGATCAAGAGCACGATATCTATTTAAGGTGGCAATTTGGGAAGAAAAGGTGGCTTGCAATTCGATTCTGGCCTTGAGATTTGTATGACCTGTTCTTCAATGCTTATCTTTTGTATTCATGAATTGAAATCAATGGAAGATTTGTTGGCTCTCATTTCGTTTATGATGCTTAACTGAGTTGTATTCATTCATTCCTTCACATGCAAGCATCCTTTGTTTTAGCAATGACGATAACTTTGTTTATGAAATGTATATTCTAAGGCAAACAAGGCAACAATGTACAATTCCTCCATGACGTCCCTTGATTCTTGTTCACTTATAAGCAAGTTAAACTACAGAGGATTAAAAGACAAGTTAAAGAATTGACAATTCCTACGCCATTGAAAATAGTAGTTAAATATTTGCCAGGTTTCAAGGATATTCTGGAATCTCAAAATATAGATGATAATTTAAAAACGTTGAGCGAGACAATTAAAAATACAGTGCTTTTTTTACCTCTTGAGTTATTAGCAAAGTATATCCCAGAGTTAGGAGTTCCAACAGAGGTCTACCAAACAGAACAATTAATCCCTCGTGATTCAAAAGTGACCCTATTGATAAGCAAACTCCCCGTACAACTCTAGAAGTAAAGGGACCATTCCCAAAGTGCCCATTGATGGAGGAGCGGGAGTGAACATCATGACCAACAATTTGAGAAGGAAACTCAAGTTGGAAACGATCAAATCCATCGTCATTCAATGTGAGAATGGCGATCATAGGCAAGTCGAGCCAATGGGCATTATCAAAGGAGTGCCATTTTCTATTGCAGGAATGAATTTCCAACAGACTAATGCAACGGAAATATGGATTACCAAGTGTTACTAGGTAGGCAGATAATTCTGTTAAAATAACTAGAGAAGGAAAAGTCACCAAAATAGATTTGCCCACCTGAAATTCTACCACTTTAGAGGATATGCCTATGTTTTCGGATAGTGAATCGTAATATGATGCATATGAAGCGTATGAAGATGATGAGGAATTTTACAACTGATGTCCTCGCATTACGTAAATTTGTTTACATGGCGTAATTAGTGGAAAAGGAAACAACTTTTCCTAAAACTTTTAAAGAAATTAATGAGGGGCAAATCACTCTTGAACCTACTCCGCTCATGAGGTACAAGACAATACATTACTTACCTTATCTAAGTACTCCGTAAACAGAGGAACTAAATTTGAATACGTACATCACCTCACATAGTTCGCATATAGGGACTAATCTTCCACCCGAATTGAAGAAGCAAATAAAAGTTATTAATGGAATACAAAGACATTTTTGCATGGAGTTATAATGACTTACACGGTATTGATCCAAACTTATGTCCGATGCGGATTCCTTTGCTTCCTGATGCTTGGCCTGTCTACCAAAGGGCATATAGAATGAACCCTAATTATGCCGAAAGTGTGCAGGAAGAAATTCAAAAGTTATTACAGGTCGGTTTCATCTATGAGGTTGAAAAAAGTGAGTGGGTTTCTCCCATTGTAATAGTAAAGAAGAAAAATGGGAAGTTAAGGGTCTGTGTGGACTATAGAAGATTAAATGATGCCACTGAAAAGGACCACTTTCCCTTGCCCTTCACTGATCAAGTACTAGAAAACGAAAGGTGAAATGAGTGTTACTCTTTCATGGATGGGTTTAGCGGCTATAACCAGATCCGAATTCATCCAGAAGACCAATTAAAGACTACATTTATCACCCAGTTTGGCACCTATGCCTACAGAGTAATGCCTTTTGGTTTAAGCAATGCACCGTCATTATTCCAAAGGATTATGTTAATGGTTTTTAAAAGCTATATCGGAAATTTTATAAGTCTTTTTAGATGACTTTACTGTTTTCAGCAATTATAATGATCATATAGAAAAGCTTCGGCAATGCTTTAATAGGTGTAGACAGTATGGCGTTTCTTTAAATCCAGAAAAATGTGTTTTCTTAGTAGGACATGGGATCTTGTTAGGTCACATTGTCTGCAAGAAAGGACTGCTGACTGATCCTAGTAATTAGAGAGATGCCACCACCCACGAACATTACACAAGTTAAGAGATTTATGGGTAAAGCTAATTACTACAGGAAGTTCTGCCATGGATTAGCTGAAATTGCAGCACCTCTCAATGAGCTAGTTAGTCCAAAGAACAAATTTCAGTGGACAACTCAATGTCAGAATGCATTTGAGAAAATAAAAACTATCATGACTAATGCACCTATACTCATAGCTCCACGGTGGGATCAACAATTCCACGTTCATGTGGATGCATCAAAAATTGCCATTGGAGCAGTGCTAGCCCAACAAGTGGATTCAAAAGTGGACCGTCCTATTCATTTCGCTAGTAAACAGTTAAATCATGCAGAGAGGAATTATAATACCACCGAAAGAGAGGGATTAGCAATGGTCTTTGCTGTCCAAAAGTTTCGGCACTATTTGCTTGGAAAGTTTTTCCATTTCTATGTTGACCACCAAGCTCTCTTGTATTTGATTAATAAACCATGTGTCACAGGTCGGATTACCCGTTGGCTATTGATACTTCAAGAGTTTAATTTCAAAATTATACTCAAGCCAGGCAGTGCCCATACCGTCCCTGATCATCTGTCTCGATTAACAAATGGTGAGTTGCCTACCGGAATTAATGATGAATTACCAGATGTTAATCTCTTCCGGGTTGTTGTTACACCTCCCTGGTATAAGGAAATCGTGGAATATTTATCCACTGGGGAGCTACCATCAAAGTTTACTGCTACACAACGCAAAGATTTCGTTAAAAGAGCGGCCAAATTTAGTATAATTGCAGGTCAATGATATAAACAAGGGCAAGATAATATCCTGCGCAGATGTGTCCTACCACATGAGACGCAACGAATTGTTGAGGAAGCACACCAAGGTCTAAGTGGCGGTCACTTTGCTGCAGAAATAACAGCAAGAAAAGTTCTTCAATCCGGTCTATGGTGGCCAACACTATTTGCAGATTGTCTAAAAGAAGCAAGGACATGTGACATTTGCCAACGCATGGAAAAACCAGGAGAAAGAACTTACATGCCTCTCACACCAGTTCTTCCTCTAGGTCCATTTGAAAAGTGGGGCATGGATTTCGTGGGTCCAATCCAACCTCCTGCAGCTAGAACGAAAGCACAATATATTTTAGTCTTAACAGATTATAATACAAAGTGGGCAGAAGCTCGCTCTCTAAAAGATAATACTGCTTTAAGTGTCGCAAGAGTACTATACCAGCAGATTATCACAAGGTTTGGATGTCCTTTAGAACTGGTAAGTGATAGAGGGGTACATTTTCTTAATGAAACTATTCAAATCTTAACAGAGAACTTCATGATTGTTCATCGGAAATCTACTCCTTACTATCCCAGGGCAAATGGTCAAGCTGAATCGACCAATAAAATTCTTGTTACAGTCTTGAAAAAAATCTGTGAAACCAAGCGCTCAAATTGGGAATTAAAGCTACCCGCTGTATTATGGGCTTATCGAACATCTTATAAGACTGTCACAGGGCACTCACCTTTCCAACTCACGTATGGGATAGAAGCAATCATGCCCTTTGAGTTTCTAGTTCCTAGTCTTAGGGTTGCTGTACAAAATCGTTTGTCAATGGATGACTCAGCAGAACATAGATTGCTACAGCTTGAAGCCTTAGATGAAAAACGTCAACATGCCGTATGGGCTCAAGAGGCATCTAAGAACAGCAGAAAGGCATGGTTTGATAGACATCAAAAGAAAAAAATACCTTAATCCAGGTGACAAAGTTTTATTGTATGACTCTCGTTATAAGCAACATCCTGGAAAATTAAAGATACGTTGGTTGGGACCATTTCTGATCCATGAGATAAAAAGTAATGGGGCAGTACAATTGCTGGATTTGGAAGGAAAATATTTTCCATCTTTAATAAATGGCAGCAGATTAAAAAATACATGGAAAAACCTACGGTTTTACGTAAGCATGGCCTCTCCTATAACGAAGCTTAGGCCTTCTCGAGTAGTTATTTACCTCTGGGAATGGCAAGAGCTAGTTATTACTCGTGGGTTTCAAAAGAAACTCCAGAATGCTAAGGCACATAATATGCTCTTACATTTAATTCTTACACCTCTACCAGGTCCACGAGCACGCCATTGGTGGAATGATAAGTGTATGAAAGTTTATCCTCATGCAAACTTCATGGAAGCCATGTCCTACATAGGGTTTTGGCCTCCACACAAGATACTTTTCTGTTTTGGAAAGGGCACCACTCGCTCTCAAAGGGCAAAGTATCTTTATGACAAATTACTAAGTGAACAACGGAAAGCCAAATATCAGTTACAGTTTCGGGCTTGGAAAAGACAATTTCAATCTACTGGAACTGTTAAACGTTCATCTTATTCCAATACTAAAAATAACAGGGAACCAAGTAATACTTTCCTAGCTAATGTGTGGAAAGCGTCACAATACGCTAAATATTGCATTTGCAAATGTTTACAGGTTGTCATCGGAAAACTCCCAGTTTTGTTTCCAAGTTATCGATCTTCTAGCTTGCCAAAGTTAGATGCTCAAGCCCTTCAAATGCTATGTCATGCTGGATTGCTAACATTCATACAGCAACCACCTACTCCGATCATCAAGGAAACCTTATACGAATTTATTTGCAACTATGATCCACTAACTTGTACTGGTCACACCATAGCATCTGGGCCAATTACTATTACAGCTGACCTCATTCAAAAAGCTTTAAGGATTCCAAATACTTCTCAAGCAATAGCTTATAATGACTTTGATATGACTCCTTTCCAAGTTACCAAAGCATCTAACAGACAATGGGATACCCGTTACCTCATTCAACCATACAAAAATGTTCTTCTTCATATTCATAAAAAACTTTTTCCCCACACATGTAATACATGTTCTAAGCGATTTTTTTGTCTATACCATCTTGGCAACACAAGGATTTATAGTTCCCTGGGCTACTATGATTACAGATAAGATATTGCAGCAATTACATGACATTAAGCAGCATACTTTACATGAGTTCACCTTTGGTATTCACTTACAATTACTAATCAATTATGTTACGTTTGAATAGGTCAATCTTCAACCATTAATTACAGATGTGCAACAACCGGTCGTTGATGTTCATTTTGCACAGCCAGTACTCATGCAAACAGATTCCAACAGCAATTTTGATTCAAATAATCAACTTGACATTTTAATGGGCAATAAAGACCTCACTGCTAGTACTGTTCCAACACATTCCAGTCCTGAATTTGATGACAGAAACTGGAGCATCATGGGTGGATTGTGTAAGCTTTATCAAGACATGTTGGCTGCAATTCACCATAGAGATCGAAAAGTTAATAACTCTGCATCACGTGTCTCAGAATTGGAGTTGGAAAATTCTGCCCTTCATGCAGATTTAGAACGCAAAGTTTCTGAATACACTCAACTACTCCAAAAATATGACTCCTTGGTGGTGGAGCATTATAACCTCCAAAAGCAGAAGGCAACTACGCAGCATACTTCTTTTGATAAGCACAAGGACCTAATCAAACAGACTACCGAACCAGTTTTCAAGCGGATGCAGACTCTAGTTTCTGAAAATCAGCAGTTAATTACTCAGTTAAATTATTACAAACAGAGTACAAATCATGATGATTATGAACTTTTGCATCTTTCTCCTTATAAACCAGCTATTTCAGTTGAATGGAGAAAACCCTTTCTTGACGACCAACTTGTGCAAAAGAATTTTTTACAGGCACCTCAATCTCTCCAGGACTCACCAAATTTTGATCCACGCTTTCAACAGATTGAGTGGCGAAAATGAACGTCACCGCCTTATAAATTGGGCAATTATTCCAGGAGATTCTTGGACCAGCCAACAGGAAATTCTTCAAAATCTGAAATCTTTTATTTGATGTTGCCCAACTTAGTCCAGATTTTGTTATCTATCAACAAGCTAAATATTCCAAGCTATTATATCTCACTGTTGAATCTACTAGTGCTACTAAAGAGCCTTGATCAATATAGATCCCAACAGGTCGTGCAAAGCAACGCTCATGGACACCGCTCTTTTCTTAAAGTTAAACCATTTCCCCTCACAATGTATGCACTTATTTGAGGAAATGGCTCACAAGAATTTTTTACTTCACGCTTCCAAAGTTTATTATGATTCGCAGCTTGCACTTCAAGGACAACGCAAGAAGCAGTTCTATGTCTTCTACAAGCATTACAGGAAACATCACATCTCTATGGAGAAGAGTTGTGTGGAGCCCTTGCTCCACACAAAAAATGGGGGGCAAGAATGTGACATAGTTGACCAGCTTATTGACCCCGCTATGGATGATCATGTACAAGTCGGCCGACGGAGATAACTCAAGAAGAATCGAGTATAGTGACCATTATAAGAGAGCACGGCGATAAATCTTGAGTCAAGCTCCACTATTGTTGAAAATACAAAAATATTTCTATAGTTCTTCATTATTGAAAAAGACAAAAACAAACATTGTGTTTATTGTTCTTATTATAAAAAAATACAAAAAAATATTTTTATGTAATTTCTAGTCACGTTGAGACAGTTAGGGTTTGCCTTGCCAACAAGGATTCGAGAGCACAAAGCACGGAGCGGACATCTCGAGCGTGGTCTGGTTAGCGGTCCGATCAAGAGCACGATATCTATTTAAGGTGGCGATTTGGGAAGAAAAGGTGGCTTGCAATTCGATTCTGGCCTTGAGATTTGTATGACCTGTTCTTCAATGCTTATCTTTTGTATTCATGAATTGAAATCAATGGAAGATTTGTTGGCTCTCATTTCGTTTATGATGCTTAACTGAGTTGTATTCATTCATTCCTTCACATGCAAGCATCCTTTGTTTTAGCAATGACGATAACTTTGTTTATGCAATGTATATTCTAAGGCAAACAAGGCAACAATGTACAATTCCTCCATGATGTCCCTTGATTCTTGTTCACTTATAAGCATACAAATAATTCTTACAGGTTTCTTATGGATGCGGAGATGACAACCACCAAGTCATTGGAAATAACTGATTATGAAACCTTTGATGCATGGCTTGCAGACACCATGGTATGTTTGTAATTTCTGTTGTAGTTTGTGTTGCTATATTCCAAGTTCCTGGGTAGATTAATTCATGAAAGAATGAGTTGCTATGCTAGAGGGGTGACAGACCTTTAACATAGTTTTGGCGCCGATGCCGGGGATAGAATATAGCAATTAATTTCTGAAATGGAAAGTTTGTCACAGCAGAAATTGTGATGTGTATCAGACCATCATTTGAACAGGTTACACTTATTGTTTTGAGCTAAGATTTGGCCACAAGGCACTCCTATTAGTCCTTTACCAGCCTGCAAAATTTCAAAAGCCAACTCCAAACCTAACTCGATTTGGGTAGATGATGATTAGTGCTACCAGGATAAATTACTGCGCATCTTTTGTGACTCAAAATAAGTTATAGTACTTAATTAATGCTTCAAATACCCCATAAATGGGTGTATGAAAGGATATAAGGTTATTCTTGAGCAGAGGAGAGTTCAAGAAGAGAGAAGGAAGAAGCAAGAAGAGGAAAGGACAGCAAGACATAAAAAGGAGCTCAAAGATAAAATTGAACAGGAGAGACCGTCTCAAATTATTCCAGATATTAAGTCTTTGTACACAATGTCTACGTCTCATTCTAAGAGTATTCCATATCCCAAATATGGGGCTGGAAAAGCAGCTGAAACCCAACCAAGAACTCATATTAAACAATTTGAGAATATTAGTACTATGAATGGTCAGGATTCTGATGCCGAGAGGCTTATATTATTTCCAACCACATTAGAGGGAAAACCAGCAGATTGGTTGATTCGTAATATGGATACAGTGAAAACATGGGTAGAAATTAAAGAGTTGTTTTTGAATACATTTCAACCAACTCCAACCTCTCGAGAGTTAAAGGAGGAATTAAAAACCATACAGATTACACCTGGGGAAACTCCAAAAAGCTTTGCTATTAGAGTGTCTGAATTAGCAAGCCAATTAGAACATAAACCTCATGAAGAAGATATCATATCTTGGTTCATTGAGGGATTTCCAAGAAAAATTAAGCAACAACTCGAATTAGACTCACCCGAAACTTTGGATGAAGTCAGAAAAAGAGAATACCGCCATTGGGGAATTATGGGTGCCGAAAAACATGTCAAGCCGAACTTGAATCTTTGGTTCAAGAAGGTGAACCAGAGATTCAAGAGTTCGAGAATTGCAAAATAAATTACAATGGATGGAAGAAAATGTTAAGAAGTTAACTAGCTGAGAAAACTCAAGAAGTTATGTATGGTGCACTAAGTGTTCTAGACCGTGACACTATGCAAATGAATGCGTAATTCCTATCAAGGAAAAGAAATTTTGTTACATTTGTGATCGTGATAATCATGATACAAAAGATTGCTATTTCAATTCAAGAAATAAAACAAAAATAGTACGATGCTTTTGTTGTAACAAATAGAGATACATCAAGGAAAAAAGATGTCAAAGAAGTTGAATGTTGGAAGTGTAGGAGAAAGGCCACTTTGCAAGGGACCAGAAGAATTCATTTAAAAGGAGCATTCCCTCTAAAAATATAGAAAAAGTGAAGTCAAAATAGAGGAAGCGAGAATGGTCACCGAGCGTAGAATTGTTGATAATGTTGAAGCAAATGTAGTGACACGGCAAAAAAGGCCGAGAGAGAAGGGATTCAAGTTAAAGATATTCCATTGGAAAGCGACGCCGCGAAATCAAAGAAATATATCCGTAAATCCTAGAGGAGAATGAAATTTATAACTTTGCTACGAGCAAATAAATGAATTGCAAAATTCAAAACTCACCTACAAGAGAATGATAGTGACTTGGATAAACTACAGAGGATTAAAAGACAAGTTAAAGAATTGACAATTCCTACGCCATTGAAAATAGTAGTTAAATATTTGCTGTGTTTCAAGGATATTCGAATCTCAAAATATAGATGATAATTTAAAAACGCTGAGCGAGACAATTAAAAAATACAAAGCTTTTTTTACCTCTTGAGTTATTAGCAAAGTATATCCCGAGTTAGTTAGTTCCAACAGAGGTCTACCAAACGTAACAATTAATCCCCGCGCATTCAAAAGTGACCCTATTGATAAGCAAACTCCCCGTGCTAACTCTAGAAGTAAAGGGACACACCATTCCCAAAGTGCCCATTGATGGAGGAGCGGAGTGAACATCATGACCAACAATTTGAGAAGGAAACTCAAGTTGGAAACGATCAGTCCGTCGCCATTCAATGTGAGAATGGCGTATCATAGGCAAGTCGAGCCGCTGGGCATTATCAAAGGAGTGCCATTTTCTATTGCAGAATGAATTTCCAACAGATTTTGTAATACTCGATACTAATGCAACGGGAAATATGGATTACCAAGTGTTATCCTGAGCAATTGAAGCGCTTTTATCGCCACATCGCCAACAGCCCGGAAGGACTTGCTACGGTGGGTCGATGGCACCACCATTTTGCTCACACAAACCTTTGATTTCGAGGTATTCCGTATTCCCTTGCAAAACCTTTTTGTATCTTGGGCTGCTTTACAGACATGGACGCCACTCAGTTCGTTGTTCTTCAGATCAAGCAAACCAAAGATCGCCACCAATATTGCAAAGTCACATGACACTTTTGTGAAGTTTCGTGGCGCAAATTGCTTGGGTATTCTATCAAGAACACCCACATCAATAAGCCGCTTCTATAATATGGTGATATCTGCCCAATTGTGACATAGTTGACCCGCTTATTGACCCCGCTTGTGGATGATCATGTACAAGTCACGACGGAGATAACTCAAGAAGAATCGAGTATAGTGACCATTATAAGAGAGCACGGCGATAAATCTTGAGTCAAGCTCCACTATTGTTGAGAATACAAAAATATTTCTATAGTTCTTCATTATTGAAAAAGACAAAAACAAACATTGTGTTTATTGTTCTTATTATAAAAAAATACAAAAAAATATTTTTATGTAATTTCTAGTCACGTTGAGACAGTTAGGGTTTGCCTTGCCAACAAGGATTCGAGAGCACAAAGCACGGAGCCGGACATCTCTGAGCGTGGTTCAAGGCTGGTCCGATCAAGAGCACGATATCTATTTAAGGTGGCAATTTGGGAAGAAAAGGTGGCTTGCAATTCGATTCTGGCCTTGAGATTTGTATGACCTGTTCTTCAATGCTTATCTTTTGTATTCATGAATTGAAATCAATGGAAGATTTGTTGGCTCTCATTTCGCTTATGATGCTTAACCGAAGTTGTATTCATTCATTCCTTCACATGCAAGCATCCTTTGTTTTAGCAATGACGATAACTTTGTTTATGAAATGTATATTCTAAGGCAAACAAGGCAACAATGTACAATTCCTCCATGACGTCCCTTGATTCTTGTTCACTTATAAGCATACAAATAATTCTTACAGGTTTCTTATGGATGCGGAGATGACAACCACCAAGTCATTGGAAATAACTGATTATGAAACCTTTGATGCATGGCTTGCAGACACCATGGTATGTTTGTAATTTCTGTTGTAGTTTGTGTTGCTATATTCCAAGTTCCTGGGTAGATTAATTCATGAAAGAATGAGTTGCTATGCTAGAGGGGTGACAGACCTTTAACACCAATCTCCATATTGATTGGCCCCAGATGTTATTCTACCGCCTCCTTCATGAAGTCGACCGCATTCGGGCTGCCCCCTCCTCTGGACATGAAGCCTCAGTGGGTGGCCATCTTCAGGCACTCATCCGTCATTATCTTCCTGTTCCTGAGACCCCTTCCACCCTAAACCAACAGGCTGTACCTTCACGCCAGACTTCCCCTGGTCATGTTCAAAACCAGACCACGCATGTCACTGTCTCCTCTTCCTCCACTGAAGCCACGCCTTCCACTTCCCGTCATGTCTCCCAACAATCTCAGACAAGGCAGCAACAGGGCCCGGCACCTCCAAATCCTCGCCAGCTTCTATACCAATTCCAGCAGGATGTTCAGGCTGCCGCCCTGCAGTTACAAGCATCACAGGACGCTCTCATGAATGGTGTTCAGGCGTCCCTGGAGGCTTCCGATGCAGTTCAAAGAGACCTTCAAGCTGCAACTGCACAAGTTCAAACTTTGGAGGCCCAACTTCAAGAAAAGCACGCGGCTCTCTTAACGGCCCGTGAAGATCTCAAACTTGCACAAGATCAGAACAGCCTGCTTGTTGATCAACAGGCTCAGTTGCAGTCTTCCATTCAGGAGTTGTTGGAGCAGAACACGACCAAGGACACCCTCCTGGGTGACAAGGAGAAAGACATTGCTAAGCTCAACACCTTGTATACCGAACTTTCTCAGACTTATCGCACTCAAGTGCATGATCTTACCGAGCGTGACGCTCGCCTCACCTCCTTAGAAGCTCAGCTTTTCTATGCTGACCACTCAGATCACGTCCCTTCAAGATCAGCTTTTGGAAGCTCAGAAACAGAAGATCATAGATGACGCCGAGATTGCCACGCTTCGTCTCAATACTCCTGGGCAATCTTCTTCACATGCCACGCTTCCTAGTAAACGGGTCCGTGATCAGTCCCGACTTCTGTTAGAAAAGGAGAACCGGATACGTGACCTTGAACATCAGCTTCAGCAAGCAGTTCAATCTGCTGAAGAAGCCCAAAACAAACAGGAGGGATATATCGACATTGCTACCAACATCCCTATGGGCTTCTCTACTCCTTCCAGCTATCTTGACTATGTGGTGGCCCGACGGCACCTTTTCCTTTTGAAGTGGTACGCGGCCAATGGCAATGTTCATCAACAGCCACTCAAAAGTGCGGATTTCCTTCGGATCTGGCCGGATCTTTCTATAGAAGACAAGGGTTTATTTTGTGCACTCTTAGTCTTTGATCAGCTCAATTCTGAAGATCCCGAATTGGTCATTTTCCGTATTGTTCAGCCAATGGCTTATATTTTTCATGACTTCTACCTGGCGGATCTCCATGATAAATTCCGAGATGAGGCCCATTGTGTTTTTCGAGGCAACTCCAATGCTGCTTGGTTGTTATCACAAACTAACCCATATTTCAAGGATCCTGCTCAGTCTCAGACTTTTGAACAGGAGTACATACCTGAACTTGCTCAGCACTTACCTCTGTGGCAGGCTGAAACATTGGAACAGGTCAACAAAAATTTGGCGCATCCTGACGATCTTGAGTTCGCCCAAATTTATATGCAGCACTTGGGAGGCTACAATCAACTACATGGCCTTCTGGAAAGCAAGACCATCCCAACGGGTTGGGTCAATCCTCCTGTCTATCAATTACTCTCTACTTCAGAGTGGGACCATTGGTGTCGTGCTCTTGATCAGAACCTTGTTCGAGAATTCAGGGACATGGCTCTGCAACCCACGCACACAGGCATGCTTCCCTCTCCATATGCTTCCTTAGGCGTCCCTCCACGCCCACGGTTCCTCTCTTCTGACTGACGTCTTCCCTTTTGGACGAAGGTTATGGATGGCCACGCTGGGACGACTCCGCCTCAGATCTCGACGGATCTCCGGTGGGATCCCCGATTTGTCAGACGCTCCAATTCGGAGGATAATGCCACCTTGGACACTACTGAGAATTGGATCTATATCGCTAATGAGCGTGGTTGGCAACGACCTGCTGATGCTCTGCATGGCCTTGATACCTTCTTGCAGAATGCCGCCACCTCACCAGACCCTTCAGTACACCGTCAAGCTGGTTTCTGTGCTGCTCTCAAATGCATCCTGGTCAGCTCTTTAAATCGGCAGCATCCAATCTTTTACTGCAATCCGAATGCCAGTGTCAGTGCCTTCGGTCTCCAGACCTGCCTTCTCATGGAGTGCCAGTTTGTTCCTTCGGACGCACATGCTGCCCTGGAAGACATGGTGCGCTCTCACTTCCTCATTGATGCCGATCCTGCCCTTGGGCTCAACACTCCTTACGCCCTTCAAACACGCCAGGATCTCATTGCCCATTACCATAATGGCGCCCGTCCTCATTCCCGTGAGGATCACTTTCAGACTACTGGTTTCTCGCCCTCGGAAGCACTTCCTCCTTTTCTTCAGACTTGAGTGTCGTTTGGTGGGGGGGAGTGTTAGTCCTGTGCCTCCTGGTACAGGACTATTCATGCATACGACGGACCAGGTCAAGGCCAAGGATCCACAATCAGGCGCAGGTCAGTCGTCAAAGGCTCAGCAGAAGACCAAGCAGACTAAGACCACGCCTGGCGTCAACAAGAGGCGGCGCTCAGACAAGTGACGGCCCGTCACCACCTGCATCAGCGTCAGCGTGATTTCAGGCTTTTCAAGAGGCACCGCCAGCATTCCTGCAAATCAGGCCTTCTTCCAGGAGTCGGCACCGAAATCGGTCAGAGTGTCTATATTGGGCCAAAGGCCAATGTACTATATATATGAGTAGAGCTAGCACATGAGTTTTTAGATGACTTGTCTCATTTCAGTTTTCTCTCGATTTCGAGAGCTCATGTATCTTCATTGACATCAAGGAAGCTTATTATTGTGATCTCATTGTTCTCTTTTGTTTTCTTTTCCCTTTCCTTTGTTTTTCTTGCAAATCCCGCAACAACTACACAACAACTACTATTAATATTATTAACACAAACCATTGCATTTAACACATTTAAATTAAAACCCCCCTTAAACCCCTTTTGGTTTGGGTGCATATTCACATGGGGGGTGACGTAGGGCCCGAAGGGCCCAAAATTTTTTTTAATATAACAATCAACACACAACTACTATTAACATTATTAACATAAACCATTGCATTTAACACATTTAAATTAAAACCCCCCTTAAACCCCTTTTGGTTTGGGTGCATATTCACACGGGGGGTTACTCCGGGCAACGAGAGCTGTCGGATGGGCATATTTGCCCTTTATTCCAAGATCTGGACCGTACATAGCGATCCTCGTTTGTGGGGTATGCATGTACAAGTATTTGTATACTGTATATCAAGGTTTGCAAAATACTATAAGGTTTGAGAGAATGTACTTAATGGTGTTAATTTTGTACATGTATTGTAAATATATTTTTGGGGCTCTCGCTGCCCTACGTAACCCCCCGTGTGAATATGCACCCAAACCAAAAGGGGTTTAAGGGGGTTTTAATTTAAATGTGTTAAATGCAATGGTTTATGTTAATAATGTTAATAGTAGTTGTGTGTTGATTGTTATATTAAAAAAAATTTTGGGCCCTTCGGGCCCTACGTCACCCCCCATGTGAATATGCACCCAAACCAAAGGGGGTTTGAGGGGGATTTTAATTTAACATAATTTGATGTAATGCTTTATGTTAATTAATGTTAATGTTAATTACATATTGGTTATTAAAAAAAATTGGCACCCTTCGAGCCCTCACAAAAACAAACATAAGTAAAGTTTAAGGGCCTAAATAGATAGATAGATACTTACTAAGAAGCTTCAGTATTGCAATTCAACCTGAGGAGGACTTAAATTTTTGTTTGGCATAACATAGTTTTAACAAAACTTTGATTTAGTTGTAACTTGACTAAGGAATGGCATAAGAACACATGGTGAGAAGTTTAAATGTTTCGTTGGTAGCTTAAGCATAATTTACATAAAATATGTACAGGATTCTAATGCAACACAAGAAGCCAAAGTCATAATTAGTTTTCAATATAGCACAGGATGCCAAAGCCAATATCACGGTACAAATTTTAGCATAGTGTTCATGAAAATCTCTATGCACGAAATTCCTAGAGCATTTAACATCTATTCATGAAAATGTTTATGCATGAAACCTTATTATTTTACAACATCTGTTTGTACTGCATCCTTTCAACAAATGCAGAGTCCTGAAACTGTGAATGAAATACTGAAATGTGATGAAAAAAGACATACCATTTGATAAGTCCACATGTTGTCCTAAGATGGCTACAGAATTCCCATCTCCATGGAAATCGATCCTAGCAACTATTCTCAGCAAAGGTAGATGCTTGATGACAAGCGATCTGATGCTTTCTTCTGCAAGCCTTCCAATCCCTCCATAGTTCCCCTGGGGCATAGAACATATACTGTCAGTTCTAATGCCCGAAGAAGCCTGCGAAATTTGAGCTGCCATAGCTTCCGGAATCAAAGCCTTTGGAGATAAAAGAGCTTCTAGCTATGAATCAAAGATGATGCCGCATGCATGTGCATTTGGGTCACATCCTGCGGGTCCTCCTTCCGCTACAAGAGTCGGGGTTTTGCAATATGCGACCATAGGGTCACAAAAATTCCATCATATCCTACAACAAAGATGCCCGCTGAATCTTTCCACAAAAACTCAGATGCGGGAAGAATCTAAAAGATTTGGGCAATCGATGACTTGCAATTGTGGCATCTTAATAAGCTTAAGAAAAAATTAGATCGTGGAAATAATTCGAATCAGAAGCGCAAACGCCGGTTGAGATGATGAGACTCTACCTCGAATATGATAAACCTATAGAGAACAAAGAAGCATTTCAACTATCCCGCATCAATTGCGTGTTAATCGGGCAAAGAAGGATTCTATATATAGTACCCAAGACCATTCATCAGCTTCTAACATAAGTTCTTTTGTTGGCTGCAAAAAAGTTTAAACTTATATTTATGTATAAAACTAGCGGCCCACTTCCTCAGCTCAGCTGTTGGAATGTTCAGAAAAGGAAGATGGTCATATAAGATCAATGAGGCAATCAGACTGAATAGATGCAAGTTGGACAACAATTGTCAACAATCTAAATGCCTGCATATCATTCAAGAGATGTTAGAAAATAACTTACCGCCATCAGAATTGCGTAGCGCAGCAGAAGGCTAAATGATGTTAAGCTGACAGAACATGAGCAGAACATCGAGGTCAGGTTAACTGTGAAAAGGGCTTTTGAGGCAAAGCAGTCTGGCAAAATAGATTCAGCATTCAAACAACTCAATAACCATAGCACGAAACGTGTCCAAGCAAAACACTAAAACCCAATAAAAGTTTCGTCCTCAAGGCTGAGAAACTGCGAAGCAAAACTAAATCCGATCTCTGGAAGCAAAATGGAGCTGATCCGGAGCTCAAGACAGGGCGATTTCTACAAAAACCCAAGTGAAGATTGGTATGCCAGAGGACCCTGCCATTGCGAAACTACCATATGGCTCCTGCAAGCCATCGCTAAGCAAAAGGGCTACAATCCCTAAAACGTGAACTACAATCCGGGAGCCCTAAAACCTCCACTCCATTGCCATGGAGCTCCTCGAAACCATAGCCATACTTCCAGATCAACCAGAATAGAACCCTAAAGTAGAGCTCCGAAATCCAACACTAAAGTAGAACTCTCGAGGTATTTGAAGCTTAAAAATAAATAAGGGAAAAACTATGAAATACCCTTATGTTTTGCTAAAATTAACAAAACACCCCTAGTTTTGGGGCTATTTTAATTGAAATGGTCATAATTTTTTTATGATGATCCAAATGAGAATGATCCTTTCAGAGCTATTGTAAAGGAGGATGAGATCTTTCCATCGAAGGTAAGATCATATAAATCGGATCTTAAATCACAAGTTATGCTATTTTTAATACACAAGAAAATTGTAGAAATTTCAGAGGGATTTACGAGACCATAACTTGAGATTTCGGAATCCGATTCAAGAGGTGTTAACTTTCATGGAAATATCTCATTCTCCTTTACAATAATTTTGAAAGGCTCATTCTCATTTGGATCATCACAAAAAAGTTACGATCATTTCCATAAAAATACCCCCAAAACTAGGGGCGTTTTGTTAATTTTAGCAAAACATAAGGGTATTTCATAGTTTTTCCCTAAAAATAAAAAGGTCTTAAACCATTGGAAATTAATAAAACTAGTCCAAAATTAGTGCACTCGTATGCGCACTCTAGATGTACGCATTAGTACATCCAATTGCATATGCGATGAAATCATAGCAAAACCATATGCAAAAGCGTACAAAAATACAAAAGGAACCCCCTGTTATAATGCTACATATTAGCTCCCGGATTCTCCTGTTAGATCCAAGGGTCCTCACAGAGGGCTGTCTTGCAGGAGTTCCCGAACCCAGACCCCAAACAAATGGGCCTGACTCTGGTCATCACAGAGGGGAATGTCATCATGGGCCTGCAACGCCTAGCTAAAGAGAAGGCAACACGTGCACGTCCAACCAGTAGCACAGTGACACGAGGTTGGAAGCCACCCTCGGGGATCCCATTATGCTCCTCCAGAATGGCTTTGCACTGCTGCATGTGTAGCTGGATTTGAGAAGCGCTTAGGCTATGGATGATTTAGAGTCGGGGCGGGGGTTTTTTAATCTTGACAGTAATACGCTTGCTGCTCTCTTTTTGTTTGGGTACCATAGGCCAATTGGTCTTCGTGGACGATAAAAATCTATTCTATTCTATTATATTCTATCTCTCCCTTCCTTCCTCCCTCCCCCAGCCCCCTCCAAAAAAAAAAAAAAAAAAAAAAAGAGGTTAGATTAGTCGGAACAAAAGCTAAATTTGGCTAGATAGACTAGATAGAGGAGGCTTTAGGGTGATGGAAAAGGCTAGATAGAAAGGTTGGAACGGCTGGATTAGGCTAGAGTATGATTAGGACCCGACATGCATGCTCGACACTTGGCACGATCATGTTCATTGAACACGCGATCCTGACCGTTGGCTTAGATATATATAGAGGCGCCTCCTTCTTGTCGAACCTCTGGTTCAACGCTAGTCCTGAGCCTCCTAGGCATCTCTCTTGTGTTTCTGCTTGCCTTCGACCATTGTATTCTTGTTTCTTCATCATATATCCATTTTCTTGTCGATTTTTTTCTTGCTTATTTCTAGAGGATATGGTGTACTAAAAGCTTTCATATATTGATTAGATGCGGGCCTATAATGGTTTTCATAAATGTTAGTGCAAAGGATAATTTCTCCCTAAGGTTTCCCGTAGATAAAATGAGTCAAAGTATCATGTGAGCATGTACTCAAACGGCTATAAAAACTAAAACCTCAATGTGCATGTATGTGTTCAATCACTTCGTAAAGCAAAAGTGATCCGGAATCTAAGCACCACAATTAGGTATATAGGAATGTAAATAAGCATTCCTCAGATGGAAGTTAAGAACCATTCTGCAAACTGTAAAAAACTTCAGAATGTTGGGTAAATCGATCTGAATGTTGGGTAAATTTGTTGGAACGAAATAAAGATCTTCGAAATGAAGGTAAAAATGTTGGAGGAGCAGGTAACAGCTGCTGCATAAGTCCGTCAGAGCAGGAAGATATTCTTGGTTTGAAGCAATGCCACATGGCATGGCGCTATATGACCAGAGGGTAGAATGGTTCTTAAATGGTTGTTCGTTACACATAAAGGGAACATATTTCGATTGGAAGTAAACAATTATGCACTCAACACTAAAGGGCACTTGTGTTGATTGGAAGTAAACAAGAATGCAACATGTCTATATGGTCATGTGCTAGGGTCTGACAATGAAACAAGAGGGCTTCTGTGATGGTGGTGATTGTATAGGATGTTGGATTGGATGCAAAAGTGCCTGAGTAGATATACAAAATCTCAGCAAAATTCATGCCCAACCAGATTTACATACTTCGATGCAGTGTATGCATTGCTTCGTGAAAGAGATAATCTTGTTTAGGGAGAAGCAAGTAGAGCGAGGAAGAAAAGATGACAAGAGAAGTGATTCCGCATTTTATAGCCAGCGTTAGAGCCAATCCTTGCTTGATTGCTTGGTTTAATCAAAATTTTCAACTTTGTAGGTCTGGTGCTTAAACTCTGTATACAATTATGCAAAAGCTTTCTTTCTCAATTGTGAATAAGCACTTATGCAGTGGCCCTCTGTTAATCAAAGGACAAATTGTAAAGTTGAAGTTGTTAAAGTGGATAACAAGATATACCTTGGAGATGGGTGGGTAAACTTTGAGCAGAAGCAAGGCATAAAAACAAGCGGCATCCTTTTATGCGCTTTATAAAGGCCCAACGCTAAGGGAAGTGGATCATCAATGGCTCACTTCACGCAAAAATAGATCGTTGAAGGCCCGTAACAAATCAGAATCGAGCCCCAACCATGGCTCTTCAACATGCCCTCAAAATGACCCCTTCCTGATTGGCCAATTATAGGACTCCAAAGTGAGCCTCTGTTTTGCCCCAAATGGCCCACCATGTGCCCTATGCCATGGAAATATGTCAATATCCATTCAAAACTCTACATGCCTATATCCATTTTGAATGTCTTGATTACCTCTTTTGAATGCATCTTGTTCGTCTCAATTTTTCAATGCATCTTGTTTTTTTAGGTCAAAGTTTAGTCTGAAAAAGGGGGAAAAGGAGGAAAATTCAAACTGTGGAACCTTGGCCGTTGGATGTGAACGATTTGGGGGTGGACCATAAGGGGACCTGCTCCATTGATGCCCAGAGAAAACAAGTGCAACATATAGAATCTACCCAAAATATCAATGCCACTTTTCAGAAGCAGAAAAAGAGGACATGGAATACAAAATGGCTATGAATTTGAAATAAAAGAACGAAAACGTGACAAGGAAAAGGGCAAAATCTAACTCAAATGGAAGGATAGAAACTGAAAATGCAAGATATGGTACTGAAATTACACTAATAAGGAACTCAAGGGAATCATACAAGTTGCAAAGAAAAGGCTTAACAATCGATTTTGTATTGTGGAGTTCACATCATTAAAGCTTGAAGTCGGCAGATGTGTAGATCTTTTAGTCTAGATAATATATCTTTGTATAATACATTTTGGTTTAACTAACTAATAATCTAACCAGGCAGAGCTTGATTTGATGCAGGTGCTTCCTAAGCGATTTGCAGCCAATATTTTAGTAGAAAAAGGTGGCAATGTGAACCTTGTGATCCTCCTAGTTCCAAGATGGAGCAGGTAAGATGGTATTCTTATCCTGGATTTAGAAGCTTTGGTGTAGGATGGAATAATTTTTGCCTATTCCATAAAATAGAAGAGGGCGATTGGGCATTATTGGAAGTGGCGAGCCACCAGACGATCTAGGTGCATGTCTACCACTGTAATTATTCAATAGCTCATTTTTGTGAACAACTTGGAAAATGCTATAGTGGCATTCCCAAAGGTAGGGTAGAAAGCAAAAAAGAAGGGCCCATTTCCAATAGATGACGAATTCAGAGCAGAAATAAGCAAGATTTTATGTCAACTTAACAAGATCACCGTCTTGGATGTTCTGAAGTAGCTTGATAAAAAGTTTAAGTTTGATCTGACAGAGTTCTTTAACATGAAGTGCCATGTGAAGACTTTGATATGAGAAGAGATTCGCAAGCTTGCAGATGGTGGGGATGAAGAAAATAAACAATCTGAATATTCAGGCAAAAAAGTCCAGTAATGATGAAAGTGATAACAATTTAAATCGAGGGAGGCTTGATCTTGCTTTCAAGTTCTTTTTTTTTCAATGTTTGTAGAATATTAATCAGCTAATAGAAGGAAATCGAACCTCCACAATGTAAGTAGGTTATTTTGGTTCTAAACTTATTTCTGGAAGGTTCTGGCATCATGCAGCACTTAATGCACGTAAGCGAAAAAGAGATTTCCTATATAAATCATTTATCTGCTTGCTTTGATGAATCTGAAAAAACAACTAATAATTTTGTCAATTTTGGATAGAGGAACCAAGCTTAGTTTTCAAACTTCATGCTGGCATTAGAAATAAAAGTTACATTGTCCAATCTTTTTATAGAGCTAATTCAAGTGCTCTATCTTTGTAAAGATCAGTGCATTTAGGCTTATAAGGTGCTTACATTTGATTGGGAAGCTTGTCTCCAGGCATCTTCCCCCTTGCTGTGGTTGCCTTTGTATACCCATGGACAACTACACCCAGTTGTAGAATTTATGCATGTGCATTCCCAAGCAAGGTGGAGGAGAGCAGGTATTATTTCTATTGAACAATGGTATTTTGGTATTGACATTGCTCCTTGGCAATGGTTTCAGGAGACATATGGGTTGTTGGATAAAGATATCCATATATGGGCTTATGTAGCAAGTGCTCTTCCTTTAATTAAGAAGGTGGGTAACAAGAGATGCTGGAACTTTGTTCAAGGTATTAAAGAAGGCAAGAAGCTAGTAAGTTCATGCTACAGATTGCTTACCTCCTCAAGTACTTTATCACCTTCTCGAAAATGGCACTTACAGACTTTGCCTTCTCAATGGCAATCCAACTGGAACCTTGTTTGGTCTAAATATAATCCTCCAAAGGTAAATGTTCTACTTTGGCAGGTGATTCATCGCTCTTTGAGAGTTAATAAGATGGTTCATCGCTTTAAGCCGGGAGTAAGCCCATTTTGCCCTATGTGTGAGCGGTGCATTGAAACATTGGAGCACTGTTTATATTTGTGTGCAGAGCTGAGTAGTCTTAGGTCCTGGCTGCATTCTCTTTTTGGAGTATCTTTGGATAGTCAGCACTTTCTTTTGGGTATTTATCCAAAACGATTGGATCGCTTCTAAAAAAGGATTGCATTTCACATGGCAAAGTCTTGGCTAATATGGAATATATGGAAGCGAAGGCGAAGAAAGGTCTTTTATGATAAGCGTATTTCTTCTCAGGTGGTGCTTCAAGAAATTCGTAAGAAGTTGTATAATTGCTTTTAGATCTCCAATTGGCCTGATCGTATTAAAATTCCAATATGGAGTGATCATCTAAAGGTGATTGATGCTTCAGGGACATTTCTTACTTCTGGAAGTACGTTGTAATATTTTGAGTGTATAATATGAAGTAAAACACGTTCTTCAAAAAAAAAAAACAAACAAACAACTTACATCACGCCAACATAATAACATTCAACACTAACATATTATAATATAAAATGCACATTAGAGCAGTAAAACTCCATCGTTCAACTTAATAAGCCACAATAAACTGTATTTGCGCAACATCAACACAACATGGACTGAAGGCCTACTGTCCTCTTCTTTCCCAATGTTAGTTTATTTGTTATCTCTAAGATTCATCATTCACACTTTCTTAACTTATGCGCAGCAATGCTGGGTACCATTATTAGTGAGTAATGATGTACTGCTTCTCTAATATGTAATTTAGAAGATGTCAATAATACAAATTCAAATGTAGAGTCAATACTGACCCCAATCTCACTCCTTTTAAAACATTACAAGATTTGAACTAATCCGCAGCAACACTAGACACTGTTACTATGTTTGGATATTTTTGTTATGATAAAAGGTTAATGCACACTTTTCTTATTGCGGTGAAAACATCAGAAACTTCCAACTTATGCCCAGCAACGCTGGGCAATGTTACTAGTATATTTATGAGTATATATAAATATACTATGCGTAGGAGTAATATGTTTGATTGTAGAATATGCGTATTAAATTTTATCAACAATGTTTTCAATGGCTATAGAAAGTATTATAGCTTATTTGTCAGTAAAATTCACCCTTCATTTATTTTGAAGATCCAATGGTCTTTTATTGCGTACGCATCGCATGCGGTGTTACGTATTTTTTATTTTCTCTGCTTTATGTTTTATTTTATTTATTTATATCAAAAATATAAATTTAAAAATTTATGCACAAGTGACATCTAGGTAATGTCGCATGCAACCTTATGTATATTCTATTTTTTGTTACTAACACATTTAATATAATAATCAACACATAACTACCATTAACATTATTAACATAAACTATTGCATTTAACACATTTAAATTAAAATCCCCCTTAAACCCCTTTGGTTTGGGTGCATATTCACACAGGGGGTTACTCCGGGCAACGAGAGCTGTCGGATGGGCATATTTGCCCTTTATTCCAAGATCTGGACCGTACATAGCGATCCTCGTTTGTGGGGTATGCATGTACAAGTATTTGTATACTGTATATCAAGGTTTGCAAAATACTATAAGGTTGATTATTATATTAAAAAAATTTTTTACAAAATACTTGCTAGGGTCTAATCTAGCAAATACTATACTTCAAGAACTAAACCTAGTTAGAAATTGAGATTAAATCTGTCCTGGTTGAAAACCAGGCCCATACCCTTTTTCTGGCTGGCATGTGAGGTGTATAAAGGCAGAATATCCTATTTTATGTATGATACAAGTCAGAGGAAAGGATCACAAAGCAGGGAGTTGAGAATTCAAACTCCAATGCACTGTTCACCATATTCATGGCCTGTAAGTAGTAAGATGAAACTTTTCAAATATCCATATCAACAAAGAATTTATCCATTATTCTAGGTCACTAAGAACAACTATACACCTTAGTTACAAACATTAAGGATCACATAATAGAAGGGGGCTGAGAACTCAAACCCCAAACACCAGTGCCCTACATGTTATAACTTAAGTGTGTTCTATATGTAACCCATCCAAATCTTTTGGCATATTGCCAATATACTGTAAGGGTCATATATTCCGATTACAAAGTAGGGAGCTGAGAAATTAAACCCCAATATCATGTAGCGATGAAACAATGCCACGTATTTGATATCTGCTCTTTGTAGATCATAGGAACACATTTGGTTCCAGGAGAAAAGGCATAACAACCAATTTCCTAATTTTGGTCCCTCTTATGGTTATAATAAATATAACAAGAACCCATGATAGAAACCACAAAATTTTAACAATGTGCAGGGTAAGAATATATCACGGAGCTGAAAAAACCACGTCCATACCCTTGTATTTCAGCTAAAGTGATAAAATAGATTCGGAATGTAAAACTACAAATTGTATTATTTTCCAATTTTTATGCTTATTATCAGCTCATGGATATTTCAGAGTTCTGATGACTAAGGCATTCCAAGCTTTGTAGTCATCTTATCTAGTGGATGAACTGTCAAACATCTACTTCCCACTTGGCAATTTGAATATTAACTATTCACTGATATGACAGTTCTTGATCCGATATTCTCTCTCCTGGTGTTATCCCACAGCAAGGAATAAGGAGATTACCCTGTTTTAAATGTGGTGGACCTGTCCATAAACTACGAAAACTCAGCAGCAATGTAAAGGCCTGGATTCAAAAACTGTTTTTTGCTTTTTATTTCAAAATTTTCCAAAAACATTTTCCAGCATGGCTGAATACAAGTCACAACCATTATCATACTATTTAAGCTTAATATTAGCCTCATATTTCTATTATTGGCAGTGTAATCATGTAGTCAAAATCACTAAACATCCAGCTATTGTGTTTAATCTAAGCTGAATATTAATATCTGTAGCAAAGGTTTGAAGAGTTTAGAGTGCAGCATTTACAGAACCGCGCTCCAATTCCAGAAAATTCCAACCATTTGTAGATCTTAAACATCCTAAAGGTGGGTTTGTCGTGTTACCTGCAGCCAAATCAATCACACGTTAGCCTGAAAAGGATAAGTATGAAGCAGCCGTCAGGTAAGCATAAACAAAACCCTGTTATTATCCGTTTCCTTTATGTTTAAGCCGAATGAATACAGATTATTTTACTTAGACGTGCAGAGAGCATCTGTCCAAATGTCTTATAGTAGTATTACCATGTGTATATGGTAAATTCAGTCCTGTATGCATGCATTCTATATGAATATTTCAGCAGGTCAACCTGTGTTTAAGCGTAATAAACTGAACTCTATGCTGGCATCTCATGTATCTATGATAAACCAGCTAAATCATTTCAAATGCCGTTACCTCTACTTAGGACAGAAATATGACTCCATTTTTGGTTCGACCTCTGTCACAGATCAGTCAAATATAAGGAGGAACAAGTCCTTTTCAGCACTAAAGATTAAGCTGAAAGATATAGCCTTTTTAGGAATTAAGAAGCTTCATTTTCTATGGATAAGTGCTCTATTGAACATATCTCAGTATTCCGGACTGTGTAACCGGATTATCTATTAACATATGATCTATAACTGTACAAAGCATGCAATAAATTTGTAAATTTTTATTGTGCACTATACAAAAAGTAGATAGACCTCATTTTGATCGTCTCCAGGGTCAGTAGATGCTTCCAAAACATGATCTAGGTCATTCATGTCCGGGTTGTTGTAGACCGGTTCATTGGTATCGATGCTAGCAGCCCGCATGGTGGCATTCCTTATCAAACATCTTTTAATAATGTTTGCTGCTTGAGAATTTCTGGTTTGGCCATGAAGTACCAATCTTCCCTGTCCAGGCATAATGCCTCTTGCTCTTACATTCTTAGCTCCAGGAGGACGTCCAGGACCACGCTTCGGTCCCATACTGATGATGGAAATGTTAGTCTGAATAGAACGGCGACAAGCTAATGGCGCTATGCAATTCTTTATGTGTAGATAGGTTTTGACGGAAACAACTAATGTAAGCCCATACCAACTTTATTTCCCGCCCAGCAATTCGTCTTTAATGTTTACTGCCTGTCATTAGTCATGGTATGTATGCACCAGGCCATTATTATCTCAAACTTCGTGCAAGATTTAAGAAAGACCACATGTACAAATGTATAGAAAGGAATTTTGTGACTATTGCCCATTGATGTCACCAAGGTTAGTGTTTCATCATGAGGTAAAGTTTTATTTTGACACCTCTATATCTGTCATGAGTCTACCCTGATAATACCATCTTAATACCATCTTTATGAGGTCACAATTTTAAAAGAGAGTGGACTGTTAACAGGCATTATTAAAACCAATATGAGGTTTACCCTGATCGAACTCCCTATACACCATCTTCAAGAGGGAGTGCATGAAGCAAACATAGGTAAAATTTATCGGTCTAATTAATTACTAAAAAGCACAATAACATCAAGACAAACAAATTATTTCCATTGCATACCAAGAGCCGTCCAAATATACGCACACACATTGTTACGATATTCAAGGTAAAGGGTAAAATGAGGAAATGTGTGCACTTCTTTATTTCAGATGACAAAATACATGATACCCACTTTGTACAAAAAGCATTCAAGATTCAATTGGCTGAAAGAAAATGGTGCTGGTCATATAAAATATCACTTAGTTTGGTCTGACCGGTGTGCAGCCCAATTCAAGTCGAGAAGAGCATTCTATCATGTAACTAGGTATCATCATCAACATAAGAACATAATGCAGTGGAATTTCTTTGGCTCAGGACATGGGAAGGGCACACATGACGGAGAAGGAGCCATAACCAAACTATGGCTTGAGGCAGAACAAAGAAAAAAGGATGGGAAAGTGATAAAAAATGCAGAAACTGCATGTGAGGTTCTTGAAGAGAAAATTTCTGATGTGGAGAGGGTATTTTGGAAGGTGTCTGATATTGACCGTTCCCAACAATTTGATGTGCTCCCAATGAAAGGGGTGCAATCTCTTCATTGCGTATCATCCATAGATCCAAATGATCCAACAAAGTTAATGTGTAGATCTCTTTCATGTTTTTGTAAGGCATGCATCAATTTTGATTGGCCTGCGTGTGAGAATGCTGATCATTGTGGCAGGTGGGAGTTGAGAAAACTATAGCCTACAAATAGGGACAATGTTGAAGAAGATGGGTATGAGGCAGAGGACTTGTGGGCAAATGACATGGACAATGTAGATGGGACAGTGCAGGTTGGAGATTATTTTGCATCATTCACATCCCCAGACAATTATGAAAGGGTCCCTTATTATCTCATCCAATGCAAAGAAGTGAAACATGCCCTCGAAGAAGACACCACGGATGACTATGGAAATGAATTTTATTGTGCTAATGAAGTTATAGCTGGTAACTACTTTGAATTGATTCCTGGTTGCCATCAAAAGCACAGGCTTATTCAAGGAAAGAAAG
This sequence comes from Isoetes taiwanensis, assembly GCA_021234155.1. Taxonomy (NCBI): domain Eukaryota; kingdom Viridiplantae; phylum Streptophyta; class Lycopodiopsida; order Isoetales; family Isoetaceae; genus Isoetes; species Isoetes taiwanensis. Next base: position 8,308,264 of record JAJEKV010000060.1, read on the forward strand.
TTCTTGTCCATCCCGAGTCAGTAATAAAGGTGAGGTTTCCATTGGAGCCAGTCAAACATAAGATTAAAGGTATACCTTATGCATATGAACTGACTAAATATTGGCATGAAATTTTTGCTGGAAAATTTGCCAGAGATTATAGAATCTCTGTAATATGTTACCATGTTGTTGAAGTAACTTTTTCTACGCACTAAGGCGTTGACTTGCAAACTGAATGTAATCAGAATGTATTTTAATGTAATCAGAATGTATTTTGATGTGATTAAACAGTAATCAGAATGTAATCAGAATGTTTTGAAGGCAGCTCGTGGTTTTGGGATGATCTCTACTTCTGTGTGATTCTAAGTATGTAGAAGGATATTGTTACATCCTTATCTGCTTCCTATCAAGCTTTCAAGGCTTTGATTATATCAAATTGCATTTATGACATGAATAAAACATTGAAACTAATTACTGATTTTTTACAAATGTGTTGTTGTCCAGATCTCCCAATTTACTCTTCAATTTTTATGAATGTGTTGTTGTCCCGATCTTTCCTTTCAAGGCAATAAGGAATTTTCCTTTCAAGGCAATAAGAAATATTCCTTTCAAGGCAATAAGGAATATTCCTTTCAAGGTAATAAGAAAGATTCCTTAGTTCTAGAAAGGAATATTCCTATCAATGAATGTTCCTTTGAAGGTACACTTCAATTTGTTTAGACTTATACTAAGTACAAAAATGCAATTTGTACTTCTATTTGTGTAAGGTTTCAAAGGTTACATAATATCACAGGGTTTTTCACAAAACATATCACAATGGGTCATGGTGATGATAATGTTTCCATGGTGATGATAATGTGTCCAACATAGCTTCCATTTCAACAACCTCTTTCTCGTGCACTCCATGAAAAGTTGATGTTCTAGAATGTGAGCTTGTTTGTCGGCTCTCTCCAGCAAGGATGCATGAATTTAGCAAGCACTTAATTGCAAAAACTCAACATGTTTTATAACTTAGCTTTCACCAGTTTTAAATCCATAAAGCAATTTCAAGTTGGAGGTATTATTGTATTTCTATTAGTATCATCTCAACATGCATGAAACACTTGCACCTTTGAAGCAAATCACTAATATAACTTGAAACAATCAATTGTTTTGATTGACCAAAAAGGGTACAAGGCTTCTTTTAAATCAGAAATCAGAAGTTTCAGATGCCATGTTACATGCAAGATCAGCATTTGATGCCATGTTACATTCAAGATGTCATGTTACTACAATTGATTTACTGGACAATATAAGAACAGCATTTGAGGAAGCTTCATCTACCCAAGAACTGCTGGCTGATACGTTCTCTCGGATTGGCATCACAATGCGTGAGCAAAGCATCTATTAGAAATTGTCGTCGTGAGAGGGCGTATTCATGAGAGAACCAATTAGATGTAATCTGTGACATCAATAAATAAGATTACAAATATTTAAAGGAATATGAGATGCAGCACATGCAAGGGAAGGCATACAACGTACTTCCATATCTGTACCAGAGACAAGAGCTTCAATATATTTGTGCATAAATCCCATCACATACAATCCACATGATGTTAAATCGGGCTGCTGTGGCACCTCTACTTGCTGAATCCGAGTTACGTTATTTCTCTTCATGAAATCGACGCCTCTAGATACTTGACCGATCAATAGGGTTAACATTTGTGTGTGCAGCCTACATACCACGAAATTTAGCAAACCGAAATAGCAAAGAAAAACAAAGCAACATTAAAGTATTACATACCCTTTGATTGCTTTCTCGTTCGTCGTATAACCTGTAAGAGGGTTCAAGATATGAATTGCTGGTGCAGGGAGGATCTTAGAATCAAATGGTGCGAGTGTAAAAACAGCCAACACAAAATGGTCATTCTCAAGGATAGGTACAAGGATATGATGGCATTTAGCTACCACAATCCCCTTCATCCCTGATTTAACTATTTCTATGACATTAAGTGATCCTTCAACTGATTCACTCTTTCTTTTGCTACTGGTAGCTTCTCTAAACCTTGTATAGTTGTAAGCAGGATAAAAAAAAAATTTGCTCTTCCACTCTAAAGGCAATGTGTCATACAAGCACCTGGATTAGATTAAGGTTAACATTAAAGACATAGAATAACAACAAATACAACTCAGTTACAACCAGGTTATTACCTGCCATAAAGATCCACTAAGCGACTACTCAATTTAGAGTTGGTTACACATAAAACTGCTATGTCAGATGCAACCAGTTTCAGTGGAGTCGGCAGATAGTTCTTGAATGGCGTGAATTCCATAAGTTTATTCTTGATCCATGACAATAAAGCATAAATTGATACCTTTCAATTTCTGTAACCAGTGGTTTAGACCTGCAAAACAAGTAAAATCTCATAAGCTACTGAAGTATAACTAAATAAAGATAAGCTAGCAGTTACCGTTTTGCAGCAGATGTCTCTGCTCTAGTTTGCACTCTTCTTTTTCCAGCTGTTTTGGCATCAGCTTTGACCATAAATTCTTTTGTTGCGTTGGCTGCAATCTCCAAGGCTTCTTCAACATCGTCAGGCTCCATTGAATTGTCGCAATTCTCTAAAGTAAAGAAAGTGCTTCATTCTAATGTCTTTTGAAAGCAAGACAAAAAAAGAAACGCGTACCTGCTAAAGAACCCGTCTTTTCCTTAACTTGAACTTCAACAGAAGCTTGAGGACTGTTTTCAATGTCATCGCCAACATCTTCAGTAATTTTATCTATAAACACGTCAATATAAGTTTCAAAATACAAAAAAAAAGGAACCCTGAAAAGGAGAACAATTGCTTTCTGGGCTTTCAGCTTGTTGCTGCAATAGTAGCAGCTCGGCTTCAAGAGCTGGGATCTCTTTTTGAAAAACAATCTCTACTGCAAAATTTCTCACATTAGTGCACTCTAACTACAACAGATGGAATCTTAATGTAATCAGACTGTAATCATCCTACCTTCCACAATTTCTGAAGTTTTCTCCATGTACCCCTCGGTCTCCAAATCCTGCAGTGATTGCTTATGAGTTGTTGCAATTCTCAAAGGTGATGTAGATGTGGATGGACTTTCAACATCGATAGCAGTAGCATCTTTTGTGCCAGGTTCAGCAACTGGGATATCTGAGAATGGTAAATGTAATCCCTTTCCAACAACATCCTTCTTTTCACCTACAACATAAGATCATGAAATAGAGAGAACTTATGCATAGTGCAAGAAACATGAATTGTTTAGTTTACATGCAGTTTTAGTTCTTGCTTTCTTGATACTGCCCATATCTACATTGACACAATTGGAATCATAAGCAAATAAGAAATGTAAGCACTTGATTCAGAATCAAGGGGAGATGTAGAGTAGATAAAAGCAAAATTTGCAAAAAAGGTAAGCAGATGCAAATCAAAACAGAACAAATTTTAAATAGATGCAACCAGGTTTTTACTACAGGCAAACTTTCTGCTGATAATGTAACGACAAAATATAAGTACATTAGTGTGCATTCTTATCAAAATGTAAAGGAAAACCAAATACTAAATTCAAATGCATTTCAGAACATATGTAAAATATAAAGAACAAAGTCATATGCAATACACCCTATCAAATACAACATTCAACATTGAATGTAAAGGAAAATTAAATACTAAATTTGTATGCATTTCAGCATGTAAATATAAAGTACAGTCATATGCAATACACCCTATCAAATACAACATTCACCATTGAATGCAAAAAAATTCAAGAAAAGCACTTCATGGCACATATAAATGTAAAATTCCAGAAAAGCACTTCATGGCACATATAAATGTAAAGAACAGAAGCAAATACATTTCCTCTTTCATATAGTAAAGCCAAAACCACGCCAAATCAAATGCTAATACAGTTATGTACATGATGGAAACTAACTACATCTAAGTACACTCAAACTAATTATATAATGAAAATAGAAATAGATGTACCTTGAGAAGGGATTCCTAAGCAGTGCCACAGGTCCTCGGACAATGAACAATCATATACACATGTATTCGTCGTTGAAACCCTGAATACAAGACAATATGTATGACCATAAAGTGGAGATATTACCCCCGGGGACTTCACCATTAAGAACCCGTATAGACCAACATCGTGACTGGTAGGGGGTTTTTTAATAGGCAAAGGGGTTCGTAGACGGGCGGGTTGGTTGTACGAAAAACCAAGTTCTAGCAGTACTCAAAACGTTAGGGGTGGTGGGCGGGAAATGGCGCTCCCGCATGGATCCAGGTAGGGGTATAGGGCATTCGTCTGCGCCGTTACACCCTTCTGCAGTCGTCAAGGCTCCAGAATGGCTCCAGAATGATAGAACCAAGAAGCAAAACTTTCTGGCATTCCGACATAGGGTTTCAATCAGCAGGGGAGTCGGAATCTCTGATGTAGAGGAGTCGTGAAGGAAAGAAAGCTTAAGGTAGAATCTTTTCCTTTGAGTACGTTTTTTAACCTCAAAACTTGGATCTCTAACACAACTTTGGATTTCTTTGTCTCATATGACTCTTGATCTGCTTAAAAGCTGGCAAATTCCAAATGGGTTTAATCTAAATCTCTGATATCTAACGTGGATTTAGGGTGTACCGATTCTTGAGATTATGGCTATGGTAGCAGTCTCTTTCAACTATGGAGAAGGATTGAGGCACACACTGGAGATCTGTCTGCAGTCCTTCTGGAGTATGTTTTCCACATTTGAGTGGGAATGGGAGTGACAAAACTAGCGCTGGTGTAAGGAAGCCAATGTTTAGCTTCAGGAGGGTAAGTCTGCAACATGAATTTTCCGCTTTTCCTTTAGCCTCTCCTCTTTTTATCCCCTTTTTGGGTTGCCCCTAGGGGGGCAAACCCTTGTTTATGTGGGTTTATGGCATATCTTAGGTATATACTAGAATATACCTAGGATATGTCGGTGACTGCTAAAAACCTACTCTTCTCTGTAAATTGGCGGTCACCTGCATTGTGGGCCGCTGATGTTCGAACCGGATAACTGGCAATACAACAGAGCATCTGGCTATGGATACTCTCAGTAGCATGCGCAGCAGCACCAGCCCACCATGTCCTCTCAGTTTCACCTCTTGTCGGTAACTCTTTTACGCCTTCTTCTCTAATCTAGTCGCCTTCAGATTTCTTCTCGCCTCCATTTGTTGAATAAATTTTACAAGTGTTTGTTTTTTGTTTTAGTTGATTGAAACTGTTGGTGACGCCATTGAAGGAGTTCGCGATCACCCATTAGGATCTATAAAAAAAAAATTGATCCCATTTTTATATTGCAAATTTTCAGATTGAGTGATCTGGATTACGTCTTGAGGGCCATGTTCGAGTTTACAAAGCCTTCGAGGTTGAATATAAAGGTTTGAGTTATTGTATTTTCCGGGCTTTGATTTCTTAGAGTAAGGATGGGTTTTGTCATTTTACGTAAGAATCATGGCTCGGTTCTATGCTCAACTTATGCAAAACCCATGTTTGATGGCTATTTCTTTATCTAATATTTGATTACGTAAAACTTGTTTATTCTCTTAATCCATGTCCCCACATGCAAATGCTGCTGCATTTGATCCATCAGGCTATGCCCACGCAGAGATAAGATAAAACAGAAAATGATCACAAAAGCGTGCTCTTGAGGCCAAAGATTTGAAGTAGGATGCACAAATATTTTGCCTGCAGTTAAAGGATTTAACACAGGATCAATCATGGCACATCTGGGCCAGAAAGAGACTCTGCAGAATGTACAAAGCACAAAGACAAATCTTTGAAAGAGATTTTGGCACAAGCCTACTTGCATTATCTTACGTAGATGGGTCTTTAATAGTTGCCAAAACAGGCTACAACAAGCTCCAAAACTGTGATAAGAGCTGAATGTTATGGATTAAGGGATGTAGCAAAAGCAAACAGTTGTAAAACCTGAATGAGGCATGCATGGCTGCAGAGACGGAATTTGTCTGGCTTTACATTTTCTTTGCGTCTCCATCCATTCACTTATAGTTTTTAGTACAGGTGAGCACATTAGCATAGGATTGCATGAACATTATCTATGTGTTTCATGCACTTATAATGCATGTTCACGCCATCTTCTTTATGCTGCCTACAAGCAAGCCTTAAATTTAAAAGGGAACATGCCCAATTTGTTAGCAACCCTGCATGCTTAACCAGAAAGGAAAAGAGATATGCTTTAACATGCTGACATATTACTATGGCTAGAGCTGTTTGTGCAACTAATTGATGCCATGTATTGGTGAAGCTGCTGTAAACATTATTAACACTTTATAGATAGAAAAGCTTATATTTTTACATCCTTGTGATGCAGCGTTGGAACTGTGAAAGGTTACTCCAGAATGCCATAAACCACTTCAAGGCTAAGAAAAGATAAAATGGTAAGAGAAAAAGCTGTTGTGTAGTTTTCCTACGTTTCTTTAGAGGGCATTAAAGTGTCCCACCGTATTGAAATTTAATTGATTACCTTTCACTTTAAATTGACTTCTAGGTGGCCTCTTGACTTTTTCAACTTTGATTGCTAGGCTAAATAGATTGCTGAATCTTCCTGCTTGTTGACGGGGACTGGATTTTTGAAATACTGCTATTTCTTATGCCATCTTTTCAGGAATCGATCAAGGCAGCGTGTACACATCTACAGGGTGTAGTAACTTCTCAATCAGCAGCATGAGTTCATCCTAACACTTAAAAATTAGTATTTTGACGTGCCTTGCAGGTTGTCTTCAGAGTCATCCCATGCGTTGATTGTTTTCTAGTTTTGCAACCTGGATTGGCTGGGAAATAGTCATTAGGAAATTGCTCCAAGTAAGAAGTCAGGGAAGAACCATTCTAAGCAATCCATCCTTTTCAGTCATGTAATTGTTTGGTGTAATGTGGTCTGTAAAATATTTTAACTTGCTGAATATGCAGGTCAAGAATTGAGAGATTTGTTAAAAGCTGGAAAGTCATCATTATTCCTTTGAACAAGCTTTGCGGGTTGGTTTTCAGTGTAGGAAAGGTTGGATGACAAGCTCTAGTGCTCCAAGCTATTGTTTCTTAAAATTTGTTATGGCATGTGTATGACCTTTCTAGTTTGACCAGGGGAATCCTTAGTAAATGAGAATTCTGATTACCATGTGCTTCCTAGTTGGTACAAGTAGCTTTTAGTGGTGCTTTTAAAATTAACTAGTTTAGGATCACATGGTGTAATCATGTAGAAAAATGCCTAGGAGCCAGATTTGAGGGCATAACGCTTCCCCACATGCAACTTGGCTGTATCTTGTATCTGCAGTATTGATTGCTTTAAAATCCGTCCATACCTTCTTCTTGTCTTCTTCTTATTACATTTACTTCCTTCCTCTTAGAGTGGTCCAGATATATAGAATGTCATGTTCTAGAAAAAAGCATCTACAATTTGAATATGCTTTGCCATCCATGATCTAGAATGCTTGGCATCAAACTCAAAGAATGTGGATGTTCTGCAGTGAAAACAATTAATTGACATGATATGGAATTCTTTGGGCATAAAACATTGGATAATTTTCGTTAAAAATTTCACATGTACTCAGAGAGTCATGTTTCCATGTAATTACAATGCATGTGGTAGTCTGGCCTCAACCACCAGCCAAAGCAAATGGTATGTGGATATATGTAAAGCTTACTCTGGAGGTTGTAATCCGTTGAAAGTGCATTGTCTTACTTAACTATAACTGCAAGATAAACACTATTTTGGCATGATGCAACTGTAGAATTATAAATTCAAATGGAATTGTAGCTTCTGAAATGTAATTCACATCCTTCTTGGTATATAGCATATAAAACCTTGTAAGCTTGTAAATGTGGAGTCTCATTTCTTTTTATAAGGAATCGTGTTCTTGTCAACATAATGTGACCTGGGTTTTCCTTTCATTTCCACAGAGAAACAGCAAACGGATTCTTCAAAACACAAAAAATGTGCTTATTCTATTCTATAATTTCCATGAGTTACATATGCTGGTATATATGGAGATGGGGTTTCTTTACATCCCTTGGCGGACGCTGCCAGATAATTTGGAATATTTTATATACAGAATGTGTGTTACCTTTTTTTCTCCGTTTCCTCGCATGATGCTTAGTCACATCAGATGTTGGTACCAAAAGTACATTATTTTACTTAAGGGGTTCCTTGAAATGGAAATGCATTTTTTCTCTGCATGGAATTCCCCTGGATGCGATCGCATAGAAAGTTGGGAAAAGTTAATCAACCCCAGCTATTGTAGGACCAGACCACCAGCTATTTTGCAAGCAATGAATTGCTACACTTAATACTGCAAGCAATGGATTGCTACACTTATAAATTATTCCGGGAGTGTCATTTTTCGCTGCCATTATGCAATGTGAGCTGATAAGTTGAAAGCATGTATAGCCATACATTGGTTCGTTGATTGGTAAACTTGGGGAAGTATAATTCTTTGATGTCAATTCCTTGGTCCAAGGTTTCTACAGTGAAATGCCATCTGTTTGCAAATGACATGAACTTTTGTGAATAGATTGGGCGTGTTAGGTCTCAAGAAGGTTAATAACGATCATTTCATTTCCAGACATAGTGATTGCTTCAGTGCGGCAAGATTCTTGACACTTGATTGTGATACACAACCATTTCAAAGGTGGTGTGGTGGAAAGGATACTTAGGTATATAACATGTAGAGCAAAAAGCAATCTGTGCCGTGATAATTATCCAACGCAATTTATCTTCTATAAATACAGGCTAAAATATGGCTATTGCTATGTGATGAACAACAAATTTCTCATTTCTATTGGACATTTTGTTTCATACAAGTAGTCCAACAATTAGACATCACATGTACCATTGAAAACCATGATATGTAGTTCATAATATTTTCTTATTCATGTACAAGCAATATCCAGCCTAAAGTTCCATGATTAAGATCCAGCTCCATTTTTTTAACGAAAACAATATGCCCAAATTGTTTTGTAAAGGGTTCGCAACCATCGACAATGTGGCACTTGTGAATGTTGAAGGATAAGTTCCCATCCTGCAAATACAAGAGAAAAGGCACTCTCTTAAGTTGTACAAATTTGCTTATATACATGGTTTTGACTTCCAGAGCTGGAGTGGTTGGTGCCTAGTGTTGCTAGTGACATCTTTAAGACAGTCAAAGGTGTGAGTCAACAAACATAGTCTTCTCATTACTGAAATTTCAGTTTTCCTTCTTGCCTTTTGGTTGATTCGGCAGGCAAGTAGTGAACATTCAGTTTGCTTTGCAGCTCTAGAAAAGGAGGTCTAGGTAGCGGCAAAGGCTCCAGAAAGGAAGCTCAAGAGGGCCTTAGAAGTTGTGCATATTTCGAGGGTATTTGTATTTGTCTTGAGTAATCTTATTACAGAGTTGCTTTGTTCACTTGTCCAGAAACTTTGTGCAGATTGAGGTGATTAAAAAATGTAGCATCTTGGCAATAGTTGGACAGCGAATAGCCAGCCAGCACACCTGGTGTAAGTGCAACCTTGTGATGCACTGGCAAAGGTAATCCGTGGTGCTTGATTCAGATGTATTTGCTAGATGTGTGTGTAAGTAATCTGATCTTCTTTAGATGTGTCTTGCAGGCAAATGTTAATGTCAGAGCTATAGCTCAAGATTGCTCTGTGTATAATAGTACGATGGTCATAAATAGAGAGCGCCCTGTGAAAGCATGTGTTCAGCTTTGTGCAGCGCCCATCATACACATGTATCAGTCACTTGGTTTGAGCTATAGCTCAAGGTTGCTCTGTGTATAACAGTACGATGGTCATTAATAGAGAGCGCTCTGTGAAAGCATGTGTTCAGCTTTGTGCAGCGCTCATCATACGCATGTATCAGTCACCCTGGTTTGTCTTATTAAATGCTATGTATTGAATACCATTAAATGCTATATAATGACATTCGGATGTCTTTGCTGAGTTGTAATATTGTATATAGATCGTTTGGGATGTCCTTCATATGGGATTGGCGTTCACAAGTGTTAGCAGTGCATCCGGATAATTAGGCATGAAGTTGGCCAAGTTGTTGACGCTACAAAAGAGCTTTGGAAAGCTAACACTTTACAATGTTGTTTTTATGGCATTTCTACACTAGGGCATTTGCTCTCGAAATGTAATGGGACTTTTTCATTATTGTTCCATGAACACATGATGTAACACTGGAAGTTGGTGGACCGTCTTGCACATACAGTTAGTTCTTCTTCTCCAGTGAAATTGACACCTTGCATTGTTAGGAACGATCTGATATCGTGGTTATGCCATATAAGCTTGCATTTTAACACCTATAGCTTAAAATATTATGAGTACTGGCACGTGTTGTGATTGTGTCTGCAAGACATAAAACAAGTACAGATATTTCTACAACATTAAACTACTCAGTTGCATACACAATTCAATCGAGGGGCACATGCGGACGGGCTTGTACATGAATGTAGGGGACCTACAAACTGATTGTAAGAACATGGTAGAGCTCTACTTTAATTTAAATATAAATTGTGAAAACATGACTTCACGTTTTGATTTAGGCCACTTCACCCTCAAGAAACTGGAGGGCAACCCTCCGTGCGCAGCACCTTGTTTTTTCTTTGCATGTCATAGAATGGATCATGTCGCTTTTTCTAAATCCATCTATTTTCGTATTTTTCATTCTTATGTTTTCTTTTGGTGTAGGCAACCCAGAGCTTGCAAGATTCGTGAATCGATTTTAGGATAGATCCTTCGTGCTGGGCCGTCTTTGTAAGCCGTCTAATAGCCTGCTTGATCTTTTAATGCTTATTTTATTTTTGTTGCATAGCTTACATTGCTACAGTTCTCTATTTCTTTACAGGCTGGTGCTGGAGCAACCGTTTTGGCCTAACAGTCATGGCCTAACAGTCAGGCATAGCCGGATATGCATGAAGATCAAGCCGCTGGAGCAGGTAGAACCCTTAATACCTCTATTTACTTATTTGTTTATTCAGACGAGGCTGCCTTCCACCAATGAATCCATCTTAAATGCATTGTGGTTTTTTATTTGCTACTTGCATTGTCATAACAGATAGGTGCTACGCAACTAAGTATATGTATGTCAATCTTACAGAGCAAGGGCTTGGAGCAGCCGCTAAGAGCAAAGGTAATGATTGCTTTACGTTGGTACTTGCTTTACGTTGCTTGTGGTTCTGTAATGATTATCAAGGGACTTATATTGAAAAAGGTCATAGGAAAGAATGGTTTGAATAGACCGCCTAGTGTGTCTGCTTTGCGAGCAAAATTTACAATTTTATGCTGCATTTTAGATTGCAGATGGCATGACAATAGAGGTTGGTGTTGTGAATTTGATGGTTGAGACTAGGGGAGGTACTCACAGCAAAGAAGGAGCTATCTGGTTAGTAATGCATAAGTTTATGAATTTTATAGGGTATTTAATCTCATTTTAGTAGCCGTGAAATGACCTTACAGATTAAAGTAGGTGTATGACAAACCACTTAAAGTTTTAATTATATTTGTTGTTTGTAAAATATACTGCTCTTATTTTTGTGCGGTTATCTGATGCCAATGTTCATCAGTTTCTCAAAATTATCCACTTATTGGTTATGAATGGGTATACATGCAGGACACCACCTTTAGCATCCTTTACTATGCATAAGCTGACACTCTACACTACGAATGAGAACTGGAAGGTACTTTCTCTTCGATATTAGGTTGCAATAGACTGTGCAATGGATTTATGCTTCTGCAGGTGGTTAATCTGAAGGAGTCTCGGAAATTTTCTTCCAACAAGCGCTGCATCTACATCTTTAAGGTTGGTAATATTTAGGAATAAAACTAAGTTTCATGACCAGGGTTTTAAGATGAAGAAGCAAGGAAAGTAATTTATCTCGTCAAAGCAAGCAGCTACTTCCTTAAAGCTTTTGTGAAAGAATGATAAGACTTTTATTAGTAAAGGGAGCTCTAATGATAGTCTAGGAATGATAGTCTAAGGAGAGAGGATGCATGTGCATTTGTAGGAGCATGCTCCTGACAATGTTCTTATACATCTTGGCATTAGAAGTTCCTGTTCTATATTTTTAAGTGATTGCTTTGCCTTCTTACGTAAACCGGAGTGGGAGTCTCTCATACGGTGACTTGCTTCCCCATCCGGACATGTTCCTTGATGAACGGCTTACAAGTCCACCTCGAGGCAGTTCTGAACCTGATAATGATGGTGTTCGTAGGGCTTTTTTTGGAGGGGAACGCTTTTTGGATAATGTAACTGGAGGAGCATGTGTATGTTACAACAGCGATATTCATTTGTTCTTTCTATGTTGGACAAAATATCATCCATGTACTTTTAGTGGCTGATTTTTTTTCACCTATAGATAACAATGCACGTGATGACGAGCAAAATAATCCATTAGGGCTTGAGGTGGACTTCCATGTGCAAGAAGCCCTATGTCCAGCTCCAAGTGAACCAGGTAATTTAAATTTAATCCCGTTCCTAGACAGCACAGTGTTACTCATTTATGATGTTTTGCAGGTTTAAGAGCCTTCTTGCGTTTCATGACTGGCATGTATGTTTGCTTGAATCGGGGAGATTTGCATCCAAAGACTGCTCAGGTGATGGACCATGGAGAATGCAAAAGAATCAATCTATCTTTGTTCAAAGTGTGCTGAATATATGATTTGTATCCTCTATATACTACTAATTGTAGACTGTGGAAGAGGTTGGACGTACCTATATAAACAAGCATCTTGGGAGCGCGAGTTCTTTCTTTGTGTAGATGTTAAGTTTTGCTATTTGAACAGGTGATGTTCATAAGTTTCAACTTTTATGAGACGGAAGTCCATAAGCTTAGAGCATTATTGAGCATTCTAAAATAATTCAGGAGCAACAAAGAAATTCAATGCAAAGTGTACTTTTTGGAATATTTTCATGCACACTTGAAATTATATGGATTTCTTCTATTCTATTCTAGCAACCTTTTACAAATTAAAATGTACGGTCGAGTTATATTGCCTTACAATTTGTTGAATGCGCCTTCAAACTAACAAAATGAATGCGCCTTCATTGTGCAATGAGCTTAGAATATACTTGGTTGAATATAAAAACATCTACTAATCACGTCAAAGCACCATTCTTTTCTAATTTCTCTTGTTTTACCTATAAGTCCATTCTAGACTTTTAATAAGTTCTACTAAGTCCATTAATCTTGGACTTTTATTAAGACAATCATATTCTACTTCAAAATTCATTCTCATATAAACACATCCTTCACTTATGCGCGGCCACACATTTATTAATGTTATAAAATTGACAAACGTTGCCTTGCTAATATCAACATGTTGCTGTCGAAATAGCATATATGCATGATAAAGGGCGAAAAATACATGTCGGACACATTATTAGCGGCAATGCATGGGCACACGCTTACTCCCTAATCAACTTAGATCCCCCTTTTAACCTTGCATTATGATGTTAATCCCCCTTTTAACCTTGCATTTAATATGGGCTTCTATTTGAATAATCAAACTCCAAACCCCAACAAACTAGCTTAGCTAGCTCTTGTAATGACTAAAAAAATATTCAAAAAATGATGTGTTACCATATGTGCTACAAGGGCTAGGACTTTTCTTATGGTGTCCAGTATATGTATGGGAAAGGGTATATGGATTGCTAGTTGGGACTGGAGTACATGTACGGATAAGGGGCCAAAAATTAAAATTCATATGTATGTATGGTTGCGGGGTTTCGCCCGCAAACAGCCGTATACAGGGGGGTTTCAGTCGACCCCTTGCACGCACATGCCATATGCTCTATATAAAGGGGTGAAGCCCCCGGGATATTACCATGTTCGAGTCAAGGCAATCATTGCACCGCCGCAAGCATTGATAATAATATGTGGATGAAGCTCCGTCTTCTTTCTGCAGTATGGGAGCGGGCTGCAGGCCTATCGGGTCTGATCTTTCCAAATGCGTAGTCATCTCCTTGATTCTATTCTCACAGTTGGAATTAACTTCCAAATCCTTGCTGATTTTTTCAATGGCAGCTTCTAATTCTTGCAAATCAGCCTTTAAACCATCAATGGGAATCATTAGAGCATCTAAGTCAAATAAAAAACTTGATTTATCCTCCTCTAAGTGGGATGCCAAAGCCATTTGCACATCGGTTGGCTTCCCTTTGCTTTTAAACGTGCCATAATACTGAACTGCTCACATATTTGTGCATCTTTATTCTGCACAAGTCTTGTCAAAAAGCTCTTTATCACTCTCATGCTTCAACGGATCAATTTCCATTGCTTTCCTTTTCTCTTTTAGAGTTTGTATTTCATCAAGCATGGAGGATCTAATGCTCTTCTTTCCCTCCACCTTTTCATCATTTCCAACTGCTGCCCCAATTCTACCTGAGGCATACATTTAGTAGCGTTAACATTGGCATTTTATCAGCTAATTCCGCCAGTCGATTCTTTTGAGGGCCTTTTGAATGAAGACTTGCACTTGCTTTCACCTCATCCCAATCAATGCTTATTCCTTTATAATGAAGTGCATATGCTCGGGCAAAATACAATGAAATCTGATGATTTGCAATGTCCTTCCCACAAAAAACGTGCTCATAGACAGAAAAAAAATCTGACATCCAAATAGGCTTAATCCTGCACTCTTGATAACCCCTAACAGCAGGGGTTTTAGAACCCCAAACATCTTGCACTATTTGCACTAGCCCTTGAAACATGCTATCAAAATTATTGCTCCTATGTCAGTCGATGCTTACCTTGTCAAACTTCGGGCTAAGACCTCCTCGATCCAAGAAGACCCACTCTTGAGTTTTTGGGCGGCAGTTCTAGTGGGACACCTTGGCATGGGCTTTACAGGTTTGTTGCGAGGAGATTTTCTTGGAGATGTCTTTGTTCCAAGCTGCTTCGTCATGATCTCTTCCCTGGTGCTTCAGCTCTCTGAAAATGCAAGCTTTTGGCTATGGAGGTCCTGATCTTGGCTATGGAGGTTTGATTATGGATGTCAAGCTTTCGGCTATAGAGGTTCAAGCAGGAGCGAGGTTGAACAGAGCGGGAGGAGAGTTCAAAATTATTTCCCCTATTAATGATTCCTTCTAAGAATAAGGGGAGGGGGGTGGGGGGGATTTCCTTACTGGCACTTTTTTTGCCCACCCTTTCATGCTTCTACCCTTTTGGAAAAGAGAATATGAAAGAACAAAAAGACAAAAAAAACATGCAAAAACTGAGAAAAGAAACATGGAAAAAAAAAAAAGGGGAACATGAAAAAATTGAAAAAAAAAAGATGAAAAACTCTTGCACTAAAAGATAGTACTTGCAGCTAGTTTGGCCTGTAGATTTTGAAATTCGAACTGATGGCTTTCAGTAATGCATTGGTGATGAGCAAACTGAACGATAGATGCCTCATCAACATGTCCATCCCGCACTTGAACAAGAACAAACCCCTCTGGAACAAACTGTGTAGAGCTCTACATTGTCAACGTCATGACCACCACATACACTGGGGTGCTATGCCCCTTCTGGATATTCATCATGGCATGCTTGGCTGTATAAAATCCTCCCTGATATGCAGCCCTGTCCTTGGTCTTGTCTTCTTTGAACTTGCTTTCCAAGTCGTATCCACCAAGCCACTCCTCCCACCACCTCATAAATTTTGTCTCTTCAGAGGACGATCATCATATACATACAGTTCTCCATTAGCAAAATCTGTGGGGAGGTCTTCATCCTCCTCTAGCTCTATACTAAAACTTGTGGGGAAATCTTCATCCTCCCCTTCTGGGATGACTTTTCGCACTATGCTGGCAAACGAATGCCCATCATGTTCCAATAGATCTTGAACTTCTCCTGTCTCTGTTAAGTTCTCACACCCAGTGTTTCTTCTTCAATGTTATCATTCTGAAATGCACATTTTCTTTTCTTGTACACACACTCATTTTGTTTCTCCACCTCAAGCTGCGACGACTTGGTAAAACACTTGAGCGCCTCAATCAGTCCAAAGTGATGGAAAAAAACCCGTTTTTCATTTTCTGGAGCCTCAAACACGCGCGAGACTTCACACAGGTGATGTATCCACTTCTTTCTAGCTTCAAATGTCTGTGTCTCCTGGAGCACTTGACCCTCAAACTTATCATGGACTAGAAAAATGATATATTTAACAAAATTTGGACTCATTCGTATTTAATAAACAACACTTCAAATATCTAATTATGAGCTTATGCGTATCATTTGAAATCTTATTGATTTTAATAAATTTTATAAGTTTTAATTACTTAAGTTTATTATCAAATTTAAAATATGATGATTGTCATAACATAAAACTGATTTCTAGACTAATCTTTATTTGAAGTTATCTAGAATTAGAATTTTTGAATATAAAATTCAATTTTCAGTTTGAAATTTGGCAGAATGAAAAATGAATCCAGTTAGTTTGATAAGCAATTGACTTAATACAATTATGCATATTTGAAAATTTATAAAATCTTAGCGCATATCATCATAATGAATAACACATATGAATTTCTAATTAAATTATAGATACTAAACTTATGTATGGTCTAGACTAATAGGTATTATGGTAGTAAAACATGAATTCTAACATTTCAATAGTTTGAAGTATTAGCTTTGTCTATCTTTTATAAACCATTATTTGTTAAATGACTATCTTTTTAATCTCTATTGAATAACTAGAAATTTTTAAAACTGTATCCTATAATAAAAACATCTTGAAGGAACTTTTAGGTTGAATTTAGATGAAAAAAATTATGTTTTAATAACCATTTTTCAGTTAGTTTATTCTTTGCATCATGAACCGAAAATTAACTTCGTCCATCAAAAATCAAGAGATAATGCCGAAACTAGATTACAAGACTCAATACCAACTTTGTTTTTGCAAAACCGCGAGGTTAAGTACTATAAACATCAATTGAGCACTACGCTAAATCAAGGCAAGACATGATAAGCTAAAACTAGATCATAAGACTTCGATCATAAATAGAAATACTGTGAAAGCATGTATTCGGCTTTAATGCGGCGCCCATCATACACATGTATCGATCACTTGGTTTGAGCTATAGCTCAAGGTTACTCCCCAATGTATAGCGGTCGATGGTCATTAATAGAGAGCGCTCTGTGAAAGCATGTGTTCAGCTTTGTGCAGCGCTCATCATACGCATGTATCAGTCACCCTGGTTTGTCTTATTAAATGCTATGTATTGAATACCATTAAATGCTATATAATGACATTCGGATGTCTTTGCTGAGTTGTAATATTGTATATAGATCGTTTGGGATGTCCTTCATATGGGATTGGCGTTCACAAGTGTTAGCAGTGCATCCGGATAATTAGGCATGAAGTTGGCCAAGTTGTTGATGCTACAAAAGAGCTTTGGAAAGCTAACACTTTACAATGTTGTTTTTATGGCATTTCTACACTAGGGCATTTGCTCTCGAAATGTAATGGGACTTTTTCATTATTGTTCCATGAACACATGATGTAACACTGGAAGTTGGTGGACCGTCTTGCACATACAGTTAGTTCTTCTTCTCCAGTGAAATTGACACCTTGCATTGTTAGGAACGATCTGATATCGTGGTTATGCCATATAAGCTTGCATTTTAACACCTATAGCTTAAAATATTATGAGTACTGGCACGTGTTGTGATTGTGTCTGCAAGACATAAAACAAGTACAGATATTTCTACAACATTAAACTACTCAGTTGCATACACAATTCAATCGAGGGGCACATGCGGACGGGCTTGTACATGAATGTAGGGGACCTACAAACTGATTGTAAGAACATGGTAGAGCTCTACTTTAATTTAAATATAAATTGTGAAAACATGACTTCACGTTTTGATTTAGGCCACTTCACCCTCAAGAAACCGGAGGGCAACCCCGCGTCTTGCTTGACCTTTGTTTTTCTTTGCATGTCATAGAATGGATCATGTCGCTTTTTCTAAATCCATCTATTTTCGTATTTTTCATTCTTATGTTTTCTTTTGGTGTAGGCAACCCAGAGCTTGCAAGATTCGTGAATCGATTTTAGGATAGATCCTTCGTGCTGGGCCGTCTTTGTAAGCCGTCTAATAGCCTGCTTGATCTTTTAATGCTTATTTTATTTTTGTTGCATAGCTTACATTGCTACTGATTCTCTATTTCTTTACAAAGCTGGTGCCGGAGCAACCGCTTTTGGCCTAACGATCCATGGCTAACAACAAATGCATAGCCGGATATGCATGAAGATCAAGCACTTGAGCGCGGGTAGAACCCTTAATACCTCTATTTACTTATTTGTTTATTCAGACGAGGCTGCCTTCCACCAATGAATCCATCTTAAATGCATTGTGGTTTTTTATTTGCTACTTGCATTGTCATAACAGATAGGTGCTACGCAACTAAGTATATGTATGTCAATCTTACAGAGCAAGGGCTTGGAGCTGATACGGGGGCATGCTAGGGGGAGTGGTCCAGTGGGGAAAAAAGACTAAGGCAATGGGGACACTTGGGAAACAATGGTTACAAGATACCATGGAACTTGGAGCAAGACGTTATTAATATTATTAAGCAACCATTAGATAAGGAAGATATTTAAAAGGGAAATATCTTATCTTAAAAGAAAAGGGCAATCATTCGAAATAGACTTCGTGCAAATATCTGGTTGCTATTCCTGCAACAAAAAGGGTGGATCGGGAGGACACCAAAATAGCGGCGGCGATTACCTTTATCACGGGACAAAAAGGCCCGATTGGGCTATAACCGGAAGCCATCGGCCGGTTTAGGAACTTCAATGAGCTTCAGACTTGGAATTCCGGATACGGCTGCTGCAGACAAAAATCCGGCTCTCGGATCGTGGGTCGTTTCTTCTTGGATCCGTGGCAGCTACTACTTGGTAGATGGTTGCTTCATTCCAAATCCGACCTGCTTCTCTCGGTTGAGACGAGGATCCGGCAAGGCGGGGGGGTCGTGGATCCGCAGCGGTGGATGCAGGCTTTACTAATAAGCCCGTGTTTTAGTCCAGCTCTATTCTTTGGTGGTTGTGGTTGAAGTTATATGAACCCATTGCAATTGTAAGATTGGTTTGATCATAAGCCGAAGGGAAAATAAGCTATGATCAATTCCTTTCACTGTTTCCCTTGGAAATTGCCTTAGATCTTATCTGGATCCGGTTGGGTGGTGAACTGGATGCCCAAATCCATTGGTTGTGGAGACCAAGATGATCGGTTGTGGAAACCAAAGCTAATGCTCTTAAGTAAAGATTGTTTCTTCTATACTTTGTCTGTACAATTGTGGTTTAAAGAAGTTACGCCTTTAAGCATTTTCCTTAAAGCGTATCAAGTGGTATCAGAGCGGAAGTTACGATTCTTTTGGAATCTATGGGCTATGGGAACATCAAGGCTGCAAAAACACCAAGAATCTTGCAAGCCTGTGCTGCAAGTGTAGATGGGTTTAACTGTGTCAAAGAAGTGTTGGGGGCGAAGTACATAGCTAAACAGGCGAATCTTGGAGCATGGCACCCAAGAGGCTGGAGCATCAGTAGCAGTAGAAGAGAAAAGTTCGGTGCTTTCGTGGACTCGAAGCATATATGGACTGACTTGTTGGGAACGAGTTTGGGTTATTGGGGAAATTCCTACGATCATTTGGGGAATTATAGAATCTTGTTTGGGATTGCGGAGTCAGAACGTGGAGATTTGAGAGATTGACTGGCCGTGGGGGTCATTCATATAAATATTTGACTTGGGAAGTCATTTATATTAACACTTGACCTTATTTGCAGGTTTGCTTATTGTTAAGCATTGGGAAGGAACTTTACGGACAAAGCTGTCAGTCAAGAGTATGGACGCTAAGATTTGGATGCGGAATCTCAAATTGCTTCCTATGGGACAGACTTATGGGTAAAAGTTCGTAAGTTGATTTGATTTGGTTTGTAATGCATTGGATGTAATTTTTCAGAGAGGGTAATTGTGGTTATTGCACAATAGGCCTAACAAAATTACATTAGTACCGTGGAGGTACAAAATTAGGTAGTACCGTGGAGGTACGAAAAATACTAACGTATCGTGGAGATACAATAGTTTAGTATCGTGGAGATACTATAAAATATTATCGCGGAGATACAAACGATAGTGATGTGCCATGAAGGTACAAGGATATATCGTACTGTGGAAGTACGCGGATATCCGTAATTGTTTTTCTTGAATTTGCAGAACCTTCAGACGTAAAGGGGCAATCGCCTTGAGAAGGGATGGGGCCACTGGAGCGTCTTTGGAAGATCGCGGACGATCTTCATTAAGAAGGGATGGATTGATACGGGGGCATGCTAGGGGGAGTGGTCCAGTGGGGAAAAAAGACTAAGGCAATGGGGACACTTGGGAAACAATGGTTACAAGATACCATGGAACTTGGAGCAAGACGTTATTAATATTATTAAGCAACCATTAGATAAGGAAGATATTTAAAAGGGAAATATCTTATCTTAAAAGAAAAGGGCAATCATTCGAAATAGACTTCGTGCAAATATCTGGTTGCTATTCCTGCAACAAAAAGGGTGGATCGGGAGGACACCAAAATAGCAGCAGCGATTACCTTTATCTGGGACAAAAAGGCCCGATTGGGCTATAACTGAAGCCATCGGCCAGTTTAGGAACTCAGCGGAGCTTCAGACTTGGAATTCCGGCTGCTGCAGACAAAAATCCGGCTCTCAGATCGTGGCTGTTCTTGGATCCGGCAGCAGCTACTTGGTAGATGGTTGCTTCATTCCAAATCCGACCTGCTTCTCTCAGTTGAGACGAGGATCTGGCAAGGGGCGGGGGGGCTTCAGGATCTGCAGTGGATGCAGGCTTTACTAATAAGCCCAGGTTTTAGTCCAGCTCTATTCTTTGGTGGTTGTGGTTGAAGTTATATGAACCCATTGCAATTGTAAGATTGGTTTGATCATAAGCCGAAGGGAAAATAAGCTATGATCAATTCCTTTCACTGTTTCCCTTGGAAATTGCCTTAGATCTTATCTGGATCCGGTTGGGTGGTGAACTGGATGCCCAAATCCATTGGTTGTGGAGACCAAGATGATCGGTTGTGGAAACCAAAGCTAATGCTCTTAAGTAAAGATTGTTTCTTCTATACTTTGTCTGTACAATTGTGGTTTAAAGAAGTTACGCCTTTAAGCATTTTCCTTAAAGCGTATCAGGAGCAGCCGCTAAGAGCAAAGGTAATGATTGCTTTACGTTGGTACTTGCTTTACGTTGCTTGTGGTTCTGTAATGATTATCAAGGGACTTATATTGAAAAAGGTCATAGGAAAGAATGATCAGTAATGGTTTGAATAGACCGCCTAGTGTGTCTGCTTTGCGAGCAAAATTTACAATTTTATGCTGCATTTTAGATTGCAGATGGCATGACAATAGAGGTTGGTGTTGTGAATTCGATGGTTGAGACTAGGGGAGGTACTCGCAGCAAAGAAGGAGCTATCTGGTTAGTAATGCATAAGTTTATGAATTTTATAGGGTATTTAATCTCATTTTAGTAGCCGTGAAATGACCTTACAGATTAAAGTAGGTGTATGACAAACCACTTAAAGTTTTAATTATATTTGTTGTTTGTAAAATATACTGCTCTTATTTTTGTGCGGTTATCTGATGCCAATGTTCATCAGTTTCTCAAAATTATCCACTTATTGATTATGAATGGGTATACATGCAGGACACCACCTTTAGCATCCTTTACTATGCATAAGCTGACACTCTACACTACGAATGAGAACTGGAAGGTACTTTCTCTTCGATATTAGGTTGCAATAAACTGTGCAATGGATTTATGCTTCTGCAGGTGGTTAATCTGAAGGAGTCTCGGAAATTTTCTTCCAACAAGCGCTGCATCTACATCTTTAAGGTTGGTAATATTTAGGAATAAAACTAAGTTTCATGACCAGGGTTTTAAGATGAAGAAGCAAGGAAAGTAATTTATCTCGTCAAAGCAAGCAGCTACTTCCTTAAAGCTTTTGTGAAAAATGATAAGACTTTTATTAGTAAAGGGAGCTCTAATGATAGTCTAGGAATGATAGTCTAAGGAGAGAGGATGCATGTGCATTTGTAGGAGCATGCTCCTGACAATGTTCTTATACATCTTGGCATTAGAAGTTCCTGTTCTATATTTTTAAGTGATTGCTTTGCCTTCTTACAGAAACTGGAGTGGGAGTCTCTGTCTGTTGACTTGCTTCCCCATCCGGACATGTTCCTTGATGAACGGCTTACAAGTCCACCTCGAGGCAGTTCTGAACCTGATAATGATGGTGCTCGTAGGGCTTTTTTTGGAGGGGAACGCTTTTTGGATAATGTAACTGGAGGAGCATGTGTATGTTACAACAGCGATATTCATTTGTTCTTTCTATGTTGGACAAAATATCATCCATGTACTTTTAGTGGCTGATTTTTTTTCACCTATAGATAACAATGCACAGGACAGAGCAAAATAATCCATTAGGGCTTGAGGTGGACTTCCATGTGCAAGAAGCCCTATGTCCAGCTCCAAGTGAACCAGGTAATTTAAATTTAATCCCGTTCCTAGACAGCACAGTGTTACTCATTTATGATGTTTTGCAGGTTTAAGAGCCTTCTTGCGTTTCATGACTGGCATGTATGTTTGCTTGAATCGGGGAGATTTGCATCCAAAGACTGCTCAGGTGATGGACCATGGAGAATGCAAAAGAATCAATCTATCTTTGTTCAAAGTGTGCTGAATATATGATTTGTATCCTCTATATACTACTAATTGTAGACTGTGGAAGAGGTTGGACGTACCTATATAACTGTTACTGTGGAGCAGTTCTTTGCTGTGTAGATGTTAAGTTTTGCTATTTGAACAGGTGATGTTCATAAGTTTCAACTTTTATGAGACGGAAGTCCATAAGCTTAGAGCATTATTGAGCATTCTAAAATAATTCAGGAGCAACAAAGAAATTCAATGCAAAGTGTACTTTTTGGAATATTTTCATGCACACTTGAAATTATATGGATTTCTTCTATTCTATTCTAGCAACCTTTTACAAATTAAAATGTACGGTCGAGTTATATTGCCTTACAATTTGTTGAATGCGCCTTCAAACTAACAAAATGAATGCGCCTTCATTGTGCAATGAGCTTAGAATATACTTGGTTGAATATAAAAACATCTACTAATCACGTCAAAGCACCATTCTTTTCTAATTTCTACTGTTTACCTATAAGTCCATTCTAGACTTTTAATAAGTTCTACTAAGTCCATTAATCTTGGAGTTTTATTAAGACAATCATATTCTACTTCAAAATTCATTCTCATATAAACACATCCTTCACTTATGCGCGGCCACACATTTATTAATGTTATAAAATTGACAAACGTTGCCTTGCTAATATCAGCATGTTGCTGTCGAAATAGCATATATGCATGATAAAGGGCGAGTAAAAATACATGTCAGGACACATTAGCCCGGCAATGCCGGGCACACGTTTACTCCCTAATCAACTTAGATCCCCCTTTTAACCTTGCATTATGATGTTAATCCCCCTTTTAACCTTGCATTTAATATGGGCTTCTATTTGAATAATCAAACTCCAAACCCCAACAAACTAGCTTAGCTAGCTCTTGTAATGACTAAAAAAATATTCAAAAAATGATGTGTTACCATATGTGCTACAAGGGCTAGGACTTTTCTTATGGTGTCCAGTATATGTATGGGAAAGGGTATATGGATTGCTAGTTGGGACTGGAGTACATGTACGGATAAGGGGCCAAAAATTAAAATTCATATGTATGTATGGTTGCGGGGTTTCGCCCGCAAACAGCCGTATACAGGGGGGTTTCAGTCGACCCCTTGCACGCACATGCCATATGCTCTATATAAAGGGGTGAAGCCCCCGGGATATTACCATGTTCGAGTCAAGGCAATCATTGCAGCTGCTGCAAGCATTGATAATATGTGCGGATGAAGCGCTCCGTCTTGCTGCGAGTATGGGAGCGGGCTGCAGGCCTATCGGGTCTGATCTTTCCAAATGCGTAGTCATCTCCTTGATTCTATTCTCACAGTTGGAATTAACTTCCAAATCCTTGCTGATTTTTTCAATGGCAGCTTCTAATTCTTGCAAATCAGCCTTTAAACCATCAATGGGAATCATTAGAGCATCTAAGTCAGCAATAAAACTTGATTTATCCTCCTCTAAGTGGGATGCCAAAGCCATTTGCACATCAGTTGGCTTCCTGCTTGCTTTTAAACGTGCCATAATACTGAACTGCTCACATATTTGTGCATCTTTATTCTGCACAAGTCTTGTCAAAAAGCTCTTTATCACTCTCATGCTTCAACGGATCAATTTCCATTGCTTTCCTTTTCTCTTTTAGAGTTTGTATTTCATCAAGCATGGAGGATCTAATGCTCTTCTTTCCCTCCACCTTTTCATCATTTCCAACTGCTGCCCCAATTCTACCTGAGGCATACATTTAGTAGCGTTAACATTGGCAGATTTTACTGTAGCTAATTCTGTCAGGTCAGATTCTTTTTGAGGGCCTTTTGAATGAAGACTTGCACTTGCTTTCACCTCATCCCAATCAATGCTTATTCCTTTATAATGAAGTGCATATGCTCGGGCAAAATACAATGAAATCTGATGATTTGCAATGTCCTTCCCACAAAAAACGTGCTCATAGACAGAAAAAAAATCTGACATCCAAATAGGCTTAATCCTGCACTCTTGATAACCCCTAACAGCAGGGGTTTTAGAACCCCAAACATCTTGCACTATTTGCACTAGCCCTTGAAACATGCTATCAAAATTATTGCTCCTATGCTGTCTGATGCTTACCTTGTCAAACTCGGGCGGCAAGACCTCCCGATCTGAAGAAGACCCACTCTTGAGTTTTTGGGCGGCAGTTCTAGTGGGACACCTTGGCATGGGCTTTACAGGTTTGTTGCGAGGAGATTTTCTTGGAGATGTCTTTGTTCCAAGCTGCTTCGTCATGATCTCTTCCCTGGTGCTTCAGCTCTCTGAAAATGCAAGCTTTTGGCTATGGAGGTCCTGATCTTGGCTATGGAGGTTTGATTATGGATGTCAAGCTTTCGGCTATAGAGGTTCAAGCAGGAGCGAGGTTGAACAGAGCGGGAGGAGAGTTCAAAATTATTTCCCCTATTAATGATTCCTTCTAAGAATAAGGGAGGGGGTGGGGGATTTCTTTCGCACTTTTTGCCCACCCTTTCAGTGCTTCTACCCTTTTGGAAAAGAGAATATGAAAGAACAAAAAGACAAAAAAAACATGCAAAAACTGAGAAAAGAAACATGGAAAAAAAAAAAAAAAAAAAAAGGGGAACATGAAAAAATTGAAAAAAAAAAGATGAAAAACTCTTGCACTAAAAGATAGTACTTGCAGCTAGTTTGGCCTGTAGATTTTGAAATTCGAACTGATGGCTTTCAGTAATGCATTGGTGATGAGCAAACTGAACGATAGATGCCTCATCAACATGTCCATCCCGCACTTGAACAAGAACAAACCCCTCTGGAACAAACTGTGTAGAGCTCTACATTGTCAACGTCATGACCACCACATACACTGGGGTGCTATGCCCCTTCTGGATATTCATCATGGCATGCTTGGTCAGATAAAATCCTCCCTGATATGCAGCCCTGTCCTTGGTCTTGTCTTCTTTGAACTTGCTTTCCAAGTCGTATCCACCAAGCCACTCCTCCCACCACCTCATAAATTTTGTCTCTTCAGAGGACGATCATCATATACATACAGTTCTCCATTAGCAAAATCTGTGGGGAGGTCTTCATCCTCCTCTAGCTCTACACTAAAACTTGTGGGGAAATCTTCATCCTCCCTTTCGATGACTTTTTTCGCACTATCTTTGGCAAACGAATGCCCATCATGTTCCAATAGATCTTGAACTTCTCCTGTCTCTGTTAAGTTCTCACACCCAGTGTTTCTTCTTCAATGTTATCATTCTGAAATGCACATTTTCTTTTCTTGTACACACACTCATTTTGTTTCTCCACCTCAAGCTGCGACGACTTGGTAAAACACTTGAGCCTCAATCACCCAAAGTGATGGAAAAAACCCGTTTTTCATTTTCTGGAGCCTCAAACACGCGCGAGACTTCACACAGGTGATGTATCCACTTCTTTCTAGCTTCAAATGTCTGTGTCTCCTGGAGCACTTGACCCTCAAACTTATCATGGACTAGAAAAATGATATATTTAACAAAATTTGGACTCATTCGTATTTAATAAACAACACTTCAAATATCTAATTATGAGCTTATGCGTATCATTTGAAATCTTATTGATTTTAATAAATTTTATAAGTTTTAATTACTTAAGTTTATTATCAAATTTAAAATATGATGATTGTCATAACATAAAACTGATTTCTAGACTAATCTTTATTTGAAGTTATCTAGAATTAGAATTTTTGAATATAAAATTCAATTTTCAGTTTGAAATTTGGCAGAATGAAAAATGAATCCAGTTAGTTTGATAAGCAATTGACTTAATACAATTATGCATATTTGAAAATTTATAAAATCTTAGCGCATATCATCATAATGAATAACACATATGAATTTCTAATTAAATTATAGATACTAAACTTATGTATGGTCTAGACTAATAGGTATTATGGTAGTAAAACATGAATTCTAACATTTCAATAGTTTGAAGTATTAGCTTTGTCTATCTTTTATAAACCATTATTTGTTAAATGACTATCTTTTTAATCTCTATTGAATAACTAGAAATTTTTAAAACTGTATCCTATAATAAAAACATCTTGAAGGAACTTTTAGGTTGAATTTAGATGAAAAAAATTATGTTTTAATAACCATTTTTCAGTTAGTTTATTCTTTGCATCATGAATAAATTAACTTACGTCCATCAAAATCAAGAGATAATCACCAAAACTAGATTACAAGACTCAATACCAACTTTGTTTTTGCAAAACACGAGGTTCTAAGTACTATAAACATCAATTGAGCACTTACTGCATGCAATCAAGGCCAAGACATGATCGCTAAAAACTAGATCATAAGACTCAATGTCGACTTTCTTTTTGCAAAACTTAAGGTCCTCTGACTGCATATAAGTACTATTTATTAAATCAACTGGGCCCGATTGCATACATCAGAGCCAAATAGTATCCTTGATGTTGTATGATGAATAAAATAACTTATGATGCATGTGTTAGCGGCTCGACATCATCTCATAAAAATCCTCAATCTTCATGTTTTAACAAGTCCCTTAGCTTTTAGAGCATAACATGGAAATGCAGTTGCAAATTTTATTTGAGCCTTAACTACGTGCTGCCACGTGGCATGTCCCTACAATCCAGAATAGATATTGGGAAGTCAATTCCCTGGACAAGAAATTTTACAAGGTTATTCCTGGTTGTCCAAATATTAACACAAGTTTAGGGCTAACATATTAGCACAAGTTTTACTGCTGCGCTAACGCTATCGGTTACATTATAGGTCCAAGGCCGAGCAGCTAACTAATTTTTCCAAACTTTATTGTTCATCCTAGACCCTGCAAAAAGGTCCATCTATCTCATGTTCTGCACATCCTACTCGTCCAATTGACATCCTCATGGCATAATCCTAACGCCTCACCCTCCATCCCTGGTCGTATACAGGAAAGTCACTTTAGGTGACATTCCGGGGAGGAAAAAGTGCCGACGCCGTTAGGCTTTGAGGTTGTGCTGACTTTTAGGCAGCTTGACAGACATTTGGCTCAGCCAAAAATTGATAAGGATGGGAGTTCCTTTAAATTCTGTTTCATGCAGCCAATTCAGAATCCAAAAAGTAATCAATGGTATAATTCTATGAACAGGGTCAGTGCTAGAAAGTTTAAAATGTGTGAAGTATATGCTAGCTACTGTTGGCATTGAAGGAAAATATTCTGGTAAGTCAGGCCGTTCTACCGTGATTATTCGCATGTCTAGGGCAGGGGTTCCAATAGATGTAGGTTTCTTCTTCTTCTTCCCTTTTTTTTTTTTTTTTTTTTTTTTTTTTTTTAATTTGTAAAGTTCTGTGTATGCAGATATGATAAGACAATTACTCTTCAAGCCAAATGTGCAATGTCTTTAGTTGAGAATCCATTTGACGAGAACGAGACTAGGAGTACACATGAATCTGTGTTGCAGGACGAGCTGAAGAAGATTGATGAGGGTCAAGTTTCTGGTGGTAATGCGATCAGTCTTGTTGATCAGTCTGTACAAAATGTTAGTTCAATATCTGTTGTTGTTGATTCTGGTCCAGTTGTGGAGTTTTCTCCTGCATTGACAGCAGATGAAAATGAGTCAGATGAGATGAAGAGGGACTTAGCACAGCTGAATCATGATCTAAACGTGCTTGCAGAAACTTTTTCGATCGTTAGGCATGCAGTTATAGGTTGGAATTTTAGGAGGCAGCTTCCAGAACTGTAAAATCGTGATGCCAATCATTTCAGCACATGATTTCAATTAGTTGATGAAGCATATGATGAAGAAATGATATGGGAGGAATACAGGCTTTTGTGAACTTCTAGATTTGTATGTAATTGTTGCTTTTGGTAAAAAATTTGAGATCTGCAAGCTTTTATAAACTTTTCTGATATAAATCAATGCAATTATGACCTTGTCAATTCTATTTATTGAGTAATCTGAATAAATTGTGTGATCTTGAGGTAAGTGAATGAGTTAATTTACTGTTAGTAATGAATAGTAGTGAATAGTATAAATTGTGAATAGTGTGAATAGTAAACTGTGAGTGACAGAATGTTGAGTAAAATAGAATGTGAGCAGAATGTTGCCTAAAACAAGAATGTGAGTAGAGAGAGGAACATGAATACATGACATGTGGCAACTTGTGATTGGCTCAAATGTTAGAAAATGGTCCAGGCAACATTTACGTATACAAAACCATACAGATTAGGGTGGGGTCACAGAAGATATCAACATCTTCCATTAGACGTCAAAAACTCAAAACAGAAGGGTCACATGGAGCTTTTTGACATGAATGAATCCCTTCATGTTGACATCAATCCATCCCACAGGCTCTCTGCTCGGTTGGACGGATTCATGTCAACATGAATCTCTTGGATATCACCATGTGGTGGATCTCAGGGCACTTTGGCAGCAATCCAGAAATTAATGTCTGGATCTTCATGTGACCCTCTTTCTACTGCTGGGTTCATGTTGACATAAAAGAGTCGCTTTTGACATCTTCGTGTGACCATACCTCTTTTTTTTATAAATCACATTTTTCTTCGACATTTTCTAAAGCGAGCAAAACCCTTAATAAAATTGGTCTGTTTCTCTGTTTCTCACGTCGAAGATGGCGATGGCGATGGCGACCGTGGTATTAGTTTTGATTCTGTTAATACAGGTTCGTTGTGATGTGGAATCTTTGGGTATAAAATCCCACAATAGATCGTGCAATGGATCAGTCGGATGCCATTCTTATCAGAGTCCGATAGCTCAGCAGCAATTTAAATTGAAGATTGGGGAAAATCAAATCCTAGATATGCCTATGCTGTTCGAAAGAACTGGCAGATTTCTAAGATCGGCTGAGAATAGGTTGTTTAAACGATATGCAAGCATTATTGGAGATCTTGAACCTGATCAGCAGCATTTTAATCCAAAGATTTGGGAAAATCAAAGCGTAGGCATGCCTATGGTGTTCGAAAAGACTCGCAGATTTCTAAACTCTGCGGAGATTGATTTCCTTAAACCATATGCAAGAATTGTTGACGATCTTGAACCTGATTCTGGATCCTTGTGTCAAGAAGTGCACGGAGTGGATGCTACATTTTGCGATCAGAAATTCGATGCCAAAATCTTCAAACCGTTCCACTTTTCCCTAATTGGTTCTACAGGGCCCGAGTTGCAGCGGCAAGAGTAAGTCTCTTAGTTATCGGGTAAGATCAATGTGACATTATTAGAAAGAATTCGTTTACAATTTTTCAGGGCAAAAGAAAAAAGGCAGAGTCCTGAGAACAAAACCAAGGATGCTTATATGGTTTCAATATTATCTCATGTATCATCTCTTGTATGCTATATAGCCTGCGCCATGGTTGCCATGAAATTGATCCGTAAGCATGACGAACCTATGATGGCCAGGCAGATGGAGCTCCGTTTCCTAGGGTCCAGGCTGGGATTGCTCTTCGCTATTCTTCTTACCGAGGTTTCAACCGTCCTTAACCTTCCTTAGTAATGTTTTTATATAGCCTTGCAACTCAAGTTTTTAACCTATATCGCTTATGCAGATGTTTCAAGTTTTTAACCTATCTATCTGATTTTGCAGAGCTCGAGCACGAAATTCACCTTAGAAGAAATTGCTGAGGTTTCCTGAGCTTTCTTTTAGATCAATTTTCTTAGCTAGGATCTTTAACAAATTTGTGCTAAACTGGTCGAATGCATTCAACAGCTGCTGGGGACATTGCTGCCGGAGTTACTATTCCCGGTAAGAAATAGTTTTGCCCTTTTAGAAACATTAACGCAATAAGATGATTATCTGCAATAAGAATGATTATCTGTAAAAAGAATAATGATCGTGATTTTCTTTCGTAAATCTTTTCCTGTGATATATTGCAGCCACTAGCATGTGTGGTCGTTTCTGAACTGGTACTTATAGTACATAAAATGTCTTACTAGCATTTAGTCTTTAGGCTACAATCAAGCACCATCTCCATTTGGTCTTGAGATTAAACAAATTGTGAAAATTTTCATTTTGTATCAATTTCATGCTTGAATTAACAACCATGCAGTCTGATGCTTGGATTAATCTCAAGACCTGAATTGATGTTCTGAAGATAGGGTACTTATTGTCATGTAGTCAAACTGGATGGAATAAATGAACTCCAAACCAAGTTGACAGAGCTGTCACAACTATGAAATGAGTTAGGGTAAATCCCTTTCAGATGCATTCTTCTCTTCAATCCTCTGATTAACCTCGTGCAGTCTGAGGCCTGGATGCTGGGGTTAACCTCATGTAATTCTTTTCAATGCTTGGATTAACTTCATGCAGTCTGATACTTTAATATGTCCAATAAGATTCAAAGTAGGTGCTTGTTATGAGTGAAACTGCAAGGAATAAGTTAATTCCAAACCTATTTGACAGTGTCACAGTATCATCAATGAATTTATTGTCAATAGTAACATCTAACACCTGAAGCTAACGTGTGAAACATAGCACCATCAGATGCATAGTAATTCTGTTATTGCTAAGTATGAACTGACTTCTGGTGGTACCTTCTTCAAAGGTACTCAAACATGACGACTCCTTTATAGAAGAGTTCAAAAGTTCCTTTAGGAGCGTAATGATTATCACTAAGTCCTTTCAAGATGCACGGAAAGAGAAGGAACAGGGGAATGATTATAATCAAGGAGATAACAATGGGCAAATTAAGGAAGAATACTTTTTTGAGGAGGGTGATGCTTGTGGCATGTCTGCAGAGAAACAACAATATCATAAGCTAGCTGATGAAATTGGACTTCATTTTCAAGAACCTTTAGCGCTTCAAAAGGAAGTTGGACTGCTTGTTTTAGCAGAGGAATACAGAAAAGGAATATCAAGCTTATCGAGCGAAGGCCATCTGGCTAACCTTTCTTCAGATATCCCATTGGTCAGTTTTGAAGATCAGTACTTGAAAATTATGGAGAAATCTGTAAAAGAACAAGAACGTCTCAACAAGATCAAATCCATTGGGCTTTATCAAAAACAGAAACTTTTAAGTGTAGAGGAAGAGCATCTACGATTGACATCTGAGTCCAATTCACTGATGGAAAGGAACATAATCCTAAGCAGAGCCAAACACCTTCTTAGATTGCAGGAGACAGAGGACTCTAAACTTATGAAGGCTTATGCTGGCTTAAGAAAGAGCATTGCAGAGGGGTTGTCAATAGGGATATTGGTGATGATTTTGGTGCTTATGTATGCTTCATGGACATATTCAGCAGAGAGAATCTTAGAGCATGTTTCTGTATGCCAACCTGCAGGGAAGGTATGTTGCAGTTTTTATTGTTTTCAGAACACACATTTTCTTTCTCTCATAGGAAGTTCGCTCGTTCTTGATGTGTAACTTAAGCGTATTTGCAGGACACTTCTCTTCTCTACTCACTGGAATCAATTACAGTCCCCTTTACTGGACTGATATGCAAGGGAATTGTCATAGGGCGGATGGTATTTGGTATACTTCTTCTGGCACCTGTGGCTTTGCTGCTTACATGGTATAGTAAATCAAATCAGGAAGCACCTGCAGCAAAAGTGTTTCTTGTGCTGGTATTTGTGTGTGCATTTTTAGGACATATTTCGATCGAAAGCTTGGGAGGCAATGGAATGTGCTGGTTGTGTTTGTATGAGATTTTCTGTCTCGCACATGTTTTTGCCTCATGGATAACACCGTCGGTTTATCGTATCCTTAATGATCCCTTCAGTAGAGCATCTGGCAGTTATTGGATTTCTCCAAGGGTCCGCTATGCCGTGTTTTGGATCCTTTTGGACCTTCTCCTTCCAGCAATGGCTGGTCTGCTTCCATTTCAACCTTTGAGCAGAGCAATTCCGAAGTTTTTCTACGATACAAAGGATTACTTTTCTTGGTGAGATTGGTGGATACTTTTCAACCAACCACCCGCTTTTCAGGCATATACGGTGAAACTGAAGAGATTCCAGATTTCTTTCCGTTAATCTTAGACAGTTATTCTTCAAATAGGAATATCAATGGTTACAGAAAGTTAAAGAAACTAATTACCAAGCCAAGTCTTGTAAGGATTAATAAATCCAAATACCTTTAAAAACAAGGTGCTGCGCACGAAGGGTTGCCCTCCATTGGCCCGAGAGGGTGTTTTCATGGTTTCTGTTTTGTCATTTCGTGTTAGGTCTGTTTTGTTTTGTGTCGAGGCTTGTGGATGGTATGAACATAGGTTGCTGCTTTTGTAGCCCAGGAATTTCGAGTTTTGTTTAAAAAGCTATGGAGGTCAATTCATAGAGACTGAGGAAGGAAAGAGGAATTACCGGTAATCGAAGATCTTTATTCAACAAATAGATAGATAGATTTGATCTATATAAGGAATCACAATTGTATTTAATTTTGTAGCAGCCTCTTGACAAATTTTTCCATGTCCCCTTGAGTGGTCAATCATAATAATTGTCTCCTTCAAACTTTATAAAAATTATAGTGCTTCTTTGTAGTTCATCTTTCTTGTGAACAATTATGGTGCAATCACACGTATATATAGGGGAATCAGAGCATTCCAAGAAGCAAAGAGAAGTGGTCTATCTAAATCATGATATGAATTCAAAACCTCCATGCTTAAAGAAACAACTTGAAACATCCTTTGCTCCCTTCTGCAACAAGTAAACATAGGCTGTGCGCCCACAACAAGCTCCTGATCCAATCAACTATACTGGCATCATGTTATATTGCATGTAATCTTGTACAAAATCCACCATATTGCACCACATGGTTTTTCAAATTGGTTTCTTATGCAAAATTCATTTCTAAAATGAATTCGAGGAACTAAACACACATGACACATTAACTAGAATTTAATAACCGCATCGCCATGGCAAATTTCTTGAATTAACATGACAATTGAGCGCCTATGACACATCAAATGAAAAAGCTAATATGGACTACAATAAGAGTTACCTGGGCATCAATATCAATTTCAATCTCATCTGTTGTTGCATTAAACGCATGATCCTTTCTTGCAATAAAGGACGTGGTTAAGGTTAGCTGTAGACAAACATCCTACGTTCTAATAAAATAACATGGAAGATTCCTTACAGAGCTATCAAAAATTGCCCGAGATATTTTATAGTGATAATAGGTAATTCACTTGTTTGCATACCTGATTCGAGAGGCTTTCCAATGCTTCTTCTCCAAAGACTCTCATTTCTGCAGACTATTTGCCATCAATTTTCATTGTTAATTCCAAATTGGTATAACAATCGTTGTTCCAAAGAAGCACCGCACAAGGTCATCCAAGATATAGAAATTGCATCGAAAAACATATTTTTGATCGGATCCTCGACTTTTCAATCTATCTAGATCGATGAAGGAGGTCTCGCCATGCAAATGTAATGATCCGATACTAGGCGGATTTTGCAATGCATGCTTGTGCAAAGGAAGAAATGACAACATCGTCAAAAGGCCAATAATATGACTACACACGTAAACAACAAGAGTCGCTTTATTTGGCATCATGCTCAGTATTTGCATGTCTTGAAAGAGCTGAAGGGCCTTTTTTCCATCCCCATTTTGATCATAGGTTGTAGTAATAGTATTCCAAAAGCCCAGATCATGTTGATGCATTTCATCAAACACAATTTGGGCTTCGCTTAGATATCCTACAACTGCAATAAATACTGATTCAATGTTAACATCTCCAACAAATCTTTTGCGGATGGCATACTCATGCAACCTTCTAGCTTTATCTAATACCCAATGCTCGCACAGGCATCTAGCATTGTTATGCAGTTACCTTCGAAAGAAGTATACCTTCTAGCTCCATTTCCTTGGAAAGCTCAAGTGCTTGGGTGCCATATTTTCCTTGAGTTTACGCAGCAAGCATGGCATTCCAGGAGACCACATCTTTAAGAGGCATTTCATTGAACAATGCATTTCATTGCTATAGTTATCGCAATGGCTACTAAAAAGAACCAATCACCGAAATTATTGAATCGTGGATAGTAAACAAGAGGCAATAGGTAACTAGGTGTGGTTGAATTTTTCCATATTTGTTGCAATGTTTTTTTGTCTTTAGGAAGAATTTATACTTTCTTGCATTCTCTTTGGATGATGCAACTACCCAAAGGTCATGGTACTTTCAGAATTCAAGATCCTATCCGTTTGAAGGTTTTTCGTATTTTAAAAACTTAAAGTCAAGTGTCATGGTACTTACAAATGCATGTGTCATGGTAGTTTCAGGGTTCAAATCCCTATCTGTTTGAAGGTTTTTGGTATTTTCAAAATTTAAATCCATGTGTATGTTTAAATGTTTCTTCTCATTTTTTTACAGTGTTTGCTCCTTTCCTATCATGTTTTTCCATATACAACAATGTTGTAATTAGTATAATAAATAGTTACAGCACATCTCATCTCATGTACAAGACATGTATGAAGGCATGGCCATTAAGTATATCTACTTGAAATCTTAAGGTATATAACTATTCAGTTGTACCCCACAAATAAGGATCACTATATGCGGCCTGAATCATGGCATAAGTCACAAATAACAGTTGAGTTGACGAACATATTTGTTTCTCTATATCTTTATTTCCTTGTCAATGATTCTGACTTAATATGACTCTAGAGACAATGCATCCTCTTTGCTAACTAGCAAAAATATGCATCATTCCAATTTTAAACCACGAAATTGTGCCCAATAATTTTAGCATGGAAAATAGATTCTTGGCTTCAAAATACATGTTGTGCATATCTGACAACCTTTTTGGAGCTACATCCAGAAAATGAAATACAAATTTGTGCTTTGTGGGGCCATCACCGTATCTAGCATTACTGACTTGACCTTTACCACTGAGCAACCTGCACATATTCATCCTTTGTCACCTGTATCATTGCAAAGGAAACATAACCAATTACCTCATCCATATATTTCACATGCTCCATTAAATTATTCAGATGCAAAAGACAGGATGGCAACAACAAGAAAAGAAAGTAAGGAAAGAATTAAACGATGAATA
Organism: Isoetes taiwanensis; assembly: GCA_021234155.1. Classification (NCBI taxonomy): domain Eukaryota; kingdom Viridiplantae; phylum Streptophyta; class Lycopodiopsida; order Isoetales; family Isoetaceae; genus Isoetes; species Isoetes taiwanensis. Next base: position 8,343,932 of record JAJEKV010000060.1, read on the forward strand.
GGGAAGGGGAAGAGATGAGTTGAACCGCATTACCGCGACCGTACATTGCTTCGTTCTTTGGGTTTTAGTGTAGAGAGCTTAGCATAAGGAATTTAGTATATTAGAGTAGAAGAATTGGGTAGTCTTCGTTTTGCAGCCCCCCCTCTGACGTGGCATTATGTCAGCCCTTGATTTGCAGATTGTATGGTCTGGATCCATGCCACGTCAGGTGGGGGGCTGTAAAACGAAGGTGTCCCGAAGAATTATCCTGCTTTCTTTGTGCGCTGCTTCAACTGAGGCTTCGATGATTACCGTCGGGCTTCATGCATGTGGTCTGCGCTGGCTGGAGCAGAGAGGTCTTTCTGATTTGGGTTTTGGCATGTGTATGGTATGCTGACACGTGCATTAGATTATTGGCAGAAATTTCACATCCAACGGCTGAGAGGACTTCTTGAATTTTTTTTGAAAGCAATCAGAGTTAGCAAGCGATTCAGTCTAAAAAGGTTATAGGCTGAATTGTAACAGAAGTTTTAATTAGCATAAACCGATAAAATTTCAACTGAATTGAGATAACAAATTCTCCAATCTTCACGTTGTTTTGGAGTACATAATGAAATGGTAGGAACAGTACTTCCCACAAGAATCTTGGGTGGTCACCTGGACCATACTATGCATCTCACAAATCTTGACCACTAGAGCCCATCCCTTCCTCTAGATGCAGATGATATGGCATACAATTTCAGCAGTTTCCCTTTGACTTTACTTGACAACACCTCAGGTACACCGTACAAGACTGGGAGCAGCACAGAACAACAATTGCTCCTAAACTAATTATATGATGTCCAACAATGCTCATTCACTGTATCTCCAGTCATCCTTGAGCAAACCACCTCCCCTACTGATATTTTAAAACATCTCAGGAAATCGTGTCCGGTGCATTTAACACAAAAGGGTCATCCAACAGTTCTGATGCTCTGGGTTGCCTTCTGGATCCTTTCGCAAGCAACGAATGATAAATTTTTTTGCTTCAGAGCTCAAGGTATCTGGTATGGGTGGAAGCTCCCCACTCTGTACTTTCACTAACAACCCCATCTGTGAATTATAGCATGTCAAAACCATATACAGCTGCTTTATTCTGTAAAACGGTAACCTACTCACAATGTTGGTGTCACCCAAAGGTGGTTTTCCACTTGCCATTTCAAGTCTTGTACAACCTAAACTACCAAGAAGTCTGGCACGGGAGGCCATACTTCCTCTTATCGATGTCTCTATAACCCGCGACTCAAGTTAAGAGTTGTGCCTCACACGAATGATATTTTTTATAGAATAATTGAATCGACTTTGAGATAATATGATATAGTTCCATCAAAATGCAATACACATAATGTACACATTAACAAAATCACTTTCATTGATGTAGTATCCGGGTGGCGTAAGACACTCATATGGTCATGGAGATGGATGGAGGATCCCAAGTCAAAAGAACTTAGAGTTGAGGAAAAGGATAGATGAATTTGCTAACACAAAGAAGAAAGACCCATCGGAATGCACATCACCTAGTTGTAGATGCACGGGCGGGCGCTTAAATGCAAATGCATAACACATGCATGATGTACCAACCATAAAATATAAAGAACTCGAATGCAAAAAGCAAGTTTTAATTTGTATTAGCAAAGGGATGAAGCGAGAATTATAAGAGATAACATGAGAGCAAGGAAGCTTGAGCTGAAGCATCCAATGTTGGAAAAACTTAGGATTTACAATGAAGTGATAATGCCCAACAAATAATGGAAACAATCCTCAAAGGTGGCCTTCCCTATGGAAAAGTAACATTAAGAAAATCTAGAATATGAACAAGGGTATGTTCTCATGAGCTCAACCCGTAGCTTTCTTTAGCACATTCTTGAAAAAAGAGAAGATCAAATTACGCCATAATATGCAAGTGAGCATCAATACAAGACAAAGGCGGATCACTAACCCTTAATCCCAAAGAGCACCAAATTTGAGTGTCATGAGCTTGAATCTACTCCCACGATGGTCACGAGAATCCCTCCGGAATCAGCCTAAATCAATCTAATTGACTTGTTCAATAGCAATTCCAAGAGGTGCAACACCGCCGCCGCTTTCTTCTCTTACATTGCAAAGAACACGAGGGTCCCTTTGGAGCATTGGGCCACATTGTTCTTCACATTGGACCCGTATCCAACTTCTTAGCACCCTTTTTTTCTTTAGGAAAACGAAGCTTCTTTTCCCTAAAATACAATCACCGTGTCACAAGGCTTCATGGTGCTAGAAGAAATCACATAGAATTTAACCCTACCAGAATAAGAAAAACTTAAACAATTTAGAGCGGATACAATCCTTCCGCTTTATTGCCGTAATGCATGGCACTACTCTTACTTTTCGCTTCCATGGCATTTTAGGGCCCAATGATCGAGTCTTGGTTTGATGCATTTTGCCAGCTCTGGGTTAGAACATCCGCCATCTAGAACGCATGAGACCGCCAGTTTACAGCCTACAATGGGTTTTTAGCAGTCACCGGCATATCCTAGGTATATTCTAACATATACCTAGAATATACCATAAACCCACATAAACAAGGGTTTGCCCCCCTAGGGGCAACCCAAAAAGGGTGCCAAAAAAGACAAGACCTTTTTACAAGAAATAGGCTGGGGTTGCCCGCTCCCGCGGAAGTACTATACCATGTGGTACCAAAGTACCCTTATCTCGTTGTCCCATTCCCCCTCCCAACGCGTGGCAAGTGACACTCATTCGTCACCCCTGAACCCACGCTGCCCGTACCAGGGACCCATCCTTCGCGCACCAGAGTACCCCCCATCGTGGCCACCCTGAGGCATGATTCAATGCTAGGGGCTAGAATTGGCAGGCTAATTCCAGCCATAATTGCCTCGAACGAGATGGATTATCAAGATTAATCACCTGGCTCGAGCAATTCTATCAACAATTTCTCAATCCGGCCAAGAATCAAGCTTGTCCCCTGTTTTCGCTGCACACTGGAGCGATGTTGTCGACTAGGGCCCGACCACAGATCGATGCCACAGTTCCGAGCACTGGCAGACCAACGGCAGCGGCTAGCAAGCGGGTTTGTGCGCCTAAAGCCAAGAAGAAAGGGGCATCAGCTAGCGGATTTGCACCCGCAATGCCAAGGAGACCAACAAAGCGAGGACAATGGACGGAGGAATCGACAACACTTGACGAGGTTAGTGAGAATGGAATTTCAATTAGAGAGGCATCTACACAGTCAGGCATACCAGAGTCGTCTATCAGGGATTGGTTGTATGGGCGGATTTCTAAGAAGAATGCAAGGCATCCGCAGATCCTGACACCAGCCCAGGAGAAGGAATTGGTTGATTGGGCAATAGGCAGTGCAGAACAGAGAATGGGCGTGACTCTGACTGCTGTAAAGGAGCGTGCAGCCGAGATGGCGAGGGAGGGTAATTCGGCCTTTGATGGTGTGCTAGAGAGCAAATGGTGGAAGCTTTTCAAGCAAAGGCACCCTGAGATCTCCCTTAGGAGTGCCGAAACATTGGAGGTTTCACGTGCCCCGGCAATGAATCAAGCCAACTTGGATCTCTTCTACACAGGGCTGAAAGAAGTATATGATGAGTTCAGCTTTTCCCTCAAGAATTTGGAATGCAGACGAGACAGGTATCCAAGCTGGGAAAGTAAAGGGTTTGAGGATAATTGCCAGGAAAGTGGAGAATAGGAGGGTTAGCGAGCTAGTTATGAATACAAGGGAGTGGGTGACTATTTTAGTGTGTGTCAATGCAGAAGGATTCATGCTGCCTAATCTCTATATTTTCAAGGGTACAAGGATGAGGCAAGACAACATAGCAAGGTGTGAAGAGGGAGCAATTCAGGCAGTGCAGCAATCAACTTCGATGACCACTGAATTGTTTAAGTCATGACTATTTCATTTTCAGTCTAGAGTCCCTAGAGGGGTGTCACTTGATCGACCTCATCTCATACTACTGGATGGCCATGGTAGCCATGTGGAACTGGATGTCATCCTTGCTGCCAAAGAGATTGGTATACATTTTGCCCTACTACCTGCCCACACATCGCATAGGCTACAACCACTAGATGTATCTTGCTTTGCACCATTCAAAGCTGCATTCAAAAGACTAAGGGCAGACTATATGGTGAGGAAGGGTGGGACTGAACCAAAGAGGGAAGACATAGCTGAACTCATTTCCCAGGCCATTGCAGCTGGTCTAACAGTGTCCAACATAAAGGCAGGTTTCATGGCAACTGGAATATGGCCATTTAACCCAACAAAAGTTGTTCCTGGAAGGGAAGGATCAAGGTTTGCAAGGGAAGACGTGTATGTGCCAGCACCACCCATTGGACAACCATCAACTGAGGTTGTAGATGAACACGAGAATGTTGTACCTAACGTCTTGCATGAGAATGTTGTACCTAATGTCTTGCATGAACCATTGGAGCAATTCGAGGGCTGTGTGCAGGGCATGGATATGGAAACCAATGTTGTAGAGGGCTACAACATGCAAGAAGTGGATCTACAATGGGAAGAGCATGTCCATGCGTCACGTGAACATGCTGGGGCTACACATGGGACCATGCAGCAGGTCTCCACCAGCCTATAGGAAATGATTGCGGCCAAACCTCACAGGTCCCAGCAGAGCCAAGCACACAAGGGACATCCTCGAGAAAGAGAGGCATTGCTCCTAATCTGCATGGTAGAGTTCATATCAGCAGTGACGGCTTCTGCCAAGCTCTTGCAGCAGAGAAGACAAGAAGGGAAGAGGCTGAAAGGCTTAAGAGGGAGCAGGTAGCCCTCAAGAAGATTGAGGCAGCAAAGAGGAGGGTAGAGAAAGAGGAGGCCAGCAGAAGGGCTGCTATAGACAGGGCAGAAAGGGAGAGTAGAAAGCAAGCAGAGGCCTTGTATTAGGCCTCCACTAAGAGGCTGAGGGATTTCATGTATCCAGCTGGTCAATCAAGAGTTCGGGCTGTATTTGGTTGCCAAAGACCACTGAACGAGGCTCCAAAGCAAAGGAGGCTGGCTGTTAGGCTCAGGCTGAAAGGCAGACAGGGTGGATGAGGATAATTCTGAGGCCTATGTTCAGAGCAGCCAACCAAACAACCTACTAGAGACACAAGATGTGGAGTGCAGTCTCGAAGACACTCACTTATGTGAGGGAGACGAGGTCAACCCTCAGTCAATCAGCATAGAGGGGTGTATTCCTTTGGTCAGACCTACAGTAAACAAGGTAAGCAACATTAGGAGCCCCTTAAAGAGATGGGATCTTGCCAGCAGTCAAAGTCAGTTCAGCCCTCTTGCATGCTCCTTGAATTGACAAGGCCAGGCACATTAGGGAGATGGCTGAAATAGGGGTAGATGCCCAAGCCCTTGCAACAGCACGTGGCATGGATGAGGGTTTCTTCAGGGTTTGGAGAGCAGACATGGCAGAGGTATAACTCTTTTTATATACAATTCATTCAATATAGCATTTGGTAACACCTCATGCTGGTCCAAGAGGCTACACCAGTCATCTCCTTGAACCAGAATGTTACAGATAAGGTATGTCATCTGCTGGCCTGTGATTTGGGATGGACAAACCTGTGTGCCTTATTACTAAATTCTGTCAATTAATGCAAGGTGATTATGACTCGGACGAGACAGTAAAAGAATAGAAGATATAGCCTACTTAATGGCCATAGAAGCCATGATAGAAAGATAAAGACAAAACTGTATGTGGTATCAGATTTTGTAATTGCAATAATATATTCCATTCAAAGTGCCTCTCGGGCAAATACATTGTTGCTTCCACAAAATGCCTTTACAAAACACTATTGCAAAATGGCACTCTTTCATAATACAACAAAACATAAATAAAAAAACATAGAAGGGCAGGTTTCAAAGGGTCGTCCATTTAGCCAAGGATCACCAGCATTCACCAGCTTAGGTCTCCTGATTAACAGGACTTTCAAATTTTACATTATCCTCCTCAGCAACCGTGACACTGCAGTACACTAGATCATGCTCGCCCTTTGCATGCTGGATTTGATCACAGATCTCTGGTGTGACCACCACAATCAGGTTAGATCCGGCGGCAACAGAGATCTCCTCACGATTAACAAGGCAGTTCTTCAGAGATCCTCTGTCTGCACAGACGCATCAGAATACCGGCGCTCCCTCTTCTTCGATGGGGAGGGTGTCCCTGGAGAGGGCTTGCGGTAACCACCTCCTGCAATGCCTTGGCCCTTCCTCCAGTGCCCTTCCATAGTGCTGCAAATCAAACGGAAAAGAATTAGATAAACTGAAATCCACAACCACAGTCTATGCAAAGAACAAACATTACCTTGAGTTCGGAGTTGATCGGATGCAAGAATACTGGGAGATGAGGATGCCAGGAGATGAGGTGCTGGGATGTCAATTGAAAGAAAGCGCATCACTTTTTATAGCCAAGATTGGCATGATGAAGGCTCTGCCGATTTGTGCAAGGCACTGGAATCTATAATCCTCCCAAATCCTGCGGAGAAGTCCGATTTGGGGGTAGATCAAACGTCTGGAAAAGAGATTTATTTGGCGACAGCTCGAAAAGGGGCCAGAAATGGTAGCGAATGATGGTCAGTGCACCCTCGTTCAGTGGACTGTTGGGCCATGATGGCGATTTCGGGTTGCCCGACTGCGAGCACGGCGTGAGGCCCGTCGAGTGAGGCACCACCACGACGCCAATAGGCAAAGGCACGTGAGACGGACCCTTGTGTCGTGAAAGAGGGTTACACCCATGGCGTTCTTAGGAATCCATAGCAGCGAAGGCTGGAACACGCCAACACGATAGCTGGCTACCTAGATAGCGACAGGAGGCCGTTGGGGGGCGCGAATAGTTATGGCGTGAAAGGCAAGGTGTATGGCGATGGGGGCACTTACCTCCCCAATTTGGAGGCCCATAACGTTTTAATCATAGATAATTTAAGGGCATTTTTTCGACAAGCTTATGGCATATCTGATTAGGTATCCAATGACACCTGGATTGATGCCATTGGACAATTTTTTGACAATTTAATGGGTGCACGCCTCTTAAATGCGCGGAACATGGCAACCCCACCCTATATACAATCCAGCGACTCCAACCAATTCTCAGGACCCGCAGGCATATCCCATCTTATTGGAGAGGATGCTGAAGAGTATATTCTAAATTATCTATTCTTCCTAGCCTTTCCCATATTTGTCTTCACCATAGTGAAATTTTAGTGAGTGGAATCTCTAGTGTTTTTCATTGTATTTCCCTTTATTCTTTCCATTTTTCAAAATTAGAAGGTACCTTATTTTTTTCATCTTCCAAAATTTTCCAAAATTAGAAGGTATAAAGAAAGGAGGTTGAGGCAGGGTTTGAGAAATACCCGGTACGCCCCTTCGTTTGTCTGGTCCAATTTTGAAATACCCGGTACGCCCTTTCGTTTGCCTGGTCGAATTCAAAAATTGCCAGTCTAAATTTTTTGTATTGAAAAAATTTCGATAGGATAAAAGCATAGTTTAATGTAAAATTTGGATATTTATATCTGCTATAATTTATATCCTCTACATATTTCATATAGACGCAAACTATCTGGTTGGGCCGAGGAGAAGGTAGTGGAAGGGAAAATGAGCGGTAAGAAGAAGAGGCCTAAGTGGAAGGTCACAGACCCTGCTGAAATCACTCCCAACTTCTATCATGAAGATCTCTTTTTTGCAAATTTCCCGTCGATAGACTTGGTGAAGGTTCCTATGAGAGTGCCTTTTTCAGTCCATAATAAGTTTGAGGGTCCAGTGCTCCAGAAGACGCAGACATTTGAAGCTAGGAAGAAGTGGGTGTGTCGCCTGTATGAAGTCTCGCACATGTTTCGGGCTCCGGATAATGAAAAACAAGTTTTTTTCCATCACTTTGGACTGATTGAGGCCCTCAAGTGTTTTACCAAGCCATCGCAGATTGAGGTGGAGAAACAAAACGAGTGTGTGCACAAGAAGAGAAAATGCGCATTTGAGGCAAAGATCCTAACAGGGATCCTGACACTGGGCTTGAGATCCTAACAGAGATAGGAGAAGTTCAAGATCTGTTGGGACATGGAGGGCATTCATTTGCCAATGCAGTGCAGGAAGTCATTCCGGAAGAGGAGGATGAAGACTTCTCTACACGTTTTAGTGCAGAGCTAGAGGAGAATGAAGACCTCTCCACAGATTTTGCTGTTGGAGCACTGTATATACATGATGATCGTCCTCTGAAGAGACAAAGATTATATGGTGTGGTGGTGGGAGTGGGGTGGTGGATACGAAAAAAGTAGCGGCTATATTGGGAAGGAAGTTCAAAGAAGATAAGACCAAGGACAGGGCTACATATCAGGGAGGGTGCTATGCAGTCAAGCATGCTGTGATGAATATCCAGGGGCATGGAACCCCAGTACGTGGCGGTCATGACATTGACAATGTGGAGCTATGCACAGTTTGTTCCAGAGGGGTTTGTTCAAGTGCAGGATAAACAGGTCGATGAAGCATCTATGGTTCAGTTTGCTCATCACCAATGCATCACTGAAAGCTATCAATTCAATTTTCAAAATCTATAGGCCAAACTAGCTGCAGATACTATCTTTTAATGCGAGAATTTTTGCCTTTTTTTATTTATTTAAATTTTTCGTGCTATTTTTTTCTGTTTTTCTGTGTTTCTTTTCTCAGTTTTTGCATGTTTTCTTTTTTCTTTTTGTTCTTTCATGTTTTCTTTTCCAGAAATATTGACACTATCTTTAACTAGTGTATGAATTGAGATCTAATTATACAGCTCTAGATCCTTGCTTAGCTTTAGATTGTTTTATACAAACTAGTCAGGTTGATCTTAACACTGATGAAAAATATGTTAAAACTAGAGGGATGACTATTCTTGAATATTCTACCTTCGATTGGTACAACAATTAATAACTTTAAGATGAATAATTTAATGAAAGATAAATGATAATTTGGCCTGATCGTTGGAATGTAGAGCTCAGATCTAGGGCTCTAATAATAATCTTTGTGAATAGCTAAATGGTAGACGAAATAATCTAGGGTACTCTCTAATAAGGTATAACTGGTTATGATCTTGAAAGTTGAGCTCTATTACTACTTTAGCTATCCTTTGTCTAAATGGGAAAGGCTTTTTTCATGTAGAACTATTAGAATGATTCATAAGGAAATAATCCATTGGTGCAGATATTAGGCCTAGATCCATTATATTTATATATTTGAAAGTAGATATAGGTGCTTTAGATTTGACACTACAATTTTCATAATTTTGCTACGCAGAAAGGAGGTTAATTATTTTGCATATATGTTGAAGGTGTTCCTGGCAAAACCTTTAACCTCAGTGGTTTAGAACCTCCAGGTTGCTTGAGGAAACCACTCTGAGTGCAAATAATCCAAGAAGAAAGCTCAAACATATATTAAGAACAGCTTTCCCAAAAGACAAAAAAGTCTGGCTTGCTAAAATGCATGCCAAATGCAAAGTAATTGGATTTTGTTCCTGATTCTTGATTCTAGAACTGCTCAAGACCTTGAAGTATATTGGCAAAAAAGTCAGATGGATTTTGATGATGGCAAGCTTCTCAAATAAGCAACCCTGACTGGGTCAATTTTTGGTCAATATCCCTGGCAGAGAGCTAGAATTTTCAGCTCGATAAAGGTGGCTCTTTATTGAGATCTGAGACTTCTAACACTCTCTGAAATGCCTGCATACAATGTTCCTGAAAGTTCTTTTGCAGAAAAGTGTGTCTCAGTATGAATTTTTTTATTTTCCTGACAACTGCCTGCTATGAGATAATAACAGTAAATGAATTTGCGTTTGCTAGATATTCAAATGCTGCTTTTTTTGCTATTTTATAGAATATCAATGCCTAGGGTGCTTGAGAAAGGATTGGCAAACTTCACTTGATCAGAATATGAGTACGGATTTTGCACTTAACAGATCCTTAAATCTATGGAACAGACTTTGATGTGTGCAAATGAATCAAGCAGGCTCAATAATTCTCATCTATCTGTGCTACAAATGTTCATATGCAATACTTCTACTATTCTTCTATTGCTAAATGAGATGCAAAGACTCAATAAGGTATGAAAATGATTTCAGTCATGCAAATCAGTAGAAATTAGTCACAAATTTTTCAACAAAGCTCGGATTTTCATTTAACTCAGTGTCACACAAGCAAACAATAATGATCCCAAGCTCTAAGTCTTGGGCACAGGATTCAAAAGGTACACAATCAAGCAAATAACATAAATTTCTCAGTAATTCAAGTCGAATAGGATGTTTGGAAGGCGGAATGAAGCTCCAGATCTTCAAGCTGGTCCTTCTTCAAGGTAATCAATCACTCTTTCACCTCAAAGCCCTCGGTCTTTCTCTGAGCACAAAAGCCCCTTTTAAAATTCCTCTGTTTTGTTCCAATCTTGGCTAATTCGGTTTGATTCTCTGTCTTTTTGCTTCTGTGGTGCATTCTTGTCATTATACAGGGTAATTCGACAGCTTAGAGTCATGATTGCATGGTTGTTTCAGGCGAATTAGACGAATCTTGGCATTGTCCGGATTTACGGTTCTTGGCAATTCTGGTGAATATCCCACAGGCCCAACTCGATCTGGCAGATCAAGGTATATAACAACAAATAAATCGATTATTATAAAGATTTACGTGTAATATCCACGTGGGCCTCGGTACCTCCACCGCCCCACACGCCCAGATGTTCCACGTGGCAAGGGGTGATTGGCTAAGGAAAATAGGCTTTTGTTGGGGGGGTGTGGTAGATAGGACAATTTTTTTTGCAACATAGGCGCGATTCCCAAAAAACCAAATTTGAAGGCCAAGATGAACGATTTCTTTTATTTCCTTTTTTGCTAAAATGATCTTTTTTATGCTCTAGAAGATGCTGGAATATTTTTTTGCAAATGAGCACTTTTGAATTTTGGCCTTATAATGGTGTTTATGGAAGGTGATGTGGCAAAAGGGCATGATGAGTTGGCAACGTAATGGTGACATGGCAAATAAGGGTGGTGAGGTGTCAAACAACTTGGCTAAGAATATTTTTTCTAGTCAAAACTTTGGATGAGGTGGACATGATGTGTATGACATGTAGATGATGATGTGGAGGTGTTGGTGATGATGTGGCATGATGATGTGTCTCCCTTAAGGTTTCAAAGATGTAATTTGAAGAACTTTGCAAAAAGTAGAATTTCAATGGGAAGACACGTGCATGGTATGACATGGCAATGTGAATGACATGTATGGTGACTTAGCCTCTTTAGAGTGTTGTCATAGGTCAATTTAGGCATTAATGCATGTAATTTGCATTTTCTAGGCAAATTTTGACTTTGGGTGCTTCCCTTAGAAATTTTGCATTCTTTCTCTTCTTTTGACTTATAGGGAGAAGAAGTTGACCTTTGACCATATGTATGACCAAGTCAAGAGGAATTTTTGTGCTTTGAATGATATGGTGATGGCATGGCAAGTGTGTGGAATGTGAATGACATGTAAAGAGGAAGTTTTGACTAGAAAAAATCTTCAAGGCCAAATTGACCTGGGAGATGAAATGTAGGCATGGAACTTGAGATCTCATGAGCATTTCTTCATGGAAAAGGGTATGGAGGATGTAGGATGGGAATCAAAGGGTGTAATTATGCCAAGAACTCAAATGATAGCATCACATACCAGGAACTCTTTAAGGGATCTTCAAATCTTCAAACTTTGCTTGATTCTCCTTCATGTATTGCTTGTGTGACCTAAGTCAAACGTCCTCACCTTGCTCTTCAAGACTTCAAAGTGTGCAAATATGAATTCTCCTTGTATCTCTAAGTTCAAATCAAAGTGTGAGCATAGAAATGTGAAATGTGCCTTGCTCTTCCATGCTGCCATAGCATGGCAGCAATATCATATACTTACATAGGGTGCTTTTCGAAAATTGAGAGCTTAGAATGCATTTTAATCCTTGCTCAGAATTGTTGCCTCTTCTCTTGATTATACCCTCCCTCAGACTAAAATAAATGTGTGGTCAGCTTTTGATTGCTATCTCACAACTATGATATGCAACATGTTTTTTTTTTGTCAAAGGATGTGCAGATGGCATTAATGATTTTGTCAAAGGATTCCTGACACTCTTCATTCCAATCAACCAGAATATGCTTGCTTTCACTCTTGGAAAATTTCCCAACCTTTGTGAGGTTAGAAATTGGATTCATAATGTGTGAGAAGTGAGGGATATACATTGTCAAAAAACTAGTCATTCCCATGAAGCTTTTTACCTATTTGAGTGTTTTGGGAGGTGCTAACTTTTTTAAAGCCTCAACCTTGGCTTCAGCCACTTGAATGCCTTTTGTAGACACAACATGCCCAAGCAATTCTCCTTTTGAACACAAGAAAACACATTTTTTTGGATTTAAACTGACTCCTCCTTTTTTGCACAAGGCAAATAACTTAGTTAGAACCTCAAAATGACTTTTGAGAGAGGTTCCTAAGCAAAGATCATCCAAGAAGACACGAAAAGCATTAGTAGGCATGTCTTTGAAAATGGTGTGCATAGCTCTTTGGAAAGTTGCAGATGCATTCATTAATCCAAAGGGCATCCTTTTCATGGCAAATGTTCCCCATGGTGTAATGAATGAGGTCTTTGGCTGATTCTCCTCCCTTATGCTTATTTGGTTGAAACTTGAGAAACCATCTAAAAAAGAATATATATCTTTACGTGCAACAGCATGCAAGACTACTTCTAAAAATGGTAAGGGGTAACAATCTTTGATGGTAGCTTTATTTAAGTCCCTATAGTCAATGCAAATCCTTATGGTTTTATTTTTCTTTTCTACTGGGACAATGCAAGATAGCCATTCAGGGTTTACAATCTCTGCAATCACACCTGCATCCTTCATTTTATACAACTCCTCTTTAATTAGGCCTAGCAAGGATGCATTAATTCTTCTGAGTTTTTGTACCACAGGTTTCATATCTTCCTTAATTTTTATCTCAAACTCACAAATACTTCTGACAACACCAACCAATTCATCATAGTCCCAAGCAAAAATATCCTTGCAATCATCAAAGAAATTAGTAACAAAGGTGTTATCTTCTTCTTTGAACAAATCTCCAACATTACATACATAACTCTATCTAAACCCTTCTTGTTCAATTTGATTTCCTTTACCTGTTTTTTCTCACTATCATTGATTACCAGAATGGGATAGAGTTGTTGCAGGTCTTTCTTCTCCAGTTCTTCCTCTTGAATTGCTCCCTCAGCTAAGTGCTTGAGAAGAACACTTTTGCAAAGTGCATCAGCTTCACCATTCTGCTCCCTTGGCACATGACAGAGCCTCCAAGTTTTGAAATTCTTTAACTCGCACATAGCTTGATCTCTAAGTAAGATCATGTCTTCATTCTTAGCTTGATATTCTCCCAATATTTGCCTGCAAACAAGTTGAGAATCTCTAGAGATAACAACTTCATTAATATTCAAATTCTTTGCCTCTTGGAGACATGCTATCAAAACCTTGTATTCTGCCATATTTGAGGTTGTATTAAGAAAAATTCTGCCTACTTTTGCAAGCAATCTGTTGGAGGAATCTTTGAAAATAGCAGCAGATGAGGCCACACTCAGTCTCTTGGAAACACCACCATCAAGCCACAAGTAAGCAAAATTACCTTGTTTTGGCAATGCTAGCTGAATGAGGAGCTCTAAGTTGGGTATTTGATTGCTTGCATTTAATTCAAATTCTCCACATGGGTTTGACAACATCATTTCTTCTTCAATGAAATTCAAGGCCTCAAATTCACCCACTTTGTTGTACAACGTTACCTTTTTCTTACCATTGGAAATAGTGCATTCCCTTTTTGACCAAACAGGCCTAGCATCAACTGTAGAAAGCCATTCCTTCCCAAAAGCAAATCATAAATGTCTGACTTGTCTTCTATCCCTTCAAAAGCAACCACAATAAAGTTAGCTGCAACAATTATACCCTCAACATCAATAGGCACATTGCTGACTATTCCCACAGGGTTGATCTTTGTGTTTGAGAAAGATTTTAAAACCATTGGAGCTTTCTTATCTATCTCAAGGCCACACAATCTCATGACATGATGAGGCATAACATTCAGAGGTGATCCCCCATCCAATAGGACCTTGGTCAAGATTTTCTTGCCCATTCTGGCAACACAAGTGAAAGCCCCTGGGTCATAATCCTCCTAAGTCAGCATGTGTTCCTCAATATGATTAGTCAGAGCAAATTCATCTTCTTTGGTCAAATTGAGCACTTTTTTGCTGTAGGATGGAGCCATCTTAAGCAGAGTTAGCAAGGCAACACTGATTTTAGAAATTTTCAGCACATACTCAAAGTCCTCACTATCTTTGTCCTTTTTCAAATATTTCTGAACAGGGGGAGGATGTACAACCATATTTTGCTCAATCTCCTTGTGTTTTACAACATTAACTTCATCATTGGCACGCGTTGGCTCTTTTTCCTTTGCATTGTTCATCCCTCTAGTGTGCATAGCCATAATCTCCTCTTGTTCTTCAATTTCCTGCACAAATCTGATAGAAGCATTTTGCTCATTAGGCTTAGATTTTTCCTGCCTAGCAAAATGTTCTTTCACACTACACCTATCTTCATAATGTCCCACAGCTTTGCAAAAGGCACACACAGGGCATTCCTTACCAAAATGCCCTCTTTTACCACATTTTGTACAAGGCCTATACCAACAGTAATCAGAGGAGTGGAGAATTTCTTGAACAGTGAGCACAAGGTGGATAAATTTTCTTCCCAAATTTTGAGTTCTTTATCTCTTGAAGTTGCTTGGTCACTTCTACTAAGGCCTCTGACACTTTAGTGATCTCAGCTCTCACATCTACAGCAGGACCTTCAGCATCCTCCACCTTTGTTTTTTTCTTCTCCTTTTGAATGGTATAGACTGGTACAGGTCCTGGTCCCATGTATTCCTGTTCATAATCTGGAAAAAAAGAGTCATGAGGTGAGTGCATATCATCAGGTAGGTATGAAATCATGTCTGCAATTTCAGTAGCTTTTGTGAAAGCCTTATGTATTGTGTCAAAGCCTTCTTGTTTTTGGATCTTGAGCATCTTCCTGTGTATTCTTGGTCTACTGTTTAAACCTCCGATAGAAGATGCCACAAGATGCAAAGTATGGTTAGGAACTTGATTAATCTGACACTTGACAAGATAAAGATTAAACCTTTCCACATATTGGTGAACACTCTCACCATGCTATGAAAGGTTTGCAGTTCAAAAATTAAATCCTGTGGATCCAAAAGCTTACCAAACCTTGCCAAGAATTTCTTGACCAATTCATCCCAAGAGTTAGCTCCTAAACTCATAACATACTCAAGCCAAGCTCTAACCTCATCATTCTTAAAACATTTTTTAAACTCAGAGAATTTGCAACCTTTCTTGTGTTCATATTCTTGGTAATACTCCTCAAAGGTCTTTAAAAAATTGTTAGCATTCATGCTTGGATCAAAAGTAGGAACATGAATTGGCATATTCAACTCAAAGTAATGGCAAGGCATACCTGAGTTTGCTTGTATAGTAACAGTAGGTGCTGCAGCAGAGGCTTCATGATTCTCCTGTGCTTCAGCAGGCTCAGAAGTTTCATTTGTTATTCTAGGCGCCATGAGTTCAAATTCCAGGAAAAGATCTCGGTAGAACCTCCAAAATGTTGAAGGTATTCCTGGCAAAACCTTCAACCTCAGTGGTTTAGAACCTCCAGGTTGCTTGAGGCAACCACTCTGATTGCAAATAATCCAAGAAGAAAGCTCAAACATATATTAAGAACAGCTTTCCCAAAAGACAAAAAGGTCTGCCTTGCTAAAATGCATGCCAAATGCAAAGTAATTGGATTTTGTTCCTGATTCTTGATTCTAGAACTGCTCAACACCTTGAAGGATATTGGAAAAAAAGGGAGATGGATTTTGATGATGGCAAGCTTCTCAAATAAGCAACCCTGACTGGGTCAATTTTTGGTCAATATCCCTGGCAGAGAGCTAGAATTTTCAACTCGATAAAGGTGGCTCTTTTTTGAGATTTGAGACTTCCAACACTCTCTAAAATGCCTGCACACAATGTTCCTGAAAGCCCTTTTGCAGAAAAGTGTGTCTCAATATGAGATTTTTGATTTTCTTGACAACTGCCTGCTATGAGATAATGCCAATGAATGAATTTGCGTTTGCTAGATATTCAAATGCTGCCTTTTTTGCTATTTTATAGAATATCAAAGCCTAGGGTGCTTGGGAAAGGATTGGCAAGCTTCACTTGATCAGAATATGAGTACGGATTTTGCACTTAACAGATCCTTCAATCTATGGAACAAACTTTGATGTGTGCAAATGAATCAAGCAGGCTCAATAATTCTCATCTATCTGTGCTACAAATGTTCATATGCAATACTTCTGCTATTCTTCTATTGCTAAATGAGATGCAAAGACTCAATAAGGTATGAAAATGATCCCAGTCATGCAAATCAGTAGAAGGCAAAAGTTTTGCTAGGGTGTCTTACATTTGGCCAAATGTAGAGTAAGAGATGTATCACATTTCAAATACATAACTGTTTTTTCAGTATGTACATAATAGCTATATTAAGGAATCTTTTTTTTTCGGAATTACTTGCCACATCAATTAAAACGCAATCATGAAGCAGATTTCAATTCCCGCCACTCTAACCACTCCAAGAAACGCCTGAACGTTAGGAGAATTTTCCACTTTCTGGCTAAAACTTCGCCCAGCTCCAGGATTTCCCTCCTTCTTGCCAGAATTCCTCCAGCTAACCCTACACCACGCAAGAACCATGATGAACAACGAAGTGGCGCAAGAAGATTGCAATATCGGGAATGTGACAAAGAAAATGAAGCGTAAGATTGATGAAATTTATAAATTTATATATGATCAGGTTCAAGATTTACGTCCTGTGCAAAGGAGAGCTTTAGCAGTGAAAACTGTTCGGGATGAAAGGCTGCACTTCTTTTTTGAACCTGCCATTGGAGATCCAGCGCAAGCAATTGTGAAGGATACTATGCTACGGATATACTCTGCTTGCACTTTGCTGAGACAAAAGAAGTGCAAAATGGACAGAGTCATATGGGGGTGATGGCAGAAGACATTAACAGGGACCCTCGTTCAGCTTGTGAGACATTGCCTGGTACTCTAACCATACATTGTGTGTCTGCTATTAATCCAGCTGACCCAACACTTGTCATGTATAGATCCCTGTCATGTTTTTGCAATGGTTGCTTGAATTTCAGATGGGGAGAATGTGAGAATCTCCAGCATTGTGGTGCGTGGAAGCTGCACAAACTGGAGCCTAGTTCGATCCAGGTCGACGAACAAGAAGAGCTAGTTGGTTTTTATGCAGCTGATGAGCAAGAACTATCCGATATACTCCAAATTGGAGACATATTTGCATCTTTTGCTGCTCCGGGGAATCATGAAAATGTTCCATACTTTGTCCTCCTATGCGTGAAGGAGATGCATATTCTTCAGGAAGATGTGATTGACGACGATGGAAATAGAATGCTTGCTGGGGTTATAGCTGGTCATTACTATCAACTGCTACAAGGCACAAACCACAAGTACAAGTTGTTGGATGACAAAATAGTATTGGTACCAGCTGAATCTGTAATTGGAGCAAAGTTCACGATGCAGCAGGTCAAGCATGTTGAAGGGGGCACGTACAGCATATACGATCACACGAGAGGTGCATGACATGCTTATATCAAGCCTACCTGAGATTGTTGAGTGCACATGACTAAGTTCTTGCCATCATGTTATGTTATGTTTCATATTTGCCATCATCTTCTGTTATGTTGAGAAAACTAGTCGATTGCTGCAAGTTTTTTCTTATTTACTTATTTTTTAATCTGAAGTGCATTTTGATACTTCAATTTCAGTATCACAGAATATCTTCTGTTTCCAAGCACAATGTATATCAGAAAGTACAAAATGTTCATCAATTGTTGCATGAAGAAGTTAAACTATTCTGTGAACTTGTTCTGTTATAAAGGATATCAATAGCTTTTCTTTTGATTCATGAAACAAAGCAGAAAGTGGAACATGTATGGAGACAAAAACTCTTGTATTACATATCACAAGATATACAACCTGGTCATATCAGATATGATGCCAATATATACAAGTATTAACATTAAATTACATTCAAAATCTGGTCACATCCGATGTGAAGCCAGTACATACTATTCTGCTGTTTCAATATGTTACTTTCTTGCAGCTTGTCCATAGCCTGGACATGCCATCTCTGTCCTTGTAGCCCTCTGAAAGCATTTGCCTCCAGACAGCTGTTGTTAGTACATCGGTTGGATTGCGTAAAGGATTCTGCTTCACATACTGTTGCAGGGTCTGGTGCTATCAACAAACCCTCTAGCCATGGTTTCAGAAGTGTCAAGAGACCTGTGTCTTCAACATCACTTTCCTGCCATGAAGGTGGACATATGCAATTTTCGTTGGGATTGAAGAGCATCTTGTACTCGGAGTCGTTTACTATTAGTGTGTTGCTCTCATTCCTGTCTGGATACTTCTCGTATATAAACTCAATTGGCTTAAGATACAAAGGTTTGTCTTCAGAAGCTGCAATCCGGAAAGGCAGCTCCAAACAGTGGCTTCCATCAAAGGTGAACCTTAAGTCCCTTATCTGCGTCATTGTGAAGATTTTATCCACTACTCTTGTCCATGGAGCTATTGATGACCATATTCCTACTTCAAAGTGTTCAAATACAAATTCGAGGAATTCGTCTAGGTGGGGCCTTAAAAACAACACTTTCTTGCCTATTATGTCATAATTTCCAACTAGGTGATCATCTGATACCAAAGTCCTATGTATTTGTTTTTCCAAAACATTATTGATATCAAACACTATCAACCTTTTCTGTACACCTGCTATGAAAGAACATGCAATTTATCAATAAAGTATGGTGGAGTTGAATAAAAAGAGATTTTATTCATTAAAATTCAATGAAAAAATGTGTATTTTATAATCAAATAGTGTTTAGCAGTGACAAGGGGGATAGGCTTTCTCAGCCACATTTATTAGTACCAGGTGGTCTAATGGTTTCGGGTGCGATGTGAATGTGGTCTAACTCCTGAAGTAGTGCTCGGATGAGAACATCACGACGATCCTCCGCATACTTTGGCAAGAACCAGTTTCGGGTAATCTGCAGATGTGACAACAATACTTACATAATAAGTATTGGAAACCATTTGTTTGCAAGACAAAAGACATGAGACACTCACATTGGTAGTTTTACCACACACGATTGTGTCTACAAACTTCTGCATATAAGCTGCAACATAGAGGCCACATGAATCCCCATCTTTCTGTTGTGGACACTTATGAACCTTCACAATTGATGAAAGGTTTTGTCCATGCTTCAAGAAAGTGGGACACTCGATACAACCGCATGCCATAGTGAGGATGTGGAGCCTGCAAAAGACCAGATCAACTTAGCAAATGAATGAAAGAAGCTGCTAACATGGTATCCAATCTACTCAATATCTCCATCATATAAAATTGTGGGAGTGAAAAAAAGGATGAGGTGTACAGGGGCAAAAAAATCCACGTCAGCAAGCTAGATTAAAATGGAGGGCCAAGATTTCTTTAGGCAAAATAGGGCAATTTAGTGCCCGCCTATGCACGCGATCCTGCCTTCAGCACTTGATTGTGCAATTCTTAAGCTGCAATAGGCTTGCTGGAGTGGTGCGGTAGGCGCTTTATTCATTTGGACAGAGATTTGAAAGCGCCGATTGGAGTGGTCTTGTGCTGCAGAATCTTGTAAAATCGGCTTTTCTTTCCATTTCTTTTGTTTTGGATCAAGAACTGTGTGTCAGAAAGGTTTATGCGCATCTGAGTGTCTTGGTCTGTTCTTTTATAGAATCCAGATCATATTCCATGCTTTTGCAGGTATTTTCTGGGGGTCCAAGGATTCAAGAAGCCCATAGCTGAGGCAGCGGGCAATTTAGGTTGTACAGAGGAAAGGGGCAGGGGCAGGGGATCTGGGGTGAAGGATTTAGGAGGAGGAAAATTTGGCTATTTGTGGGTTCAAATCCACATTCACAGGGTACTGTAGATCCAATTTTCTTACATTGTCTGTGCACAAAGCTTAAGCTTAGGCAGATGTTCTTAGTTTGTGTGGAGGCTGCAGAACATTGTGTAGCGGCTGCTATCCTCTGGACCTGTTTTTTGGTTGCAAGGCGCTCTTACCTGGTGGCGAAGGCTAATAATACCCTGTTTTCTTTACTTGCTTCCAGGCCACTGTTCACGCTAAAATCGCTATTTTACACCATTACTTCTTGCATTCAAAATTTTGGTTGAAATTTTGATAGCCTTTGATCCGGCATAAATCAAGGAATATTCATGGTCACAGATAAAGAATGATGCAAAGAAAATACGACCAATTGACTGACAACCTCAAAGACAGACACAATAACCACATCCTCTTGGTTGCCACGTTTCCAACGTGCTCAGTTATTTTATCCGTTTATAAAATAACAAAAGTTGATTCTCAAATCTTTCTTTATTTACCTCCCAAACCTGACCAAATGTCAGTTTCCTCTTCGACGACCTTCAATAACAATAACAGTTGCATTCTCACAGATGGAGAAATATAATTTAGAAAGAATGAATTCTGCTGTCAAGATGCATTCAGCATACTCTTATTTTATTTGGACTAAATAACTCTTTACCATCATTTATCTAACATATCACTCACATCACCCCAAAAAAAAAAAAAAACCTTCGAACTATAGCGGCGGCAACGCCGCCGCACCATCACCTTGTACTTTAATAAAAGAAGATGTGAAATACAAAATACCTCTTAAGTGCAAGCATGTCAACGTCAATGTCCTCGGCAGAATTGAAGATCTAAATGTTGATGGTGTTTTTACTCTTAGTAAGTGCCATGTTGAAGATGGCCAAAGTGTGATGTTCAGTAACATCACATAGCATTGGAATCATGATCCATCTGCACTTGAGCCAATTTATCCCTGTAAGAGCTCCCTTTACAATCTCTCTTCCACGCTCGGAGGCTGCCATAGATTTATCTTTTTTGCTTGCCTTGCAGTGTGCTGCAAATTCCATGAAGCTGTCCGGTGGGAAGAACCAGACGTCGGCGTTCTTATCATCTGGAACACAGAGCTGCAGGTACCTATAACAAGTTGAAAAGGATGAAATTACTAACTTGACTTACACATACAAATGATTAAGTTCAAAGTCCAGTACCTGGCATACATATCCACATGCCGGTTGGAAAATTTTCCAACATCCATGTCCAGCACATCTTGTTCAAATAAATAAGACTCCATTTCAGGCAAAGATCCTGGGAAGATCCTTGCCTTCTTCAGCTTCATCATTCGGTTGAGCAAAGCATCATATGGCATGTATTCAGAACTGCAGTCTGGGTTCAATGACCAGTACATTTACACAAATCATCTACATTCGTCTACTACTATCCATAGTATTTTAAAGTTTTTAACTTGGATACTAGATGTAAATAAAAATGTAAGATATGTAGATCAAGTTACCTGTAGAGATCATTCTTATGCTCTGCTGATACTGTTTTCTCGGAGTCAGTATCCATTTCCTTCCCTTCTTTTTCGGTTTCCTCACTCAGATTCTTCTTAGGTCCAGAATCCTCATCTTCAACCTCTCCTGATTTCGCATTGTCCTGAACTTCAACCTCCTTTACTATGTCAGAAGCAAGATTTGACACAAACTTAAGAGTATCCTGCTCTTGTTCTTGACGCTCGGAAGATTCCTCTTGATTAGGACCTGTAAACATAGGATGTCATGGACTTCTCTACTGCTATACACTGAAATAAAATGCTTTCTTACCTGTTTCTACTGCTTTAATTTTCTTCTTCTGTGCTTTTTTAGGCGTGGACTTCTTCTTTGGAGTCACATTTTTTGATGCTGCCTTTCCTTTTGCAGATGTGGCCTTAGCCTGCTCCCTCAATCTCTCGAGTTCCTCGTCATAATCTGGAATGTCACCATGCAGACCTGAAGTGCCAGCCTCCTCAACTTGTATCACCGTAGGAATAGTGAGTTTGCTTTTTTCTTCAATCACTGCTTTCTTTCCCTCGGCTACATCTTGTACCTCAATGTTTTTTGGAACCTCCAAAACTGTGAAAACAGAACCAAGAATAAGAAATTGCTTCCTCAGACATAATGCAAAACAATTTGAAAACAAGTGCACCTGATCTGTGGTGTAATTTCTGCTCAGTTGTTTTTTTTGCACTTTGAAGCTCTGAAAATAAATCACATAACAGTCAGATATCAGTCTCTAACTAATCAGTCTCTAATTATTCTGTTGAAAAATAGCAGTACATATTACTAGAACTGATTTACATTGAAGTACTTTGAATACATACACATGTAAACAACTATTTATCTAGATGGAATGTACATGTAATGTACATGAATGTGCTCCAATGTATGCACATGTACGCATCAGACATTACATAAAATACCTCTAAATGTTCTGCCACACCTCCTAATTTTATGTATTTAAGTTCTACATCTAGGACCCTACACTGTGAATGTACAACATGTATGTAAGAAACACATATATGTATGACATGCAAGCCATGGAACTATAAGTATAAAATAACCAGTACACTCCTACATGCTGTAGCAAAACCTTAAGTGCAGCAATCTACATGTAAACGGATTCTACATTGCAGTAATCCTGGGTGCAGCAAATTAAACATAAATCATGAAATACTGCTTACCTCCAGTGTACACACCCAAGATCTTTGAAATGTTTTCGTCCCATTTGCATGCTCTTGGGCAGGATAGTCCAGCAGAAATAGAATATGAGAAACAGAAGATATGAAATGAATGCTCGCATGGAGCAACTAGGATAGGTTCATTATTAGCAAAGCCATTACTACAAAACACACATCCATGCACAGATATGAATTTTGCTTCAGCTGGAGAGATCATTAAGCTTGTTTTGGGCTGAAGGAGAATCGCTGCAGAATGCATCATGTAATTATGCATATCATCAAGCCGTTTGCAGCACTCAAACTGAACTTTGTGAGCCTCCTCAAATTCTGCAATCCTCTTTTCACATAACTCCTTTTCCCGAATGGCTTTCTCCAATGGCTCCTGAATTCTCTTCAGCATTTCTTCCTTCCTAGTTCTATCCCTCATCAAAAGGTCAACCTCCTGCTGCACATTCTTGATGTCTCTCTTATTCTGCTTAGCGTCGTCGAGAACACCATTGATGTCTTCTTGTATCTGTGCTAGGTCCTCTTCATGTGCATCCTTTCTTCCTGAAATCTTATTTATATTGTCACGTAGTTCTGCCTGCTGAATTTTCAGTTCTTCAACCTTGGATGTGCTGCTAATTAACTCTCCATGACACTGCTGCAACAGAGTTTCTGCAAATTCAAGTTCTTCCTTAGGGTAAAATCCTTGCTGAAATTTAGGAACCTTGGATGTGGATTTAGAGGTCCCAATTTCTTCTGTAATAGCAGATTCTTTTGCTCCTCCCTTTGCCAAATCTTTGGCCAAAACTTTAAAAGTATCCCAATCTACTTTTTTACCTGTCAATTGAAGGGCAAATGCACGAGCAAAGTACTCAGGTACATGACGATTTGTGACCTCCCGCTTACCAAAAACAATTTCATAATGTTTGTAGAAGTTCTCGGCCCACTCTGGCTTCACGCTAGATTCTTTGAACCCCCATATGTCTTTGGGCCCCCACTGCTCGTCCATGATCTGTTGTAAATCTGGAAAAATTTCATCTGCATTGACACATCTTACATGCTTTGCTTCCACAACAACGGGTTCTTCACAAATAAGTCTTCTTTTTGGCCCTGGTTCCTCAAAAGCTTGAACCTTCCTCTTGTTTTTTTCGGCTTTCTTGCTAGAATCGACTGTTTTCAAATTTTTGTTTAATCTGGGTGACTTCCGGGAGGCAAAAGGCATCCATTGCTTGGATTTGGGCAAGGATTTCGAGGAAGAAGAACAAATTACAGTCGAATTAGTTCGTTGATCACACAGAAACACAAGGAATTGGAACGGCGGCAAATTTTTTTCCTAAACAAGAAACACTTCGCAATCTCCCTCCGAAAAATTGCAATGAAGGTCCGTTCTGGTTGCCACTGCCACTCATAATTTTGAATTGCTGACGTGGCTACTCCTAATGATTACATATCCCACTTAACTAAAATTCAAAAAAATAACAAAAACAGGTGCCTACATGCCCTACATTATACATAATGTAAGGGCATTTTTTTTAGACACCCTAGCTTTCTTTTACCCAGAAATTAGTCACAAATTTCCAACAAAGCTCGGATTTTTATTTAACTCAGTGTCACACAAGCAAACAATAATGATCCCAAGCTCTAAGTCTTGGGCACAGTATTCAAAAGGTACACAATCAAGCAAATAACACAATTTTATCAGTAATTCATGTCGAATAAGATGTTTGGAAGGCGGAATCAAGCTCCAGATCTTCAAGCCGGTCCTTCTTCAAGAATATCAATCACTCTTTCACCTCAAAGCCCTCGGTCTTTCTCTGAGCGTAAAAGCCCCTTCTAAAATTCCTCTGTTCTGTTCCAATCTTGGTTAATTCGGTTCGATTCTCTGTCTTTTTGCTTCTGTGGTGCGTTCTTGTCATTATACAGGGTAATTCGGCAGCTTAGAGTCATGATTGCATGGTTGTTTCAGATGAATTAGACGGATCTTAATGTTTGGGGTCTGGGTTCGGGAACTCCTGGAAGACAGCCCTCTGTGAGGACCCGTGGATCTAACAGGAGAGTCCGGGGGACTATGTCACGCGGGATTTGCTGAAAGAGAAGAAAAAGAAGAGAACAGAGCAAATGAGAGAAAGATGATAAGCTTCCTTGATATCAATGATGAAAATACATGAGCTCTCGCAATAGAGAGAAAACTGAAAGGAGACAAGACTCAAAACTCATCTAAAAACTTATGAGCTAACTCTACTCATATATATAGTACAATGGCCTTGGGCCCAATATAGACACTCCCCGATCGATCTCGGTGCCGACTCACGGAAGGAGGCCTGATTTGAGAATGTTGGCGGTGCCTCTTGAAGTGCCTAGAATCACTTGGCCCGGCGACCTTGCGGTGGCGGGCCATCACTTGTCTGGCGCCTTGTTGACAAACCAAAGGCTTTGACTGCGTGGTCTGCTGCTGGTCTTCTGCGGAGCCTTGGATGTCTGACCCGTGGTTGACTGAGGATCCTTGAGCTTGACCTGGTCTGTCGTATGCATGAATAGTCCTGTACCAGGAGGCACAGGGACACTAACCCCACCAAACGACACTCGAGTGAAGAAAAGGAGGAAGCGTTTGGGAGGCTGAAGCCATCGGTCTGAAAGTGATCCTCACGGGAGTGAGGACGGCACCATTATGGTAATCGGCTTATGAGATCCTGGCGTGATTGAAGAGCTTGAGGAGTGTTTTGGCCAAGGGCGGGATCGCATCGATAAGAAAGCGAGAGCGGACCATGTCTTCAAGGGCGGCGCATGCGAAGAAATTTACCGACATTCCATGAGGAGACAGTCTCAAGGCCAAAGGCACCGACCGGCATTTGGATTGCGATGAAAAATGGGACGCCTTGCCGATTTAAGGAGCTTAGCAAAATGCATTTGAGGGGCAGCGCCAAACCGCTTGAAGATGGATGTAAGGATCCCGGTGAGGTGGAGGCATTCGCAAGAAGGTGTTGAGACCATGAAGCGCATCCGCTGGTTTGCCAACCACGCCATTAGCAATGTAGATCCAATTGGTGGTGTTGTCCGTAGTGGCACCTTCTTCCCAATGTGAGCGGCGAACAAAACGTGGATCCCACCGGAGATCCGTCGAGATCCGGGTGGTGTCCGGCCTGCATGACCATCCATGACCTTGGTCCAAAAAAGGAAGGCGTCAATCGTCAGGGAACCTGGGGCGTGGAGGTACGCCCGGGGAAGCATAGGGAGAAGGAACCATGCCCGTGGGCGTGGGTTCTTGGCGATCTCCACGAATTGGCCGACAAGATCTGGATCAAGTGCGACACCAACGATCCCAAAGAGAAGCGGAGAGGGGAGAGTTGACGGGGAGGGCTATCCCATCCCGGTGGGGACCGCCTTGCTATCCAACGAGCTTATGGCCGATTGTAACCGGCGAGGTGCTTTGCATATAAATTTGTGCATAGGGAAGATCTTGGGATGTCCTAGATACTTCCTAATTTGTTGCAGCGCTTCCGCTTGCCAGAGAGATAAATGATTGGCAAGCTCAGGCATGTACTCCTGATGAAGAGTTTGGGTCTGAGCCGGATCCGCAAGATATAGAGTGTTATCCTGAAGCACCCATTGCACGCTGGGGTCACCACGAAAAGTCGGCGTGGCCCATTTCCAAAGTTTTCCGCGGTATCACCCAGGATAGAAATCATGAAAGATGTAAGCCATGGGCTGAACCACTCAAGGTGAGAAAAGTCCGGATCGGCACAGTGTATGAGATCAAAGACGACAAGGGCACAGCACAACCCTTTGTCTTCAATGGAGAGTTCTGGCCAAATCCGAAGAAAATCAGCACTGCTCAGTGGGATATCCACAGGGCCATCGGCCGCGTGCCACTTTGAAAGGAAGAGGTGGCGTCGAGCAACCACATAATCATGATAGCAGGAGGGAGCGGGGAAGTCAACTGGCATTCTGTGAAGAATTGCGATCACGGGCGCAAGTTTTGCTTGAGCCTCATCGCCAGACCCAATAGCTTGCTGCGGTTGTTGTTGTTGAGATCACGGATCCGATTGTCCCTTTCGAGTAGCAGGCGGACCGGTCACGGACCGTTCGTTTGAAGGATTGACCCGGGAGGAAGATTTCCCGGTGTATTGAGGCGAAGCACCCAATCAATCGCGTCATCTAGTATTTTACGTTTCGCACCTCGTAAGCTGATCTTGAAGAGGTGAGTTGAGAGGTGCAATGGCCCCTGAGCCGTCAAGGAGGCGACTTGAGCGTCCCGGGCTGAAAGATTTTGAACTTGAGTGCTGAAATTTTCACACAGTTCTGAGTACAAGGCATTGAGTTTAGCAATATCTGCGTCCTTGGTACTCAGGAGAGCGGCTTTGGACTTGTTGTGCTCCAATAAAGTCTGAATTTCTGACTGGAGCTGAGCCTGCTGATCTGCGAGTTGGCTGACTTGAGCTTGTGTACTTTTTGAGATCTGCATGAGCCATAAGAGAGCTTCATGCTTGTCTTGGAAGTTTGGCCTCAAAGTGGCAACTTGGGCGATTGCGGCTTGAAGGTCTTGGTGTACCGCATCGAGGGCCTCGAAAATGCCGTTGAACCCCGCTCATAAGAGCGTCTTGGGATTCTTGTAACTTAAGAGCAGCAGCTTGAGCATCCTGCTGATACTGATACAACAACTGACGAGGGTGTTGTGGTGGTGGAGCTGGCTGTTGCCTGGTTTGGGAGGTCTGGGAAAAATGGTGTGAAGTGGATGGTGTAGCGGAGGAGGAGACAAAGGACATGAGTGTGACTGTGGTCATGACCCGAGGGAAGACAGGCGTGAAGTGCCAACTTGGTGAGTGATTGGAAGGGAGCCGAGTGGGAATTATGAGAATTTGGTGGTGTGGGAGGGAAGTAATGACGGATGAGGGCTTGAAAGTGCCCTCCCACGTAAAACTTCGTAAATGGAAGTGGTACCAAGGCGGTCCATTTCTTGGAGAAGACGATAGAACATCATTTGGGGCCAATCTATGTGGTGTTTGGAGTGTGTAGCAGTGAGGACCAGGTTATAGAAAGGCTTATTGATATGGGTGTTCTTGATAGAATACCCAAGGAATTTTCGCCACAGAAATTTAACAAAGGTCTCGTGAGGCTTGTCGATATTGGTCAGACGATGGACATTGGCATGATAAGCAGGTGCACCAAACTCTGTGACATCGATATCCTGTATAGCAGACCATGATACACAAGGGGTGTGCAAGGGAATATGAAATACCTCAGAAATCAAATGTTGAGTCAATGAAATAGTGGTGCCATCGACCACAGTGGTGTAACCTTGCGGGCTGTTAACGATATTGGCGATGAACTGCTGCAACTGGTCAGGATTTGGAGCCGGAAGTTCCATTTGAGAGAATTCGTAAAGCTGGTGTCGTTCAGCGACTTCTTTATTTGGGCCAACAAGGGCTTCACGGAAAGTGGGCGTCAAGAAGGATACGGTCAAAAAGGGCGGATCCTTGGGAGCAAAGTGGCTGAAGTGTAGAAAATCTTGGGGCAGCCATGGGAATGATGTGAAATTAAGAGGGATGCCAAAGGCGGAAGACGAAAGTCGAGCACGGAGGACGAAGGCGCAGAGGAACGAAAAGGTGTGTTTTAGGGCGCACAACTGGAGGCGAAGAGGTATGAAGAGTGCGAAACCGGAACCGTTGATGGTGCCAGTGTCGGAAAGATGCTAAGAAGGGTATTGAGAGGCAAAAATTTGGCTAAGTCCCAAAAAACGTAAGGGAGAAGCAATGAACGGTGAGGATGAGACGTGAAAGAAAGATCGGATGTGACAGATGGCAAAGGACACCCTTTAATGTTCGTGGGCGTGGAAAGAAGGAATGGCATTCAATGTTTGGCGACTTCAAGTGGGATATCATTAAAAGGAATGTGTCAAGGTACCATGGCTAGATATCTCGGCGAGAGAACAGATTCTCATTTTAGAAACAAACCTTGCATTGCAAACACGTTGGCGATTTGTGTGATTGGTCCACGCCGACAAGGAGTTCCTCGGCTGGCTATATAAGACGAACCGAGAAAACGAAGGCATCCGATGGCGCTTCGGTATGGTCTGCTGGGGCTTGAACGAAGATTGCACAATGCCCACTAACCGCCGTCGAGTGGATCACTTGTAAGATGAATTGTTCGGATCTCGGCGCCGCCACAACCGTGGCATTCGCATGGACGGCCTGGTGTCGGGATGGCTGAACATCCCGACCAAGACCAACGGGGATGGAGGTGGTTCTGCACCTTCGCCGGGATCCGGAGCGGAACCTCTACCATCTCCTCGCATCACCTCGCTCCCGAACCCGAGTAGAGGGTTTTTCCTCTTAGGACTTAGTAAATAGGGCTCTGAGCCCGTTTTTGTATATAGGGGCGTGCCCATAAGCGGAAATAGCCGGGGCTGCGCCCACATTTTGTAAAAAAAAATCTCCACTATAATATAATATACCGCCTTTCTAGTCACTTTACGTGGTGTTTGCATCTTGAACTGTCTCTCGTGTGTTGATGTTCACTCTACGTGTGATGAAATGCTTTGAGGCGAAAACCATTAACCAATGTAGGTAATGGAGTGCCATCTAACTTTCGGATAGTTGGAAAACGCTTGGTCTAACCACTTGAACAATTTGATAAGGGCCAAGCCAACGAAACTTGAGTTTACAGGAAAATTTTTGAACACGGAATCATAAAGAAGAACCAAATCTCCTTCTTTGAATGTTTTTTTTCTTCAAACGTTTGTCATGTAAAGATTTTTGCAATCTGTTGTCCATGAAGAACACGAATATAAGCATCCCTTCAAGTTCATCCAACTGTTCTAATTGATAGACCCGTTCTTTGAGAGCAGCTGGTGGATTATGAGCAGTAGCCAGTTGAAAACGGAGTGTTGGAAGGATGTATTCAAATGGCATGAGAGCTTCCTGACCATAAACCAATTTAAAAGGAGTGTGACCCGTAGCAATCTTGAAACAAGTATTGTAGGCCCAAAGAACAGTAGGAAGTTTTGTCTGCCAATCTGTGCGGGAAGCGTCACAAATTTTCTTGAGAATGGTGACCAGAGTTTTGTTGGTGCTTTCCGCCAACCCATTGCCTTGAGGATAGTAAGGTGTGCTCTTGTGATGATGTATCGGGGAGATAATCCGTCGGCTCTTTGATAGTATGATTGATGAAATGAACACCACGGTCAGCGACCCGCTCAGGTAGGGCGTAATCGCGCGTGATGATTTGTTGATAGAGGACTCTAGCCGTTAGCTGCCCGGCCGTTGTTATGCGGAAGTGCACAAGCTTCCCCCATTTGGTGGCGTAGTCGGTGAGAACGAGAATGTATCGGCACGCGGTGTGCCTCGCAGGAGGATCTATAGGTCCCACAAAGTCCATTCCCATTTCTTTGAAGGGAAGTGGCGTGGCGGCCGGGCGTCAAGGGAAGAGCGTCACGGGCGTGGGGACGTCCCACCGGCCAGCAAGCGTCACACGTCGGGCGTGGCGTGAGCATCTTTGAAGAGTGGGCCAATAATACCGGCGAAAGGATTTTTGCGTCGTGCGTGGTGTCACCATGAAAATGACCACCACCGAGCCCTTGATGAGCTTCTCGAACAATGTCTGGAACTTCATGAGGTAGAACACAGCGTCGAAGGATGGTGTCCTTACCCTTTTTGTAGAGATGTCCGGCAACCATGGTGTAGTCACGGACCTCTGAGAAATTGATGGCGACGGATTGTCGCTTGGCGGAGAGAGCGCTCGTCTTACGGTGGAAGAGCACCTGTGAGGAGGTACGCTGAAAATCATGGAACCAATGTGGTGTTGCCGTGACTAAAAAGAGTTGAGCATCAGGGAAGGCGTCTGAGACCCCTGTTGCGGGATCATCCGTGTGGATGCGTGAAAGATAATCCGGAACAACATGAGATTTGCCCGCCTTATGAACGATTTCAAAAGGAGCAAATTCTTGGAGAAGAAGGACCCAACGAGCAATGCGGCCCGTGGGCGTGGACTTGTTGATCAAATAGAGGAGTGCTTGGTGGTCCACAAAGAACTTGATTTGACTGCCCAAAGGTAATGACGGAGGCGTTGGACCGCGAGAAAATGAGACCCAAAGCTTCACGCTCGGTGGCGAG
This sequence comes from Isoetes taiwanensis, assembly GCA_021234155.1. Taxonomy (NCBI): domain Eukaryota; kingdom Viridiplantae; phylum Streptophyta; class Lycopodiopsida; order Isoetales; family Isoetaceae; genus Isoetes; species Isoetes taiwanensis. The sequence goes on from JAJEKV010000060.1 coordinate 8,374,766, forward strand.
AATAGTTCCAGCGGCGAGTTTTTCGGCTGGCATAGCGATTTGGTTTATCGGTGTCGCATCATATTCTTGAGAAAAGAACAGCTCCAATAGCAAACGCCGAGACATCGACATGAGCGTGAAAGGGCTTGTCCCATTGAGGAGGAACAAGAACCGGCTACTGAGTAAGCAAAAGCTTCAATTTGTTGGAAAGCGACTTCACACGGGAATTCAAGCCCAGTGGATTAGATCACCGATGAGTTTATGAATGGGATCTGCAATGGCTGCCGGTCCGGGTATGAAGGTGGAGTAATAATTGACCTTTCCGGGGAAAGAGCGTGTCTCTTTGATATTGGCTGGTGCTTGAGCCTTGAGCACACAAGCCGATTTTGGCGGGGATCGGTGGTGATTCCCGCTTCTTGACAACATGGCCCTATGTAACACGGAAGTGGCGCAAAAGGTGCATTTCGGGATTGAGACTAATGCTTGGGACTCATCACATTTCTGGAAGACGAGTTCCAATTTATCCAAATGGTCAGCCATGGAACTGTAGGCAGAGAAGTCATCTTGAAAAATTTGCAAGAAGGGATTTTCCTTCATGAAATCATGAAAAACTGAGAGCATGATGCGTTGAAATGTTGAAGGAGAGTTGGATAATCCAAAAGGAACCACCTTGTAGGCAAAAGTGCCCCACGGGGTGGTGAAAGTGGTCTTGAGTTGATCAGATTCTTTGATGGAGATCTGATTGTAGCCAGAAAAACCATCCATAAAGGAGTACATCTCATGTCCGACCACTTCTTCCAGAACTTGGTCTGTGAAGGGAAGTGGAAAATGATCACGCTCCGTGGCCTGATTGAGTTTCCGATAGTCTACACAGACGCGGATCTTACCATTGTGCTTAAGGGCAATGACGATGGGGCTCACCCATTCAGAATGTTTGACCTCATAGATCAAACCCAAAGCAAGGGAGTTTGTCAATTTCCGCCTTGACGATCACGCGGTAATTAGGGTTGAGCACATGCTTCGTCGTTGCTACCGGTCGGTCGCATGTCGATTTGGTAGGAAATGGTGAGTTCCCCAAGCTTTTGTTGATTCCCAGAAGATCTTTGTAACTCCAGCGAAAATGTGTTTGAATGTTTTGAACGGCGTGGCGGCCTGATACGATAAGGGAGCCGAAGGTTTGCGGCAATGCGGACCGGGTTGATTGTTGCCAACGTCCACAATCTCGACCGGGAGTCCGAATATGGGGTATGACTTCGTATCACGGACAATGTGTGCGGAGGTTGGAGCATAACGGATCGCGTGGCACTGCGTGGTGAAAAAGAGAGGTTGCTCGGTGTCATCTAGCGATGGTTGCTTCATGACGGCGTGTACATCAACGGGGAGTTGCGGGGGTGTCGGTGATCCCGAAAAGTGATCAACGTTGGATTCGATTGCAAGGGGAGCGGATAGAGGGGTCAAGTAAGGCAGCCACACGGTCCTGATCAAGAGTCATTTCTCCCAAGGATCAAAGATATTCGGGGTAGGATGACAGAGGCGCACTCGCAGTGGAGCCCCGAACTTGATAAATATTCCGAGCTTCTTAATCGATGTCCGAGAGAAGGTTCGCATTGTCACCGAAATGATCCTGCCTGTTTGCAAGTCCATGGTGGCATTGAGATGACCATCAGTGATGACTAACTGGTCCGTGGCCCAGTAATGGATACTCTTTGCCTGGCGGAGAAAAGGTCTGCCGACCAGCATTTCATAGTCACCTGGATCTTCGCCAGCTTTCCACACTCCAAATTCCATGGGAAAGCGGAGATCACCTATGTTGATGTGAAGAATAGGTGTGACGCCTTGAGGTCTCGTGATGTGGCCATTAGCCAATTTGATGTCATATGGGGCCGCGAAAGAGTTGTGTGATGCCCATTTGTTTGCGGAGTTTATCCGTGATGAGATTGACTGCGCTACCTCCATCGATTTGAACATGGTTGACTTGCTGATTTCCCACCGTGGCATGGACCGTGGGTGTAGAGGTAGCCACAGCCCCAACTAAAACAGTTGGGAGTGGTAACTGGTCCTTGAGAGCAGGACAGAGTTTTAAAATGGTTGCCAAGCTTAAAGGAATTTTGATCTTAGCGAGCTCCTCTTGGAGTTCGAGAGGTACATGAGAAAAAGGATCTGCTGGTTCCACTGGTGCGGGAGTGCGTGGCAGGGAAGCAGCAACTTCTTTGAGTAAGTCAACCTCGGCTGCAATATTGGGATATGTCTGAGAGCGTGGAGGTTGAGATGTTGAAGGTGTATCTTGTCTTTGTTGAGCTCTAGTGGTGGCATGAACATTTGCCAATGTGCGGCCTTCAGCAGCTTGCATGAGGTTCAAAATGCTTTGTCGAACTTTGGGCATAACATGTGGCATGAGCTTTTCCAAGTCAGGTGCAAAGTGAACCTTTTTTTCGTCCCCAGGAGGAATTGTGTCAACTGCAAAGGCAGGTTGCGTGCCCTTTTGAATAATAGTCAAGGGACGTGATGCCTTGGTCTGGCGTGAAACTAAACCAACCCAATTTGACGGCTGGACTGGAGGATTAAGTGCCTGAAAAATTTCCTCTTGGGCTTGTTGATCCAAATTGAGGTTGATTTGGCTTGGAGCTGGTTGATAGCGTGATTCTTTGGGCTCTTGGTGGCTTCTTAAGAACTGGTCGGGGCCTTGTTTGCCATTAGCGAGCGAGTTGGTAAGCCGTGAGGCGGACCGATGTGGTCTGATTTGTGCCAGGGAAGTCATTATTACGAACTTGTGGAAGTTGAGGACACGCCCGTGGTGGTATGACCCCATTCTTGACGGTGATAACACCGAGCTTTAGAAAGATCAAAAGGAGGACGTTGGTTGGATCCCCGTGGTTGGTCCTGTTGCTGATAGAGTTGCGTGGGCTGCACCCGAAGAGGTGGCTGCTGATAGTGCGATTGTTGCTGAGGTGTGGTTTGCACTTGATAAACCATGTTGTTGCGGAACGGTGTGGGATGAGTGCGAGTGCACTCTTCCGTGGCATGATTGCACATGTTGCATCGCTTGCAATGAGGCGGGCCATTGGTGGAGTTGCACTCATTGGCCAAATGGCCTTGATATTTGCAAATATGGCACCAGATTTGACTCAAGGCCATGGATTAGCGTGTTGAGGCTACCTGGCCGTTTGTGGAACCATGACGTGGAATGAACGGGAGCTCTTGAAGAGCCACGCCTTGGGAGGAAACATTGGCGGAGTGATTGACAAGGTCGATAGCCCGCTCCAAAGTTTTGGACGAGTATTCATCATGAGTCGAATAGCGGGAGGAAGTCCTTGGAGAAACCCGGACCAAAATCCGGCTGTGTAGGGTACTCCTTGAGCTTACTTAGCGTAATGTGAAGTCGATCCAAAAAATCCGGGCGCATCTCAGGGGGCTCTTGTTGAAGTTCATTGAGTTGCTTGAGATGAAGTTGATCATCATCCGTGGTCCCGTAATGAGACAGAAAAGCAGTGCGCATTTCGGACCAGTCTTGTTTCCAATGGCTTTTGTTGGACATGAGCCATTGGTGAGGAGAGCCACGCAGGGTGGTGGAAAAGATGTGGAATTTCAGTTGAGGTTGCGCGTGACCATTTAGGACAGCTAGAGCCTCAAATTCTTCCATGTGGGCCCCGAGCACTTTGGTCTAACGGTTTGCCTTTATGTTGCCAAAGGTGGGATAAGTCGGTTCCAGTCCGAAAGGTAGATGTGAAAGTCTTTGGGCTGGGCAGAACGAAGATAGTGAGGATATTGAGGTTGAGGTGGATGTGGCATTGTGCCTGACAAACCCTGATGAAGGGGTGACTGCGGTTGAGAGACTGAAGTAGCCTGAGCATTGGTTTTGAGATCTGTAAGGTTGTAAACAGGAAGAGCAGTTGGAAACGTAGGAAAAGGATATTCACGGGTAGGCGCCAAGGGAGACATGTGGATAGCCGTGCCCACCCCGGGAGATGATGGCTGGGGCGAAGAGGCGTGATGGGCCCGAAGAATGATGGATGTAGGCATGTTCGTGGGGTGTGAAAGCACGGTTGGAGAAGGTTGAGCCCGATAAGGCTCCCCGATAGTGATGAGGAGACCGAGGTTGTGAGCAATGTTTGCACGCTGGGGGGGAACCGGACGAGACCGACACGAGGGGGTGGGTGGCGCTGAATGAGCCTTAGACCAAGATGGCCTCCTCTATGTCATAAGCGCATCCATACATGTCGCGAATAAGCTTCCGACATGGCGCCCAAGCGAGAGGCCGCTGGAGAAAGGAGTTCTTCCGGCGTGAAATTACTTTACGCATATGGCTACGTAAGCAAGTAGGATAAAATCGCACCCGGCAGCGCATGTTTGGGGGTCCGGGTTCGAACTCGGAAGACACCTCTCCGTGAGGACCCGTGATCTAATAGAGAGTCCGGGGACTATGTCACGGGGATTTGGAAAGAGAAGAAAAAGAAGAGAACAGAGCAAATGAGAGAAAGATGATAAGCTTCCTTGATATCAATGATGAAAATACATGAGCTCTAATAATAGAGAGAAAACTAAAGGAGACAAGACTCAAAACTCATCTAAAAACTTATGAGCTAACTCTACTCATATATATAGTACAATGGCCTTGGGCCCAATATAGACACTCGACCGATCTCGGTGCCGACTCAAGGAGGCCCCGATTTGGGAAATGTTGGCGGTGCCTCTTGAAGTGCCTAGAATCACGCCGACGGCCGGCCCGGGCGGTGACGACGCCATCACTTGTCCGAGCGGCGCCTCTTGTTGACAGCCAAAGGCTTTGACTACGCGTGGTCTGCCCGCTTGGTCTTCTGGAGCCTTGGATGTCCGACCCGTGGTTGGCCGAGGATCCTTGAGCTTGACCTGGTCTTACATTTGTATGCATGAATAGTCCCGTGCCGGGAGAGGCAGGGACTAACACTTAACATTGCCCGGATTTAGGGTTCTTGGCAGTTCTGGTGAAATATCCCACAGGCCCAACTCGATCTGGCAGCTTAAGGTATATAACAACAAATAAATCAATTATTATTAAGATTTACATGTAATATCCACGTGGGCCTCAGTACCTCCACCGCCCCACATGCCCGGATGTTCCACGTGGCAAGGGGTGATTGGTTAAGGAAAATAGGTTTTTTTTTTTTTGGGGTAGATAGGACTTTTTTTTTGCAACATAGGCCAAGGCGCGATTTCCAAGGAACCAAAGTTGAAGGCCAAGATGAACGATTTTTTTTATTTCCTTTTTTGTTAAAAGGATCTTTTTTATGCTCTAGAAGATGCTGGAATCTTTTTTTGCAAATGAGCACTTTTGGATTTTGGCCTTATAATGGTGTGTATGGAAGGTGATGTGGCAAAAGGGCATGATGAGTTGGCAATGTAATGGTGACATGGCAAATAAGGGTGGTGAGGTGTCAAACAACTTGGCTAAGAATATTTTTTCTAGTCAAAACTTTGGATGAGGTGGACATGATGTGTATGACATGTAGATGATGATGTGGAGGTGTTGGTGATGATGTGGCATGATGATGTGTCTTTCTTAAGGTTTCAAACATGTAATTTGAAGAACTTTGCAAAAAATAGAATTTCAATGGGGAGACACGTGCATCGTATGACATGACAATGTGGATGACATGTATGGTGACTTGGCCTCTTTAAAGTGTTGTCATAGGTCAATTTAGGCATTAATGCATGTAATTTGCATTTTCTAGGCAAATTTTGACTTTGGGTGCTTCTCTTAGGAATTTTGCATTCTCTCTCTTCTTTTGACTTATAGGGAGAGGAAGTTGACCTTTGACCATATGTATGACCAAGTCAAGAGGATTTTTTGTGCTTTGAATGACATGGTGATGGCATGGCAAGTGTGTGGAATGTGAATGACATGTAAAGGGGAAGTTTTGACTAGAAAAAATCTTCAAGGCCAAATTGACTTAGAAGATGAAATGTAGGCATGGAACTTGAGATCTCATGAGCATTTCTTCATGGCAAAGGGTATGGAGGATGTAGGATCAGAATCAAAGGTTGTAATTATGCCAAGAACTCAAATGATAGCATCACATACCAGGAACTCTTTAAGGGGTCTTCAAATCTTCAAACTTTGCTTGCTTCTCCTTCATGTATTGCTTGTGTGACCTAAGTCAAACGTCCTCACCTTGCTCTTCAAGACTTCAAAGTGTGCAAATATGAATTCTCCTTGTATCTCTAAGTTAAAATCAAAGTGTGAGCATAGAAATGTGAAATGTGCCTTGCTCTTTCCATGCTGCCATAGCATGGCAGCAATATCATATACTTACATAGGGTGCTTTTCGAAAATTAAGAGCTTAGAATGCATTTTAATCCTTGCTTTGAATTGTTGCCTCTTCTCTTGATTATATGCTCCCTCAGACTAAAATAAATGTGTGGTCAGCTTTTGATTGCTATCTCGCAACTATGATATGCAACATGTTTTTGTTTTTGTTTCTCCATATCTATTCTGTTTTCATTGTTTTTTTCCTCTTTTTTTCGCGGTTTCTTTCCCTAAATTTTGATGTATAACCCTAGCGCATGTTGGTTGCAGGTACTACCTTTTACCGCAAGAATTAACCCTAGTGCCTGTTACCGGGATGGACCCATGCCTGTTAGAACGTACTACGTAAGTTCTGAATGGTTTCCCCTTCCCAAGGTTGATAGTGCTAAGAGTGCTGGAGTTCGTAGACTTTTCGATGGGATGATGAGGGTGATAGCTGGTGATTCCATGCTTAACCTGACCAAAGAAGGATATCGTGCTAGATTCAATGCTTGGGATGAGATGATGAAGAAGTTGGCAGTGGATGCGATGTAATGATGGAGAGGGAGCAGTTAGATTACTATATACGCAGTATCTCCGTTTTATAATTGTAATAGCTTGTCTTACGACTATGCCCTGCATATGACTAGAGTTGTTAAGTATTACAATGCATTTATTTATCACCCAGACCATCAAGGAGATTTTTATACGTTCACATTTGAACACATTCATTATATAGATTCCTCATATTTTACATGAATGCATGACAATACATGGATTCACTTAGACGGTTAAAGGCAATTTTATAACAACCAGATCGTATGGATGGCGGAATTTGGCATTTAAACAGATCGTGTCCTTGTTCAGGTCTTTTAAAATGGGGCATTGGATATTTGTTGCAAATGTTTTAAAATAATTCTTCTTAATAAGCCATTGAAGAGTTCAAATAAATAACAAGCATGTAATGATCTAAGATTGTAATAATTTTTAGGTTGCCCAAAGGGCAAACCCTTGCTGGGTGGATTGGAAGGATATTCTTTCTATACCGTTGTGTGTACCAATTTGACGGTGTAGATGATCAAACCCCTCAATGTTCTGTGAAGTTACTAGGTGCGTGGGTTGCCATTGGTCGACGTGAGCCTGTGTTAGGGGTTATCCCCAACCCGCCATCGAAACAAAGTACTCTGCCTAGAAGATGCAAATAAAGTACTCCGCACTAGAGTACTCTATCATTGGATTTCACCCCAAAGGTCTTATTTATTTTTTTTTGATCTAGTTTCAATCTTTGGTCATAGCTTTTGGAAGATAGATATATTATAAATTACCGTATATCTATTATGCCTATGCAGAAGGGGCCGAACTAGTTTCATACCATTTCTCTTTTTGTACACGCTTTCTCCCAAGCTTTTGCCCTCTATAAATTGTTTATAGACTCTGTGGAGTTCAGTTCTGTTAGAGGTTTGAACATATATAGATGATTTGCAGGTCGCTTTCAACTTGCAGATCCATTACAACAATCTTTTGGGAATAACGAATTCGACCTGGTTTGGTCTACGGAAAGTGGAGACCATATGCCACACAAAGAGAAGGACGCGCAATTGTTTTGAGTAAATAATACATATTGTATGGTCCTTTTAGCTTAGTTGTTTTTATATTTTGATAGCTTAACAGTTGCGTAAGCTAAAGCCAAGTTCTGGCCATAATTTTCAAATAATAGTACATAGAGTTCATAGTCTATGTAATTGCATAGAATTCAAGTTGATTATTGTAGCAGATGACTTACTTCTTATGATTTTGGTGATAATGGTCTTCATGTTAAATTTCGTAGGCTTGGGAAAAAGAGGTACTATTCTAGACTGACTTGTTCAGTTCGGATATATAGCATGGATTGACCAAGGCAGATGCTAGTTCAGACTGTGTTTTTTCTTTTTCTTTTTTCTTAAAGGCATTTTTAATGTGTCTTTTCCTCGAAAATGTGGCGAGTTGTAGATGGTCAAAGATGGCAGTTTGGCTTTCAAGGGTTTCTTGCAGGTACAATTCACAGCCACTTCAGGAAGTCCCAACTGACTTAGTCGGTGTTGGTTTTGAAGAGGTGTTTGAAGTCAGGGTGCATATACTCTAGGGGAGGCTAAGGGCTCACTTATCCCTGGAACTAGGATGATGTGCATGAGATAGATGTTGAGCCAGCACCCCTTGACCATTAGATTTTGTAGGGTTAGTTTATTTGCATAGATGCACATCAAACCGAAATATCATAGAAACCCCTACTAACCTGATAGATGACAATTAATGTTCTGACTGCTTTATGTCCAAACTGGTAGATGATACAATTCAATTAGAACCTGATTATTTGCTGAAAGGTGTTTTATTTTTTTCTTTTTCCCTTTTTTTTTTTTGGGGGGGGGGGAGGGGGGAGGAGGTAGGCAAAGGGCCTTAAAAGTGGCGATTGCATAATTCAAACAACCCAAATGACATCATGCCTTGCAAAAAAGACGTCATGGCTTCGGCTAGAATACACCCCGCAAGTTTCACAACACAACATGCCTTCACCCAGAAGTCAATCTAGATTAAACCCCCTCTGTGTATTCTCAACTCGCGAATTGGTGATGCAACCCGCACCATATGCCTTCAGCCTCACTCCATGCTTTCTCGACTCGCGAGCCGAGAATGCATGTTCTCGACTCGCAGGTCGAGAACACACCCTCACCCAAACTTTGTGAGTCGAGAATATTTCCTCATACAAACCTCAACCCAGACTAACCCCCTTGGCATATTCTCAATTCGAGAGTCAAGAATATGCCCTCACTCAAACCTCAACCCACACTAATCCTCTCGGCGTATTCTTGACTTGCGAGTTGAAAGTACAATCCAGACTAGACCCCTTAGGTTTCTGTCCATGCTTTCCTGATTGGCTTATCAAGAAAATATATATTTGGACTTGTCAGTGAAGGTGCCTCTAACCAGACTAGAACCCTCACCTTCAAATCTAAAGAGGATAGAGGCCTAGTATGGGTGGAGGCATCTTCGAGTTGCAACTCGAGAATGCATTCTCAATTCATGAGTTGGAAAATGCCTCAATCCAGTCTAATCCTCTAGTTTTTTTGGACTGGCTAGTTAAGAAGGCATATTCTCGACTCGCGAGTCGAAAATGCCTCTAAGTATACTAGATCCCCTTCCTTCAAATCTTCAGAGGTGTGCCTATTCCAATGCTCATAGTTAACCCTCATCAGGCTACAGCTCCATTGCTTATACATGATCCATTTAACTATGAAGAAATAGGAAGAGGTTGATATCCTACATGTTCAAACTTTGTGTATTTATTTCAGTAAATACGTCTATCTTTTCTTTTTGAGGATCATTCTCAAGATTAGTCTTGAATTTTACATTATATTGTATGCTATCATCTCATAACTTGGCCATTCATTGATATGAAGGTCTGGGTCCTTCTTGGATTTGCAGAGGACAACGCTGGCCAATGAAACAATGGAAATACAACTTTCTTGTTAAAAATACATGCTGACCTCATTCATAGCACTTTTATCAAAAGCAATACAACAAGATTAACTTTGTCTTGTAATATTGATAGTCGATATACTTATGTGGCACAACATTCCGAAATCAACAACGATCTTTGGTGTAGGAACCTTTTGTATGTTGTCATCATCATACATGCGTGGCATACCTTAGAAACTTGTGCCTTCCATCCTTATTATTTGAAATAGATTGTCCCTACATGAAAATTTATAACTAATCTGTGGTCTTGCATCATGATCACTATAATGTCTCATACTGGATTATTATACTTCTCAAGGATGTTTTGTTAGGAATTTTTTATGGAGGTGACTTCTTGCAGCGTGATCACTATAATGTCTTATATCGGATTATTATGTTTTCTCTTGCATGAAAGTTATCACTATTTTAATGCCATGAGCAGACACGATTCTTGTGGGGGAGGGCCATGCATGCATGGTTGATACTCTTGATCATGCCGGGGATCATGCATGCCATTTGCATCGAGCACACCATCTATTATATCTATGCTACTTCAATCTAGTGTTATGGGGTGGATGGTCTTACTCAATGATTGTGAAAGGCCGTGCAACATATCTCAAAATCTTGCAGCCCTTGTATTCCTTTCAAATACTTATGTTGTAGCTGGCATACGGAAATAAGGAAAATAATGGAAGGGATTGAGGAGAAACAATGTTCTGAATAGAAAATTTCCTAGATTGGAGCATTATGAGAAAATAATGATAGGCTAGGTGAAGAGGATGCACATATTGGATATTATTTACACCTGTATTTTATACAGAAGTCTCACTCTATGAATTTTTCCACTATTATGTTGTTTTTTATTCATATTGTCTCTGCTATAGGGCTCATTCTCTAACCTTGGATCTCTACAAACATTTGCCATTACAAAATGCATAAACATTGCAAGAGTTTCAATGGCTAACTTTATTGGGTGCCAAAAATGTATAATAATTATAGAATGCACTTTCTTGACAGTTTTTTCTTTGAACTTTAAGACATAATGGTTTTCAACCTCTTGTCAAAGTATTATGTGTCTCAAGAAGAAATGTGGAGTTGCATCATTAGAGATGTGAATGAACACATCATAGTTGCAAAAGCCATTATCATAGTTGCAGAAATGTGTTAGCTTTAAAATGTAAGATATTAGCAGATTAGTTCCAATGTTTCACCCACTAGCTCCTCGGGGATGCACTTATACAAATGGAGGTATGTCGTGTCATGTATATTTTTTGAAAGGAAGATCCAACACCTTCCATACAAAGTTTGCCCTAGGGAGTGGCAGAACCTCCATTCCTACGTATAAGTGTGAAAATGGTTCCAAATAAACCCCCTATGAGTCATTCCGGCACGTTATATGGCATCCACATTGAACCCCCCTTGTACTAGCTCAGGGCCAGAACATGAACCACATGAAGATCCATCCATAAAACAAAGAAGAAGAAGCATATTTTTACCTGATTAGCTCTGGGCTGATAACTGCGTAAGCCGATGAAGTCTGCCATGTTATGACAAAATAGGCACAGTTGGAGTATATAACATGTTTTCCTATATCCGTACTCCCCTAGACGATTGGGATACCCCTAATAAACCATGTATAAAACAAAAAAGAAGCATATTTTTACCTGATTAGCTCAGGGCTGATAAATGCATAAGCCAATGAAGTCTACCAATATGGGCCAAATAGGCACGGGAGGAGTATATAACATATTTTCTTATATCCATACTCCCCTAAACGATTGGGATACCCCTCAAAACTATATGTAAAAACGGCAACAAACATTGCCTTATAAATTTCCACAATTGTAGAGCCTTTTAGCGACATTAATCTTAGATTCTAGATTCTAAACCTGGGACCACCTATGATTTTTAATTATGAAATATAGATATATTTAAGGTTTGGAATATGAAATACAAGGACTCGAACCTCTAAAGAAATAATTTAATATCCTAATAAGAATGCTTTAAGCAATGCAACCATCAAACTAACACGTTTTTTTTTTTTTGAAGAACTATGTCATCAATATATTAAAAGAATGGTAATGTTAAAAAGCAAGTGAGGAGGAAGGAGAACTGCCCCAAAGAGACATCGATACCTCGACACTCCACAACAAACTCACAAAAAAACTGCAACTCTACTACTGTACAAACCGACCATCACCATCTACAACACCAAAAAGTCCCGTCAAATGGTAAACTTCCGCTCTACTAATCCCGGGAACACCAGAAAGCGGGAACTAATCACCAGAAAACTAATACGTTTCTTCAATGGAGTCTATGTTAGTTTTCCCATTCAAGTGTTTTAGGGGTACGGCCTATGATCTTCGAAATTGTGATTTATGCATCAATATCAAATCCCCTTGGAACCCCCTGGTATTGTGAACCATTGGTTTAGTTTGGTGCATGCGTGTTCTTGGACATACATGCATAGTATCTTCTGTGAACCATTGGTTTGGTTTAGTGCATGCATGTTCTTGGACATGCATGCATAGTATCTTCTGTGATCCATTGGTTTGATTTGGTGCATGCATGTTCTTGGACATGCATGCATAGTATCTTCATATGGCCTGCTGTTCTTGGCCCCAACCCTCTCTTGTGTGTGACACATTCGAAGTTTTTTTATCATGGAGTTTTTTGCCACGACGAAAATCATGCTAATCCTTTGTGTACAAACAATGTTAGGTATGGTTCCGAGCCTTTCAATCCATGCCTATATTGTTTGAATAGTATGTTCAATCGGTTTTCACAGGTCTATTTTTGGTGCATTCAATTGGTTTTTGCAAGTCTATGACTTATTTGAGCAAGGCATTCCTTTACTATATGCCGAGCATATGAAACTCCAAGCCCCTACATAATCTGTTGGCAGGGCATATAACTGTAATTCCACTCTGAATTCCATATAAACCCATCGAAATAGCATGCAAATCTGTGTTTGTTTGCGAAAAAAATAACTAGATAGGGTCCCTTCAATAAACCTAAAGCTGAAAATAGACATCAAAAGATTTTTTATTGTAATGAAGGAATGTCCATTTTTTAAGCCTGCCTTTATTATTCTCAATGCTTTTCCGTTTGTCCTTATTTTGCATCTTCAAGACTCAAATTACTAATGTCAATGTAAATGGCCTTGGCAAAATGACTACAGGCACAACGATGCTTCGTAACTCAACACACATTCCCCACACATTCCTCACACACATTTCCTACACATTCCCCACAGATTTTGTACATAATTCATACAAATACAACATTAAACCATTGAAATAGCTATTAACAAACTAAACCATTGGATTAAACCCCAAATCCCCCAATTGTTTTTGCTGATATTCGTACAGGGCGTCGAACGGAAGGCTTGAACTGTATCGTATGATGTCGATTTCGGGCGATCTTGGCCATCGTTAGGTGCGACTCATTTTTAGCAAGTTTTAGTTAACTGTCAGTTAGGAATACAGAATTATTGTAAAGGTTGTAAAGCGCATTATACGCATATACTGGCGTATGTATTGGAGCTCCTTGCCTCCGTTGGATGCCCCGTATGAATATCAGCAAAAACAATTGGGGAATTTGGGAGGTTTAATTCAGTGGTTTAGTTTGTTAAAGGCCATTTCAATGGTTTAATGTGTTGTATTTGTACGGAATATATACGGAATGTGTGGGGAATGTGTGTGGGAAATGTGTGGGGAATGTGTGTTGAGTTACGATTGCCAAGGCAATTTCCATTGACATTAGTAATTTGAGTCTTGAAGATGCAAAATAAGGACAAAGAAAAAACATTGAGAATAATAAAGGCGGGCTTAAAAAATGGACCTCCATGTTTAGGGTCTAGGTTTGGAATCACCTGTGAGACATGCCTCTATGAGAACCCCTGAATCAAGCAGGAAAATCCTAGCTGAGTGTCATGCGGGATTTTGCAAAAAGAACAGAAAGAGAGAAAAAGAGAGAACAGAACCGAAGAGACAATATGCAGAAATATAACTTCCTTGATATCAATCAGAGTACATGAACCCTCGTCAAGCGAGAGGAATAAAGCGAGACAAGGCTAAAATCTCATCTAAAAACTCAAGATCTATTACTGATATATATAATACAATGGCCTCAGGACCAAAATAGGTAGATGGCAGATCTCGGTCACCAATTCCTGGATCAACGCATGTTTTCAGGGAATCTAGCAGTGCCTTCATTAGTGCCTGGAATCCTAGTAACTTAGGGCCGCACTCCCTGGAGGCCGTCATTTGTCCGTTCTGACTCTATTCTTTGATGGGGGCATGGACTTCTGTTTGGCTTTGGGGGGGCATGGGTATGCTACCTGATGCTTGACCTACTCCCTTGTTTCTGGCCTACTGCGTGGAACTTAAGAATAGCCATGTGCCTGGTGATACAGGACTAACACTCCCCCCCCACCAAAGAACACTCAGAGGAGAGAAAAGCAGGAACAGTCTCGGGAGGTGGGAATCCAAGAACCTTCTCAAAGTCATCATGTCGACTATGAGGGCGTGCCTCAGTGTGATACCTATGGATAAGATCTTGCCTATCTTTGAGCGCGTCAGAAGTATGTACCCCAATTGAAGGTGACGCATCAATAAGAAACCCAGACTGCGACATATCTTCAAAGGCACGGTTGGCTTCTGCGGGGACATACTGGCATTTGATTAGGAGACAAGTCTGAAGACAAAAGGCACCAGCACTGGCGTTAGAACTGCAGTAGTAGATAGGGCACTTCCGCGCAATAGAACACTGAAGGAGACACTTTGGGGCTGCACAGAATCCAGGTTGACGGTGAATTGAGGGATCAGGAGACGTAATAGCATGCTCCAGAAATTGTGTGAGGCCCCAGACTGCTTGAGGGGGGGTTTGCCAACCTCGTTCATTGGGAATATAGATCCAATTTCGAGTATGCTCAAATGTTTCTCCTTCCTGCTAGACAGAATAATGCACAAAGCGTGGATCCCACCGAAGATCTGTAGAATTGTGAGGGGGGGTCAAATCAATGTGACCAACCAGAGTCTTGGTCCAAAAGGAGGAGCGCCAATCTGACGTTAGAAATTGACGGCGTGGAGGTGCTCCTAATGATGCATACTGATGGTTTTGTGGAGGAGGCTGCATCATGGACTGCTGAGCTTGATCACGGAATTCTTGAAGGAGATCAGCATCTACTGACACCATCGTTCCCAATCAGAACACGAAAAAAGAGTGTTGACAAGAGGAGGAATCCAGTCCGTGAGAATGGTCTCACTTTCAAGATATGCACGGAGAGTGTTGAAACCTCCAATATGCTATAAATATATTTGAGAAAACTGAATTCCCATATCTTCATGCAAATTCTTGCGAACCTGTTGCAGAGTTTCTGCAATCTAGAGTGGCAGGTGATGAGCAAGCTCAGGCATGTACTCGACCTTGAGGGCGTTGGTCCATGTCTGATCATGAAGATATTTGTTCTCGGGCATCAAAAACCATTTTGCATCAGGGTTGCCTTGAAAAGCACGGTTTGGACCATCAGTGAATTTGTCTTGGATGTCTGCCAAATAAAAATCATAAATCACATACGCCATGGGTTGAACCAGATGAAAGATGAAGAATTCAAGATCATCATAAGTAATAAGCCCATATATCAGGAGAGCACACAGAAAACCTTTATCTTCAATGGAGAGATCAGGCCAAATGGTGAGAAAATCATTAGTGCTGAGAGATCCTCCAAGCTTGCCATTAGCACAATACCACTTAAGCATAAAAAGATGTCGTCGAGAGACCACATAATCCAGATAGCTCGTTGGTGTGGAAAAATCATCGGGAACATGGACTGCTAATGAAATATAGGTCTCGTGCTACTTCTAAGCATCTTCAGCAGACTGAATGGCCTGCTGCAATTGGTGTTCCATGTCACAAATCTTATTGTATGATATTCCTATGAGAATGCGTGGCATGTGATGATGACGGGCCTTGAGTGGAGAGCTGCAACTGAAGGCTCGCAAGTTCTGTGTCATCAATCAACTTCTATTTCTGAGGATCGAGAAGCTGAGTTTGCAACTGAACTGCTATTAGTTGGCCTTCTAAAGCAGACATGCGAATTTCAGTTTGTTCGACAGCATGTAGCTGACGGGTGTACTCATTGTGTAATCCTGTATACAGGGTCTGACTGTCAGCCAGAATTTTATCTTTGTCTTTAAGTTGAGCCAGAAGTTCTTGGATAGTACCTGTTAGGATCAACAATGTCTAGCTAACTCAAATTATTCTTTGACAATGCAACTTTGAATTATATTCAAAGTGAAGTTATAACTCATACAACCATTGAAAAATGAAAGAGAACTTTAATCAATGTATTGATAACTATCCGACAGCTCGAGCATTCATATTTCTTATGAATCCATTACATCCGAATGAGTTTATCTGTCTATTCTCCTTCCATTTAAGTTCAGGCTCCGATCCACAAGGAATCGGCACCGATCAAGCCACTATCGGCCCGCTACATTCTAAGTTTGAATTGGAGCTTGGCGGATTCTCATTCGACCGAGAATGAGAATTATTTCCATCAAATAAACCTAAGGTTCATACCCCATCAATGTTAACCATTGAACCATACCTTTGATCATCACAGTTCTTAGCCACTACCACTAGATGACTAACAGCCTGCAACTTTGTCCATGTTTTTCACAATGCTTAGGTATCACAGATATGTCTATCACAATCTGTATCTTCCCCTTTTTTTTATGATCTCAGGCTGTCAACATAAGAACCTATAATGAGTCTGTATTCAGCACTTTATAAGAATTATCTTAATTCACCACTGTAAATCATTCAAGCATTATTATAATATGAACCTTAACTCTCACATTCCCCTTTCATATTATAATCTCTGCAACTTATTAGCCTCCTCAAAAGTCTGAACCTTGCATCTGCCAGTGGCTTAGTAAGAATATCTGCCAGTTGCTGATCTGTATGCACATATTGAACATGTATAATATTTTCATTACTAAATCCCTGATGAACCTTAACTCTCACATTCCCCTTTCATATTATAATCTCTGCAACTTATTAGCCTCCTCAAAAGTCTGAACCTTGCATCTGCCAGTGGCTTAGTAAGAATATCTGCCAGTTGCTGATCTGTATGCACATATTGAACATGTATAATATTTTTATTTACTAATCCCTGATGAAATGTGCCTCCAATTCAATATGCTTAGTTCTCTCATGGAATATGGGATTCTTTGTCATTGCAATGCAGCTTTGGAGAATACAAACTTAAAGGATCACTTTGATGTATTCCCAACTCATTCAACAATCTTCTGCTCCAGACAATCTCCTTTGCTGCAAGAGTGATTGCAGAATATTCTGCTTCAGCAGATGAGAGAGCTATAGCATTTTGCTTTTTGCATTTCCATGAGATAGGTCCTCCACCTAACATTAAAATAAACCCTGAAGTAGACTTTCTTTCATCAAGGTCGCCTCCCCAATCTGAATCACAATATGATTCTAATTTTAGATTGTTCGAATCATACATAAAACCATGATTGATAGTTCCCTTCAAGTATCTAATGACTCTTTTTGCTGCCTGCCAATGCATTATTCCAAAGTTGTTATTGTATCTGCTCAATATGTTAACAACAAAGGATATGTCTGGTCTGGTACAATTTGTCAGATAGAGTAGACAACCAACCAATTCCCTGTAAGGTAATTCTTGTACTTCAATTCTTTCTTTATCATTCTGGGGACAATGTTCTTTTGACAATCTACTTCCTGGCACCATAGGAGTTTTCACAGCTTTACAATCTTCCATGTTAAACCTTCTTAGTATTCCCATGATGTTTTGACTCTGAGACAATGCCATTATTTTGTTCTTCCTGCCTCTTTGTACTTCAATACCTAGGAATTTTTTTAATTCCCCTAAATCTGTCATTTTGAACTTGTTCTTCAGTATATCTTTGCATTTTTACAATATGCTCAAGTTACTGCTTACCATTACATTGTCATCAACATACAATGCTATGTAGCAGAATTCTGAATCTTCACTAAACAAATAGACATTCCCATCATCTTTGAGTTTTATGAATCCTTGTTCTCTTAAATATGAATCCATACATAAGTACCACTGTCTTGGGGATTGTTTCAATCCGTACACTGCCCTTTTTAATTTCCAAACCTTGTCTTTCCCTTGTTCAAAGCCAGGGGGCTGCTTCATGTAAATATCTTCTTCCGATTTTGCATTAAGTAAGGCAGTGTATGGTGTGCCTCCAGATCTTTTGCATTTGCCATTGCTAGCAGCATTCTAATGCTTGTCAATTTCACAATAGGAGAAAATGTATCCTCATAATCAATCCCTGGTTTTTGAGAGAATCCTTGTGCTACAAGTCTGGCCTTATGTTTGATTAAGTTTCCTTCATTTTCTTGTTTCACTTTAAAAATCCATTTGCAGCCAACTGCACTTCTGCCCTTAGGAAGATCTGTTAATTCAAATGTTTTTGTTCTCTTGAAAGCATTTAACTCCTCTTCCATAGCATTAATCCATTCCTTTGCCTCTGAGCTATTCAAAGCTTCTTCAACTGTCTTAGGTACTTCAAAATCAATCATTGCCAATATTTCTATAAGATTTATTTCATTTGCATTATGTTTTAACCTCCTACTTCTACCTGTTGAATCCCTGCCAAATAATTCATTACTAACCTCTTTTGCTTCATCTTGTAATAATTGTGCATTTGTCCTCCTTGTAGGCTTAGCCTTGCCCTCGATTCTTTGCTCCTCATTTTCTTCTTGTACTTGTATTTCCTGCAAATTAGTGGCTTCATTTTCCTGCAAATCTTCTGGGTTAGTTTCAGAATTATCATCATCATATATATTGGACAACCTTTCTAGTTGTTCCAGATTTTGAGCTGTTTCCCTTTCTTCTATTGGTGCAGCAGGTAATTTTATATCTTTGTAGTGTTGTCCTTCATCAAAAAGGACATCCCTACTGATCACAACTTTCCTTTTAGCAGGGTCAATGTGACGTCCCCTACTCCTTATACGATGCCCGCATTGTATTCGAAGGAGGAGCATTCCCCCGGCAACTGCCTGACAGGGGCCATCCACCCGACTCTACTCCCATGGGGCGAGCCAAAGAAGGGAAGAGTGGATGTGTCATTCACCCGCCTTCCATCGGTCGACCTATCTCAAGGAAGCGTGAGTAAACAAACGTGAGCACAACTAACAATATACAATCACCATAGAGATAGCAACATCATAGAGATAACAATACCTTCATAGCAACAACAACAAGGGGAGTCCCTACCCAGGGCTCCGACTCAAGAGGGATGACTGACGGCTAGGTCTCCAGAGTTCATTGCAGACAGAATTCATGGCAATGGATTTGGCTGGCATAGAACATGGCTTAGGGTAGTCCACTCCATCCGCCCCTCCCGTGCACACTTTGCAGAGTAGGCTGAAAAGTGTTGGGACTTGACCGTAGCCTGCCGGGTGAATAGCCAAAGGGGCTACTACTGCTGGAATGCATCTCCCCAGCCCCGATGAGGCAGGAAGAGAGTTTCCTCTCCTCCAGAGGCATCCATGCTCATCGCAGGCGGCTAGAGGGCCACTGCCCTTATTCGACTTGAACTCACTGGAAGGTCATATTCACCACCCCACGAGTGTCGAGCTCATGCCTTGCCCACACGCAGTGACAAGCCATTAAGCCTAGCCCGCAGAGACCCCCGATAGGCCTTACTACCAGAGGGGTCAGTCCGCGATGAGACAAGTTCCTCCTTATCAACCGGCCTTGCCCCTTCACCCACAGCCAGGTGGGCTCCTGTGCACGGGCCGCAAGTACTTGGGACTAAGGTACTATGCTAGGAGCATCTACTACACAGCCTTTAGGTCTCTACCCCCCCTTCCCAATACAAGGAGGTCACAGAGTGGAATACATGCAATACATGCAATATCACAGAACAGAATTAGAGAATCACATCAATCTTATCTACTTAACATCCAATGTTAGGTTCGTTCGTTAGAGTATCAGATCTAGGGATCTACAAGGCTTCTGGAGATGATCTAACATACTAAATCGACATATTGCCATGCCCAAAGACGCGGTTTTCACAACGTAACAACTAGATACACGCTCCTTGGTTCGCCTCGATCCTCGGAAGGCGTCCATACTCCTGATCTTGGCGAAGACGGCTGCTACTCAACAACCTGTTGTGCAAATCCGGCTTTTCGGAGCCTGGCAATGCGATTTCGAGTCCTACCTTGGCCGAATGGGCCCAAGGGAACCCTAAATGCGAAAAAGGAAAGGAAGCTCTAGAGAACCCTAATTGGCAAAATGAAAGGAGAGCTAGGGTCTAGGGTTTTAGCCCTTATATAGACCCTATCTAGGTTAGGGCATCCATATGGACAAATGGCTTTAAGCCATTTGGAAATGGATGAACAAGGAACCTTTTGTTGTGTATGTTTAATTACATACCCAACATCCAAAGTTGCCCCCTAGGTGCAACCTTTAGCTCCTAGGTGCAACGTTATCCCGCTCTCAAGTACATGTCAACTGTGACATGTACGTGTGACGTGGCAGTATAATATACGTATTCGGGGCGTATATTATGCTGGAACGTCACATTCTCCCCACCTTGACTTGATGCTGTCCTCAGCATCACGCGTCTCCCCACCTTGGGCACCTGCATCCCTGCAATAACAACAACTTTTATATTCAAATCACCTCATGTAATTTTTGTAGTTTATTGTAATTGTACTATGGTGAGAGGCTCTTCCGTCCTCTACTTCATAATCTATTATTGACAAAATTAACATCGATTATAGTTTAAAGGTTTTAAGCTAAAAACTTCTTATCGCCTCCTCACAACACATCATGGCAAAATTATGTGTTGTGAGTCCTCGTAGCGCTACCCTCCTGCTGCTTAGTCCTTCTAGTTGCCTGCAGGATGTACACAACGTTAGTACATTTTTTAATTATTATAAGGGTTGGTTGTAAGGGAACCACCCATTAAGTACAGTTATATGGATGCAAGGCATATCTCCCGGCATAGGAAGATTATGTTTCTCCCATCATGGCCGAGGAGACAGCGCCCTATCATGCCTATATGCCGCTCATGCCTACACCTGTAGTTGCCTAGCGTGGGACTTGGGTCCTTCCCGTATATGGGGCGTGAAGGGCCCTCCCCCGTAGGCATTGACTAGAGGTGCTTTTCCTATCAGTGCATACCTGAATGACCTCCTTTCTCTCGAGATCGTCTACTTCCGTGGAACAGAAGTAGACTTCTAATCTACCTTCCACTCATCCAACCGGAAACGCGGTCATGCCTACATTGACATTACACCACGCCCTAGAGAGCACCTTAGTGGTCTCATCATCGGTAACAACGCATGCAACCCATGCCTAGCATAGGCTGCATGCGTAGATTAACCTTAGCTACACATGCTTTAATCTAACCCCAAATCGACATGCCTGAGCCGACTTCTTGGTTGCTGATGTCGACTACTTCGGTGACGAGCCGACCCTTGCATTGCTCCATAAACTCGGGGTACTGCTTCTTAAGATCTGATTCCAGTACCCACGTAGCATCTTCCACTGGTAAGTGCTTCCACTTCACAAGGTATTGGAGAAATTTTGACCTTCTCGTCTTCTTATAAGATCTATTAAGAAGGACTTCCGGGACGATTTCAATATGCTCGTCCGTCATTTCTAAAAACTCATTTGTCTCCAATACTTCCTCGGGATTAGGGGTGTGCCTCTTTAGCAGACTTACGTGGAAAACTTTATGGATTTTGAGATGTGCTGGCAGGTCCAACTTGTAGGATTGGGTACCTACTCTCTTCTCTATCCTGAAGGGTCCAGCCCATCTTGGAGCAAGCTTCTTGCAATTGCTGATGCGGAGCTTGGCCTGCTTGACTTTGATCTTCAACCAAACTTTGTCTCCCACTTCAAATTCTCTTACTGTCCTATGCTTGTCGGGGCCGATGCTTTTTTTCTGCTTCTTCTTGCGCAAGGAGGTATCCTCTCACTTCCTCCACCAAGTCTTGCATTTCCGAAAGCATCTGGCTGGAGACTTCCACCTTGGACCGCGGGGGTTGTGCCAAGTATCCGGGGTAAGACACTGATACCCGTAGTTAATCATAAAAGGACTCATCTGCGATGACTCCTGCTTGGTGCTGTTGTATGCAAACTCTACTAGGTGGATGAAATCATCCCACTTGGATTGCTTGTTCCATACATAGCTTCTTAACATATCTTCGATGATCCTGTTTGTCCTCTCCGTCTGACCATCTGTTTGGGGATGATATGCCGTGCTCATCGAAAGCTTTGTTTGGATGGTGGTGAATAGGTCCTGCCAAAAGGCGCTCATAAACTTGGAGTCTCTATCCGAGATTATCTCCCTCGGCATGCCATGGAGCCTAAAAATCTCCTTAACAAATAGGTTAGCTGTGTCTAATGCCGTATCGGTTGTCCTGCATGGCACAAAGTGTGCCATCTTTGACAACTTATCTACTACCACCATCAAGGCATCTTTGCCCCTTGCTGTTCTTGGGAGTCCTGTAATGAAATCCATGCTTATTACCTCCCACTTAGCGTTACGGGCAATGGTTCCAAGGCACCTGGAATCCGGAGCTGTTCCGCCTTTGTCTGTTGGCATATCTGGCACTCTCTAATATATTTTGCTATTTCCTTCTTCATGCCGGGCCAATAATAACTGCTTCTAATCTTGAAGTACGTCTTCATGAACCCTGCATGCCCTGCTATGGGACTATTGTGTGTATCATTCAAGATAAGCTTTCTAACTTGAGAAGATTTTGGTACACACAATTTATTTTTATAATATAGCAAGTTTCCTTCCTTCTTGTAGTGCCTGAACATCTCCCTTTCCTTGTCCGTCCTGGCCTCTTTGGAAATGCTCGCCCAAACTTCCTTGAAGTCGAGGTCCGTCGGCAATGTTTCCTCAATCTTCCTGCCAAACTCGCTTACGAGTGTTGATATGGCGTTACAATGGATTCTTGTTGCCAATGGCTTCCTGGAAAGGGCATCCGCAACCACATTGAGCTTCCCTGGTTTATAACTTATCTCAAAGTCATATTCTTCCAGGAATTCCATCCATCTCCTTTGCCTCAAATTGAGGAGCGGCTGCGTAAATATGTATTGAAGGCTTTGATGATCTGTGTCTAGCTGGAATTTTCTTCCCTGTAGATAATGCCTCCAAATTCTTAAAGCCCTTACTATGGCCAGGAGCTCTTGATCGTGCGTTGGGTAGCGCTGCTCGGCGTCGTTCAACTTCTTGGAATCATAGGCCACTACTCTTTCCTCATGCATGAGGACTGCGCCTGTCGCTGTCCTGCTAGCATCTGTTGCTACGAGCTTATCTTTGGTCGGATCTGGCAAGACCAAAACTGGCGCCGTC
Organism: Isoetes taiwanensis; assembly: GCA_021234155.1. Classification (NCBI taxonomy): domain Eukaryota; kingdom Viridiplantae; phylum Streptophyta; class Lycopodiopsida; order Isoetales; family Isoetaceae; genus Isoetes; species Isoetes taiwanensis. The sequence goes on from JAJEKV010000060.1 coordinate 8,397,902, forward strand.
GTCAAAGCTTCCTTTAGTGTCTCAAATGCTTTTTGGGCCTTGTTTTGCCAATGAGATGCCCAATCTTTTATCTTCCCACCTTTTGTGAGATCCGTTAATGGCGCTGCTACCTTGGCAAAATTCTTCACAAATCCTATATTATAAAGTTTTAGTGTATGTCGTGCATAAAACCCTAAAACTTTTGACGGCCCAGATTTTACTTAAAGTTTTGGACGCCACATGGCATAATCTCAATTATTCCTACTACTTTTCTTTACGCTTTTTTCTTTTCCTTTCGTAGCATCTATCGAACTAGGGCGGCTCGACCCACGGTGATGGTGCAAGCAGCAGAAAGATCTGCAGAAACTAGGGTGGTTTCATTGTCGTTGAAGGCTCCAATCCGGACAAATATGGTGCGAGAGGTTTTTTCATGCAAAAAGAAACGACAACCCTATGCCGTGAGCACCAAAGCGAGATCACTAGACTTCGCTTTGAATCATAGTGCGGGGGTTTGTGGTCCGGAGCAAGGGCAGTGCAGGCCGGAGGGGGTGGGGCGGGGCGAGAATTGAGGCGGTCGAAAATTTTGAAGTTTGGGTTCGGGTTACGCCATAACGGGTTCTTTGGTGCGTTATGGATATTTTGTTTTTCGTTATGCTCGATTTGTTTGTTGTGCTCAACGATTTGCGGGGCTATCCTAATATGGGCAACATGTTTCCCAATAAATGGACATCCACCTTGCTCAAATAGCTCTATATTTTGTTAACCCAAAGCTTGATATTTTGCTTCTCTTGAAAGCAAGAAGTCCCCTTTCCTTCCCCCTTTTTTAGCTTTTAAAGCATGTTAATTTGCGATATTAGCGGATCGCGTGATGATGATGAAGTGCTTTAGCTTAAGCTCTCAAAATGTTAAGGTTGTTTTTTAACATAATGATGAAAAAATATGGTGGCATGTATAAACATTTGATCTCAAGCATACCTAGCTTGCTTTGCTGATCCATTGGCTATATCATTATGCCCTGCATCTCTTGAAACAGAGCTATCACAAGCTTGGTGTTGGTCTCAAATCAATGCTGTTGTTAACTTGCAGCATAAAAATAGATACTTGAACAGTCATGTGGTGCACTGTTCTACAGCTGTAGGTACTATCACATCCATCATGCAAAAACAGAGTACTTACATAAGCAATGACTGCTATCTAGCATGGTTAAAAACATTATGTTGCTTCTTTATTAAACATTAGATAGGATTTATTTTTTATCTTATTGCAGGGAACAATCTTGGTTTCAGTAAGAAGAATTCTATGGCCTTGGAGAAGCTCAAGGGATAGATACATGCCCACAAGTCTTTGCAGCAAAAATGACAAGTTATGTCTCAGTTTTTAGTATTGCCATAAACATAGAATCTGGGCATAGAATTTGACATGAAGGTTTTCTGCCGAGATGACAATTTCTGGCTTTGTTCAAATAGCCTCAGAGGTCGCCATGCATAATTCCATGGCCTTGAATGGGGTACTGCAACAGAGGTTACTGCTTTCCAAAAGCAGGTTTCAACCCCGTTTTATGAGTTAGGCCATGATTAGATCTATATTACATTTATGTGATGTACTCCCATGTTTTCCATATTTATGTATTTTTATGGGAAGGTGGTCTTAAAAGCATTCTTGGTATATGTGCTTACATGAGCTAATGTGGTGGCAAACTGTTAGCAGATTGATCAATCATGTAATTGCCATAGCAACAATCAGGCAGTCCCATGTTTGTCCAAAGCTATATCTGCTCATATTTGTAAATATTTACACAAATTGCCATATTTTTGTTTTGTATTACACAGAGCTCTGTGGACTTCTCAGCATGCTGAAAATGAAGTTAAGGTAATCAGTATCTGTAATATGATAAGGCCCCTCTATGGAAGAAGGTCTGCAGATTAATTAGCCATTTTTAACCAATCAAGAGCCGGAGAATTATTTTTTGAAAGTGTATTAGAAAGCGAAATACTTGAATATTCATTATAAATAGACATCTAATAGGACAGTTTCAAGGACCCACGTAGACTGAGCCATTTTCATTTAACCAAGAGCCAGGGAATTATTTTTCGAAGGTATAGGATAAACTGGAGACATTGTATTGGATGTGATCTAAAAAGTTGATTGAGTGTAATATTCATATCATGTTATGTTCCTAACATTCAAGGGGCAAAATATATTGTTGAACTCCGAATTTTTTATGCATCAAGCTTATGGCTTTGACTTGGTCCCAATAGAACTCTGTACAAATGTTTAACCCCTTAAAACATAGTGGCGATTTAATGCAAGTCAATGTACAATCACAACCACCATAGTTTGACAAAAATAATGCATAACATCTAGGACAAAAATAGTGCACATCATCATCTAGGATAAAAATAGTGCACATCATCATTTAGGATTTGGGGGATGTTTATGTTTATTTATGCCATTAAACAATCTATTGCCTCCCAGTTTTTAGGGAAAAAACCTTACTCTCTCTTAGCAAATTTTTAGAATAAATCTCTCAGTATCTCTTAGCAAATTATAATATAAGACGGCTTTATATTGAGTAAGGAAGGCCAAAAGAAGTTCATGGCACTTGGTGTAAAGTTATATCATGCTGCAACAAATATGGCTCTTATTTTGTGTGGAATGTTGCAATCATAACATCATGTATAATTCATCATATTTTAAACATTGAAAGGCACACAATGTTAGCAAAAATAGGAACTTATGATAGTTGAGAAACATCATGCACAAGGAAGCATGCACTACAACACCCTCACAATAGTATAGACAACTTATAAATTGGCAACACACTTATGCTTTTCATCTATAAGTTTCCAACATATATAGAATGCAAACAATGCCCAGCAACGCTGGGCACAATTTCTAGTCTTCTATAATAGCCTGCTAGGCCTAGGAAGCTCCTGACTTCATGCGTGTTCTTAGGTGCCAGCCAGCCGATCACGGCTTCGATCTTTGCAGGGTCTGTGGAAATGCCTTCTGCTGTGATCACGTGCCCCAAGTACTCCACTCTTTCCGTTGCGAAGTGGCACTTCGATAACTTCGCAAAGAGTTGATGCCTTCTTAACTTTTCAAGCACCTTCCTCAAATGTTGGGCGTGCTCCTCCACAGACTTACTGTGCACCAAGATATCGTCGAAGAAGACTATGATGAAGGAATCTAAAAATTCGCGGAAGACGTCGTTCATTAACCTCATGAATGTGGCTGGCGCATTAGACAATCCAAAGGGCATAACTGTGAACTCATAGTGCCCATATCTTGTCCTGAACGCTGTCTTATGGATGTCTTCCTCTTTGATCCTAATCTGGTGATATCCTGATCTGAGATCTATTTTGGAGAAGATCTTCGCTCCCTGCAGCTGATCCATTAAGTCATCTGACCTAGGCAAGGCATACTTATTTTTGATAGTGTGCTTATTCAATTGGCGATAATCAATGCACATCCTAAGGCTCCCATCCTTCTTCTTCACAAAGAGAATAGGGGCTCCGAACGGGGAGACACTAGGTCTTATGAACCCTAGGTCTAGCAATTCTTGCAATTGCTTCTTTAACTCCGTCAACTCCTCGGTTGACATCCTATAAGGTGCCTTGCTTGTAGGTTTCAGTCCCAGTTCAAGTGCTATTTCACACTCGACTCCTCTATAGGGCGAAGTCGCTTAATCTCATCGAGAAACAAGTCATGAAATTCCTCGATCAACTTTGCTATTGGTCCGGGGAGCTTGCTAGGTTGTTTGATCTCTTTATTTCTCTCCGCCCCCCGATCTTCGAAGTTCAAGCTTAAGGAGGTAGGCCACCTCTTTGCTTTCTTATGCACTTAAGCAATTTTTCACTACTCATGCATTGCATGATTGGGGTTACTTTTTACCCGGATCTCAATGACCTTGCCCTCTCGAGTTGTTAAGGTCACCTTTACGTTTCCCACAATCGATGATTGCTCCCGCTGGTCCAAGATATTCCATTCCAATAATCGATCATACTTGCCTATATTCATGACTTCGCTCCCAATGCAACATTAACGCCGGCAAGTCTACATTGAAGTTTATTCTCTTCCCTGTTGTATGCCTAACTGCTCCATTGGCTAAGACGACTGGCCTGGGCTTGGACTTTAACGGCTTTAACTTCAACATGCTTACCATCCTAGGGGATGCAAAATTATGACTGCTCCCTGAGTCTATCAATACTATAAAGGATTTCTCTTGGGCTTTCCCGTGGTTGAGATCACCTTATCTTGACTTTCTCTCGCATTTCTGTATCAATAGTCTGCGAAAATGTGACACTCACCATGGATGTAGTCTCTGGTATCCGTTGCCGTAAATGCCTTCGGCGGTGTCTCCCATCCCGCTTACGCCAATGCTTTGCATTCATTATCGTGGGGCGCTTGTTGGTCCTATGCCCCCGGCTGGAAGCATCTGAAACATAGCTGCTTTTCTATACACTCCTGCTTCTTCTCTTTGGGAATGGACTGCAGAAACTGCCTCACTGTTTTGGAGTAGTTAGATCCGCCTCCTTGCTCCTTGAAGCTTATCTGTTTCTTTTCCTGCTTGCCCCCACTTGTATTGCCTTGCTTCCCATAATTTGGGTTGTACTGTGTCTTGCTAGCTACTGGGCTTGCCGCCCTTGGGCTATAGCCTCCGGTGCTCTTCCCCTTATCCTGGAAATATTGCTGCCGTGGTGCATGCTCTTGCGGTCCTATTCCTTGCAAACTTATGGCCTTTGCTTCTGCCTCTGACACAGACTTCGGGTTTATTGCTCTTACAAGCTTGCGGATCTCGTCGTTCAACCCTTCGATATAGCCTTCCACCGCATGCTTCTCACTCAACTTTGGCACATAAAGCCTTAGTCTCATAAATTCTTCCGTGTATTTCTGTACTGACTTGTTGCCCTGTTGCAGCCTATAAAACTGTTGCATCATGTTGCACTTATGTTCTCTTGGCACATAATGATGTTTGAACGCCTTGGCGAACTTCCTGAATTTGCAATTGTCCCTGCTCAGACCGTGAGCTTTAGCATACCCCTTCCACCAAATTCTGGCTGCTCCCTTGAGGTTTGCTGTTGCTACCCTGCCTTTATCTTTATCTTTCATGCCATAGGCGTTGCCGTACTCACTCATCTCGTCCAGCCACGCCTCTGCTTCCATTCCGGATCTGTTTTCTCCTGAAAACTGTTCTAACTTTCTGGCTTTTCACACATTACTAAGGGCGGAGTCAACTTTCTTCTGGTAATCGGTTTGTGATCTGTCCCTGTCACGGTTTGGATCCTGCCGGCGATCCCGTCTCTCTTCTTCTTGCTCCTCTGATGCCGAGTCTGTATCTGAGCTGGAGCTCGAGGATCCCGAACTAGGAGATCTTCTCCTTCTGCTTCTCTTCCTTTGTTGCACTGTCCGGCCAGCTGGTGTTTCTGGCAAGGGTACATTCTGGTCCTGTCCTCCTATTGCTGCTACCCCTGCTAACAATGCCCTTATGTCGTGGATGTCCGATCTGATCTGGGATAGCTCCTCTTCCGGTGTTATTGCCTCGAATTCTGGGCGCAGATTCCTCGGCTGAAAGCGCCTTGGTGGGGTATGTTCTTGTTCTCGCTGCCTGTGTTCATCAAGGTTTCTAGGTACTCTAGCTGCATGCACATTAGAGTACATTCTGATCATTAGTTCTTGTTTTGTGTGTTACGTTGCTTTACTTGTTTATACAATTTGAGGGAACAATTATATACAAAAAGAGACATATATCATATTCATATATATATACTAAAAGTTTTACATGCAAATTAATAAACTTTTACTCTTGAAATTTCTCGAGGTAGTCAGGGTGGTCCTCCAAAAATTTCTTGACTTGGGCCGTACCTAATGACCCTGTTAAATTCCTAAGGATATTTGTTGTCGTTCCTCCTTGGAGCGCAGCCTCCATGTCTTCGATTCTTCTTTCTGATGTATATGCGGCTGTTACTGCCAATCTGCCCTGTCGCCTGTAAGGGATTGCAAAGTCGAAGATGGTTAATGCAATCGCTCTCTTGATGAGGACAACATGATCGATGTTTGGTGCCAATCGAGCATGGTGTCCAAACCCTGAGAGGGCGATAAGCATAAAGACCCCTTCTTCGCCTCGTGGGCTAAATTGGCGGTGAATAACCGCTATTCTTCCGTCTAGCAGCAACGGCAGGTAGTACCTGAGCGCTTTATCATGCCCTGCTTCTTCGGCAGACGAGGAAGTTGCCCTGTGCCTTCCCGCGAAGTCGTCCACTTGTACCTCCTCTAGCTCTCTGAAATCCTGGTGCACCAGTCTCCTTAGATTGATGCTGCCTCCATGCTGCTTCAGGATTGGTGTCGGCGAGCTCGGTAAGAGTGCTGATGTGGACTTGCCCTTGATGCCCATTTGTTCCTGAATCGCCATGAACTCCTCCTCCGAGGGTAATTCCCCTTCGGCCATCATCTGCCTGATACCTGCATAAGCTTCTATATCTGATGATGTCTCACCGGTGAAGGTCCTGGCTTCTCTTATGCTGATAGGGAAGTCCTGAGCTTCTCGATCGATGAAGTCGTCGAGGTCCGCCTGCTGTTATAGGAGATGCAAAATCTCATCTACCCTAAAACCTCTGTCACGGCACTGTGGAAGATTCTTAATGTCATGAAGGGTTAGATATGCCTCGCCTGCTATGAACACCGGTGTCAAGCTTGTAATGCCCCCGCCTGAAAGTGGTGGGGCTCTTCTTGTTGCTCTCGTCCTCTTCGAAATTTTGGATCTGGCTGCTTTCTGCTGCTTTGCCTCTCTGCTCGGATCCGTGTCTTGAGTCCGGCTTCGTATTCCTCCTCTTCTTCTTCTTCTTCTTGCTCGTACTCGAGTCGCATGCATTCCTCCTCTGCTTTGCGGCCATGGCTATGGGTTCAACTTCTAAAGGCTGAACCGAGGGTTCCCCCCTATCCGGGTTTGACCCCAAGAGATAGAAAGATGGCTACCGCCAGATAGAAGAAGTATCTCCTCCTATTGACAGAGATGGACATGTAATTGGGAAGGCGGACTGCTTTATTCTCTAAATACTTATCTACGCTTGGGATATCTTGCGTATCGACTTGAGGGCCGTGTTAGGTGCAAAATATCCTACACAAGGTGGGAGTTCTACCAAAGATGATCCTATCTTGGCATGGAACTCAGACATGATGCTCTGGTAGAAGGGAGTGGCGTTGATGGTAGCTTCAATGTCGAGTTCCCTTCGGAAGACACTGAAGACAGATTCGATGTCAGCTTCAGCTACATGAGCTGTGGCGCTGTACCATCGCTTGAATGAAGAAGTGGCCATGAGCACTGAGGAGCTGGGGATGACAGACAGATGCTGAAGCGCCCTAAGGATCAGGAAAATCGGCTTGGAGCAGAGAGCGAGGTTGTAAGGTGCAAATGACACTTGGGGTTCCATTTATAGGCAAAACCCTAATTTTGGGAAAAAATTTAGGTTTGCAGTCCCCTGAATTTCTAGCGTCTAGAGGTATAATTCATGTGCTACTGAGCTTGGAAATGCTCCTAAGGGTCCCTAAGCATGATTTTGGTTCGCCTAAGGACAGCTTTGGGGTCAATTCGGGCTTGACCACTCACACAGTGCGCCAGAGTGGGATCGGTTCGGGAACCGAATCGGTTCGGGCGCACTCTGTGAGGGGTGGGCTCCTATTTCGGTCAATGTTGATACTAAACTGGAGAACTAAGAGTATAATCCTGGATATCTCGTCGAGATAACCTGGATTGAGCCATTACTCGCCTCATTCGGGCAAGTTTTGGTCTAGATTGGGGGTCGACCACTCACACAGTGCGCCAGGGTAGGTTCGGATTCCAAACCAAATGGGTCTGGGCGCACTCTGTGAGGGGTGGAACTCCATTCGGTTGATAGTGGGCCAGTTTTGACAAACTATGGGTCAAATCCTACTAATTAAGGTGAGCTGGGTCGAATGGTATACCTACTTTCTGCATTTAGGCAAGATTGGGCACCAAACTATGCTCGACCACTCACACAGTGCGCCAGGGCAGAGTTGGTTTATAAACCGATCTGGTTGGGGCGCACTCTGTGAGGGGTGGGACCAAAATGCTTGGTTTTTGTTCCAATTTTACTATTTTCTAAATACAGAATTCGGTAATGCATCCTACTTACACTCAATTAATTTACCAACTTCAAACTTATACTAGAAAGAAGGTTATTTACAACAGTTCAAAAAGGTTCCTTCTTAATATACCGCGCTAGCCTCATATCTTTGGGCATACAAGTTACTCTCTTAGCGTGCTGGGCACACGCAACAAAGTCTTCAAAGTGGTGTACGATGTGCTGCTCCGACGCCTCCTACAATGCAAGCAGCATGTCGTCCGTGACCCGTTTGGACGGGTCGAACTCCTGCAAAATCTCCCTCGTCAGTCGTGCAAAGGAAGCTCGGGGAATAAGGAAGCCATAGCTCTGCTGGAAGTGCTTGATTTCCTGGGCCGCCCTCGCGAATTTTGAGTCCGCCGGTCTCTTCATTGGCTTCTTCGGAGGGGTTGGCTGTTCCGGTGGGGGCTTCAACGTATTTTTCTTCGTCGGCCGACCTCCCTCAATGGTCCTCACCCTGTGTTCTTTATAGTACTTGGAGTATTCTTCGTACATTTTCATGTACGAAGTGTACTCCTTCAACTCCTTCCGGTACTTCAAATCCCGTTTCAGCACGTAAGACTCCCTTTGCGGCCTTGGTTTCTTGGTGCTGTCGCTGGGGTGCTTCGGCGACGGCCATTTAGGATAGGGCAATGCATTGACCACAGGGTCTTCATCCTCCGGTGCTGGGTTTGAAGGCCCCGAGCCCTCTCCCGGTTCGTGTCCTCCCGCTCCCTCCTCAGGTTCGGAGTCGGACGAAGATGGGGGCTTCTCAGGGTCCGGCTCCCGTATGGTCACTCCTATGGCCGGCGTCTTCTTCTTCTTCGGTTTCTTCGCCGGCTCCTCCGGGTCCTTGCCTTTCTCTGCTCTCACCCTCTCCCGCTCCTCTTTGCGCTTCCTGTTTTCTTCTCTTCTCTGTTTCTTCTCCTCCCTCCTTTTCCGCCGCTCCTCTTTTTCTTTGCGACGCTCCGCCTTTGATTTCTTCGGCTGGCCTTCCTCTCTTTTCCTCTTCGCCTTCTTCGGTTCTGGCGCTGGTTCCTCGTCATCCCCGAAGATCTCCCTATCCAGCTCCCTTCTCAATTCCTCCGCTGCGTCCATCTCCCAGTCAAGCTGCTCCGATACCTGTTCCTGCTCCTCAGGGTTAGGGTTAGGTGGTTCTACAGGTGCCTCCTCCTCGACGTGCGCTTGTCTTGTTTGGGCCTTCTGTCGGACGGCCCGCTCCTGGGCGCTCACATAATCGGGTGGCATAACCTTGCGTGCGGTTTGTTTCGTTCGTGCCATGCTTTTGTTTGACGAGTTTCGAGCTCTGGCGCCTGAAGATCGTCCTCTTGGGCGAGCTGTTCTCCGGGAATGGTGGGGATACAATAGAAACCCTAAAATTCTATTTATAGGGAGGTGGAATTTAGGGTTGGGACCTGCAATTCATATGGGGGAAAAGAAAACTAGGACATTAGCGAAGATATGAGACGTTCATTTGGGTTGTACTATACCCTAAAACATCCACCACTCACACAGTGCGCCTGGGCCCGATTGGATTGCCAATCGAATGAGTCTGGGCGCACTCTGTGAGGGGTCGACTGTTTTTGAGGCTATTTTATAATTCACAGGGATTTTCTTAGTGCTATAAAATACAAACCTAGCTAGAACTAAGGGGATAAACTAAACTATACTATTAGTTTAATTAATCTGCACATCTAATTAGGTCAACGGAGGTCAACCACTCGCACAGTGCGCCTGGTTCAGTTTGGATTGCAAACCGAATGGGCCTGGGCGCACTCTGTGAGGGGTGGCCTGTTTTTTTTTTGGCAATTTAGATTGGGGGGATGCTACATTTCACTAGCAATCTAGCATGGAGCTATGTTCTAACCCAAAATTGGAAAAATTTTCCCAATTTTTCGAAGTTCTTGCTTGGGTGGCTATACCCCAAGGCTCGAATCTACTGTTAGTCCTAAGGGAAAAAATGGCCAGTGCTCGATCTTGGGTGCCAAGATCATGCTCTGATACCACTGTGACGTCCCCTACTCCTTATACGATGCCCGCATCGTATTCGAAGGAGGAGCATTCCCCCTGGCAGCTGCCTGACAGGGGCCATCCACCCGACTCTACTCCCATGGGGCAGAGCCAGCAAGGGAAGAGTGGATGTGTCATTCACCCGTCTTCCATCGGGTCGACCTATCTGCGGAAGCGTGAGTAAACAAACGTGAGCACAACCAACAATATACAATCACCATAGAGATAGCAACATCATAGAGATAACAATACCTTCATAGCAACAACAACAAGGGGAGTCCCTACCCAGGGCTCCGACTCAAGAGGGATGACTGACGGCTAGGTCTCCAGAGTTCATTGCAGACAGAATTCATGGCAATGGATTTGGCTGGCATAGAACATGGCTTAGGGTAGTCCACTCCATCCGCCCCTCCCGCACACTGCGGAGTAAAGGCTGAAAAGTGTTGGGACTTGACCAAGTAACTTCTTAGGGTGAATAGCCAAAGGGGCTACTACTTTCTGGTTGCATCTCCCCAGCCCGATGAGGCAGGAAGAGAGTTTCCTCTCCTCCGGAGGCATCCATGCTCATCGCGCAGCGGCTAGAGGGCCACTTTGCCCTTATTAGGCTTGAACTCACCGGAAGGTCATATTCACCACCCCGCGAGTGTCGAGCTCATGCCTTGCCCACACGCGGTGACAAGCCATTAAGCCTAGCCCGCAGAGACCCCGATAGGCCTTACTACCCGGAGGGGTCAGTCCGCGATGAGACAAGTTCCTCCTTATCAAGCGGCCTTGCCCTTCACCCACAGACGGGGTGGGCTCACATACACGGGCCGCAAGTACTTGGGACTAAGGTGCTATGCTAGGAGCATCTACTACACGACCTTTTTAGGTCTCTACCCCCCCCTTCCCAATACAAGGAGGTCACAGAGTGGAATACATGCAATATCACGCGAGCAATTAGAGAATCACATCAATCTTATCTACTTAACATCCAATGTTAGGTTTGGTTTCGTTAGAGTATCAGATCTAGGGATCTACAAGGCTTCCGGAGATGATCTAACATACTAAATCGGCATATTGCCACGCCCAAAGACGGTTTTGCACAAATGAACAACTAGATACTTGCTCCTTGGTTGCGCTCGATCCTCGGAAGGCCCATACTCGATCTTGGCGAAGGCGAACGCTACTCAACAACTTTGTTGTGCAAATCCGGCTTTTGAGACTGGCAATGCGATTCGAGTCCTACCTTGGCGAATGGGCCCAAGAGAACCCTAAATCTCTTGCGAAAAAGGAAAGGAAGCTCTAGAGAACCCTAATTGGCAAAATGAAAGGAGAGCTAGGGTCTAGGGTTTTAGCCCTTATATATAGACCCTATCTAGGTTAGGGCATCCATATGGACAAATGGCTTTAAGCCATTTGGAAATGAATGATGAACAAGGAACCTTTGTTGTGTATGTTTAATTACATACCCAACATCCAAAGTTGCCCCTAGGTGCAACCTTTAGCTCCTAGGGTGCAACGTTATCCCGCTCTCAAGTACATGTCAATCGTGATTGACGTAATGCGTGTGGCGGGCGATTATAATATACGTGTTTCGTATATTATCTTTGGAGCGAACCTGATCAAATAACCTATAAGCTTTAGATTGCTCATCATATCCCACAAGATATGCAATCCTTGCTCTATCATCAAGTTTTTGCCTTTGTTCCTTAGGAACATGCACAAAACAAAAACATCCATAGCTTTTAAGCTTTTCAAAATTAGGTTTCTTACCACGACCATAGCATCTCTGGTATTGAACCATTTATGCTTGCTGAAGGAATCATATTTTGTACTTCTACTGCAGTTCTAACTGCCTCTTCCATAGATAGTTTGGAAGACCCGTGTGTTTAAGCATTGCCCTCACTGCATTTAATATGGTTCTATTTTTCCTTTCTGCTACACCATTACATTTGGGGGAATGAGAGCAAGTCAATTGTCTTTTAATTCCCCTTGACCTACAAAAAGATCTTAAATCTTCGGTTAGGTATTCTCCACCTCTATCGATCGTTATACACTTTACTTTATTTCCAGTTTCAAGCTCAACCTCTGCTATAAATTCCTTGAGTGCCTCAAAAGCCTCATCCTTGGTTCTCCAACATTTTACCTTTGTTTTTCGACTGAAATCATCTATAAAGGTAATGAAATATTTCTTTCCTGTAATTCCCCTTACATTAAGAGGCCCACATAAATCAGTATGTACAACTCCCAATACTTCTTTTGCTCTTTTGTTTGATTTTTTAAAAGGTAATCTAGCAAGCTTTCCAACCATGCAGCCATAGCAAAGTTTATGCTCATTGTCCAATTTGCAATCTTCGATTAGCCCCTGTTTTACCATAGCCTGTATATTCTTATTGCTGGCATGGCACAATCTTTGGTGCTACACACTAATATCAGAAGCTATGATTGCATTTACACATGGTAGATGATTATTTTCAAAGCAAAAAAGATTGCCAACCCTTTTTCCCAGAAATTTGATTTCATTATCTAGAGAAACAGTACATCTCAATCTGTCAAAATTGACAGTATAACCCATGTACACAAGTTGGCTCACGGATATTAAATTTCTCACTAAAGAAGGTACACATAAAACATCTCTTAGAACTACTGCTTTGCCTTGTAAATCGAATAACTCAAGTGTTCCTGAACATTGAACCCTTTGCAAATCTCCATTTCCTAGTTTGATAAAGCCTCCTTTTTCTGTTTTTCCATCTCCAAATAACTTAGCTGAGCTAGTTACTGTTTTCTCTGCTCCACTATCTAGGATCAGCAAGTTTTTTGCATCATTAGATTCCTTATTTGAAATATTCAAAATGTCATTACATACCTCAGCATCTTCATCATTTTCACTTGATTCCTCTTCGATTTCTTGTGTTAAATTTACTGTTGTCTCTTGTCTTCCAGCTCCTCTTACTTGCTTCCCTCTTCCCCTGTTAGATTTACCTTTTTTTCCTTTGCTGCTTGAGCATCTATTTGCATAATGGCCTTTGCCACCACAATTGAAACATTCCACATTTTTAAGCTTAGGACAATCAGCTTTGAGATGACCAGAATCCTTACAGTGATAGCATGGCCCTATATTCCTTTTTGATTTTCCTTGAATTGAGCTGTTACCTTTGTATTTAGATCGACCTGCATATAGTACTTCCACATTCTCATCAAAGTCATCATTTAGTACTTTATTCTGCTCGAATTCTGTCCTTATCATTTCTTCTGCACTTTCTCTAGTTTTGGCTACATTCCTTATTAGTGTAGCAAGCTGTTTATTGTCTCCTACTGCCCTAGCAACATGCAACAACTTTTGCTGGTCAGTCATGACAACTCCTTCTCCCTCAAGGTCAGCTATAATATTGTCAAACCTTGAAAAAAAATTAGTTAGATCATCCTCTTCTCTAAGCCTGAGCTTTCTCAATTCTTTATCCAAAACATCAATTTGGGAAGAAATTTTCTCTTCAAAGTGTTTCAATAGGTACCTACAAATCTCTCCAGGACTTTTACCTCTTATTTTTAAGAGGATTGATGCTCCAACTTTGCTGGTCAAAATTGCATATGCTTCCTTAACTTTTGCTTTGTCAATTCTGCCACTATCTCCACTTGTTGCAGTTGCATCTAATTTCCCTGCTGTAGATGCCTCTCCAGAAGGGCTATTCTCCCTTCTTCCTGCAACCATGCTAACCAAACTATTAGTATTACCAGAATTTCCATCTTCTAGTAAAGGGCAAAAGTATGCTGGTGGGTATCAAAAGCATGCGTCCGGACGCATGCTGACAGCACTCATATAGCACCCTATATGGCAGCTTGTTTAGGGTGTTACTGGTACTAGCACATGGTAATTAGGTAATCAATAGAAATATGTAACAGCTCCAATGAATGACAAGTGGAATACTATGATAGAATAGTACATCCAGGGTGCTGATCTAAGTGCTGGGGCCGCGTTTTTTTGATACCCACCAGCATACTTTTGCCCTAAATCCCACAAATTTTCATTTTCAAGAACATTTTTCATTTGTTCTTTCCAGATCTGAAAACCTGGACCTCCCTCATAGGTCTTGATTCCACTGAGCAAAGCAGCTCCAAACCTGCTAGACATTCTAAACAACCTGGCTCTGATACCACTGTTAGGATCAACAATGTCTAGCTAACTCAAATTATTCTTTGACAATGCAACTTTGAATTATATTCAAAGTGAAGTTATAACTCATACAACCATTGAAAAATGAAAGAGAACTTTAACCAATGTATTGCATAACTATCCGACAGCTTGGGCATTCATATTTCTTATGAATCCATTACATCCGAATGAGTTTATCTGTCTATTCTCCTTCCATTTAAGTTCAGGCTCCGATCCACAAGGAATCGACACCGATGAAGCCACTATCGGCCCGCTCCATTCTAAGTTTGAATTGGAGCTTGGCGGATTCTCATTCGGCATAGAGATTGAGAATTATTTCCATCAAATAAACCTAAGGTTCATACCCCATTAATGTTAACCATTGAACCATAGGTAAATACCATTGAACCATAGGTAAATATTAGCCATCTTTTGAACCTTAGGCTTTAGAGGATTTTGACCTATTAGATCTTTGTCTTTTCTTACGTCCATTCCTTTGATCATCACGGTTCTTAGCCACTTTGCCACTAGATGACTAACAGACGCAACTTTGTCCATGTTTTTTTTCACAATGCTTAGGTATCACGGATATGTCTATCACAATCTATATCTTCCCCTTTTTTATGATCTCGGTACGTCAACATAAGAACCTATAATGAGTCCGTGTTCAAAGACTTTATAAGAATGATCTTAATTCACCACTGTAAAATCATTCAAGCATTATTATAATATGAACCTTAACTCTCCGCGGTACCACGAAGTTGAACTTGTTGGTCTTCAACCGTAGGTACGCATGTCTTGTTCATTCTTGAGAGCCTCACGGGCCTCTAGCGAGGAAGCGAATGTTTGCTCAAGGCTTTCTTCAGTGCGGATTTGCGTGGTAGCTATCGAAGATCCAAGATGGGCCGACATCACGTGGAATCCATATACTCTTTGACTCCATTCATGAAGTGCTTTTGAGAGTCCCGGAGTTTGATCATGCATTCGGCAATAATTTGTTCATACTTGATATAAAGGCGCCGTCTAGATGGAGGAAGCCAAAGGATGAAGAGGCAAAGGCGATTCTTGAATAGCGAGGAGTAGTATTTTGAGAAATTTCTTGGAATTGGAATCTTCAATTCATGTGGACTGAGAGGAAGGAACATTGATAGCGGGGGAGGGCTCAGTGGTTCCTATTGGCGTGGGGATTGTATGTCAAGATGTGGACGAGATGTTTCTTCTTGAAGTTCCAAAATGGCAGGGGTAGAGGACAGTATGTGGCTTGAAGCAGCAAAAGTGGCTTCCAGATTCCTGGTTGACATATTCACTGGGTTTGGGGAGGCAGAGGTTAATGATTGCCTGGAAATGGGCATTCATAGCGGATTCTAGGCCGGAACCTGGAGATTAACCGAGACGATCAACTTCATGGAGGAGGCGCTGAAACATGATTTGAGGCCAATCATCAAAGCTTGTGGAATATATGGCAGCAATGAAGGTGTGAAAGAAAGGTTTGTTGATATGGGTATTCTTAATGGAATAAGCATAGAACTTTCGCCACAAAAACTTCATAAAGGCTTCATGGGGCTTTGCAATATTCGTGAGCTTGTGAGTGGTGGCCGCATATGGTGTTTGGCCATAAACTGTAACATCGTGATCCTGCAAAGCAGGCCAATTCAAAGAAGGAGTTCGACGAGGTAATTGAAATAACTGAGCCAAAAGATTCTGATTGAGGGTGATGCTATGGTGATCCACCATCATATGGTAACCTGCATCGGTCTTGATGAGATGGGAAACAAACTGCCGGAGTTGAGCCGGATTAGGAACAGGGAGTTCTTTTTTGGAAAATTCAAACAACCCCGTCCTTTCAGCTACTTCTCGATCGGCGCCTCGAAGAGGTCGCAAACAGTAGCAGTGGAAAAAAAAACTGATTCAAATAGGACCGGATCCATAGGTATGGTGGCCTGAAGAGTAGGGAGCTTCGGAGAAGCAGCCATGAAGATCGACAAAATAGTTTTTTGAGGCGGAAGACAAAGAGCAAAGAAGTTGCGAAAGCTTTTAGGGCGCGCGTCTGTTTAACAAGATTTCTATAGAGAACTTCAGAAGGGGAATCTGAACCGTTGATGGTGCCAGACGGCAGCAAAGATGAAGGAAACGTCTGGAACTCAAAAAGTGTCTCAAAGAGTGAATGAAGGGTGGAAATGAACTGGGAATGAACGGACTGATGGGACGTCGTAGTGAGGTACGAAGAATGATTTTCGACTGTCGTGGAGTTTAATGAGCGTAATAAAGATGGGCAACTCAAGAGTTTGAGGTTATAAAGAAAGGTGGTGGCAGAGACAGCAGTGCAGGGAGAGAAAACCGTGACGAGATTGGCGGCGAGATAGCAGAATCTTGGATTGGAATGTACCTTGCATGCAGATACGTCAGTAGAAGTTTGATTGGTCCACGAGGGCAGCCCACAGGCAGTAGGACTATATAAGGCGAGCAAGGTTCGAAAGGAAAACACCAATTCGTGACGATGGATATGCCCAATACTATGTCGGAGAACTGCTGCAAGTGGATCACCTGCAAAATGAATGACTTTGATCTCTGGAAGCTAAAGAATCGGGGAATCCCGATGGATGGGTGGCTGGCCGATTCTGCGGACAATCCGGACCCTATGACGAACCCTATGTGGTCCTGCATCTTATTTGGAACACGGGCGATCACCTTACCTAATCATGCGCTGCGTCATGTCTTTCGCTAACAATCCGCGAGTAGCCGGGTTTTAGATTAGGATTTTGTTCATAGGGCGGAGCCCTTAGCGATTAAATATGGGCGAGGCCCAATTTTATTGTAACCCGCAGCTTTTTGAATATAAATAAGTGTTTGGACTCACTCTTGCGTCTCTGGTTTTGAAATTGTGTCAGTTTGTCTGTATGAAAGAGTTTAAGGCGAAAGCCATTAACAGAGTGGGTGATGGAGTGCTATCTAACTCTGCCAGTAACACACTTGGCTGCACCACTTTAAGACTTTGATAAGGACCAAGCCACCAAAATTTCAATTTTCCTGGAAAACTTTTATATCTGGAATCATAAAGAAGGACTAAATCTCCTTCCCCCCCTTTTTTTTCTTTGATGTATTTATCATTCTATGGTCAAGAAGCTCTTATGCCCTTTGAGTACGTTCTTTCGTCCCTTCGTTTCCAACTTACTACTGTGCATGATCCAGCTGCTTCTCTCCAGGACTGTGTTTATAGATTACAACAGTTAGATGAGCTTCACAGAGATGCTTATCTTCGAGTTCTTGCTGGACAACAATATAAATGGTGTTTGTCATGTCGCAATTTTGAAACTGGTGTTATAAGCCCACAAAACAGTAGGTAATTTTTCCTGCCAATCAGTTCTAGGAGCGTCACAAATTTTCTTCAAAATGTTGATGAGTGTCTTATTTGTGCTTTCTGCAAGGCCGATCCCTTGTGGATAATAAGGAGTACTCTTCGTATAATGAATGTGCAAATAGTCCGTCAATTCTTTGATCGTTGGATTTACAAAATGAACACCTCGGTCAACTGACAAGTTCCGTGGGACAGCCGAAGCGTGTGATGACATGCGTGTAAAAGACCTTGGCCGTGCTGGTAGCAGTATTATCAGGAAGGGCACAGGCCTCCCCCCCACTTAATGGCATAATCTGTGAGAACCAGTATATAGCGAGCACGGGAGTGCCGCGCAGGTGGATCCATGGGCCCAATAAAATCCATTCCCCATTTGCTGAAGGATAACGGCGTGGCAACTGGTGTTAAGAGTGAGCATTACGGGCCGTGGATCGACCTATACGCTGACAGACATCACAGTTCCCTGCATAAGCATGGGTGTCCTTAAAAAGCGTGGGCCAGAAATAGCCAGCTAAAAGTATTTTACGTGCCGTAGTATCACCACTAAAATGTCCTCCACCAAGACCTTCGTGGGTTTGGCGAACAATCTCTGGGACTTCATGAGGAAGGACACACCGACGTAAAACCATGTCCTTGCCACCATGGTATTGTCCCGCAACCATGGTATAGTCACGAACTTCAAGAAGAAACTGTTGACATCGTGACCGGAGCTTCTCAGAAGAGAGCATGGGGTCTTCTGATGGTAATGCACCAGAGAGCAGATATTGCTGATAGACATGAAACCAATGGGCCGTGGCTATGACTAAAAAGAGTTGTGCATTAAAAAAAGCATCTGGAACACCCGTGGATCGGTCATCCGTTTGAATGCGTGAAAGGTAATCAGGCACAACATGCGACTTACCAGCCTTATGAATAATTTTGAAGGGAGCAAACTCATGAAGAAGCAGTACCCAACGGGCAATGCGTCCCATGGGCATGGTTTTGTTAAACAGATAAAGGAGAGCTTGATGGTCAACAAAAAACTTGATTTTGCTACCCAACAAATAATGACGGAACTGTTGGACACAGAAGATGAGTTTAAGCGCTTCACTTTCCGTGGCAGAATAATTCTTCTCAACGGGATTAAGTTTCCTGTTGGCATAGCGAATAGGCTTGTCAGTGTGAGAACCGTATTCTTAAGAAAGAACAGCACCGATGGCAATGGTCGAGACATCAACGTAAACATGAAAAGTTTTGTCCCATTAAGCTGGAACAAGAACAGGAGCCTGAGTGAGTAGAACCTTCAATTTCTGAAATGCTGCATCCGCCTGGGGATTCCAAGCCCAGGAGGATTCATCACCCGTGAGTTTATGAATGGGATCTGCAATGGCAGTGAGCCCTGGAATGAAGATGGCATAATAATTTACCTTGGCCAAGAATGACCGTGTCTCCTTCATGTTGGGAGGTGCTTGAGGTGCCAGTGTCTAGGGTCTGGGTTCGGGATCACCTGCGAGACAGCCCTCTATGAGGACCCTTGAATCAAGCAGGGAAATTCTAGCTGAGTGTCACGTGGGATTTTGCAAAAAGAACAGAAAGAAAGAAAAAGCAAGAATAGAACTGAAGAGACAATATACAGAAGTATAACTTCCTTGATATCAATCAGAATACATGAACTCTCGTCAAATGAGAGGAATAAAGCGAGATAAGGCTAAAATCTCATCTAAAAACTCAAGATCTATCTCTACTGATATATATAGTACAATGGCCTCAGGCCCAAAATAGGTAGATGGCAGATCTCGGTCACCAACTCCTGGATCAATGCATGATTTCATGGAATCTCGCTGTGCCTTCATTAGTGCTTGGAATCCCACTAACTTAGGGCCGCACTCCCCCGAGGCCATCATTTATCCGTTCTGGCTCTCTTTTTTGACAGGGACGTGGACTTCTGCGTGGCTTTAGGCGGGGGCATGGGTCTGCTACCTAACGCTTGACCTACTCCCTTGTTTCTGGCCTTCTGCATGGAACTTAAGAATAGTCCTGTGCTTGGTGGTACAGGACTAACAATTCCTTCATTACAATAAAAAATCTTCTGATGTCTATTTTTGGCTTTAGATTTGTTGAAGGGATTCTACCTGGTTACTTTTTCTGCAAAACAACACAGATTTGCATGCATTTCGATGGGTTTATATGGAATTCTGAGTGGAAATACAGTTACATGCCCTGGCAACAGATTATGCAGGGGCTTGGAGTTTCATATGCTCAGCATATAGTAAGGAAATGCCTTGCTCAAATAAGCCAAAGACTTGCAAAAACCAATTGAATGCACCAAAGATAGACCTGTGAAAACCGATTGAATATACTATGCAACAAAATACTCCATAATAAGAAAACTTCAAATATTACACACACAAGAGAGGGCTGGGGCCAAGACCAGCAGACCATATGAAGATACTATGCATGCATGTCCAAGAACACACATGCACCAAACCAAACCAATGGTTCACAGAAGAAATATGCATGTATGTCTAAGAACACACATGCACCAAACCAAACTAATGGTTCACAGAAGATACTATGCATGCATGTCCAAGAACTTGCATGCACCAAATAAACCAATGGTTCCTGAAGATACTATGCATGCATGTCCAAGAACACGCATGCACCAAACCAAACCAATGGTTCACAACACAAAACTTAACAAACGTACATGGCGCGCTCTGTAAATACTGTTACCATACGCACACACAAATACAAAGCACAATCATATGAAAATCTCAGCAAAATAACCGTATAATTATATGTCTTGGACGACGAATCATCCTATATTATAATGTTATCCAATGTTCAATCTAGCCCTAAATCCAACGGCCAAGAATTGATTGACGTAGTTGGACGGTCGATTCAAATCGAACAAAGGATTTTTGTATGTCTACTCTAGCCGCGGAGGTGGATATGGCTATGGATCATCAACTGTCGCAAAATGGCTCGACGGGCGTAACTATGGCGGAAGTTTTAGCTTTGGCGGCCGGGAACGTAAGAACCGGGTGATTGGTATTGTTCTCGCCAATAGCCGCCATACTCTTAACATTGCAAGCACAATTTTTTAGATGTTTCATATACAAAGATGAGTCTTTGGATGGTCATGAGGGATGTTGTGATAAAGGCCCCGAAGTCTGGGGGCAAAGGTTCCGAGAGGTTATGGGATTGGAAGAGGCGGTTAAGATCGGATGGAAATCGGCAACCTGGATTTGCACTAGGCAACTTATTTTATAAAGCATCCTTTCTGCACAAATAAAGGCTTCAATTCAAAATAACTCTTTCTCTTGGTAAGATTATTTTTTCGAGCTACTTGCTTGACTCTTCTTTTATAACCGAAGTTTTATATTAATCATTGCTTCTTTACAGCTTATAGTTTTTGGTGAGCCACTTCTAAATATTAGTGATCTTTGGGTGACGTGAAAGAGATTAGGATGCAATGAGCACAACCTAGAATGTTTCCGTTACAATATTCTGCAAGAAGCATGTAATTATTTTAACCGCCAAGTCGATTAAAAATTTGAGTTTAATCTTATTAAGATGTTGAGCTTTACATTCAGAATCTGAGAGATATAATGTCAAACATAATAGGTGAACATGCCCATGGAGCATAGGTAACCCCGGATGCATTCTTATTTTAGCGGTTTCAAAATTGCAAGAGGATGAAGCAAAAACCAAATAAAAGGCAGCTATTTTGTTAGGGGGCAGGGATTATTTGCGGGGAAAATGCATTTCGGGTTATTTATCAACATCTTTGTTACCACAAGACACATGTATGAGAGCTCGATCTTATCACAAGGCTTATCGAGGTTTGTTGAAATTACGATATCTGCTTTAAAGGATGCATTAGCAAAGAAAGGGCTTGAAGTAGAGAGTTCTAAAGTGACCTGAGAATAATGCAAAAACTTATCATGTAGATCAAGTACAACGGCAAATGCATCTATCGGTTTCAACTTAGTTCGTTTTTGCGACTTAGAGGTATTTCTGCTTGAGAAAAGGTGAATAAGACTAAAATTGATTTTAACCCATTTAGAAATCTCATGTTGCAACAATTGGATCACCAAAGGTATGAAGGGTGAAGCAACTGTTAAAATCTTCAATGGCAAGTGGCATCTTCATTGATCGAGAAAAAGAAGAAGCGACACTGTGAATTCTATGCAACCATTTGTCGCTTCAATCTTCAATTGCAAATCAAGATTGTTTGTCAACTGGAATACCTATTGTGGCAAAGCACATAAAATCTGTTGAAGGAAGGATATGATCGATGAAACTTAAAAGAACCCATCAATAGCTTTTCATAAATCCATCAATAGCTTTTCCAAAGATTACGTATAGTTATTTACGTGACTCAATCTAGCGGTGCGGATGTTTTTTTTGCTACTATTGCCATCGCTACTGCGGCATTTGCATTTATGATCTACTTAATGAACGTAAGATGATTATGCCGACAAGGAATAATGCGACCTTCAATTTCACAGAAGCATATGAGGATTGTAAATGCTATATTTATGACATGAGAAGGTTGAAGTTAGCTACATGTATTCACAAAGATCATGTGTCTATTGTAATGGATATTGATTATAGCCGAACAAATCGAAAGAAGCATGTAGATGAACATTTATACTTAGCTGTTGTAATTTTAATCAACCCATTGTTCTGTTAATAATTGATCTTTTTCTTTCAATTGTTTTTCGTCTTGCATCATGTTTATCATGCGGTAGATGGCAAGCACAAGCTCAGGATTGCTTAACAGTATTAAAGCTTCCTTGGTTCTGAATTGCCTATCTTTATATTAACATAATTCATATAGGGACAAGACATTATAAGGGTGCAGGAAAATCAGATCAAAAGTAGTTTGGACTTGGAATGCCATGAATCTTGCTAATAAAAATATAAGAATGGTTTTCTAATCCTTGAAGACTTAGAATATGCTTTTTAGAGTTCGAAACATGCTTATGATAATGCTAGAAAAACTATCCAATAATGATGTGCACCATTTCTATTAAGTACATAAAGACACACCTACTTATGCTCTTTTTGCTTTAGCATGCATTTGGTCATAACAAATCTTTAATAAGTTTGCATGTGTGAGAAAAGACCTCATATCAATATGTAGCATAATAACAGGGGGTTTCCCTTGTATTTTTGTACCTTTTTCCCTATGGTTTTCATATGATTGTTTGTCGTATTTCATGGGACATACTAATGCGTATATCTAGAGTGCGCATACGCTCTAACAAATTTTCATCATATTTTTCAATGGTTAACCCCTTGAACATGCAATATTTTGATATTTTAGGGTTCTCTACTTCTATATTCCTAAGAAACTATTGTTTCTGTTACATGCAAGGAGATCGAGGACCATGAGGTTAGGGTTTTCTGATGCAAGGAGATCGAGGACCATGAGGTTAGGGTTTTCTGTTGCAGCGAAGAAGCGGCCGCGTCCAGAAGCAGCAGTTCTTTGCTAGATATTCACGGCCATAGCTGCAGAGGGTTACTTCCCCTGTTTTTTTTGTGAGCGCAGGTGCATAGACAGCCATGTAGGGCCTACAGCAAATTATGGCTTCTCCAGAAAATTGCTGCTCATCCATTTCCTTCAATGGCAAGCTCAAATCCGACAATGGACTCCATTATTTCGACCAGATCAGGATCAGAAGGAAGATCTGGCGGAATCAAAGTAAAGAGAGCAAACAGAGCGGATTTGATTCTGCACCTCCAATGATTTGCCTTGTAGCTATACCTTACAGTCTCGGCCATGCATAATAAAGCTTTGCTTAGCCTGCAAATGTTTTTGTTGCTACTGGTTGCAAATCCTACAAATTATGGAAAACCTTGCAAGCTCTCTTGTGTAGAGGCTTTTGCTGACGCCCTTATCATCTGGTATGCACAAATGACTCATCCCATCCAGAAATTAGTTATGGTAGAATTAGCATTTATTTCTCTTGCACTTTAGTGGCGAGGACAAGATTGCAGAAAGACTCTTAAACAAATTTAAGTGGGGCCATTCCTTCATCGACATTAATGGGTGAGTCTTGTCTTTCCACATGCTTATGTGCCCGATCCTTGGCAAATTACGTTGCCATCAAACAAGCTTATGAGTTTATATCTGGTTACAGGCAGCTTTTAAAAGCATATGCAGCATGCTTAGATGGTTCAGAAGTATCCCCCACTTGTGTCAAATCCCAATCATATTGAGTACGAGGATGAATCAAATGGGGAAATGGAGTCAGTTGATGAAAAGCATGCAGATGATTTGAAGGGTGAGTAAAGATGGGAGATTATGGCGCAATTCAGTCCTCTGACAGAATTTATCTGATCATGCAGACGGCCTTGCATTGGACGGAGATGGATATTGCCCACTGTAAACGAACTGGAGTCTAAAGTTGACGCCCACGTATTGTAAGCTGGTCACATTT
This sequence comes from Isoetes taiwanensis, assembly GCA_021234155.1. Classification (NCBI taxonomy): domain Eukaryota; kingdom Viridiplantae; phylum Streptophyta; class Lycopodiopsida; order Isoetales; family Isoetaceae; genus Isoetes; species Isoetes taiwanensis. Next base: position 8,421,926 of record JAJEKV010000060.1, read on the forward strand.
CATCTGCAGGCTAGCTCCTTTTGCATGTTTGTTACTCATGTTTTTCTTTTCATCTCTGTAAGCCTTGCTATGAACCTGCAGATGTATGAATTTCCATGTGGAATGGATGATCATTCCCTGTTTTCCAATGCAGAATGTAAGCATGATACCATACTACAAGATTCAAACAATCAAATCCATGCTCGTTTTGTGGGCTATGATATCGAATCTTCCAGTATTTCTTTAAACTATGCAGTGCATTTGGTTCCTTATCAGGGATTGTTCAGCATATCTAGGATTAAGTGTTTTATAAGAATAAGAATGGATGAAAGTTGCATCTATGGGAGATTGCTGTCAGCATCATCATAATATCAACATCATGATAATATCAGTGGTACGAATATTTTTATTTTCCTTATATATTGTTCCTCTATTGTGTTCATCTGTAGTTTACATTCTAATGATCACATAACATTTCTTGTATTTCCATCTCCCGATTGCATAAAGGGTGACAAAGCCAGACATATGAATCTTGCTTTTCATTTTCAAATGACGACTTCAATTTACTTTTGCCCCTTATATGATATCATGTTTTGCTTCAGGACTTTTGTTATATGAAATTCTCTGATTACTGGTTGTGAGCGGGTAAATAAAACCCTTAAATTTCAAGCAATGCCAAATCCAAATATTGTCTCCTTTACTACCATTATTTTTTATCATGAGGCTTTGCATGTTTCATCTAGCAATGAACTTAATGCTTCAAGGGAGATGAATGACCTGATTGTTTGTAGTTCAGCAGAAGTTTATGATCTTACAGGAAGAGATGGCCATTAAGGTTATGAAGAAATGTGATGTTAATGCATCTGTGGCTTTTGTAATATCAAATGTTACATTGAAGCATATTAATTGCTGCTACAATATCTAACTCATCCAAGTGTAAAGTCACGTTGTTTGTTCTTAGCCCCGAAGGGGCAAAATTTTTTTTTAACCTATAACAAAAACCATTACATTAAATTAAATTAAACCATTACATTACCTTTAAATTAAATCCCCCTTTAAACCCCCTTTGGTTTGGGTGCATATTCACACGGGGGGTGACGTAGGGCAGCGAGAGCCCCTATAATTATGTTTTGCACGTACAAAATCAACACCATATAGTATATTATCTTAAATCTTATAGTATTTTGCAAATCTTGTTATACAGTATAGCAAATTCCATACTTCTATACCCCACAAACGAGGAACTTTGTGTACGGTGTAGATTAAGGAATAAGGGGTGAATATGCCTATCCAACAGCTCTCGTTGCCCGGAGTAACCCCCCGTGTGAATAAAGACCACCTATAGCTATTATTGTCATTGTCAGGTTCCCAATGTTTGCCCAACAATGTTGGGCACCATTAAATATAATTCTGGGAAGGGACTCGCGAGAGACACAAAACCGGCCGACTACCAAAGGACTTCCTCAACTATAAGCCTAGTCGCCGCGAAACCTCCAGGTTAAGCCGATAGCAAGAAGACACTCCCGCCACCACCCCCGAGCAGTCGGATAGAATAAAGGACGCAGAAAGGAAGGAAAGGAGCGAAAAAGAGGGCCGTCGGACGGAGGATCGAGGAGATGATAGGAACCGGTAGAAATTAGGCGCTGAAGGATGGTGACGGAGGCGAATGAAGGCAAGCGAGCTAAAGAAATCGTATGACCACGGGCAAATTGGTCTCATTTGGAGTGGTAGGAGGAGAAAAGAAACCAGGGTCCGAAGAGTCTGGAAGCTACACGTTGACGAGAACCAGCAGCGCGAGCGAGCCGTGGGGGAGAAAACAAAGCTGAAGAAGAAGAGCCGGAAGCGCCTGCTATCAGCTCAATGACCTGAAAAAAGGAAAAGACATTAGAGAAAAAACAATGAAAAGAAAAGCACGCCGCCACGATGACGAATCTAAGGAAGCGCCCCGGCAACAAGGCGATGAAAAAACAACTACGTTAATGCGTACAAAGCACATATGGTATGAATGCAGATCACGGATTTATGTCCGTGGATAGGTGTTTTATTTGAAGACAGATGACGGACCGAAGTCCGTGAATATGGCTACGGACTGAAGTCCGTGAATGTGGCTATTATTCCTTCCGAACCTGTGGCCAATATCTAGATGAAGATAAGTCAACAAAGGAACCCTTCATCCTGGAGCCCCAAAAAGAATAAACAATAACGATAAATAAGAAGGAAGAATAACAAGTAACTGAGGTAATAAGGCAAAGAGGAAAAAACTTACACATAGAAATGTAAAAATACATAGACATAAAGAAGACAAAGTGCAACCCATCATATGTGGTCAAAAACAAAGTGCAATCGTGCATACGCAGGTGACGTCAATATTCGGGAAAAGAGGTCAAACCATAAACCAGATAAAGGAAGATGAATATCAAGAATGCTAATGTGAACCTAAAAAGCAACGTCTCAAAGCTTACCAATACAAGACAAACACCAACAGAATGAGCCAGCTCAGAGGAATGTCAACAAGAAGTCTAAAGCACACCAACAGAATCAGCCAGCTCTAGGCTCAGAGGTTGACAACAAGAAGTCTAAAGCAAAGAAGTTCATAATGATGAGAGTGAAAATGCAAAGGTCCGGTTCAGGGTAGCATAGGAGAAACGTGTGGTGATGTCAGAAGACAAATACCATATGCATAAAGCCATGAATAAAGGCCCCAATAGGAAAACAAACTTTGGCAAACGAGGAATGAGATCGAAGAAGAGAATATAGACATACTAACACTGAGCAAAAGGAAGGTCAAGAAGGAAACTAAAGGTAATTCGGAGCACAACGTAAAAGAAAAAATGAGGCGCAACTCCATAAACTATAAGCCCAGCCACCGCGAAACCGCCAGGTGTCGAGTCAGGTGACGAAGCGCGTAGCGAGGGTGAGACGAAGAGGAGCGCCAACGACCGGGAGCGCGAGAAGAATGGGAACATGTAGAAGGCACCCATTAACGGTTAAGGAGAACAAGAATGTGCATAATGGTGAAGCGGCAAACTGCAAACTACAAGCACTCAAATTGATGTGAGCGATTAGAAATGAGAAAAAAATCAACAATTCATGAAAAAAGAGAGGATAGCATCACCCGGGGGGTGGAGAAAAGCATCACCCAGCGGGTGGAAGAAAACACATGATAAACAGAAATTTGTGTCCAAATGTAGCTAAATAACAAATATGAGGAAGAAAAAAGTGTAAAACACGACCGCCTTAATAACAACATGAACAATGCTATAATCCCCAAAACCACATCAGATGATATACCGACAGAAAACAGAATACGAAAAATGATCGAGTGAGCAGGGCAAAACAATGGACGAAGCTCCCCATAACTGAAAAATCAAGGAAAGAATATACTATATGAAAATACGACATGAAGTTTAAACCAACGAGGTGAATAGGCTTCAAAGGATAAATATGGTGCAAAAGAGCTCGCAAATGCAAAAAGATGACAAAGTGCAAAAAACATGGCAAAGAGAAGAATGTGAAAGGTTGAATGAGTATAAGGAAGTGCCAAACGCAACATGCGGCGTATCCAGAAAAAGCTAAATAGCACAAATACAAATGACGTGTAATACTAAGGCCAGAAAACCGAAAACTGAAAAGAACAATGGCAAGAACACAACGCCAAACGACTTGATAGCCCCTAGCAACGAGGGTCATAAGATCACTGAGGGACATCGACATTGTCCCTACATTGGCTCTACATTGTTTCTATCAGGGACATATGTACACAGTCCAAAAGAGTCGATTCATGATAAATAACCAATCCCCCTATAGAAAATGGAAAATACCCACATTCATGTATCTAGATAAAATTGAATAAGCCACCACGTGATGAAAAAGTGGCAGAGATATCGGTCCACCAACCTAAAGCCCATAAAAAACCAATAGAATAAAAATCATCGAACACATAGAAAAAATGCATGTATCTAAGCAAAACGGAGGAGCCATAGCCCATAAAGAACCAATAGAATAAAAATCATTTAGCACATAGAAAAAACGCATGTATCTAAGCAAAATGAAGGAGCCACCATATGATGCAAAAAATGTTTCCATTGATCGTATTCTAAGACAAGAAACCGTCAAAAAGTAGGTCCCATTACGCCTAGCAATGTCAAGGCAACTCTAGATGCATAAATGATGAGGAAATAAGAACCATCAAAAATCAATAATCGTAAAAGAATACTACAAAGGAACTTACCATAGTAAATATGTGAACAACAAGCATCGACATGACCCCAAGCAAAAAAACCCCAACATATGGAATACTTGGAACACAAGCCATGTAGCAATATTAAAAATAACTAAGATGGCATACACAAGTCAGGTAACAATATTTTAACAACTGTCAACAGACATAAAAAGACAAAGTGCAACCTGGCAAATATGGTGAATAAATATCGGGGCAATAAAAAGAAGGATACCATGAGAATGCAGCATATAAAATAGAAAAACAACAGCACAGCCCAAGGAAACAACACATAGGCCACAGAAAGAAACTAAAGTAAAAATGCGGGCCAGAACATAAACAAGAAAATCAACCGGAATAGACAACTGTTGAAGAATGCGGTGCATCAAAAAACAAGATAAACCACAAGTGCAAAAAATAAAACCCAACAACTATGGGAAACCTAGAATGTAGAAGATAATACCACCCGAATAACGTATACCACCTGAGCCGAGTGTAGTGCATCACACATAAGATACAAGCACAAGTGCAAAAGATAAAACCCAAACCACCATGGGGAAAACCTAAACGCAGAAAGCCACATAACCACATGGGAACCACAATATAAAACATAACATACAAAAGAGATACATGTCGGAGAAATAACACGCAATTGAGGCCATACTGCAACCTACCATGGAAATGGAATGCATCAATGTAAAAAAGACAAATGCAACCCGGAAGATGGTGGCCACAAATCTATAGGCAATAAAAAGATAATAAACCATGGGACTGCAGTGTAGAATTATGAAAACAAGACAACATCCCAAGTAAACGACCACAAGACGAAAATGAGGCAAAAAGTGAGCCAGAACATAAACAAGAGAAAAACAGCGCGAGGAGAGCATAGACCCATTTAAATAGTAGCATGGCTATCAGGGACTAAAGGCATGCTTATAGACCATATAACAAGTGGAAGCAGTAAGCCCACCACAAAGAAATGGATGAGCTAAGAAATGCACTGAAAAACTAAAACAAATTTCCGGGCCGGTGGAATGGATGGAGGAGGAAAGGATCCTGGTGACGAGTGCAAAGGAACCAAAGGGCAAGAAGGAAGGCTGCCATGGGAAGATGCACTACGGTATAAAGAAAAACGATGACCTAAGTGCATGTGTGATGACAAAGAAAAAATACAATAGTATAAATAGAGAATTTTGCCGAGGGCAATGCGCGATAAAGGAAAAACTATCACTAAATACACATGGGTGATGACAAAAGAAAAGCTAGTTAATATGTAAGGAGACTGCGAATGAAAACCAAGGACCTTGTCGAATAAACAAATAAGAAAATAATAACATACTGCAAACAAATTCTAAGTTAAGAATTGGGAGGAACCAAAGGCCAAAGGCAAACTGGCCTCTAATATAAGAGGTACGTACTGAACTCATATGGGCAAGGCCAAGGAAAAGATTAGTGACAATGTGTATCCCCTAGCCCAAAGCAGGACACAAATGGCATACAAACATGCTAAGAAAGGCGGAAAATCCAGAATGTTATGGGTGCATGGAAAAACCGTTGTGCCAGTTGTGCATGGCAAAAAGATCCTCTAAGGCAACCCCTGAATGATAGTGAAGAGTTCAGTCCCGACCACGCAATGCAAACCTGGAACTAGCGAAGGAACAGTGCAGCCCGATTCTAATCTGTCAGATCGATAACTAGCAACAACAAGAAGAAGCAGGAAGGAAGTCTAGGCAACAAATGGTGCATCAAAAGGCTTGGCCCAAAGCATGTTTTGTGCCTCAGAACAGTTCGATGTCTACAAAAAGAGAACCAATCTCGGCTACTGAGGTTATGATATAAATAGATAGTAGATAATCTGTGGGCACATGAGAGTCGCAATTGGACTCCACAACCTGCAAATGCAAAGAGGCTAGATAGCTGCATGGAGGGGAAGAACCACATTGCAACAACGTGAAAAAAGGCAGAGCTAATAACGGACTTGGAATTGCAACCCTGATAGTGGAAAAGAAGAAAATCACATTATATATATGGCCTAAGTTAACTACACATCCAGGTTTTATCCTTTATAGCAAGCATCTAAGAGGATCAGAATTGAGATAAAAAATGGAGGCCAGCACCTAATCGCCACTTCAAATGCAGCACCATTGGGATAATCTACACAAGACATACAAAAGAAGAACATACATAATCTGCACAAGACATACAAAAGAAGAACATACATGGGAGAAGCTAGTGAGTGACTTAGATGCCGGAACTCCGATAAATGAACATCGAGAAGACTGAAAGTAGCTCCAGGTGAAACGTGAACCACAGAAGACTCTAGGCAACTCCATCAATTGTTGTCAAACATGAAAACAATAGAAGACATGTATCTGCAATGGAAATACAGGCCCAGGATAATTTTCTGTGGTGATGTCCAAAAAAAGCAGAGATGTGTGGTGCAACCGAATTCCAATTCGATGGTTGAGACTAGGGCTGAAAAATAGATGAAGCATATGGTGCATGCAGCTCCAACTCTCCTCCGTTCCTGCGCACGCCCAGCTAGCCCGGTGGAAATCCAACCTACCAGATCGAAATAGAAAAAAGAAGCGCAGATCTGGATTCCCTGTGACAAATCGATGGTTTAGGCTGGCAATCGGTAGTTCATAGGAAAATTACAAGGACCAAGGAGATACGAATGCAGGGAAAAAGAGTCGAAAGAGGAAGCTGGAATATAAAAAGTTTTAATAGGGAAGATCTGCATGAACAGGGTCGTAGGCACATCCGCCAAGATGCTTCGACCACAGGCTTGAATCGTGACGAGGAAGTACCGAGATGAGCGAGAATTCGTGAATGCCAATCTGTAAGAATTTCTAGAGAACAAAACAAAAACATTAAAAGGACAAGTGAGACACATAGTGATGCTATAGAAATTGGCAGAGCAAGCCTGGCTGGAACTGGCCAGCGAAGACGATGCGAAAAACAACTGCAACAGGTCAACCAGATGGATGCGAAACCCTTTGTAGAAGATGGCAAAAACGCCGTTTGGAGCCGTGAACAATAGAACTATGAAATTTGGCAAGCATGAACAACAACTTGACAAATACCAAAGAGTACTGAGAAGTCCCACTGCTCATAATCTATACATTTGCATGCACAAGTACTACAAAGCCTAATTGACAAAACAATCACCACACAACCCAAGTCCATAATCAAAGGCTCATCAACCAAAAACAATTCTGCTAAATCAACAAATAAGAGCAGCCATAACCAATTGATAGCGGAATCAAACATGAAAAGCTCTCGCCACCCCTACTAAGGAATCATCGTGCCTGAGATAGGAGCAGAAGCTTACCTGGGAAAAGATGGTAGTAAAGATGAAGAAGATGCCAGAAGATGAAGAGGAGAAAGATGATGAGGAGAGGAAGCCACGAGAGGAGAAGAAGAGCTGCTGTGAAAACTAGGGAGAGAGAGAGAGAGGATAGCCGACCATAGGAACAATATCGGACTACCCCCTAAAAAGAAATGTGCCAAGGCAAAATAAAAGGGTAATAGCAACAACTTCTCATCGGGATAAAAACCCCCGCCCTTTCGGGTTTTCGAGGAAAACCCTAATGAGAATGGTCGCCAACAACCTTGAATGTGTTGCCTGGAGAACGGAGAGAAACGAGTTGATGGCGAACGCAAAATAGAGCACGACCCCAACAAACGGCGAAAGCCTCCCCCGAATGTGTCCATGGAGAACCGAAGGAGAGGGATGATGGCGAACAGAAATAGAGCAGGACCCCAGCAGACGGCGGAAAACGGCGGAATCCTGCAAGCAATGCCAAAAAACTCCAAAAAAGAACACCCGTAAATGGTCAGAGAAAACAAACAGCACAAGCTGCACCAAGAAGGTCCGAAAATGAAAATAGAAGAAAAAAGAACATAACAGAAAAAGATAGCATCACCCATAGGGTGGAAAAAGCATCATCCAGCAGGTGGAGAACCATTATGTAAAAATATGCATCACCCTCGAGGTGGAAATAAACAGCATAAAGCATCACCCAGCGGGTGGAGAACCATTAGGTAAAAATATGCACCACCCTCGAGGTGGAAATAAACAGCATCACCTGCAGGTGGAGAACAACACAGCAGGAGGGCGATGGAACAGAAACATAAGAATAGCAATGCTCACAGGTGGAGAACAACAAAAGGCATGAACAACAAAAAATACAAATGAAAAAGACTCATGCGCCACCGTCAGCAGGGCGGGAAGGGAGAGAAGCCACGAGAGGAGAAGAAGAGCTGCTGTGAGAAGACGCCGATAACCGAGCCAAAATGGAAATGGCCTCATATAGGCGCTCGTCCCTTCCCAGAATGGCGATCCGATGGCTCGGATCGATGGGATAATTTGACCCCAATGCGGCCTACACTTATGAAGATTCGTTTCAGATTAGAACTTATGGGGTATGGACATTCATATACGCCAATGGGCACATAATGGCAATAGTTTATCTCTACACAAGCGCATCCTCCTATCAAAATTTTGTGTAACAAAAGGAAAACAAATTTTTTGCGACCCCATTTGTTAAACATCTTTTTCTTTTTGTTGTGAAGGCCAAGATCACCTTTGAACTTTAAAAATTATCAAAAAAAAGGGGAGGAAAATAAGATGAATAAAGAGGGCAAATATAGCTCATAGCTAATGCATGATTTTACATGTAACCAACTTCATAGGCAACCACCTTATGCCTAGCAACGCTGGGCACTGTCACTAGTTTTTTATGACATTAGTCTTCATGCTCATTTTTGGGTTGCCCCTAGGGGGCAAACCCTCGTTTATGTGGGTATGTGCATATCTAGGTATATGCCGGCATATGCCTAGCATATGCTGGTGACTGCTCCAAACTGGCTACTGCCTGTAAACTCTCGGTCATCCAATAGATCGAGCCCTCGACGGCCCCTTCTAGAGCCTAGCATGCACAGGCCAGTTCGACATGGAATTTTGCCTGCTGGATCTGCTCAAGGTTAGTAAAGCTTGCTAATAATGCATTTCCAGAAACCCTTGCGAAATATTTTTTTATTTTCATTACTTCAGATGGAACTTGAAGCTTGAAGCTCTATTGCTTGTGATTTTAAAAACGGACCCAACTGCAAATTACGAGGTCGTGATTAGATCATAGAATCTGTTCAATGTAAACAAAGTCTGCAAACAATATTTTTTCAAGTACACCTGCTGAATCATTTTGCTATTTTCATTAATTCAGGTGAAGCTTGGAGCTTTGGAAATAACTGATTTATCTTGCATGAAGGGGAGCCACAGCTAAGGCATTGCTGCTTCTGTAAGTTCCTTCTCTTGTTAATTATTTCTGAATTTTTCCTAGCGATGGTAGATGCTTGGAATGGTGATTCCAGAGGTGGGGCTGGAAACCAAAAAGGTTATGATATATGCACTATTTAGAGACTCCAGTTTCTGGTCATGTTTGTGAGCCAGATCCCATGTGTTCATGTCTAGGCACTAATGATCGTATGTGCTCTGATGCTCATGAAAGATGCCGGATTTTTCCTTAAAGGCAGTTGTTCTTGGCTCTGATTTATGCCAGGGAAGGTGGAACATCTTTGATTTTTTGCTTCCTTGAGCAAACCTAAGCGTTGCAAGAATTCCGATTTTTAGCTCATGTTTAAGCATTGATTCTTTCAATTGTTTCTTCCATAGTTATTGGCAGCATTCTTCTAAGGTAATCTTCAAATCATGAAGAAGATTCATAGGCAGATTAAAGGCCTTAGAAATACACATTATCTGCTTGCATAATTTAGTTATGAAGAGGTGTATGTTATTAAACATGTATTGTGCTTGCAGTCTTTCCATCTTGCAAGGGTACAAATAGACAAAAAAGTGGAGCTCTTGGTGATCTGACCCACCCAATTGCATCAAACATTTGAAAGTCTATCTCTAAAGCCTTGATCCCCTCCCCAGTGTGAGTGGTGCAAAAGTAGAGGAGCATTTTTCACTTTTTATAGTAAGCTTTTGCAGCATGGGTGGGTCTGTATGCCAACCTGCAGGGGCATTGCTTTTGCACGGCTATGGTCGTGAGGGTTAGCGAGGATCAAGCAGCCTGCCGCTCTGCACCCTGTACGGGGTAAAAGAAAGCTAGGGTGTCTTACATTTGGCCAAATGTAGAGTAAGAGATGTATCACATTTCAAATACATAACCGTATTTTCAGTATGTACATAATAGCTATATTATGGAATCTTTTTTTTCGGAACTACTTGCCACGTCATTAAAACGCAATCATGAAGCAAATTTCAATTCCCCGCTCTAACCACTCCAAGAAACGCTGAGCGTTAGGAGAATTTAAGCGACTTTCTCGGCTAGAACTTCCCAACTCGATTTCCCTCCTTCTTGCCAGAATTCCTCCAGCTAACCCTAAACCACGCAAGAACCATGATGAACAACGAAGGAACAGAAATGGCGCAAGAAGATTGCAATATCGGGAATGTGACAAAGAAAATGAAGCGTAAGATTGATGAAATTTGTAAATTTATATATGATCAGGTTCAAGATTTACGTCCTGTGCAAAGGAGAGCTTTAGCAGTGAAAACTGTTCGGGATGAAAGGCTGCACTTCTTTTTTGAACCTGCCATTGGAAATCCAGCGCAAGCAATTCTGAAGGATACTATGCTAAAAAATATCCGTGAAGGTCTGCAGGAAGTGAAACAAGCAAATAGCAATGATAAATTAGCAGCTAAGCATTCCCTGTTATCAATGATTGTTGGTGAGAATGGAAAACTCAGGCAAAAAGGAGTAGCCTCCAGAATTCTTCAAGTGCAAGCAAGAAACCTCACAAAAGCTGCAATTAGAAGAAAGCGGATGTCATTATCAGGTGCTAATATGTGGGCACTGGCAGGAAGGCAACCCAGGGCAGACATGCTTCCGGAATCAACCAAACAGTTGGTAAATGAGTTTTGGTTAACCCACACAAAAACTTCTCCAAAGTACAGGGATGTTAGGAAGAAAAGGACACTTCCAATCCAGTTTTTGGACATGCCCCAGGTCAGTTTTAATTTAATCCTCTTTTTTGCAAGCTTGATAGAAGCTAGCTTCTGTGCATCCTGGATAAGTTTAGTAATCCTATTTGCATTCCATGCAAGGGATGTTTAGGGTATACATTGAAGTACATCCAACTACAGTAATTATATTTTTACACTTGGAAGTACTGAATGAGCTATGTTTAACAGGAAAAGTACTTGGATGTACTTCCAATTACATCCAATGTGGCATAAGGCAGAAAATGTGTTGAAAGTCAGGTTGTGTTATTATAGTCTTGATTTTTGTAGTTCCCAAGTACATTATAGTACATTTTAAGCTTTCCTGATCTCAACATAGTTTTGAAAGATAGGGTGATACATAAAAGTATTTAAATGTACTTCCTTACATAAGAAAAGTATTGAATACATACATCTGTAATCTGACACAATGCATTTACACAGTTACATATTGAGTTTTTTATGTACATCTGGAACTCTTTGGAGTACATTCTTTATACATTTATACATATCATGTACATGGTATGTACGATGTTGTGGTATAGTAGTTGAATGTTCAAATCATGATCTGAATGCCATAGAACTAATGCAATGTCTGCAACATCTTTGGATTCGTAAGTAGTTCTAATTTATATCTTACTTATACATGCCGCTTTTTTCCTTGAAGAGTGAATTGTATGAGATGTTCAAAGATGAACATCCTGAAGTGAAGATTAGCATCAGAAAGTTCGAGCTGCTTAAGCCTACGTGTGTGAGAAGGTTGAAAGAGAGGAACACATGCTGCTGCGTGAAGCATGAACAAGCTGATCTATACAGAAAAGCTTTTAGCGTCCTGAGGAGCAAATTTCATGCCAATTGTACATGTTCTTGTGGTGTTTGTGCAGCAGATGAGAACAATGGCGTCTGCCAAGCTCCTTCTAAAACATTTCAAAATGTTGGTGCTATGTGGAGAGCTACTGATTACGTGACAAAGGAAGGCTTAAGAGTGGCATAGTTTGGATCAGGTCAAGGGAGAGTGCCGTAACTGGCACGAAAAAATATTCAAATCTGTCCTAAGGAGAAAGAGTCGCAGAATGAGAACATTGAATGGCAAGTTTACAAGTACGTGAACGAACCTTCCAAAGCTGGCACTTCAAGGAGGTTGAAGCTTGTTACTGAAAGCGGGAGTCCAGGTACATTGCTTGACAAGATGTTTCAGCACCTTACAAAGTTCACTATTCACAACTTTTCAGCAAGTTGGCAGAGCAAACAATTCAGGAAATCAGTGCAAAATTTGAGGGATGATTCTGTTTTGTCAGTAATGGACTTTGCAGAGAACTACACTTTGCAGCCATTCAGGGAGGTTCAGTCCGAGCATTGGAACAATGACCAGATAACTATTCTGGTGCATATAACCATGATGAAAGTCAATGGCGAGCTGAAAAAAACTGTTCATTTGTATGTTTCCGATGTTATGAAGCATGATGCTTTCTTTGTTCAGGCTGCACTCAAGAAGCACCATATTTGGATGATGCAAAAAGGTTTTGGCCACATCAAATACCATGTCATGTGGTCTGATGGGTGTGCTGCTCAGTTTAAGTGTTCTCGAGCCTTTTATTTGAATGTGGCCCAATATTATAACAGGTATAAAATTAGGATGCAGTGGAATTATTTTGGCTCAGGCCATGGAAAAGGAGAACATGATGGGCAGGCTGCTTTGGAGAAAAGGTTCCTAGCAGACGAGCAAAGGAAAGAGAATGGTGTTCCGATTTTGGATGCCAACTCGCTTGCACTTTCTTTGAGACAAAAAGAAGTGCAAAATGGACAAAGTCATATGGGAGGTGATGGCGTAAGACATTAACAGGGACCCTCGCTCGTATTGTGAGACATTGCACGGTACTCTAGCTATACATTGTGTGTCCGCTATTAATCCAAATGACCCAACACTTGTCATGTATAGATCCCCGCATGTTTTTGCAATGGTTGCTTGAATTTCAGATGGGGAGAATGTGAGAATCTCGAGCATTGTGGTGCGTGGAAGTCGCACAAATCGGAGCCTAGTTCGCCCGTGTCGGCGAACAAAAAGAGCTAGTTGGTTTTTATGCAGCTGATGAGCAAGAACTATCCGATGTACTCCAAATTGGAGACATGTTTGTATCTTTTGCTGCTCCAGGGAATCATGAAAATGTTCCATACTTCGTCCTCCTATGCGTGAAGGAGATGCATATTCTTCAGGAAGATGTGATTGACGACTATGGAAATAGAATGCTTGCTGGTGACAGGGTTATAGCTGGTCATTACTATCAACTGCTACAAGGCACAAACCACAAGTACAAGTTGTTGGATGACAAAATAGTATTGGTACCAGCTGAATCTGTAATTGGAGCAAAGTTCACGATGCAGCAGGTCAAGCATAAGTTGAAGGGGGCACGTACAGCATATATGATCACACGAGAGGTGCATGACATGCTTATATCAAGCCTACCTGAGATTGTTGAGTGCACATGACTAAGTTCTATACAAAGGAACTTTCATATTTGCCATCATCTTCTGTTATGTTGAGAAAACTAGTCGATTGCTGCAAGTTTTTTGTTATTTACTTATTTTTTAATCTGAAGTGCATTTTGATACTTCAATTTCAGTATCACAGAATATCTTCTGTGACCAAGCAAAATGTATATCAGAAAGTACAAAATGTTCATCAATTGTTGCATGAAGAAGTTAAACTAGTCTGTGTTATGTTGAGAAAACTAGTCGATTGCTGCAAGTTTTTTCTTATTTACTTATTTTTTAATCTGAAGTGCATTTTGATACTTAAATTTCAGTATCACACAATATCTTCTGATTCCAAGCACAATGTATATCAGAAAGTACAAAATGTTCATCAATTGTTGCATGAAGAAGTTAAACTAGTCTGTGAACTTGTTCTGTTATAATGGATATCAATAGCTTTTCTTTTGATTCATGAAACAAAGCAGAAAGTAGAACATGTATGGAGACAAAAACTCTTGTATTACATATCACAAGATATACAACCTGATCATATCAGATATGATGCCAATATATACAAGTCTGTTGTTCATGTTTTATATTAACATTAAATTACATTCAAAATCTGGTCACAAAGATGTGAAGCCGTTACATACTATTCTCATTGTTTCAATATGTTACTTTCTTGCGGCTTGTCCATAGCCCGACATGCCATCTCTCGTCCTTTGTAGCCCTCTCGAAGCATTTGCCTCCGTGCAAATTTGTTGTTAGTACATCGGTTGGATTGCGTAAAGGATTCTGCTTCACATACTGTTGCAGGTCTGGTGCTATCAACAAACCCTCTAGCCATGGTTTCAGAAATGTCAAGAGACCTGTGTCTTCAACATCACTTTCCTGCCATGAAGGTGGGCATATGCAATTCTCGTTGGGATTGAAGAGCATCTTGTACTCGGAGTCGTCTACTATTAGTGTGTTGCTGTCATTCCTGTCTGGATACTTCTCGTATATAAACTCAATTGGCTTCAGATACAAAGGTTTGTCTTCATATGCTGCAATCCGGAAAGGCAGCTCCAAACAGTGGCTTCCATCAAAGGTGAACCTTAAGTCCCTTATCTGCGTCATTGTGAAGATTTTATCCACTACTCTTGATAGGTTCCATGGAGCTATTGATGACCATATTCCTACTTTAAAGTGTTCAAATACAAATTCCGTGAATTAGCCTAGGTGGGGCCTTAAAAACAACACTTTCTTGCCTATTATGTCATAATTTCCAACTAGTAGCCGATCATCCGATACCAAAGTCCTATGTATTTGTTTTGCCAAAACATTATTGATATCAAACACTATCAACCTTTTCTCGTACACCGATATGAAAGAACATGCAATTTATCAATAAAGTATGGTGGAGTTGAATAAAAAGAGATTTTATTCATTAAAATTCAATGAAAAAATGTGTATTTTATAATCAAATAGTGTTTAGCATTGACAATAGGGATAGGCTGTTTCTCAGCCACATTTATTAGTATCGTGGTCTAATGGTTTTGGTGCGATGTGAATGTGGTCTAACTCCCCGAAGTAGTGCTCTGATGAGAACATCACGACGATCCTCCGCATACTTTGGCAAGAACCAGTTTGGGTAATCAATGCGAAATGTGACAACAATATACTTACATAATAAGTATTAAAAACCATTTGTTTGCAAGACAAAAGAAGTGAGACACTCACATTGGTAGTTTTACCACACACGATTGTGTCTACAAACTTCTGCATATAAGCTGCAACATAGAGGCCACATGAATCCCCATCTTTCTACTGTGGACACTTATGAATCTTCACAACTGGTGAAGGATTTTGTCCATGCTTCAAAAAGTGGGACACTCGACACAACCGCGTGCCATAGTGAGGATGTGGAGCCTGCAAAAGACCAGATCTATTTTGTAGCAAATGAATGAAAGAAGCTGCTAACATGGTATCCAATCCACTCAATATTAATAAAAGGAGATGTGAAATACAAAATACCTGTCAACGTCAATGTCCTCGGCAGAATTGAAGATCTGAATGTTGATGGTGTTCTTACTCTTAGTAAGTGCCATGTTGAAGATGGCCAAAGTGTGATGTTCAGTAACTCTACATAGCATTGGAATCATGATCCATCTGCACTTCAGCCAATTTATCCCTGTAAGAGCTACGTTTACAATATCTCTTCCACGCTCGGAGGCTGCCATAGATTTATCTTTTTCGCTTGCCTTGGTCCATGTTGCAAATTCCATGAAGTCGTCCGTTGGAAGAACCAGGCGCCGGCCTTCTTATCATCCGGAACACAGAGCTGCAGGTACCTATAACAAGTTGAAAAGGATAAAATTACTAACTTGACTTACACATACAAATGAACAAGTTCAAAGTCCAGTACTTGGCATACATATCCACATGCCGGTTGGAAAATTTTCCCACATCCATGTCCAAAGACATCTTGTTCAAATAAATAACACTCCATTTCGTGCAAAGATCCTGGGAAAATCCTTGGCTTCTTGAGCTTCATCATTCGGTTCAACAAAGGCATCATATGGCCTCATTCTAATGCGCAATGCGGGTTCAATGACCAGTACATTTACACAAATCATCTACATTCATCTACTACTATCTATATTATTTTAAAGTTTTTAACTTGGATACTAGAATTAAAAAAAAAATGTAAGATATGTAGATCAAGTTACCAGAGATCATTCTTACCTGACCGGCGATATCGTTTTCTCTGAGTCGATCCATTTCCTTCCCATCTTTTTTGGTTTCCTCACTTTCATTCTTATTAGGTCCGTAATCCTCGCCTTCAACCTCTCCCCGATTTCTCATTGTCATGAAATTCAGCTTCCTTTACTATGTCGGAAGCAAGATTTGACACAAACTTAAGAGTATCCTGCTCTACATCTTGATGCTTCGGAAGATTCCTCTTCATTAGGACCTCGTAAACATAGGATGTCGTGGACTTCTCAATTTCTTTGTACCTAATCAAATAAAATGCTTTCTTACCTGTTTCTCTTGCTTTAATTGTCTTCTTCTCGTGGCTTTTTTAGGGCGTGGACTTCTTCTTTGGAGTCACATTTTCTCGCTGGCCGCCTTTACTTTTGAAGATGTGGCCTTAGCCGCTCCCTCAATCTCTCGAAGTTCCTCGTCATAATCTGGAATGTCACCATGCGGACTGGCGTGCCAACCTCCTCAACCTCATCATCACCGCAGGAATAGTGATTTTGCTTTTTCCTTCAATCACTACTTTCTTTTCCTCGGCTACATCTTGCACCTCAATTTTCTTTGGAACCTCCAAAACTGTGAAAATCGAACCAAGAATAAGAAATTGCTTCCTCTGACACAATGCAAAACAATTTGAAAACAAGCGCTTTGATGCCGTGGTGTAATTTCTCGCCGCTTGTTTTTGTTTTTTGGCACTTTGAAGCTCAAAAATAAATCACATAACAATCGATATCGGGTCTCAAACTAATCAGTCTCTAACTGTTCTGTACATATCAATAGCTGTACATATTACTAGAACTGATCTACATTCAAGTACTTTGAGTACATACACATGTAAACAGCTGTTTATCTAGATGGAATGTACATGAATGTGCTCCAATATATGCACATGTACACATCAGACATTACATAAAATACCTCTAAATGTTCTGCCACAAAACTCAGTACACAACTCCTAATTTTATGTATTTAAGTTCTACATCTAGGACCCTACACTGTGAATGTACAACATGTATGTAAGAAACACATATATGTATGACATGCAAAACATGGAACTATAAGTATAAAATAACCAGTACACTCCTACATGTTGTAGCAAAACCTTAAGTGCAGCAATCTACATGTAAATGGATTCTACATGTAAATGGATTCTACATTGCAAGAATCCCGGTGCAAAGAAATTAAACATAAATCATGAAATACCGCTACCTCCGGTTGTACACACCCAAGATCTTTGAAATGTTTTCGTCCCATTTGCATGCTCTTGGGCAGATAGTCCAAAGAGAAATAGAATATGAGAAACAGAAGATATGAAATGAATGCTCGCATGGAGCAACTAGGATAGGTTCATTATTAGCAAAGCCATTACTACAAAACACACAACCATGCACAGATATGAATTTTTCTTCAGCTGGAGAGATCACTAAGCTTGTTTTGGGCTGAAGGAGAATCGCTGCAGAATGCATCATGTACTTATGCATATCATCAAGCCGCCTGCGGCAAAGACTCAAACCGAACTTTGTGAGCCTCCTCAAGTTCTGCAATCCTCTTTTCACATAACTCCTTTTCCCGAATGGCTTTCTCCAATGGCTCCTGAATTCTCTTCAGCATTTCTTTCTTCCTGGTTCTATCCCTCATCAAAAGGTCAACCTCCTGCTGCACAGTCTTGATGTCTCTCTTATTCTGCTTAGTGTCATCGAGAACACTATTGATGTCTTCTTGTATCTGTGCTAGGTCCTCTTCATGTGCATTCTTTCTTCCCCGAAATCTTATTTATATTGTCGCAATTCTTTGCTGAATTTTCAGTTCTTCAACCTTGGATGTGTTTGCTAATAAACTCTCCATGACACCTTCTTTTGTAGTTTACGCAAATTCAAGCTCTTCCTTAGGGTAAAATCCTTGCTGAAATTTAGGAACCTTGGATGTGGATTTAGAGGTCCCAATTTCTTACGTAATAGCAGATTCTTTTGCTCCTCCCTTTGCCAAATCTTTGGCCAAAACTTTAAAAGTATCCCAATCTACTTTTTACACAATTGAAGGGCAAATGCACGAGCAAAGTACTTTCAGTACATGGCGATTTGTGACCTCCCCGCTTATCAAAAACAATTTCATAATGTTTGTAGAAGTTCTCGCCCACTCGGCTTCATGCTAGATTCTTTGAACCCCTCAGATGTCTTTGGGCCCCAATGCTCGGTCCATTATCTGTTGTAAATCTGGAAAAATGTCATCCGTGCATTGACACATCTTACATGCTTTGCTTCCACAACAACGGGTTCTTCACAAATAAGTCTTCTTTTTGGCCCCGGGTTCCTCGAAGTTTGAACCTTCCTCTTGTTTTTTTCGGCTTTCTTGCTAGAATCAACCATTTTCAAATTTTTGTTTAATCTGGGTGACTTCCTAAGGCAAAAGGCCCATTGCTTGATTTGGGCAAGGATTTCGAGGAAGAAGACTAGTTACAATCGAATTACTTAGTTGATCACTCACAAACACAAAAATTGGACGGCGGCAAATTTTTTTTCCTAAAACAGAAACACTTCGCAATCTCCCCCTCAATGAAGGTCCGCTCGTTTGCCACTGCCACTCATAATTTTGAATTGCTGACGTGGCTATTCCTAATCATTGCATATCCCAACTAACTAAAATTCAAAAAAATAACAAAAACGGGTGCCTACATGCCCTACATTATACATAATGTAAGGGCATTTTTTTTAGACACCCTAGCTTTCTTTTACCCCTCCGCCGCATGGCTGGGCAATTTTTCAAGCCCCCAATTGTATGCCTCTATAACCTCTTCAGATTTGGACATAACAGAGGGGCTGGACATTCCCTTGCTTTTACTCTCTGTATAGCCCCCTCAACAGTCCAGCGGCAGAGTAATTATGGGGGGTGTTCGAAATTTTTCCTTGAAGACCTCTCCTATTTCTTCAGATTTAAGCAATAATCTTCAATAAGCTTTCGAAGCTCAAGAACAGTGATCTCCAATCTGCTTGCAAGTGCCATAGTATCCTGCTTCAAATTCAAAATTAGGTAACCTGTTGTCTTTTGTAGCAATAGGTTAAAAATATGAAAGATGCATTGCGCTCTATTCATGCATTTGTGCGATTTCGAGCATGTCCGTCCTCTTTATTAAATCCTTTTGTGCTATTGCAAAAGAAAAAAGAGAGAAACCGAAGCGAAGAAAAGAAGAGGAGTTAAACTGTAAATTTGTGGCGAATATGGACATTTTGCTCAGGTAAGGCGAATATAGGAAGCTGAAAATAAACAAGGTGCTGCGCACGGAGGGTTGCCCTCCATGGCCGAAAAAAAAAAAAAAAAAAAAAAAACCCTAGTAAAAAGCACACCAGAAGACTTTGGCAAGGTGACAACCAAATTACTTGTTACTTGTTTTTTTTTGCAATGCAAACAATTAGATTACTTGTTATTTTTTTATTGTTGTTAGAATGGGTTATTTTTAAGTGGTATTTTTTAGCCTTTAAGAATTTGTCTATATCTCAATGCTTGATCATGGTTTCACACCTAAAGGTCGGTCTTACACCATACAAATTGATATGGTGACATCAAATATGCATGTTCCAAAATGTTGACAGAGTGAATAAGATAGAATCCTGTAATCATCTAGATACACATTTGATTGGGCTTCAACATACAAGCAAGTAATTCCTATCTAGACATTTGTGAAGGAAAGCCAGCCAAAAAGAATATTAGACATTTTCCTTACATTTGACTATTAGTAATTTTGGAATGATGTTTGCTCTCAAAATCCTCAAACTAGATCCTTTTATTCTTCTCTTGACGCATGTGCAACCAATAAATGCAACCAGAAGTTTACGCACCTAGCCCTTCCGGACGCATTGGCAACCAATAAATGCAACCAGAAGTTTTTCGCACCTAGCCCTTCTGTCTCATGGATACCTCCAAATCTCGGTAACATTTACTTAAACGGCTCAAAGCTAGATTTTAGAGTCGGGTTTTCGCGCTTTGCCCTCTTTCGCCTCAATCGAAACTCGATTCAAAGAGGAAGTCGCTATATTGAATTTTCCCGGACCGTCAATGTGAAAATTGAAGATAACGCAAAATTTTGAAGTAGCAAAAGACGGTGATAGGCTAGAATTGCAGAAACTTTAGCACCCCAATCTACATTTTGTAGATAGTCGGATCGACTCAAATAAACAAGTCTTTGTAGTCTCAACAAATACTTAGTTCCCCGAATCTACAAATGCATTTGGTATCGGTATGCATCATTGTGATGTTAAAACACATCATATGGCTACATTCTTGGTTACAAAAGCACTATGCATAAATTGGCGGGGACTTTTCTTTGGGCTAAAATCTAAGAGCCTCAATCTTTCAAGCATCCGATCCCGTAGATAGAGCAACAAGTCGGTTTTAGTCCATTCAACTCTATGATGACTACCTGACTTTGCAACTTTTTTTGATATCATCTTGCCTTGAATCTGGAAAGTCCAAATGAAGAACATGCTATTAATGAAGGCCAACAAGTAAAATTATGTGGAGGTTGGTAATAGCAAATTATGCTATGGCATTGTGTTGCTTGCTCGTGTTGCATTTTACGTTGCATTATGTTATATGCAAGTTCTAACATTATGTAAGACACTAGAAAAAGTGCCCAACGTTGCTGGGCTTTCTGTCAGGCATAATTTCTAGGCAAATGTGATGTTGTGCGAATGAACGTTTAATGATTGATTAGAATGTGATATCAATCATATCTATAGGTTATGCAATAACCCCTTGTTACTCTTTAGAAAGCAAAGGCCAATGTTATAGTTCACAATGGTTAAATGATGTATTTGAATAAGAGTTGACCCCCCAAAAAAAAAAAAAAAAAAAAAAAAAACCAAAAAAAAAAAAAAACCCACTTGCAAGGGGATTGCGTGATCCTTGCGATTTAAATTAATAGATTCGATTTTATAGGAATCTGACAATTAAGTGCAATGACTAAAACAAACGCGTCAAATAGCAAAGACTTGTATATATAGGTGCCATTTATAATGCAAAAGATCAAGAAGAATTTCACGTGACTTTATGGGAACACTCAACATCTCCATGTCACCTCAACTTTTCACAACAAACATTCACATTTTTAACTTCAGAAGCTACCACAGAAAACATTTGAACGTACTTCAGGATATACCACAGAAAACATTTGAACGTACTTCAGGATATTGTGCATCGTATCACAAGAATCAAAATGTTCAATAATCGCCTCTTGTATCTTTAATAAAACACACACTTGGTACTTTTAAAATGCTACAAAGGAGAATTTATTTGTCATCTTAGCAACAGTCTATTCTGATTGCAGCTTCTTGTCAATTGCAAACAATTAAACAACATCCCCCAAGCATTAGGGCAATAATTATGGTAGTAGAATTGGAACAGATCAAGAGGGGTATCAGAAATAAAGAACAATAATAATGCAAGGAGAGAAGTAATAAAGGAGACCAAGAATGAATTTTTACCACAAAAACGACCTCACATTATCAGAGTGCGTAGTTCATGTGTAGAACAGCTGAATAAATCTTGCTTATCTTCTATTATAGAATATGTACAGATAATTTTAGTACAGAGGAGATATTATGTGTAACAATAAGCTGCATGAACAACAACATAGTTGGTCTACAAATCTGAACAGAACCATTATTCATATCAAAAGTGGGTTGTTTATAGAACGCTCGTTCGAGTATTTTGCAGCGTCTCTAAGCTTATATCTTCCTGGTTAGATACGCATTTCTTGTTGGCAGATGGCACTTGAGCAAGGCATCTACAATGAAAATTGCCATACTCCACAGGCCGTTTATTAACATGGTCTAATTTGAGGTGGTGAATCATTAGCTGTTCTCCAAAGGATAGGCGCACAAGCATCGTGGTGCATGTAAAGAAAAACCGCCAATGTTCAAAGGCGCGAAAATATATACATATATAGCATAGCTAGTGTATACCAAAGGCTAAGCAATAATACCAGTAATACTAATTAAAACTACTCTAAGAAAAATATATAGAGGAAGATGAAGAACAATCTTTAGGAATACATCATAAATGTAACGCATAGATCACTTCCATAAATGCATGTCGGGCAGTAAGATATTAGCAATTATTGGAATAAAAGAGAACGCAGAATGAGTACACAACATTTTCAAGGATTAGCATCTTGTTCGCACAGCCAATTGCAAGTGCGTCTCCAGAGCCATTTTCACCAATGACAGTCGAGATAATTGGAACCTTCAATCCAAACCTTTGTCGCAGATTGGCAGCATTCGCCTCACCCTGGAGAAAATATGAAGTCAAAAACATTGATTGCCAAGTCGTATCGTCATATGTACTGTACCTGACCACATTCTTCGGCTTCAATTCCTGCATATGCAACAGGAGTATTATCAAATGTAAGGAAATCCATGCCGCCTTTCGATGCCTCGTCATTCTCAGTGCCTTGCGATACCTTCAAAATACAAATGCACAGTAAGATCTCAAGACATGTTAAACAATATAGATAAGGAATCAAATACTAAAGAGGCCCTACCCATTAGGTGTAGGCATTGTAAATTTACGATAAATCTTCTTGTGTTCCTTCCCTTTTGCTGCCCAATAAACATGAAACTCATGCCATCCATCATTTCGGTCCTCATGACCATAGCTAGGTCATGATATCCTGCAGAGTTGAGCCAACATGGGGCACATTATAATAAGAGCTGATTCAAAGGGAAACAATGCATGCCTTATCAGTCATATTGAGGACATGGTTCAGACTGCAACATGTTTCTTGAAATGTTCAATGGCAGATCTTCTGAATCCACAACGCCCTTAATGATGAATACCCTAGTGTCACGAGTTGCAGTGAATGATCCACCCAAGAAATGATACTTGTTGCATGTCTTATAACCCCATGAACAATTGACAATGTTGACAGATGTAGTCAGATAAAAGAAAAAGTGGCATTTTTAAATGAATGTTCTAAAGGCACCAAACTGAATGCCAATCTACGTATGAATGAAACTGAATGCCAAACTGAATCACGCTGGTTGCAACAGTAGCAAGCCTTAGAAGTGCCAGTTTGTTCTTCAAACAGATATGCATCATGAAAGATGCATGGACAAAAAACATGAAACGCAGGACGACATATGTGCAGCCACCAATTCCTAGCTAAGCTGTCAATTGTCATTGAGCCAAGACGCCAACCATCTATAAATCATATTTATCCGGGAGAAGGACCAAAGCTATACAGAGAAGATAACAACGGAGTTTATGGTAGGACAACCACCTGTATAATAAATATTGATGTGAGGTTAAAGGATTCCTGTTGATATTGATTGTTTGCCACAGAAAGCATGACCAGGGACATGTCAATGCAATCGTGTGCAAATTTGTGATGTTCTGCCCATTCAATTAGACAGTGGGCACTGGATAATATATCAGAAGTTGCAATGACCTCAAAAACTTGTTGGAAAACTAAAGCTCCATAATCGACGCATTTGAATGCTTCGCGCTCCAAAGATTGTTTACCTATTCCGAGTTTTCCTTGCAAAGATAGATTTCCAAGCACCGAAAAGATAACTTCAACTATCATCTTCAATGCCGAGAAGTGCATTTTTGCCTCACCAAGTGATCCACATTTCGCATACATATCAACCAAAGCACTGCCAACCAAAGGAGATGTTTGAAGTCGTCTTTGGGCTGCCTATCTGACACTTTTGGAAGCCTGTATGCCAAGCTTTAATGATCCATCGTATGCATAGAAAAGCCCAAGAACCCAGGAGCGAAGCTTGTTGAGCGGTCTTTGTGCAGCTAAGGGCCTAGGAAGAAGCTGGAGCTACAGCACCCACCATCGCCAGAACACCACCAGTTATCCGGTTTCCAAGAGTGCTGCCCACTAACACAAGTGACCGAGCATTTACAGACAATAATGGGTTTTTAGCAGTCATCGGCATATTCTGGGCATATACTGGCATATACCTAGAATATGCCACAAACCCCACATAAACAAGGGTTTGCCCCCTTAGGGGCAACCCAAAAATATAATGGGTTTTTGACTGGATTTGAAGGCATGCAGGTCTGGGCTATTGTGAAATTTTCCAAAAACATTTGACTCTTAGATGTAGTATATCTACACTTTAAACTTATCATTGGAAGAGCTATTATACACCCTTCAGGATTATCATTGGAGCACTGGAGTGCTGCAAAGAAATACACCACTTAGGATAATTCATTTAACAATGTGGCCTCTAGCCTTTACCTTTCAAAAAAATACCATGGCTCATTAGCTTGACATGCTTGCAATGCTGTGCCTATGCCACCGAGGTAAGGCTACAAAACAGTTTGGAGACTACTTTATGTTACGGTACAAAGGCATAGCACTCACTCGATCAGTTCAATATTGTAATTAATTTGAAAATGTAAGGCATAACATTTTCAAACATATGTTATATCAGTCATACTCAGTGTCTATTTCTTTTCATACAATTTGCCTACTTTGTTTGACGAACCAGCTATTGTCATTGCACGCCTAGATTTCTTCTCAGTTATGCACCATTTGGGAGTCTAATAAAGTTTCCCTTTATATCTTGCTAATTATTACATGATGCTGATTTTGGAAAATCACGATGGCAGCTAATCTTACAGCTACAATGAGCCATGCAACCCAGGCAATCAATTGTAAATCTCAGAGGTATTGGGTTCAACATATGCCTATTATGATGACACAAGCAAAAACCCCCTGGGAACTGAAAATTTTGCATCCTAAAAATATGCCTTTGTAATGATGTGAGCCAAAGAAGGAATTGGGAACTTTGAAATTGAAAGAATCTCTTTATATAAGTGTTTTCCTTATGCCCTTGCTTAGGGAGGGATTGACAGTGATTAAGGAATTGTCTTGAAAATTATTGCAGGACGGTTGTTACATGGCAGTTTCTCCTTAAAATATGTTCTTCGCAGTATCTAACATAGTTTGCCATGCTCTTTTTGCAAGTTTGCATCAGTTTCCAGTTGGTTGCCATGGGCATGTTCAATTTGCAAAGAATATTTCATGTTTGTATATTGCACTGTAATATTATGGTTTTTAATGTAAATACTAAGTTCTCTATAGATTCCAGTTCAAAATCAAAATGTGTCATCAGACTTGGGTGTTTCTACTCTGTCAAAACCATCCTTCTCTTAAAGAAATATTTTTGGAAAGATGCTATAATGCCTTCTGTTAATTAGATTTCCACTCAATTGTAGTTTTGAGCGCAACAGTTAGGCAATAGAATAGAGCAGCTGCCCTAATCCGTTGCCACAATTTATGATGTCTATTGTACATTTTGACCTATCCTTTGGTATTTACATTTTCTACAAAAACAAGAAATCTAATTAGTTCATATTTATGCGAACTACTACCATTTCTATAAGCGAAATATTAGACATATTACTTGCTCAAAGATTGTGAGTGATTTATTAAATTGAACTATCTAGATGACATTACCTTTGAACAACGGAATGTTTCTGGGTATCATTAGATATTACAATCAAACTCTGTGCTTACCAACTATGATTGCGATGCTACATAGCTTTAAGGTGTCTAATTTGTATCCATATTATATATATCAAGGCTGCTTAGTTGTAGATCGCCATTTATCTCCAATGAAGGTTATGCATGCTACACTGATCTAGAAAGCCAAATTTACACATAACCCCTATAGCCTAGTGACGTTGGGCGCTTGGTTTTTTACTAGATAAGAATGTTCATAAAACATCCATCAAAATATAAACAACATATATGTTCATGTGTGATGTTTTATTGTGGTTGGCTCATCATTTGCAGTTTTTCAATTTATGTACAGCAATGCTGGGCACCTTAACTAGTAGAAGGTAAGGCTGATAACCAAAAATGCGTGGCCGAGGCTGTACGTCCGAGGCCAGGTATTTGGCCCGTAAGGCCATGGAGGAGAGCAGGGTGTGCACTCAACGGAGCAGGATCTTGATGCGCTGATTATTGAGAAAGAGGAGACTGTTTGCAAGGTGAACCTAGAGGGCAAAAGTCTGAGGCAAATCAAGAAGATTGCAAAGGAGCTATCAAAGAAATGTTCAGAAAGACCTGAAGCAGTGTGTGGGGAATTTCCTGAAACATCTAAGCAGGCGGACCTGTTTGCAGATTCTCAGGGAATCAAAGATGCAGATTCTTAGTGTGCAAGGTTAAACCGAAGAACTGCATCACAAATGTAACATAGTCGATAAGGAAAACATGTTGGAAGAGAAAAGTCTTAATGATCTCAAGAAAAAGTTGAAGGGAAAACTGGCTTTGAGGACGAAGGACAATGTAAGTTGCAAGAGTAAAGGATAAAGAGGCGATTGATGGTCTTGTTTTTCTCATCCTTGTTTATTTTCTATGACAGGAAGCACCAGCAACAATGGTTCATGGCTTATCAGAAAACAAGAGCAGGGCCAATATCCAAGCTCAACATTAGAGTATATCACTTAATGTATTATACGGCAAGCACCAATATGTTTGCATGGAGGGGCATCATTGTTAAGTGCCGAGAGCAATTGCTAATTTGCGATTACTACTGGACTATTTATTTTTCTTCCCATTTCATCAAATGATGAAATATTTCTTTTGTAAAGTTCAAAAAATTCTAAAAAGCTTACCGGGTGCTGGCTATTCATGACACACTGCCCCCTTCAGGTAAGTGGTCTTTGCAGCTTCCGGGTTCTCGATGGCGCTCGGTTTGGACGTGGACATGGAGCTCACTTCCCCCACCGAAGGTTAGGGTGCTTCTGTGGCAGGTGGTGCACCGCTGTATCAGGGTGAATGCCCTTGTGAGTCAATTTAGGCCGGATGTGAGCCCTCCCTGCCCTTGTTGTGGCCTTCATCGTGAGACTGTGGAGCATTGTCTGGTTTTATGCCCTCACTTGCAGACTGCCTGGGATTGGGTTAGGGCTCTGTTTCAAGTGAGATTGACTAGCCAGCAGTTGCTGCTTCATGTGTATCCTGGTGCTTGGCCACTCTTGCGGCAGCAAGCCTTGCATCTGTGCGTGGCTTGGTTGGTGTGGCTGATTTGGAAGCGACGGCGGTTGTGGATCTTTCCGGGGATTTAGCAGCCTGCAGCCTCTCTGATTCCTCGACTCAAGTACAAGCTATTTCAAAGCTTTCTGGTGTTCCCGGGATTAGTAGAGCGGAAGTTTGCCATTTGGCGGGACTTCTTGGGTATTGTAGATGGTGATGGTCGGTTTGTACAGCCAGGGGAGTTGCAGTTTTCAATGAGTTTGTTATGGAGTGTCGAGGTATCATTGTCTCTTTGGGGGCGCTTCTCCTTCCTCCTCACTTGCTTTGTAACATTACCATTCTTTTAATATATTGATGACACAGTTCTTCAAAAAAAAAAAAAAAAAAAAAAATCTAAAAAGCGTTTCCTTCACCATACACCTACTTTTGCATGTTCCTTTTGTCTGTCTTATGTTCCTAAATGATGTCGCTATTCATTGCAGACATCGGTCTCTTTTGTAGTCGAATAAACATTCAATATGGTCTAGAAATCATGATATTTCATTTATGGTCACGCTTTGGTGAAGCTATATAGTTGGTGGCAGTTTTCGCAACATATATAATGTATTTTTTTTTGGGTTGCCCCTAGGGGGGCAAACCCTTGTTTATGTGGGTTTGTGGGCATATCCAGATATATGCCGGCATATGCCTGGCATATGCTGGGTACACTGTGGCTTTATAAATCTTTAGCAAATATGAACAGAATAGTTCATTTTATATATTTGGTTGTTCGACCAATATTACAAATTGAGAGAAGACTTAGTACATTTTCGATGTCCCTTTTGTCCCCCAATTTAGTACTAAAATCAATAAAGGTGGTTGGAAATCTTGGAGGCAATTTCAAATTTAGAAAACAAAAATAGCAATAAAAAATCGAATTCCTTAAATCTTGGAGAACCGGGCTACAACGTGCATGTATTGAGCCCCGATAAAGAAAACTAAAACACCAACGAAATCATCATTCTTGCTTCTCGTCTTTCGATATGTTCAAGGTTTGAATGGAACCAATAGATTGTGTTTCTTTTTCCTATTTGCAACATTCAATTTGTGAGTTATTAGCGTATTTGAATGCCTTGCCCTATGAACTATGAATTGGGCATGGAAATAGCATTCCACTGATATGTTTGAGTCCAGTTTTTTGGGTTGCCCCTAAGGGGAAAACCCTCATCCATGTGGGTTTGTGGCATATTCCAAGTATACGTCAGTATATGCTCGAAAACATGACTTTAAAGTGTGATTTAAGCCATTTCACTCTCGGGTCACAGAGGGCAACCCTCTGTGCGCAGCACCTTGTTTTGGTCTCTATTGGATGTTTAAAATGCTACTTTTTTTTGTTACTAGCATTTTAGATAGATAGATAGATAGATAGATAGATAGATAGATAGATAGATAGATAGATAGATAGATAGATAGATAGATAGATAGATAGATAGATAGATAGATAGATAGATAGATAGATAGATAGATAGATAGATAGATAGATAGATTGTCAATACTGACTAGCTAAGTCATTTTTTTCCTACCTATCTTGAATTTTTATGAAAAGGGTATTATACTAGTAAATTGTTTGTTTTGCATTTGTGCTCATTTTATATGGTTCTAGTTTTCTCAGAAAATCAATTTCATTAGCCACTTCTGGCGATTCTTTTATGCAATGATTCATTAATTATGCCTTTGAATGGTTTGTTAGCTTGAATTACGGCCTTTTGCATGACCTAATTTCTGCAATAGGTGACTCTTGATGCCTTTCCTCGTATGGGATTCTTTTAGTGCATGATTTTTTCATCCAGTTTGTCTAGTTGCTCCCCTAACTCCTTTCGTTGTTGTTTAATATTTACGCTTATTCTTCGTTTTTTCTAGTGTCTATGTCTGACCTTCTTATTTCTTTTCTCCTTTTTCCTTCTATCCCACTTTGAAACCAAATACGAACCGACCCATGGCCTCCCCTCGACCATGCCCTCGCGTTTGTTTCGGCTCCCAACTTAAATTTCAGTTATAGATTCGTCAACTTTATTTTTTGCCAGTTGCATGGCCTAGTTCTGGGCTTTCACTGTTGTCGTCATTTTTACATTTAATCCTATCATGTCCAGCCAAAGCTGGGCACCATATAGTTTGCTTTCTCTAATATTCTGCATCGTTTTATCTAATCAATTTGGTATAATTGCCCTTTCATTGTTGCGTTCCTCTTGTCTCATCATACACGTTGCATTATTACATCAATCCTACTATCTTTTTTAACCTTTGCTCCAATCCCGTTTTGAAAGTCTCCAGACTTTGACTTTATCCCTTTGCTTGTTTTTGTATGTATCCATCCATATCCTTCTGCCACATTTCGATCTTAGTGTTGGCTTTGACTTCGATTCATTGCTTTTCCCTTGATCTCAACCTTGATTTCTATCATTTTGTTTGCTTGTCCATTCCCACATAGGCCTCCTTCACGAGAAGCAATACATCTGCAGTGACTACACATCTACAACTAACACCTCAACTCTCTCCTTGTTAGTAGCTAGTTCTTTCCATGGATAGCTTTAGTAACAATATGTCACTTTACTTAGTCATTGTATTTTCATTTAGCATGTACATTACTTCTTTGCTTTATTAGCAGTTAGCATGTGCGTCACCAACTTTACTAACAATATGCCAGTTTATGTCATCATTGTGTTTTCACTTTTTTTTTTTTGCATTCTGCCATATGGCTAACCTCCTCGCACTCCACCTTGAACTTGGCACTTTTGGCCTCCATCTCCTCATTTCCCTGAGCCATAACCTCGTCCTGACTTTGACCTCACATTGCGGCCTTTTCGGTTCGTGCATAACCATCTTACCTTCTTCAGACTTAAGACTCACATTTGCTCAATCCCAGATGTGATCCAAATTTAACTTCAATCTCATTTCCCTTCTTGACCTTCCTCTTTGTGCTAACATGTCTGCAACCCCTACCTCAACCTCGTCCCTCATTTTTTTTTAAGTATTGTGCATATTGGGACATCTATTTAGGGCTTTAGGCATATGGTATTATTTCCCTTATGACATCTCATTTCACACCGTCGTTTCACTTTTATTTAATATTTGCATAATGTTTTGGCATTGGTTGAATTGGATTTTTAGTCAAAAGTACATTCTATTTGGCAAATTGTTGTTTTACATCGTGTTCTTGAAGTTGTTCCTTTTAGTTCCTCATTTTTCGAGTGTTGTTAGAATTTTGTAGTTTTTTTTAACAAGGTTTTTTTCTTGTGACCTTTTTTCTTGCAATGGGTGGCTCGTTGTGTTTTCTCCTTTGATAGTGAAATAATAGCTATTGTTTGAATATGTTGATTCTTCCATATACTTTCCTTCGATGGTAATGGCAGCGGTAAAGATTTTAAGTGTTTTGATAGGTCATTTATGGATGAAGCTTGCTCATGCAATCAATATATTTTTGCACATTTGAAAATTTAAGTCATCCTCGGATACACACACTGGGATCTCGTAACAGAGGATTCTTTTTATTCATTTACGTGCTCTTCATATTCCTAAGCTTTATATCTCCAAGATCTTGAGAGATACTTTTGTATTTGTAATTAATTTCCAGCTCACTACAATAAACATACGTGGATTTGTCTAGATATATCTATATCTGATGTTTATCCTTATAGTCGATATATGTAGCAAAATAACAGGGGGTTCCAGGGGGATTTGATATGCATGTAAAAAATAACAATTCCTGAAACCATAGACTATATATCCCTAAAACAATCTAATGGGTTGTTATAAAAAAGAAACATAGATTCTAATCACATTAACTCACTGGGTATATTGGTTATAGTAGTCTTATTAAGACATTGAGTTATTTTGGTAGAGGTTCGAGCCCTCGTATTTCAGATTCTAAAATCTTAGGCAAAGCCGTATAAAGGTTCGATATTCCCTCAAAACCTTAGGCGAAAGCGTATTTCATATTTCAAAATCATAGGCGCCTCCAATCATAAATGACTATAAGCGAAACGAGAGGCGCTCACAGGCCCCAACATACGATCTGGGTCGTAGGATCGACGAATCCGACGACTGTGGTAGTCCAGGGTCACCTCGTTTAAACTATGTAGCAAAATAACTGGCAACTTCAACGAAATAATATTTGCTCATTCAATGTTTCTAGCATATCCAAGGATATCTTAAGGCAAGTTTGGAATGGGGTATGATAACTTAATTGGGCACGAATGTAAGTTTAAGGTTGTTCTATTCCATTGAAGATTTTACATATGCAGGTCATGCAACACTTGTCGAAGGAGGCAAATTCATTCTCAAATAAAGGACAGAGCGTTACATTCAGATTAAGGATAGGGACTGCCCTCGTGAATACGTATGCGAAATATAGAAGTCTCAAAGATGCACATATTGTTTTCCACATAAATGCGATATATATGTAATGGCGAAAGTGTATGCTTCAGGCATTATTTCTCCTGCAGGAAATAGAGCAAGAAAGCGTATGGGAACTATGGATATGCAATGCATGGTAACATTGAGGAGGCTTCAGGAAATTCTCAATTTCATGCACCAATCTGTCTTGCATCATTTCACTTTTGATTGCATTTTATACGTTCTTTCTTTTTATAAAATGCAGTTAAAGACCGTATTATGCAACCATTGGATACCTTGATCTATTACAGACTCTATTGTGAAGGAATCTGGAGGCGACATTTATCAATTCAGTGATTCAAGTCAAACCTATATCTGTTTATTTTATTATTACATGTGAACTTGTACATAAGAAATAGTTCTCTTACATGGAGATGCTTTTAGTTTATATTACGGTGGTTAATTGCTAAGATTGAGACATTTGTTACAGACAGAATTAAAAAATGTAACCAGTGAGAAAAGAAATTAAATACAAATGATGGTCTATATATTATAGTCTACCAAGTGCAGACTGCTAGTACAATTAGAAGATACTAGTAGGTGTGGAAGATAGGTTCCATTGGCAGGACTCTGGTTATAGTGTTGGTAGGATCCAATGATTTCATTGTCTTGGATATTTCATTGTCTTGGATACAAGGGCAAAGAGCCGAAGAACTTTGCATGCAAGATTTTTATCTGTGTCACTTTCATGGTACTTATTTGTTTTAGACATGCAATGTGTGGTCCTTTGTTCATGTGTAGTATCAACTTTGAGATTTTTCAAGGTATCTTAATGTTTCTCTCTTACTGAGCAGACTCTTCAACCTTTGTACATGAAAGATAAGACCTTTAAAGGTCTATCTTTATGCCATTTCACAAGACATGCTTGGACATGCAACTCATGGTTCTATGGGGCTATGGTGAACTTCACAAGAGGTTATATTTTTTGAATTGCATATACATTGTGGAAAACTCACTAAGCTTACAACGATAAAAGTTTAGGAATCTTTATTTGCCTTTATGCAACATCATTAATTGCATATTTCAGATTAACTCGTTTGCCAGTTGTCTTACTTTTTCAAAAATTGAGGGTCTAAAACGCGTAACGACTAGGAAA
The DNA here is from genome assembly GCA_021234155.1 of Isoetes taiwanensis. Lineage (NCBI taxonomy): Eukaryota > Viridiplantae > Streptophyta > Lycopodiopsida > Isoetales > Isoetaceae > Isoetes > Isoetes taiwanensis. Next base: position 8,454,864 of record JAJEKV010000060.1, read on the forward strand.
CTAACTCCAACAAGAACTTCTATCTAGCTAGATTGGCGGTAGTTTTATGCAAAATTTATTAACCGCATATATTCAAATGGTGATGTTATTAATTGAAATTCTGAAAACATATGATCCCATTCCGGCATCAGTATGTGAAATACCTCTGTGTCCTAATGGCCACCGAGGTAAATTTCTTGTACCCATTATTATTCTTAACTTCATACCAAACAACATTTCTTATTCCAATTAAAATTCTTTACTTATTCCCAAACAACAAAATGTGCACAATTTCTTAGAACACTACCTCGAACGTACCTCATGGATCTTGCCAAGCAACGAGTGCAAAAATGACACAAGCAAGCTATGTACCTCATGGAGCTTGGCTACTATCTTTCTATTTTCATACATTATCGAACCTAAAGTTGAAAGTCTTAATGTGGTTGCTACATCAAAAAGATTAACGCAATAAAACAATATCAATGTAGGCATTGGAGCTTAAGCACAAAATAATAGCAAGAGCAAGGAAAATCCAACAAATTAATATAACTTCCCTTTCAGATATTACTTTCAGATGGAAACGACGACGGCTCCACCTTCAAATGGAAACAACAGCTCCACATCATTGCCAAGTCAATAATGGTATAATAATGGTATCCTATGGATGAAAACAATTGCCAATGTGGCAATCACTATTGCTAATTTAGTAAGTGACAAGGTAGTTGAATCTAGGCCCAGGTCTCTACCATGGACAATGAAAAAACATTCAATTCAATTTTATATAATGACTCTATATTTCTAACAAAGGTGTATTTGGTATCTATTGGTTTTCATTTGCTGTAAAAACATTTACGACATGGACATGCAACAACATTCAAGACAGTCGAATGATCACGTTGATTACCGCTAGTTTGAGACAACAAAATCTGCAAGACAAATGATTTATAGGATTTTTTTTTTTCCCTTATATGCACTAGGAGCTTGATGTTGGCTCCTTCCGAAAGAAATTTCAAGCAAAAACAAGCAGATATTGTAAAAGGAACGCCTAAAGCAAGATCAAACATTCAAACATTATACTTTTAGTCTTCTGGTTTTTTATCTTCTTCATCCCCTTTGTTCTGAAAGCTTGCGAACTTCTTCTAGTATTAATTTCTTCACATGACGCTTCATATTCAGCTCTGTCAGATCAATCTTAAACGTTTCTCGAAGCTGCTTCAGAACATCCAAGAAGGTAAGGGTGCTAAGGTCGACAACATTGTTTAAAAGCTCACTTAGTTCTGCTCTGAGTTCGTCATCTGTTGGAAATGGATCCTTGTTTTCTTCTTTCTGCCCTATGTGAAAACAAACAGCATCGATTGAATTGAATTCCAAAATGGGCTACAATCTGAACAAAAGGAAAGGAGTTCCTAACTCCATGGAAGAGGCAATGCGGCCACCGATATGGCATCACACCTGTCCTCTATTCAGAGCATTGCTAAAACTGGCAACTAGATTATAGGGTTTGGTAACACTAATCAGGCCAACAACATCTTTTGATATGTATGTTTGTTAAGCCTTTACAACGTGTTCCAACACTCCCCCTCAAATCAAACATAGCAAAATTACACCTAAACTTTGTAGAGATGTTCAACTACAACTTTTAATTAACTAAAACCGTAAAAGGTGATCAGAACTCGTGACCAAAGTGATCATGCTTGCAAAACCATGTCCGAATCTCCCCCTCAATGGAACAAAAACTACTCACCCTTTTGTGTGCATTCATGCGTGTGTCATGCCCAATTACGCAATGCACCCGCAAAATGGTTTCCTTCCAAGAGGTTTAGTAAAGATATCGCCAGTCATTTTGTCCGTTTCAGGTAATGCACATCAATCTTTCCGTCTGCAATCTTTTCACGCAGTAAAGTGGTAATTGAACTTCGATGTGTTTAGCCTTGGACCAATTGGTGGGATTCTTAGCAAGTGATAGTGCACTTTGTTGTCATTGTAAATCATGGTGGCTTGCTCTTGTACCGTGTTAAGCTCCTTTAAGAACCCTTAGTAAGCCGGATGGCTTCTTTAGTAGCAGAAGCAAGAGCTATGTACTCAGATTCACAACTTGAAACAGCAGTGGCCTTTTGTTTCCTGCTAGACCAGCTGACTGCTCCCCCTCCTAGAAGGAAACAAAATCCACTGCGTGATTTCCTGTCTATGGTGTCACCAAAGATGGTCATCAAGATAGCCTTCTAGGATAAGAGAACTAGCCGGGTGGAAGGTGATGCCAAGTCCTTTGGTACCACCTCAAGATATCTCAATAGCCTTTTTAGACCACCAATGTTGGAATTGAGGCTTTTCGAGATACTGGCTTAAGGTTATGACAGCTTGGGAGATGTCTGGTCTGGTGCAGACCATATAGTGCATTAGTGAGCCAACTATACTCCTGTACCCAATTTCTTGTAATTCTGTATGAACACCTTTAAGTGAATTCGCATATTGGGTAGTGGTCCGGGTAGACACAAAGCTTACATTCTTCCATCTTTTTGATCTGTCCAAGAGTGCTTGAATGGCCTTGGTTTGATGGAGAGTGATGTCGCCACTAGCTTTATCTCTGCAAACACAGATGCCAAGGAAGTATTTTAGAGGTCCCAAGTCCGTCATATGAAACATGTTATTCAAAGCCCTTTTTGCATTCTGCATTAGGGACTTGCAATTGCTGGCCAATATAAGATCATCAACATAGAGCACGATGATGATCATTTGTGATCCTTGGAATTTGTAGTAAATATTCCAATCTGATTGGCATCGAGTGAATCCCATATGGGTGAAGAACTGATGGATGGTATGATACCATTGTCGAGAGGATTGTCGAAGCCCATAGATGGCCTTCTGGAGCTTGTATACCATCTGTTCTTGTCCCTTTTTTATGAAGCCAGGTGCCTGCTTCATATAAACTTCTTCGTTCAAAATTCCATTAAGGAATGCCGTTTTGACATCCATCTGCTGCGCCGGTCCGTCCATGAGCAAAATTTATGAGCAACCGCCAAGGCAATGACAAGTCTTCATCAAGTGAGCCGTGCCACCGGTGCAAACGCCTCATGGAAGTCTATGCCAGGTACCTGAGAGTAGCCTTTAGCTACAAGGCGTGCCTTAAATCTGTCAATTTTCCCTTGCTCATCATATTTCACCTTATACACCCACTTGCATTGTACAGCTTTTCTATTGGCGGGAAGAAGGCACAATGTCCATGTATCATTGTCTATCAGGGATTGGTATTCATCTTGCATGGCTTGATGCCATTCTTTGTGGTGTATGCTATCAATGGCTGCCTGGAAATGAAGGGGCTCATCTACTGTGACATTGCTATGGAATGCAATATAAGAGGCAGTCTTACCAGATTTGGATTCAAGATATGCTTGCATCCTGTCAGTAACTTTTCGGGGCCTGCTGGATCTCCTTAGAGGTACTGCTGAAAGGGCCTCATCCTCGTCAAGGTCTGTCTCCTCTGGTTCTCGACAAAGAATGGGTCTTCGCCTACATCAAAGATTGTGTACCTCTTCTTACGCATCACTAGCTGTTTCATTCGTGGTAAGATGGGGAGGACTTGGGGTGTCTGTATCTGCTTCATACCACTCTAGGTTAGTGTTTTTGCCCCCTTTCTTGAGCATGAATGTGCATTCATCGAACTCAACACTTCTTCTAATAATGACTTTCTTTGTGAGAGGTACGTAAAGCCTGTAGCCCTTCTCATGCTCAGCATATCCAACAAACATGCATTCAACAAAATTTCGAGGACAATTTGCCTCGAGGTCTCTCTTGTTTGCTGAGGTGTGTGCATATGCTTTACAACCAAATATCTTTAGGTCTTGGACATCGGGTTTGTGTCCCGACCATAATTCTTCGAGGGGCGGTAGGGTTTGCCTTGGTTGGTACCACTGCTCAGATATAGCATCTTTGTATGAACGACTTACGCCCAAAAATGGGATCAATGTTTCTACCGTGGATCATCATGCCCGCACATTCAAGCAATGTCCTATTCTTTATGTTCCACGACCTTACGCTTTGTTGGTGCTCATATGCAACTGACCTTTGATGGTGAATGCCCTGCGGCTTGCAAGAAATTGTTGAATCTAGTATTGAGAAACTCCCCGCCTTGATCAGTTCTTATTGTTTTTACTTGCTCCATTTGATTTTCCATTTCGCTCTCCACTTTGTAAATGTGTCAAAGGCCTCGGATTTATGCTTGAGGAAGAAAGTCCAATTCTTCTCTTTGTGTCGTCAATTATCGCGATGAAGTATTTCGATCCCCAAGAGAGATGATGCGGCTGGTCCCCACAGATCTAGATGGAGCAATTCTAGCTGTTTCGATGCTCTTTTGGCCTTTTCCTTCCTGTATGCTTTTCTTTTAAGCTTGCCCAACACACATCCCTCACAGATGGCATGGGGTTTGGATACCTTGGGCAAGCCTTTGACAAGTTTATGCAAATGCATTTCTTTAAGGAGCGGGTAGTTTACGTGTCCCATCCTTTCATGCCATGTCTTGGCTTTCTGCAATTCAATGGCAGTGAGGGCTTGGTTTGGATGAGGTGACCAACTGAGTTGGTAAATGTTGCCAGCTCGTTCCCCTTTGGCGAGAATTTCTTTGTTTTTGTCCTTCACTATGCACCTCCCCCCTCCAAAATTAACCTTAAAACCTGCGTCATCCATCTTGGATATGGAAAGCAGATTTGCCTCAAGGTCTGGGACATGTAGCACATTTTTCAATTTCAACATGCCTTGTGGCAGTTTTAGATCAATGTTTCCAATGCCTGCAATGTTAAGCTTACCCCTGCCAATGCTTACTTTTCTGCCTGTATCATTTAGGCGATAATCCATGAACATTTCCTTTTGCCTGGTCATATGATCACTGGCACCTGAGTCTAGGTACCATACCCCTTTGATTATGTCAGAAGCTATGAGACATGAGGCCGTGGCATCTTTTAATTTCCATGTAAAACATTGCATAATCATTTGTATGAACTTAAACAGGCATGACAGAACATACATGACCATACCTCTTCTTTGAGTATGTTCTGCTGATGCAAAGAAAGCCACTCGCCCAGGATACAAATGTAATCATCATCGATCCTGTTTTTTCGTGCCCGTTTCTTCGTCGAGGGATGAGCTGCTTTTGCTTGCTTTGTGTGCCTTCGAGTCATCCCTCTTTCTTTTGATAGAGCTCTTCTTTGTGTCTTTAATTTTCTCTTTCCCCTTGGACTTTTGCTTCCTTTTCCTTCTGTCGGGCTCTGGACAATTTTTTCCTATGTGTCCAATCTTATTACAATTAAAGCACTTACGAGATTCCTCTCGATTACTCACAAAAGCTTGATTCTCTTTAGCTCCAGCTTTCTTGGTGCCTCTCTGATTCCTTTCTTCCAGCAGAAGTTGTTGGCAGGCCCATTCCAGTTCCACCTTTTCTGCAGATACAATGATGTTCTTCACATTATTGTAGCTTGATGGCAGTCCAAGCATCAAGGCTCCAACCACCAGATCTTCATCTAGACCTTTCTTCATGCCCTGCAATTGCTTGGCAGCTTGCCTTATGATTCCCATGTACTCCTCCATGGAATCACAGTCTTTAAGCTTGGTTGTGAATACAGTGCTGTAAAGGTTGGCTTGGATTGAGAAATGGCTTCTTCTGTAGGATTTCTTGAGTTGCTCCCATGCTTCTTTTGCTGTAGCAGCTTCTGCAATCACTGGCATAAGGGTGTCGTCAAGGTATTTCAAGATCCTACTCTTAGCTGCCCAATCCTTCTGTAACCATTTGTTTAGGGATTGTCTGTCTCCTTCCACTTTTGCAGAATCTTCAACTGCACTTTGCCCTTTCACGACTTGTGCCGTAGTTGGAGCTACGTTTGTCCCTTTTGCATGCAGCGTTGGCATGGGCTCATCTCCTGAGACTATGCCCCATAATCCCTTCTCACAAAGCTTGGTTTGCACCTTGATGAACCAATAATATGCATTATTGTGGTTCAACGATTCAATCCTCATGATTGAAGCTTAGCTTGCTCTGTTCTCAGCAACGTCGGGTCCTGGGTCGTGCCCGCTCTGATACCATGAAAACAAACAGCATCGATTGAATTGAATTCCAAAATGGGCTACAATCTGAACAAAAGGAAAGGAGTTCCTAACTCCATGGAAGAGGCAATGCGGCCACCGATATGGCATCACACCTGTCCTCTATTCAGAGCATTGCTAAAACTGGCAACTAGATTATAGGGTTTGGTAACACTAATCAGGCCAACAACATCTTTTGATATGTATGTTTGTTAAGCCTTTACAACGTGTTCCAACACTGTCAGATCAATCTTAAACGTTTCTCGAAGCTGCTTCAGAACATCCAAGAAGGTAAGGGTGCTAAGGTCGACAACATTGTTTAAAAGCTCACTTAGTTCTGCTCTGAGTTCGTCATCTGTTGGAAATGGATCCTTGTTTTCTTCTTTCTGCCCTATGTCAAAACTCTCATGAGGAGTTTTGAGAATGCCACTATAGCACTTTCCAAGTTGTTTACAGAAATCAGCTAATGAATAAGGATTGTTACAGTGGTAGATCCGAATGTATATTGTATTCTGGTTTGCCACTTCCAATAATGCCAAATCGCCTTCTTTTATTTTATGGGACAGGCAGAACTCGCTCCATCCTGCACCAAAACTTTTAAATTTAGGATAAGAATACCATCTGATCTGTTTCTTCTCAGAACCAGGGAGGACCACAAGGTTCACAGTGCCCCCTTTTTCTACTGAAATATTGGCTGCAAAGCGCTCAGAAAGCGTCTGCAGCAAATCAGCAATACTAGTTACTTAAAAATCGGCATGAATTTAGATAGAAAGATAGATTAGAACAAAAAACCTACACATCTTGCGGTCACAAGCTTTGACGATGTGAATTCCAGAATATGATATCGATCATTAAGCCTTTTCCTTGCAGCTTTTATTATTTCCTTGAGTTTCTTAACAATGCTACTTTCAGGATCAGATCTTGGCTTTTCAGCTTCTTCTACCTTTTCAGCTTCCTCAAATATCTTCTCTTGTTTCAAATTCGCAGCCATTTTGCCAGAAGAATCTGTATCTGGGTATTCCATAAATTTCCTCTTGTTCGTCTTCTTCTGAAAATTGGCGTTGAGATTTGGGGCAGATCCCATATGCTGCATACCATTTTTCTCGATTACTTCAATCCACAGCACTGAACATTTATAAAGCAAGCATAAAAGAATGTCTCCTCTTTCTATGCCATGCTCCTGCTCAAACTTTAGCCAGCCATCTCCAAGATATATCTTGTTATCCTCTTTAACAACTTCAACATTATGATCTGCTCCGTTTGGCCCTTGGATTAACAGATGGGCACCGCGCAAGTGTTTTTTCACGATTTTGAAAGGAAGTTTCTGCATAAGTATTATAAGTTATAATGAATCTAGGCTAAGCACCAGACATAAAACTTGAACATTTTAGTTCTTACCAAGCAAGGCCTGGATCTAACTCTGGCTGTAAAATGTGCTACCATTTTTGCTGCCATCCTTTCTTCCTCCGCCTCCCTTCCTTTTTTTGCTCCTTTAAAATGCAACATGCTTAACATTACATATCAGCATCATTAGCATTAGATTTGTGACATCTACTTTAAATGGAGGCTTCTCGTAAATCTATGATAAAGATATGCACAGCAGTTTGTAGTTAATTCTCATTTTAGACCACAGCATTAATTCCAAATCAACATCCAAAAATGGTCCTAATCAAGTCAATTATTTAAAAAACCTTGAAATTAATAATAAAATCCAGTACCCCCAATGGTCTGTTTATAAATTGCCGAAACTTGGAGCCCAAATAAAACCTCGCAGCATGGGAGGATGGCAAGGATGGATGAAGACTTTATAATTTGGCTTGTTATCGTTCCAGGTTTTAATTTAGAATGGTCTAGGTTTTAATAAGTTCCTAGCTCATGGACAGATAATAAAATTGCAATAGTCTTTGTGGTTTTCTTATATACAATCCATGCTTTGCCATCTTATCCATTGGAATAGTTTTATTTGTTGAAATTTTATGAGGATGCTATTGATTACGCATTATCTACCATTTTCTCCTTTGAGCTGGCTTTTTTTCTTCCTTTAGGGTTTGGAGCTTTTAACTGGTTCTCTTTTCTTAGCTTCTTCTTGTGACGGGTTTGGAGCTTTTAACTGGTTCTCATATTGCGCGGATGCTCTCATGTGTAAGTTCTGCGATATTATGAAGTTGTTGAAACCACTGTTGCCAGACATCCGATTCTTGGTTAACATGGTATTTGAGTTTGAGAATTACGATTGCATTAATGTGACGATTTCCGTAGGGCAATTCCTATTCCTACAAGAGTTGAGAGACAATAGCCAGCTTTATCTGGCATTTATCAACTCTACAAGAGTAAAGGTGGACATTGTTTGTGGAGCAGAGAAGGATTCCTTTTGTCGACTAGAGCATGTCAATATTGTAATGACACTCACCATTCTGCATGAAGGGACTTTAGGTTTCCAATAGATTTTTCCTACTGCCAAGTCTACTGCTATGGGTTCAAGACATATGTTGAAAATCGAATATGTGGCTTTTATAGCATTTCTAATTTGGGCACAGAGATTTGATGGCAGACTATGCTATTTCAGATAAACTATCTTGCTGCCTTATTTTCTTATTATTATAAGTTATTAGAAAAGGTGCCCAGCATTGCTGGGCTTTCCATGAGGATTAAAGTCAAAAGTTAAAAAAGATATGATTATAACCTATATGCATTCCATTGGTTACATGTGAAAGTGTCCCAGGTCAACATACATATTAATAACCTATGAACAACCCATTGGTTATATGGAAAAGTGTCTTAGTATTTATTTTAATATATCTAACATGTCCGTGATAGTTGCCAACTGACCAGCATGAGAAACTGAAATTTTACGCTACGGTAGTCTAAGGTGGTTTCTGTGGGCACAATCTCGAATTCCCTAAACAATGTCAGAACAAAATACGTATTAGCAAATGACCCCAGTAGAGATTCGTTTCAACCACAATGACATGGCATAGTCGTGTTTAGCAATTATAGTTGATGTATGTCCTTCTCAACAAAATGAACATGTTACTACACATTCTTTCGACCTCTAGCCCATGCATTTACAAACACGAAATTCAAATTATACATCCACAAAATGTCCATCGTCAATTTGCTAGAGACACGCCCCTCCAATTTGCTATACATGTGACCCTCCTACTCCATTCCATGCAAGCTGCAATGTTCTCTCCTTGTTGGCGAGCTCATTGAACGAAATAGCATTCAAATTATTCCAGAAAATAGATGGCTTGAACAAAATAGTAGACAAATTGTGCCAGAAAATAGGTGACAAATAAATATCACATGGAAAAAAAATAGATTCATTGGAATAGAGCAAAAATATCGCACAAAATATCTTACTTATACATGCACAAATGCATATTTGGATAAAGTTTGGACATTATATAAGATCTAGCATATATTTGCGCAAAAAATTAGTTTTTAAATTTAAACCATCAAAAGTTAGACCTTAGATTTAGACTTTGCCTGGCAACATTATTAACAAACATTTAAACCTTAGATTTATAAAAGCTATTCAAAGCACTGTAGCTCAGGATTATTAAAAACATTGTAGCAGGAGAAAACTAGTTAAACCTAGTGAGAACAGTGCATACGACCATTAGATGGCTCTGCAACTCATCATCCGGTAGTTACCTTTAGCATTAATGGTTTCAAGTTTGGAGGGTTGGCTTATAGTTGAGTAGACATATATTTAAAATGGATTTTGTCAATTTGAAATGGACATATATAGATGCATAAGTACTTTTTTCAAGATGTGGTAGTATGTGAATGTACTTAGGTGTTGGTAGTACGTGACCATTATTTGAACTATTTTGTGGTCCAAGGTGAGTTTATAATTATGTAAACGTGTATACATTTACAAGGAAAATCAGAATCCATTGCTTATTTATGTTTGGGCAATTGAGTCCTATATTTTGTAAGACTTTGGGAAAGAAATTGGCATCAAAGTTACAATTTTGATAGCGGTTTGGTTGGAAAATGGCCATTTAGGTTGCAACTTCCTTGGAAAAAAATTTGAAAAATGGCCAATTTGGCTACGCTTAGATGAAACAAAGACTGAAGGGAATGGCTAATTGATTGTACTTAGGAAATGTTCTAGGGTATGGTCGCCTTCTGCCGTGACCTCACCTCGTAGCGACGGAAACCCCCCCGTCCTTTCGCGTGTTGTTGTCATGCTGTCATGGGTATATGCGTCCATGTACTGTCCTTTTGTGGCCAGGTGTCATTATCCGGTATTCCGATCAACCGAGACACCGTGGTCCATCAACCGTGCTGCAGCGGGCCTCTCGTAGTGAGCGCATGTCACGCATAATCGTGCCCTCGAGACACCATACTGCGTAATCCGTATACCATGTCCGTGTTGAAGAAAAAACCCCGAGCATGCCGATTTGAAACGAATTCAATGCGGGTTTAAAACGATTTGGCGCCCAAAGCTTGCACTCGATTGCATTCTTCAAATTTCAATTCGAATTTCAACTCGACACCCACTATGGCTTCCATGGCCATAAAATCTTGCCCTCCTTCCATAGTTCATATGTTATCGAAAGCGTTCAAGAAGCCATGGTTTCGACGAGGGCACGAAGAGAATCCGATCTTTGAAAGGGGTACCGTGGAGACCGCATCATCATCCAAGAGGGTCTCAAGCGCCCAGACAAAGAGGAGGGCACCACAGTCGTCTTTGTCACCGGTCCCAATGCCAAGGAGGCCGAAAGGAGAGGTCAATGGACTAAGAGCAAATGCTCGACATCCTCAAGAGGTAAGCGAATTTGGCATTTCGATAAGAGAAGCATCTAGGAGGTCCGGTATACCGTGAGTCCACAATCGTGGATTGGCTATATGGTCGAACAAGCCACAAGCGCATTAAACCATCCACAAATATTGACAACTCTCCAAGAGGAGGAGTCAATTGGGCCCTTTAGCGGGCGAGCAAGGGATGGGGGTTACACTATCTGCTGTCAAGGAGAAGGCAGCAGAGATGGCTAAAGCAGGGGGGTCATGTGGTGAATCTGGAGTACCAGGCACTAAGTGGTGGAAGCTCTTTAAGCAAAGACACCCCGAAGTTGCTCTAAGGAGTCCAGAAACCCTAGATGTGGCCAGGGCCCGTGCCATGACACAGGATAACCTCGACAACTTCTATGCCGGGCTTAAGCAGATTTATGCTGAATTTGCCTTCCCAGCCTCAAGGATATGGAATGCTGACGAGACTGGAATTCAGGCAGGGAAAGTGAAAGGGCTGAAAATCATTGCTAGAAAGGGGGGGAATAGAGTGAGTGAAGTAGTCATGAACAATAGGGAATGGGTTACAATTCTGGTTTGTGTTAATGCTGAGGGGTACAGGATTCCCAACATGTATATTTTTAAAGGAAATCGCATGAGGCATGATCACATTGCAAGATGTGAAGAAGGTGCCATTCAGGCTGTCCAATCTTCGGCTTGGATGACATCAGAACTGTTTAAGTCATGGCTGTCACATTTTGCAGCAAGAGTTCCAGGTGGTGTATCCCCAGACCAGCCTCACCTTATCATATTGGATGGTCATGGCAGTCACGTAGAGCTGGAAGTCATATTGGAGGCAAAAGAGAAGGGCATCCACTTTGCCTTATTGCCTCCACACACATCTCATAGACTTCAACCTCTAGATGTGGCATGCTTTGCCCCTTTTAAGGCAGCATTCAAGAGGCATAGAGCTGCCTATATGCTTAGCAAAGGGAGGTCTGAACCAAAGAAGGAGGAGATAGCAGAATTGATTTCACAATCAATTGCATGTGGCCTCACACCCCAAAACATCAAGGCAGTTTTAGAGCCACTTTGTATCCGCCCTTTGACCAGAGAAGGTTAAGCCGTGCCAAGAATGTACCAGTTTGGGAGGGTGCATGTTGAAGACATTACAAAGAGGCCGAGAGCAGGTGGAGAAGATTATCATCCGGATATGGCACAAGTGGAGGCCTTTGACATGGCGTAAGTGCACCAGCCTATGGGAGCCCTTACCGACAACTCCCAATTGATGTGCAAAATGACCAAACACCACACAATCCACCTGTTGAGCAAGTGCCACAAGCTGAGCATATGGAACATACCCATGAATTACCCATGGAAGGTGCTGCTGTAGTGAATCAGGTGCATGTCAATGATGTTGGAGGGTCTCAAACATGTGGCATGCCATCACAGACCATAAGGGTAAGGAAGAGAGGCTTTGCCCCTGATCTAGGAGGGAGAGTTCACATATCAAGTGATGGTTTCTGTGAGGCATTGAGAGGAGAACATGCTAGAAGGGCAGAGGCTGAGAAATTGAAAATGGAACAGCTGGCAGCAAGGAAGGTTGAGACTGCAAGAAGGAAGGCTGAAAGGGAGGAGGCTGCCAAAAGGGCACAGGCTAACAGGGAGGAGAGAGAGCAGAGGAAGTTGGCTGATGCAAGGGAAGCTGCAAGTGCTGCAAGGCTTAGGGAGTTCATGTACCCAAGAGGGATGTCTAGAGTGGCATCCATATTTGGTTTTCAAAGGGTGTTGAGCGAGGAGGTTAAGACAAGAAGATTACAGGTGAGAAATAGACTTAGGGTGAGACAAGGGTTAAGTCCACTTGGGGCACCCATTGCTGCAAATCAGACGTCCCCAGGAATTGACCAAGCTCTTGGACCTGCTGTTCTTGCTAGTCCCTGTGTAGACCTGAACTCACAACCATTGGATGATGCTGATGAGGAGCAAGTCATGTGTAGTTTGGATGACACACATATCTGCTCGGGTGATGCTGGTCATGAGCATAATGTAAGTATAGAGGGTTGCATACCTCTAGTTAGGCCTGTAGCAAACCCAATCAGCACGCTCAATTCACCATTGAAGAGGTGGGACTTGCCAGCTCCACAGCAACATGCTGATATTGTTCACGGCAACTCAATGAGACTGGACACCCAGGGATGGGTGAACTACGCTGCCGCCAATTCAGGACCCGAACATGACCATGTTGCTGCAATAGACAAGGCAAGGATTATCAGGGAGATGGTGGAAATTGGCGTGGACCCTGGAATTGTAAGCCGTGCAAAGGAGATGGATGTTGACTTTGCAAGGATATGGAGGGCTGACATGGCTCGAGTCACCCAGCCAACTCCAAGGTTTGGAGAGGGGACCTCATTCATAGCTACACCCGCTGATAGTCAGGTATGTTTGGTCACTTTGCAATCATAATTTTCGGTTCACCTTTCATTTGACATTGCTATTAACAGACAGGTATCCGAAGACTCGGATGAAACCCAAGACAATTAAGTATCTCGACAACTTATTGTACATAATATATGGACAAAATAGTGAACTTGTTGTACAAGATTTATGATTAAAATAGTGATAAGACTGTTGCACATTCTGCTGTTTCCATGATTTGCCAATCCATTAGAAGTATGGGGCATGGACCAGACACGATCATTATCATACATAAATAACAGCAGCAATGAACAATGGCAATGAACATCAATGAACATAAGCAACAAAGGATGATAATAAGATCATTCCATTAAACAAAAATAATGATTATACAAAATTGTGCCCCTCAGCCGCACAAAAAATTAGCCCCTAAGGGTCAAGCTTTACAAGCTAAACCAAGAAGGAAGAGGAGGGAGGATCGCCCGGGTTGGCCTTTCTGCACAAAGGTGGCGAGATTTCTTTAACCTGCTGTGGCTCGAAGAGCACATGGTCGCCGTCTCAGGACTACGATCCGGCAAAGGATCGATCATTCTCTCCAACGAGCCCGGCCAACTTGAGAGACGATTTGGGCGACCTCCATGCTGACAGAAGAACCCACGGCCGCTGTGATCTCTGCCGGGGTAACCAAACAGTTCCTAATCTTGAAGGAATTAGGAGTCGTTGAGGTCGAGGAGGAGCTGACAGGGGAGGAAGGAGCACTCGGAGTAGGGCGAGCCCTCTTCGACGGATCATACCCCCTACCTCTCACCACATCCCACCTCCCGCCAGACCCGGGATAACTGGTTCTTCTGGGATCCATGGCGCCTAAACCTTGTAAGACAACGAAAAAACAGAAGATCAATGCATGATTCGAAACAAAAACAATTCAGACGCTCAGAGCTTACCTCCGACGCTTCAGAAACCCGGATGCTTGAGCGGAATGGACTAGGCCTACCGCCTGCTCGATCTCTCCATTTAAAGGCTGAACTGCAATGATGGGTAAGGATTTCGAAAAATCTGGCTTTTACAGCCAAATTAATTTTCATCCGGACATGGCAGAGAATGTTCTATTCAATTTGGCTTACGAATTGGAGGTGGAGTGCAGCAAATCGCCTCGATTTTTGCACGAAGAGGGCCAAAAAGGCAACCATTACCGTTGGCGGTACCTCGAAAGCCGGTACCATACATATCGATAGCTGGCGACCTAGGCCTTGTATACGGCACCTAGGTACACCGATATTAATGTACTGTGGCCCTAAGGCGGGAGGCTGTATGGCGTGAAGATCCAAGTACGTGGGCGATAGGTGGCAACCGGTGCGCGGTAGGAGGCAACTGACGCGCGTTAGCGTGCAATAATCCACACTGAAGACGGCCTCGGATATCACGAAGTGTGGTTATGAGCCTGGCGACGGTGGACCTTTGACCCCCCTTCCTTGATGCGACCATAACTTTCGACAAAGATTGAATTTCGGAAAATTGTCTTCGGGGAAGATGTACAGGACAACATTAGGTATCCGAATAATTTGACGGATCGAAAGACGGGTGAAATCCGGGTGCATGAGGACAATTTGCCCCTTAAGTGCGCGGAATATGGCGACCATACCCTAGGGACACTAAAATTTTCTTTGCTCCAACTAAGTTCTTAGATTTTGAGAGCAGCACCACCTAGAGTTGGAAACGCCTTTGCACCTCCAATTGCACCTAAGATTTGGCGAGCCAAAAAGCCATGATATGGTGGCTTTGACCGTTAGATTGCTCATGCCAATCTGAACCGCCAAAGTTAGGGCTGGATATATGACGCACCTAATAACATTATAATATAGGAATATAAAATTGAACCATATATTTGTAGTAAGAAATGGGTCTAGGGCACACTGGGGTTTTTTGGCCTACCTCTTGCACATGGCATACGACATACCCCTATAGGTATAGATGCATTCCCGTACCCCCTCCCCCCAAAAACCAAATCCTCTTCCCCAAGTTTGCTTTACTGCTAGTTATTTTTCTGACATTGAATGTGACAAGTATGGGGCTTATAATTTCAAATCCTATTTCTCAAACCTGCCCTACTGCTAGTTTATTTTTCTGACATTGAATGTGACAAGTATGGGGCTTATAATTTCAAATCCTATTTCTCAAACCTGCCCTACTGCTAGTTTATTTTTCTGGCATTGGATATGATGGCCAGTCGATGTGACAACCAGGAGGTTTAAAATAATAGCCTGACATTACTTACCCTAGTGGTACTTAATACTTGCCCCATTGCTAGTTAATTTTTCTAGCATTGAATGTGACAAGCAAGGGAAACTCTATTGCCCTCAGTGGACGAAAAAAAAATCATTCTCATTTCTCAAGCCTGCCCTACTGCTAGTTAATTATTATGGCATTACTTACCCTAGTGGTAGTTAGTACTTGCCCTAGTGCTAGTTAATTTTTCTAGCATTGGATGTGACAAAGTAATAGACACTCTTTCTCAAGCCTGCACTACTGCTAGTTAATTATTTTATAATTTCTCAAACCTGCCACTGACAGTTAATTATTCTGGCATTGAATGTGACAAGCAATGCAATAGGGTTAAAATAATAGTCTGACATTGCATGTGATACTGGCACGTGGCTTGAAATAATAGTCCTTGTTTTTAGGTTTTTAGTTTTTATGAGATGCCACGACCCGTATTTTGTCTCAGAAAAACCTTTGCAGATTATTGAGCCATCGCGGTAAATGTCGGACGCTGACATAAATCTCCCATAAATCTGACGACCTCTTTTTGTAGAAATTAGTGTTGATGCTGAAAAGAATGATGGCGGCTTGATATTTAAAACAAAATTTCAGTTTTAGAATTGTGGGAAAAATGGCGAGAAGAATGCTACAACATTTTGCAGCTGTAGTTGGGGCCGAACCTTGCTTGGTAATCTAAGTTATGAGTTGCCCGTTTCATCCTTTTTATACTTCAGCTTTCATTTGGTACCAATCTGCTTCATTTCATGCCAATCTGCTACTTAAAATCTCTGTATTGTGTAGGAACTTCCTTTCCACAGCGTCAAGCAGCATCTCTGCAGTGGCTCTCTATTTGTTCAAGGCCCAAACTGTGTGCAATATAGTGTTTATGTTATTAAACGGCATCACAAAATATACCTTGCAGATGGATGGAGGAAATTGAAAGCGGAGAATGGCATAGAAAAAGGAGACATTCTTTTCTGCAAGCTTTTCCAATGTCCTGAGTTGCTTCTTGAAATTGAAATGATAGAGACCAAAAGGATGCAGAATATGTCTTCTGCCAAAAGTGTTGATGCCAAACTCCAGAAGAAGAAGACCAAACGTCTTTCAGATTCTGCCAAGTTTCAGAAGAAGGTTAAACATACAGATTGTTCTACCAACAGGGTGGCAATGAATATGGAAAAGACTGTTTTAAGAAAAATGCCATGCTCTAAAGTTGGCAGGGATAGAACACTGGAGGAAATAAGACACGAAATAGAAGCAGCAAAGGAAAGACTTGAGAATCCAAGTGATATCATGGAGTTCACAGCACACAAACTGAAGAGCAAATGTGTAGGTTTTTTTTGTTCCATTTTATTATGCCTCTTGTAGGTTTTCTTGTGCCATTTTATTATGCATCTTGGTTAATTATGAAAAACTTGGTCTTTTCAGGAGCTTCCAAGGAGGTTTTCAGCCTATATTTCTGCACAACATGGCAGCATGGTGGACATAACAGTTTTTGGTGGCAAGAGCAAACAGATTAGGTGGTTATCTACTTCTGCATACAAAGGTCTCGGTAGCGGATGGCGCCAATTTGCTCGTACGCATGGTATCAAACTAGGTGATATGGCACTGTTGGAATTAACAGGCCAAAATTCCATCACCTTTTATATCTACCAATGCAACACCTTTGCTGAGAAGAAAGCTGCTGCAGAACTTTTTGCAAAGCCATTCAAGCATAAGAAGGCTCAACATTACAGTAAAAATCTGAGAAAACCATCTATTCATGTGGCGGTGACAAAATATAGGTTTGATAAAGAACTTGTAAGTAACAATAGTCTCCATCTCAAGGACGAAGTTCTAAGTCATACATACTTGATATGATAAAGTTTCTGAACATTTCTAACATTGTTTTTCGTTTTATAACAGAGTTTTGGCACAGAATTTATCAGGAAGCACATGTCAGGTTTGGAATGTGGTGATTATGTGACATTTTCTTGCCTAGATGGCTGCAGCCATGAGTTGCGTTGGACAGGGAGAGGAGGCTTTTGTACTGGATGGAGTGATTTTAAAAAAGATCACCATCTTAAAATTGGAGATAAATTAGAGTTAGAAGTATTAGGTCCTAAAACTCTCAAAGTTCATCTCTTCAAACTCCCAAGGAAAAACTGTCCAGACGTGTGAAAGCAATGGATTAGCTGCTTATGATTATGTAAATGCGGGTAAAATGTAATGGGAAAACTATATTTTGTCATTCTGAAAACTGCATATGCTTTCCAGCAAGTTATGGCCATGACAAAACTGCATCAGCACAAGTGATTTGAAGGGGATTTTGAGCTTAAACATTTAAAATAATTGGCTTCAGAAACAAGCGGTTTCCTAGTATATAAAATATTAGCAGAGCTGAGGAAAGTAACTATTGAAAATTAATCTGGCATGGTAACCCTCTTTTTTTTAAACATTTGCCATTCTACTTAAGACGAAATCAAAGTCCTCAGCACGATCACGAAGCAGCTGCATAACAGTGCGTCGGATTATGTAAATCCATGTGTATCATACCCAAGCTCCGCCCATCGCGGTAAATGTGCATGCAGTCAGTCACATTGGCACAAAAAAAAATAAATTATTTACTTAGGGAAAAAAAATCTCTCCACAAAATTTCTAATGGGCCAGTACCTGTCACTTTTCTTGTGAGAGTGACTGGAATTAGACCAACAGAACAGCCTATACCTGTCAGAAAAATAAAACATTAAAAATTATTATTTTATAAGGACTAACAGCTCCTATAACTGTCAAATCCAATGTTAGAAACCAACAAGAATAAAAGATTCTTTTTATTTGTTTGGTAAATGTCATTTTCAATGTAAAAAGAAAAAGAGCACGAAGAAGAATGGAACAAAATATTTTTACCCCGGTTATTGTGATTCCATCGCAAAAAATTCCATCCCGCGGAATCACCAGGCCGGAGACCCCGTTATCCGTGCAGCCCCCGTTATCCGTGACTGACGGTGGTCTTCGGATCATTTATACCTTCCTACGAATCACAACTTTGCTATTCCGACCGGATGGAATCGCCAATTTACGATTCTTCGAGATGGAATCACTGCTCATGTATTCCACCGCATCTAATCACAACCAAGATTATTTATTCCGCGAGACGGAATCACAATCGTGTTATTCCGCCAGACGGAATCACAACCTTGCTATTCCGCCGGATGGAATCATTTAACGTCGATTCCATGAGATGGAATCACCACTTACGTATCCCACCGCATTTAATCACAACATTGCTATTCCGGATGGAATCACAACCATGCGATTACGCGGTGTGGAATCACAAATGTAAGATTCTTCGAGATGGAATCACCACGAATGCATTCCTACCGACGGTATCAAACCGCTGATATTCCGTGGGCGGATGGTTCAATCCCGGCCAAGTTTATCTTTGATTCTATAAAAAATGGTTGAGGATACTTGAAGATCATGAATGATGCAAAAAAAAAAAAATGGCTATTCCATTTTGTTTGTGCATGTCCATTGTTATACTATGCACTGCCCAAATTTTTTTTGTTGGGGATTTGAACCCCTTGCCAATATCGGCAATGCCATGGGCTGCTTCAAAGCAAGAGCAAGAAATAAGCCCGTTTTAAAGCAAGAAATAGAATAGAAACCCCCTTCTTACCATAAAATATTGTCTGGCTCTAATCTTTGTTGGGTTTGTTGGGAATCCATGCACAGGGAGGCGGATTTCTGCCCCTGCTTGCCACTATACTGCCCTGTCCAGCTAATTGAACTGGCATTATCGCCATGGCCAGGGCTCTGTGGGCCAGAAATCCACAATCTTTTGCTCTTATGCGGTCATGCGACCGTGTGTAGATCATCGGCCGAAGGGAAACAACACCGCCAAGTGGGAACGACTTACCCATTTGGATATTTTATGGGTCGGGCTTGGATTACTGATGGGGAGGCTTGGAAACGATCACAAACTGTTGAAAAGTTGTAAGCCATTGGATTTGAATTGTCCTCCTATGATTTTGTGCAATAGGAGTTTGTGCAGTAGGGTCTAGATGCTATAGCGGTGAAGAATAATGGCGATGGCCCAGGATCAGATGGAAAGCCTCAGATTGAAGCAAGAAAATGCTTAGAATCCCTGACCAGCACTTCTATGTGCAAGCTTAACCGCCGAATAAAAACCTCAACACATAGCTGTCCTGCTTCAAATCTCCTCTCCGCCATCGCTGCCCTGTCGGCATAATACACCCTGTACGCCATCGCTGCCATGGCCATGCTTGCAGCCTCTCTGCCATGCTTGCAGCTTCTCACACAATCGGCCATGCTTGTAAAACAACCTGGAAAACAATCGGCCATATTTGCAGCTTCTTTGCATGTGCAAATACAATGAGCCTGTAAGCTGCATTAATCCTATCTCTCATGTTCCATCCAGCGCTCATTAAGCTTCATTATATCAAGAATTCTGTGAATCCATCCAGCGCTGCAACCAGCCTGTTCTAACCACAGAAAACAGGTTTGTTCTAACCCCAGCCTGTTATTTGCCATAGCCGCACCCGCCTTCTGCCTGGAAAACAAGAAAACAAGTGAAAAAATGGTAGCCAAATGCGTTTATTGCGTAGATGTGCTCCCCAAACACCGCTTTCGGCGATTCCCCAAGCTCAAGGTCTTTTACCTTTAAGCTCCAACGGATTTCCTCAACTCGAGGCCCTCCTTACTTCCCATACCATAGCCGCCATAGCCATAGCGCAGCTTCCCAATGAGCAAAACCTCCCAATGACGGACGTCAAAAAAATTTGAATTTTTACTGGAATATTCTGGATGGTGATTCCATCACATAGAATAACAGAGCGGTGATTCCGTCCGGTGGTATTTGGCAGATGTGATTCCGCCGGAAGGTATAAAACGGACGGCCAGGATGGACCCTACAAACGGATGGTCGGGATCCATCGAGGTACACCGGCGTTGTCGCACGAATAACGGGGCCTCCGGAACGGATCCCGTTCCGGGAGGGTCTGTGATTCTGCGGGAAAGAATATCTTGCGATGGAATCACAATAACCGGGGTAAAAATATTTTCACGCAAGAAGAATAGAGGAGCACTTTGAAGGTCCAACATAAGTATGGAAAATCAATGACTCGAAAAGGAATATCTCTTGGGGTTCGGGTACAATTTGGCAAAGAATGAAGCTTGTGTAAAACTTTTGATTTCATAGCAACTAGGGGGGGGGTGCCCATATTCCGTGCCTTTGCCCAGGTTCCGCCATAGTTTTGGTACCAGCTTCCGCTCACAAAAGCCCTGGAACCGTGCACCCAGAAGCCCTGGAATCGTGCCTCTTCATGAAAAATGAACTGAAAATTTTGGTGCACGCTAGATGGGCAGGAGGTGAACGGTGATGGTCAGATGATAGGCCTACTTTGAAGGCTCACAACTCGAGATGTGGAGACCCGATTTCTCTGATTTTTGTTTCTCATAACAGATCTGGCCTCGAGCTCTCCAGAACCGTGCTTTTTTCCCTCTTTTGATCAGAAAAACTAAGCCTCTTTTTTATTCAAACCTTAAGTGCACGGAATATGGGCACCCCCTACAAGAAAAAGCGCTCAGTGTTACGTTAATGGCACAAGTCCAAAGAGTTAATAAGACTGTATATATTAGAAAGCCCATGTTTCCCTTTACCAATCTAATAGTTTATATAAATAGAAAACCAAGTGTGACTATACCAAGAAGGATTAGTGTTTATCTCTAGACATTTGCACAAAGGACAAAAGCGCTCGTTTTGCAATGGTTTGCAAACTATATATAGGTTATGAAGTTTCTCTATATGGTTTTTTTAACAAGAAACCATTGAGTATTTGGGATTGCAAACTAGGGAAAATTTGTATCGTCCGTATTCTGCCTAGATGGGCTAGGGGAATTTTCTTGGCAATGGAGGTGCAGGCTTGGGCGGATCTTGGCATCCAGCCCAGGGTTTATGGAGTTGTCATTCTAGTAAGTCCTTATCCATTTTGTCTGGTGCCAGTGAGGTTTTTGTGTTTGTTTTGCGCTGGAGGTCCGTCCAAGCTTGCGCTTGTTCCCTGCCATGTTTTGTTGTAGTTTTAGTTGGAGATGCCAGTTCCTTTTAGGTGGTAAGAAGGGTGCAGCAATTTGGGTTAATATAGTAGTATGTTCATAGCTCTTCCTTGCAGATGGGTTTCAAAGTTCTATTGAAGAAAAAATACTGTCGGGTTTCGCAGTGCCTTATCCCAACCCTCATGACCCTTCGAGCTTGGTTAATCAGAATCCAGGCTTAGCTATTCGTGTGTACGGGCAAAATTGAAAAAATGCTAAGTGTGGACTGTCTACGGAAGATTGTCTTCTTTCGTAGGCCAATTATGTGATGTTATACGCAATATGAATTGCAACTTGGATTTGTGGCTCATATACATGGAGATGGGTGGAACAAGGGCCTCCTTGAGCCAAGCTATCATCATCCATGTTGCTCCTAGCAGGGCAAGAGTTCTAATACACAGAAATATGAGGATGTATGACATGCTCTGGTGCACAGAGATGAATGGCCACAATAACCACTAGCGGAGGAATGTGAACTGTTGCTTTTTTTTGTTATTCATATTGTTTTTAGCTCAATGACTTTTGTTTGAACATGTGGAGTGTTTCTATGCCATGATCTATAGCCTGGAAGATCTACTATGTTTTATGATATATGACGTTAATGACCCAGAAAAAGTGTGGTTCAATAATGGAGGCATGATGTACAAGCTAGGACGCCTAGTATGATTTATATTTTTAGCCTCACTGGCAATACTTGGGTTCAATTCCCAAGGAGTTTAATATTACTGTTTTTATATTTGTATTGGCTAAGGAAGGTAGATACACTTCTAGTTGTTGGTCTACCGTATATCTTAATGCAGGTAGTAAATAATTGTTAACCATTGTGTATTCAAACATATTTTTTGGCATATTTTTGCACTAATCATATTCCAAGATTTTGGGTTTCCATCATGGAGGCTAGGATTTAGTCTCATGTGCCATAATGTTATTTTTATGTGTGTCCCCATTCAAGATGTACAATTGCCTACATTGTCACTACAAGAGGATGGGACTATACTGTCACTGCTTGTATTGGAATATAAGAGCAGTGACGATTTTATGACAAATGCTACTTTCTTGACACAAATGTTTCCTTGTCTCAATTCTTCTGTTGTTGAGGAATGGCGGGGCAAATATCACTCATGATTTGCAATGGTTTTGTCATGTATTTATATGCCAAAACTGTATATTGCAGGTCGAAGTGGCGGCTGAGAGTTTTTTTTTCCACAGAGGAGCATGGAGCCACTGATGAGGTCGTTGCTTCATTTGAGCAGCATTTCTGCCATGGCTTGATGAGGTCGCGACTTCATTTGAGCTGCTGATTTGAGCAGCATTTTTGCCATGGCCAGATTTGACCATGGATTTTTCGCAGGGTTTCTTCTGAAATTTCTTGGATCTGCTTATTCTTGTAGCAGTTTGGTTTCTTGGATATATTGTGTTTGTTTCTAAAGTTTTGCTTCTTATGTCCAAGATATATTTAGCGCCTATTTTTCTCCTGGGTTCTCTGCATATACCTATATTGTTTTCTTATGTTATGTGGAGCAGCAACAAGGAGAAGATTCCTGCTCTAGAATGGGAGGTAGCCACAGCGAGTTGCTTTGAATCTATGCAAAGGATGGCTTTCATGGCTAATATGGAAAAAGCGGAGAAAATTTGTGTTCTCCCAAGAATATCTTCCCCCTGATAACCTATGGCCCTCTCTGAAACAAAAGGCCCGCCAATATCTTGCAGCATTTGAGGAGGAGGAATGGGCTTCCCAAGCCCACAACTTTCTTTCATCACTCTTATAAAAGTTTAGCTCATAGGCAAGTGGTTATCCTTACATAAACAAATATGATATGTAAGTGTATGATATCACTTGGTGCATGTAAATCATTGATGAGTTCCAATTAATATACATGTGATCTTTCAAAAAACAAAAAAAAAAAATTGTCTTCTCCATGTTGAGCATATCCTATAATCAATGGGCTCCATAAAACCATGTTTGCACTAGGCAAATTCTAGAGCATTTGAAATGAAAGAGTCTGCAGCTAGAGCTCATTGTATGTATAAATCTACTATCTGAGAACCTCCCTAGAAGAAGAGGCCAGCCCAATGTCTTGTCTGCTATGTTGAAATGGCCATTTCTTGTTGGCACTATGACTAAGGAGCCTAGGCATCAGACAATGTGGGTAATCCACCGTGTGCTTATGCTCATATGTGGATGAAGATGGACATGAGTATATGTCTGCTAAAACATATAACCATAACACTCCCACAGCTATGGATCCACATTTAAATGTTGTGAACTGCAAATTGCAATAGGGTTTTTATATGAGACACATAACCATCACTAATAAATATCCATATCATAATGCAGTAAGAACCAAATAGTACTCAAAATAAGGATTGGCAATGCTACAACGAACAAGTCAGGGCTGCAGTAAGAACCAAATAGTACTCAAAATAAGGATTGGCAATGCTACAGCCAACAAGTGGGGTTGCGCTAACATCATTAAAACCACTTAGTAATATTATAACATCATTAAAGCAAACAAAACTATGGGTAGATTTGAACTCTTCCACTAGGATATGATATGTCAAAAGCAAATTTGTAAGCAAAATGACACATGTACTAACTTGTACCACTATAAGTGGTGAAGCTATAGTCTGAATTCTTGAAAGCATAAAGGTTGAGTCTGGAATCATCTTCTTCATCCTGGAACCACTTTTTCAATGTCACATGTGAAGTGACTTCAAACATTCTGATACCACTATCATTACACTTCATAACAAGATCTCCATTTTCTGCAACCTTTAACCTGCTAGAAGTGAAAGGGTAACAGCAAGTTGTCTTGGCTAATGACAACATGGGGCATCATAAAATTCTAGAGGTGATCCTACCACTCCTGGTTTAGAGTGAAAATTATATAGAAATCCCCATGCTTCTTCCCAAGCTTGGACTTTATAATATGTGTCAATAGATGCTTCCGAGGGCATAAAGGTAAACTTAGCATCCACTGACATCTTTGCCATCTTCTGCACCACAAAAACAATGCAAAGTTAGAATCTCTCTTTATACTAAAGAGATTTTTGAGTGGTTGTCATCAATTTCAATTTTGCATCGTTGATGCAAATAGATGGTTGAGATTGAGGATTTGGGGATTGCCAGTGGAGCAACAAGGGAATACCTTCCGGCACCATAGCCGGCCCTTCTGCTATACTGCGTTCTCTGCCCTATTTCATGCTATACTGCGCGATTGCATCAGGAACCATCTGTGCTTGAAGCCTCCGATCTTGTCGCCGTTTGCTGATTATATAGCTTGATTTGTTTTTATTGGGAGACAACCGTGTTGGATAAGAGCCGGAATGCTTCTGCAAAATAACATATATGCAAAGGAAAATGTGCAAAATCCGGCAGAATAACACATATACAAAGGAAGATGTTTGTTTTTTTGCTGGTTCTTGCAATTTCAAGGTTTTCAATGAATTGATTTTCATTGTCTTCCACCTCTTGAAGAGCTGTTACGACTAATTTGGTGGGCGAATAAGGTGAGGGTTTTTTAATCTTCTATTTTTCTCATGCTTTTGTTCTTACCATTTTGTGCTAATTGCTTGCTTTTATTTTTATCTCTTCAATATAGAGCTTTCATTCTTTCAGTGTGCTGCCATATCTAATTACTACTTGCAAGACTTAAATTGCAGATCCTTCGTACTGCCAATGTTCCTCGTACAACCTGCACAAAACAACTCCTAATGTGTTTCACTTTAATTTGTGTCAACTTGGTTTGAAGGTAGCTAATTGTATTCCTATACACAAAAAGACTTGAAATAAAGTGCAGACATCAGTGTTTTTTCTATTTTTACAGACCAACTCGTAGCTGAGGTGGAGATCATCCAATGATGATGACTTTGCTCGAGCAATCTGCACCGTTCTTTCTGCTCCAAGTACATTTACATTAAGGGCAAACAAAGCTATACATAGTAGATGAACACAATAAGCTATATAGTAACTAATGCATCCACATGTAAGTAAATTTCATACACAACCAATTTTCGTCATTCGAGTTAGAACTCCATATTGCATATTAAGAAATTTAGTCAAAATGTAGTATAAATTTGGGATTATAATTTAGTGAATGTACAAAGCATAATTAATTCAACTTCAACTGATGTCAAAATAGTTCCAGAATTACTTGAGAAGCTTGCTGAGTTTATTGCAAGGTCATATATAATGTTTTTCGACTAAGTTTCAGGGTGCATTGTTTTGATTTTGGTTGAGGTGTGTTACCCAAGGGCATTCAATCATGCAAAAATGTTAAGAAATCTGGCCTGTTGTCAGCTGTCATACATATGAAGGTGTTATTGGCGGTGAACTTGGAACAGAAGCCCATGGAGTGTAATCATGAAGTTGACCTTCTACGTAAGTTCACTCTGTAAAAGATATTGCAGTATAGAGTTTGGGCCACTTGAAATGAAAAATTGGTTATTCAAAGGGCCAAAAGACCTTTATCGAGGTCTCACTGTTGCTATGGTTGGAACTGTTCCTAATGCTTTTTTGTACTTTCTAGCATATGAAAGTGAGTAGTCAACAATCCTATGACATGTGGAGTTGCCACTTTACTTAGTCTATTATAATCGTGTTGCCACCTTACTTAGTTTTGTAGGTTCTTGCTGATACTATAAAGGAAGGAAGAAGGAAGGAAGAAATTAGCACAAGGTTCAACCATACATGCATGATAATGGTATGCATGTTGAAATATTTATGCTTTCCCTAAGACTTGGGAAGAGGAAAAGCTTCTATTATGATGTCTTTTATCTCACAGTAATTCTTGCAGGAATATCAACATTTCTTACTCCAGGATGTCTATTTGTTGGCAGTGTTTGATGCATTCAAATATATTCTTAAAAAGGAATTCATTGGTGGATTATACTGAGGTTTCTGGCCCACATTATTGCAGGATATTCCAGAAATAGTAATTCATGTACTTGTCCTGTTTAATTGGCTGGGTCGTTAAGCCTCAACCATGTAACATTATGTTTGCTATTTGCTTTGCAGTTCAGTGTATACGAGCAAATAAGAAACTATATGTAGTCACAGAGAAAGATTGAAAAACTGACATAAGTAACATATGTCTCTTATCTTTTATGGAATTTTATCAAAATTGGACAATGTAGTATGATATAGCAATTCCATTTTGTTAATATTGACCTGCCTTAGTCATGAGATTTATCATGTCACAATTCAGAGCAGCTAAGGGGAAAAGACACCCCAATGCTAATAGCGAGAAGATTAGTTTATTTTATGTTCCACCTTGACTTCTACATCCATGATATTCTTTTTGATCCATTTAATTTTAATGCTATCTAAGTTAATTTGTATTATAATGTCTATCTGTATTATTATTTGTATTATTTTGGGGACTCTATTTTGTCCAAGTTTCCATTTTGATTAAGAACAGGGCACCACGCTTTCTTCCAGGCTCTATTCTGGGGCTGTAATTTCTACAAAACAGAGTTGGCCATGAATGTAGTCATTCTAGGTACAAGTGACCTCCTGATTATGCAGTATGCTTGTTCTCCATTAGTAAATTAATGTTATAGGACATGCCTAACCACACTATGCATGTCATATATTTCTTCATGTGTGATGATTCCTAGGATGGGTCCTCTGATACAACCAAGTGGCCGAAGTGAAGTGGTGTTCTCATTGAGCTCTTTAAAACGCTGAATACAATTGGGTTCCCCGTACTAGGGGTAGAAGTTTTGAAAAGATTTTGAGAAAATGCTCTGAAACTAGACAATCATCGAGAGCATGACGAAAAATAAAGAATACAAGATAAAAGATGAATCATCTGCCGCGTAGGTTAAGCAAAGGTGAGATGACCGACGACAGCTTCTCATCGAGATGAAAAAACCTCGCCCTTCTGGGTTTTGGATGAAAGCCAACATTCTCGACATGCCTGCAGTGCCCGAATCAAAATGGAGATAACTTGAATTTCGTGGTCACCAAACAAAGAGTTGAAGCATCTAAAAGGGGATGCTCGACTGCTAGCCTCAATCACCCAACAAATCTTCGATGAACATGATGGCGAAGCTCCCCAAAGATGAAGCACGACCCCTTCCACTGTGACAACCAAGATACTCCACAAAAGTAACCTGCCGAATGAAGGCTACAAGAGAAATGACCCGTCAGGAAGTTAAGCGCCTTGCGCATCAGTGAATATAGTTTCAAAAGAATACTAAGGCTCGGAGGCTCCAAAGCCACGTCGAGAAAGAAATAACAGCCGATCAATCAGGAACCGTCCGCGGAATGAACATCGCGGGAAAAAACATCCGATTGGTGTTGTCCCGGAGGCTACATTGCCACGCCGAGAGAAAATAAAAATGATGTCCCAGAGGCTACAGTGCCACGCTGAGAAAATGAGATTATGCAAAAACTGGAGGCCACTTGGCCACAATATTGAACCATAAACAAACATGAAAGTAGCCAAAAAACCATAAATATGACCAATGCAGACAGAGGGAGAGGGGGGTGGGAATTTTGTGGAGCCCAAATGAATGGAATTAAAAGGAGCTCAAGAGAACGCCGATGACTAGAACTGAGAAAAAAGGCTATATAAATAGGAGATGAAAGGAAGGTCGTCCCCATCCAAGGAATGTCGGTTCTATTGCTATCGCAACAGAACCATGGCATTCCTAGGATGGGTCCTCTGATACAACCAAGTGGCCGATAGAAGAGGAAATATCTCAACAGGAATGGAGCAAACTAGAACGACTAGAAAAATAGGGCAAGGACCAAAATGAATGAAGGAATAGAAAATATATGGAACGACTAGAACAGATCAGGCAAAGGTACAAAGAAAGAAGAATCAAGGAAGGAAGACTGACATAATAACTGGGATAATCAGAACTAAATGCAAAAAACACGATATGTATGGACACCAAAAGGGCAACGAGAAGCAAGACGAATCAAAAGGAGAGAGACCAAAAGAGGCCAATGTCAAGAGTGATAAAAAAAGGACCAACACGAACAAGGTGGTGCAGTACTAAGAAGCCAGAGGAACGCAAAGAAGTCATGAAAAAGACAAAGCACATGAAGCAAGATTGAAGGAATTAGAGATACACCAACCAGATGGAACAGAAGAGCATTTATAGCAGGCGAGCTAGATTGAGTAGAAGCAGGAGGGACACATGAAGGACCACAGGGGATATGATAAAGAATGCTAGCAAAGCAGGTCAGACAATATCGACAAAATGGTGAGATGTATGATAGGACAACCAAACTCATAAAGGTAGATAGCACCCATAAAGTAGAATCGAGCAAGAAACCGACAAATAGAAAAATATACAACATGAAGCAAACAAGAATATAAGAATACCATAATAGTGAAAGAAACATGAATGAGAAGTAAATGGAGCAATTTAGAGGAAATGAAACAAAGAAGATTGACGGAGTGAAGAAAAAAGGAACACAACAAAAGAAGCAAGAAAGAAAACCATGACAACGAATAAAATCAGCTATGAAGAGAGAGAAAGTACTGAATAGAGCTCACAACAGAAGAAAAAAGAACTAGCCTGCCAAATTGAGCGAATCAACAAATGGAGTGAACAAGACCATGGATTAAAGAGTAAAACCGAGAAGAAAAGAAATATAGCACAAAGATTTAAGCCAACGGACGGAGCAAATGAGACGAGGCTACTAAAGCCCATGGACCAAGCACGAGGGATCAGGATAAATGGAACAAGACGAAAAACAAAGATGATAAAAGCTAGTCAGATCAATGGATCAAAAAGACCCAAGAACAAATGAAACAAAAAGGAACGAAGAATAAAAATGAACTAAAATAGATAGACCATAGGTGCAATTGAGACAAAAGAAGCCATATGGAACAATGAATGAAGAAGAGAATAGAGAAAGGGGAAGAAAAAGGTGGCAATAATAAGAACTAAAGATCGACGAACATCAAGGAAAGCAACATAAGCCACAGCGACAAGGTCCAAAAATTTATCAAGCACAAAGAGCTAAAACTATGAAAGCGAAATTAAATATGATGAGAAGTCAAGCACCTAAGGGACTAAATGACCATATCATAGACCAAATAAATGCTTAGCAACATGATTATGTATAATATATGATAACACGTCATCATGAAGCAACCCGCAAATCAAGCTATCAACAAGATGTATCAAAACTGTGGGCACAAATGATCAAGAAAATGATTGAAAATAATTTAAGAGTAAACGAATCACATGAATTAGATGAGAGAAATGTGCATGCAAACGAAAAAAGTGACATTCTGAGAGTAAAATTGGAACTCGTGAGGCAAATGAGACTAGAAAGACTAACTGGGCTAATGCCAAACCGGGTAAAATGAGACAATAATAATAGGTGAAAATGATGCAAAGGAGTATGAGGACACCCAATAGCAAGTTCGGGAGGATGCAAGATGTTTATAGGGACCTATCCAACTTTTTTAACGATAAGAACTAAAATGAATGATCCAACAAAATGGGGCAATGTCAGCAAAAAAGGAACAATGTGGCAAATAGAAGAATAAAAGAGGCTAGAATTAGCATGACCAAGAACGCAAATGTTTATAACGACCTACCAACTTTTTTAACGAACATGGAAAGAAAAAATCAAAATGAATGAAAAGAACAAAATGAGGCAATGTCAGCAAAAGGAACAAAAATGTGGCCCAATAAAAGAATAAAATTAAATTAGCATGTCTATTCCAAAAACGGCAAATAGAATAACGATACCAACGGGAAAAAAGAACATGGAATTAAAAAAAATTTGCAATAGAAGTTCAAAAGACTCATAATGAGATGCATTTTATGTTGAAATGCAAAGGCATCCAAAAATTCGAGGGCGTCCAAACATGAAAC
The DNA here is from genome assembly GCA_021234155.1 of Isoetes taiwanensis. Classification (NCBI taxonomy): domain Eukaryota; kingdom Viridiplantae; phylum Streptophyta; class Lycopodiopsida; order Isoetales; family Isoetaceae; genus Isoetes; species Isoetes taiwanensis. The sequence goes on from JAJEKV010000060.1 coordinate 8,485,269, forward strand.
CATCATTCAATTAAATTGGGATTATGTCTATTCCAAAATCGCGCCGTATAAGCCTTTTATTGACCATTATATTGAATTAACCACACTTTTGCACTGAGTTCATTTTCGGGCTAGGAAGATGCATTTTATGTTGAAATGCAAAGGCATCCAAATATTGATTGCAAATCTTCCCATATTATGAAAGAATGTTGGCAATATAAAAAGTAGGAAATTGCTTATTAATTAGCAATCACCGGCGACAAAAGAAATCTAAACATTGAAATCGTAGTGTTTTTCATTTTATTCGCATAAATAACGTTGCTACAAGTTTTAACATAAACTTTTTTAAACTAAATAACGAATAGTGGAACATAAACTTTAAAAAAAATCCGAATCGCCGGCGGCCAGCGGCTGTGTCTTTGAGATCCCGTCGATCATGAACAAACCATGCTCTGGATTCCATATAAGATGGATTACAACATCAAAGGGATCGATAGAAGCGGACGGGATTCATAGCAACGACATCAAGCCACCCCCACGAAGTTCTATTTCTAGCTCATGGCACTGCAGAGGTGCGCATGGTTCATCCGGCGGGTAATAGAATGTGCCATAATAACAAGCGTATATGAGAGGCGGCCGATGGTTTGCCAATTTCATGCATACCTATTTATAGACACCTAAATTATTGACGGTATATACATACAAATTATTGCAAGTATAGCAAACCATACACATAATATAAAAGAACAATACGTACACAGAACCAATAATGCCGATATAAGAATACAATATATATTCGAAAGAGGTTGGTGTAAAGTATATTTCATATTCAAAACTTTTGGAAAGTGTATTTCTGTATACATATATATCAAAAAGTTCCCTTTCTAGAACGATCTTCTCTAGGTCCCCCGCAATTTCCTTGTCCGATTAAGTCGAATCGCTTTTTTTCCAGAGCTATTTCGGTCAAGATACCGACAAAACGGCGAAGTCATCTTTGTCAAAATCTTCAGTGATGATAGGATGGTGGATTTAGTGATCGCGGATCGATTGAAGCAACACTTCAAGGCGCTATCTTATATTATAAAGTTTTAGCAGAAGTCTTGCATCAAACCCTAATTTAGATAGTTGAATCTTCGATGATTTGAGGCCGATTTATCGTGGATTGGCCATGCTCGATCTCTTAAGAGGAAAGGGAAAATGGCGTAGAAAAGGGCAAAGTGAGAGGCAAAAGGCACGGGCAAAAGGGAAAGACGGAGAAGGAAAAAGGAAAGGGAAAAGAGCACGGTAAAAGGGAAAGAAAAAAGAAAGGGAGAAAAAAAAAGACACTATGAAAAGGAAAAGGGGTGAGGACAAAAAGGGAAAAGAAAAGGGGAAAAGAAAAGGGTGGGAAAAGGAAGAAAAAAGGGCAAAAAAAAGGGAACCTGAAAAAAAAAGATTGGAAGAAAAAAAGGGAAGATAAGGAAGGAAAGGGCATGGAAAAATAGAAAGGGAAGGAAAAGGAAAAAGGGAAAAAAGGAAAAGGGGACGAGGAAAAGGGAGAGGAAATGAGGAAAGGAGAAAGTGGCAAGAGGAAAAGGGTGAGGAAAGGAAAAAAAAAGAAAGGGGAAAAGAGATGGAAAAAAAGGAAAAAGGGAAAAGGAAAAAGCAAAAAGAGAAAAAAACATGGAATTGAAAAAGAGGAAAAGGGAAAAAAGAGGGTGGAAAAGGAGGAAAAAGGGCATGTGAAAAAAGGGAAAAATGGAATGGAAAAGGTGTGGGAAAATGGAAAGAAAAAGAGAGAAGGGAAAAAGGGTGGAAAGGAAAGAGGAAATGGGCATGGAAAAAGAAAAAGGATGAAAAAGAAGGAAAAGGAAAAGGAAAAAAGGAAAAAGGAAAGGGGAAAGAAAAAAAAGAACACGAGGAATAAGGAGGGAAAATGGGAGGAAGGGAAAAGGGCATGAAAAAAATTGGAAGAGGGAAAGGGTGAGGAAAGGGTAAAAATAAAAAGAAAAAGAGCATGGGAAAAGGGAAAAGAAAAGTAAAAAGGGCAATAGGGACTCCGGGAAAAGGGGAAGAGGGTAAGAAAAGGAAAAAAGGCAAAAAAAAAAAGGCATGGAAAAAAAGGAAAAGAAAAAGGAAAAAAGGGAAAAAAGGGAAAAGGAAATGAGAAAAAGAAGAAAAGGGTGAGGAAAGGGTGAGGAAAAAGAAAAGAGGAAAAGGGCAAAAAAAAAAAGGGTGGGGAAAAAAAAAGGCAGGAGAAAAAGGGAAAAGGAAAAAGAGAAAAAGGGGAAGGAAAGGAAAGAAGGGAAAAAGAGACATGAAATAAAGAAGAAGAGGGTGGGAGAAAAAAAACATTAAAAAAAGGGAAAAAGGGAATGCAAAGGGCATGAGAAAAGGGAAGGGAAAAGAGAAAAAGTGAAAAGGGAAAAGGAAAAAAAAGAGCAAGAAAAAAGGGTAGAGAAAGGTGAAAAGGGAAGGAAAAAAGCAGAAAAAAAAGAAAGGGAAAAGGGAAAAAATGAGAAGGAGAAAAGAGGAGGAGGGAGAAGAGGGTAAAAAAAAAGAGAGAGAAGGAGAAAAGTAAATGTGCAGGGAAAATAAGAAAAGGGAAAAACGAAAGTGTGTAAGAAAATGAGGAAAAAAGGATATGCAGGATAGAGCAAAGGGAAGGTTATCAAATGCACAAAAACCTCTTATAGCCTAGCAATGATGGACTTGGTTTCTATTATATTAGATGTATAAAAATGAGTCTGAGCTGAATAGGTTTCCATCCACAAATGTTCCCAATATTTGCCCAGCAACGCTGGGCACCATTACTAGTCATCAACTATAATGATGTCTTCCTTCTCCTGAACGCCCAAGTCATCCATCATGTCGCTCAAGCATTTCACAAATATTTTTTTACCTGTAGGATCCTTCGGGTTATTGAATGACTTACATTTGCTCTGATCCCAAACAGATGCCCAATCTCTATGTAACTCAGGAACTACTCTCAAAACTTCCTGTATATTTCTATTCTCCATCGACGACCAAATTGCCAACGAAATAAAGTGAAAGCTTGGTCTAACATCTCCTTCAGATACGGCCGCGGATATACCCATTTCGTACCTGTCTCAAATGGTTTCTGTGCATACCATGATAAAGGGAATTGTGCTTTAGGTAATGTTTTGCAGAGCACACCATTCAAATCGAACACCAGAATTTTGGAGGAAACTGGATTAGGTCTGTAATAATAAAGCACACACTTGTGAGACAAGGAAAAAGAAAATTGAAATCGCGCCTGGCGCGATTTTCAATTCTGTTTGAAGAATTGAAATCGCGCCTGGCGCGATTTTCATTTCTGTTTGAAGAATTGAAATCGCGCCTGGCGCGATTTTCATTTCTGTTTGAAGAACATACCTTTCTGGTTCCTGTTCAACATCCGCAATGATGAGCTTACTCTCGGCTGTCTTCGGTCTGCCAGAAGTGTCAGCCACATCACTTAGTGTTTGAACTATGGTTGATACTTCATTACTCTTTATGCTAACCTCGACGAAGCTTTCCGAATCCACTGTATCATCTAGGATTTTGTCTTCTTCGCTTTGCTACCTACATCCACTTCATCCGGATTTTCCAATGTGATTGGAATGATAGGCACGCCCTACGCATAGTTAAGCTGCTGCTTGTCGATATTCATCTTTATGTGCTCCATCTGCTTTCTCATTTGTTCCCGCTCTGCAGCCAGATCTGCAGGTAATTCGGACTTAGAGCTGGAAGCTTTATTTTTTGCACTACCTATCGGACCCCTAGGTGCCACCTCTAGCACTTTCTCGAAAAAAATATCAAGGAAGTCCTTGGCTTGACCATCAGAGACCACACTTTGGCATTTCCTAGCTAGCTTCAGAGCTTCCCGCCCGACATAACCTCCAACATGAAACTCCCAACACGTAGACTCTAAAGGGCGAAGGCTTCAATCAGAAAAACTTCGAAAGGGCCAAAGAAAACCCGTACTTATTCAGCCTCCCCTTATCGCGGCCAAGAGTAGCTCATACTTGATTGGTGAATTAAGGACAGGGTCGACCCAGTTTTCTTCTTCCTCTTCCTCTTCGTCCTCTTCAAAGTCCACATCCACATCTGCAGTCCCTTTCCCTTTGTCTTCAGCATTGGATTCGACATAAAAAACATTTTTCAATAGGGGTTCATCTAGCCGATAGCACTGCCAAGCAATCTTCTCACCTTCTGGTTTCCCCTTGAGTCTTTCATATTCTGTATCATCCATAATGGCTATCATAAGGACTAGCACATGTGAGATCTTACTTTCGGTACTAAACTCACTATCTTTGTTTTCATCTATCATTACTGCTTGCCTCATCACTTTAATGCATTCGAGATCATTTGCAGCAGCTAGTGCATATGCGTAGGAAATGTCGGAGTGGCAAACTGTCACGATAGTATAATGCATCTCAGTCGTAAAACCACTGCATGTGTTGAAGAAGGTGCTGCACACTTATAACCAGTGGACACCTTATAGAAAAAAGGGGACTCCTCTTCTGTCGTCTTCTTCACCAAAGCAACTTTTCTTTTTAGGTCAGACGCCACTTTCGTGTGAATCCCCTTAAGAGTTGCCACATTCTTCGCCTTTTGCTGCTTCACAAAATCTTTTGACCAAAATACATATTTCTTAATGTCATCATTAGATACGTTGTACTTTTGCATTAAGCCTATCTCTGATAACATGAAGTCTCCTGAGAGCCTTTGCAGTTCTTCGCCAACAGCCTTTTTCAGGACTTTCATATTTTTTATCGATTCGCATGCATCTTCGAAAGATGTCAAGTGCTTTGCTGCAGACGTTTTCTTGTAGATAACTTCCTTTCTGATGCAACTATCTAGAACAGAGATTAATTCTGCATCATCCAATCCTTGTGCCTTTCTCATTTCTGTGATACCTATATAAAAAATAGACGTATCTTGCGGAGGAAACCTGCCATACGAATCTGGCAACTTCTTTTCCGAATAGGCGTCCCAAAATTCGTTCCACTTTTCCCATACCTGGTCAGAAGAAAAAACAATCTTGCAGGCATCCTTTGGCACCGTTCGCTCTTCTGTACCAGCTTGTGCATCCCCTTTTTTCTTCTTTGATCTAGTGCCCTTGGTCTTGTCTTGTATTATGGTTTGGCACAGTGTCCTTTCTAGTAATTGAATTCGGCACTCTTAGATTGCCCTTGTCTGGTCGGCATTGGTTTTCCATATTCGATCCATTGGTTACGAGCGTGCCGCAACTGCTCCACATACGGACTGCAAAATATGGGCCGTTAGATAAAAAATCCCATTCGATGTCTGCTGAACTATGGTGAGTGTGATTCCATTCCGAATGCATTCTCTTGTTCTCTATTTTTCGTCCTCTATTTTTTCCAATGCATTCTAGTTCTTTATCAGTGTCGGAGAAGAATGCTATCTTTTAACAGCAAACTTGAAGCGCCGAGTAGGCTTATGTAAAATCGAAGATCTGAATCCAAGTTCTATGTGTCATGGTGTTCCTCTTGGAAACAGTTTCTGTAAGATTTCCATTATAAACTGCAATTATGAAGATGAGGCTCTTCCAAGAAGACATCCCGGTGGCGATACAGTTGGTGAAAGCGTGGGCACATTTGTAGCATGGCCAAAAGAACGTCTGAAAAAGGTATTTATATTACGATATTAAAAAAAAAATGAATATATCATAATATCTGCGTGATGTTGTGAATTTTGTATTCTTTGATGCTCTTTAGCCAGTCATATCAACCCCATGAAACTACACATTAATGAAAATATGTAGTTTCTTGGGGTTGGTCATACTGGCTGGAGGGCATCAAAGGATTCAATGTTTTCGACATTGCATATAAAAAAACATAATAAACTAATGACATAAAAGTATAGTGCAAAATTGCGCCAGGCGCGAGTTTGTATTCATATTCCAAAAAAGTGTATGTACATTTCTTCTTCTGCAAAAATGCGCCAGGCGCGAATTCTTTCTATCTCTACAATATGTCACATAGGCCCACTTCATCGGCCCAATACCGCCAAAAGTCCCACCTGAACCACTCTGATATGACAGGATCCTCATCTTCCCTGCGAATGTCGAGTCTCCAAACCAGAGTGTTGTATCGATCCTTGATACTATAAATCAAATCCTCGTACTTATTTGTTGGCATGAGCCTTACTAAGAGCATGAGGAGCCGTGATATGTCCGTAGAGATGCGATGGAAGTGTTCCCATGGGATCTGACTGTCTAATGGATTCTCCAACTCTCTTTGAACGTTTTGAACAGCACAATCAAGTAATATCTTGTACAGGGTCCAGAGTTGATGGTCGTCCAGGGGAAGTGTATTTGAACTAGAACCAGCCAGTGTATTTGAACTAGGAGCAGCCAGTGTATATGCATAAGGAAAATCCATGGCACTAGAACGAGAGAAATTAAGTAATTAGCAAATGATATATTACTCTCCCCATAAAACGATTCTGAACATACATAATTCAAAAACGCCAGCGCGTTTGTTTTGTTTTTTCACGTATCTATTTCACTTTCTACCGGCGCGACGGTATAGAACCGTATGAAATAGAAAAGCCAAACTAAAAACGCGTCTGGCGCGCTTTGATTAACCTAGTGGAAAATCGGAACCCAAAATCGCCATTCTAACATATTATTCTAACGGAATGCATAATGCAGAATGCATAATGCGTAATTCAAAATATGAAGCCGATGAATATGAAGGCGGTAGGAATAGAATAGAATAGAATGAAGGCAGATAGAGCAGATATATAATAATAATACTTCTTGTTTAGTTCATTATTTAGTTCATTGTTTTAGTTCATTATTTAGAGCAGATAGAGCAAGATCATAGTTCACTATTTAGTTCATTATTTTGGTTCATTATTTAGAGCAGATAGAGCAAGATCATACAACAAGATCATAGAGCAAGATCAAAATAGCAATAGAACATGTTTATAAGCAATAGAGGGTATTTATAAACAATAGATCTATATATGAAGGTGCTAGGGCAAAGATAGGATTGATGCATCTAAAAGTCACCTTGATTAACCCTCAAGCTCTTATAACAGATAAAGAAACGATAAAAGCGATATAGAACAAGAACTTTCAAATACTAGAATAAAAACAAGAATAAGATAAATGACTTTTAAGTAAAGAACATGAAATACTAACCTCAATACGGACTTCAATATGAGAAGTCGAGCTTTGTAGAAACCTTTGAGCGTAACAAACGGATAAGCCGAGAAGAAGCCAATAGCAGAGATGATTTCAAATGAGAGCAAGCCAATAGCGATGATTTGAGCCGAGAAGAAGTCGAGAAACCTTTTGAGCCGAAAATCAAAAACCCTCAAGCCGAAAACCTTTGAGAAATCAAAACCCCGGCCGAAAACCTTTGTAGAAATAAAAACCCCCAAGCCGAAAACCACAGAGAAAAGCAGTAAGATTGTAGAAGACAAAGCGTAAGATTGTAGGAGCCGGTGCCACAGAGAAAAGCCGAGAAAAGCCGAAAACTCAAAGCAGGAAGCCGGTTTAAAAATTACTTACCGAAAGCTCGAAATGCTTTGGATGAAAGCGCCGAGAAGTGCCGAAAATCAAAGAAGCACGCCAGGATCGAGAAGTTTTAAAATCGAGAAGCACACCGTGATTGTAAGCGCACCGAGATTGCCGAAAATCAGAGATTGTGGAGAGAAATCGAAAGTTCGAAAGGGAGTGTGAAGTTCGAAAGTTCGCATGCACCAAAAGTTCGAAAGGGAGTGTAAACTGAATGTAATAACTACTTTAAAAAATTAGCATCACCCATAATAATCGCCATTAAAATTTATTACAAGGTTTAGAAGTTTTAAGTTCTAAAACTTAACTTTTAACCTTAACTTTTAACCTTAATACTTTTAACCTAAACTTTTAAGCTTAGTACTTTTAACCTAAACTTTTAACCTTAACCTTAGTACTTCTAACCTTAACTTTTAAGTTTTAAGCTTTAAGTTTTAGAAGTTTTAAGTTTTAGAAGTTTAAAGGTTATATTTATTTAAGGTTAGAAGTTTTAACCTTAGAACTTCTAAAACTTACCTTTTAACCTTAATACTTTTAACCTAAACTCATCACCTTAACCTTAGTACTTCTAACCTTAACTTATAACCTATAATAACCTACCTTAAAACTTCTAACCTATAATAACCTATAATTAACTTCTAACCTAAAAATTGCTAACCTATAATAACCTCAAAAGTTTTTTCTAAGGTTACAACATTTAAGGTTAATATAGGTTAATATATTATAGGTTAACTCATGCTAGGGAGATGTTATTTGGATATGCTAACTTACTATATGTTTTTATGCATTTTAGGTCAATGGCATGCAAAATGCTAAATCCCCCAAGGCCCCCAATGATGCTGATCAAGGCAAGGAAAAATCCCCAACTAATGAAGATGACAAAGATGATGGCAAAGGAAAGGAAAAGACCAGAAATGAAAAGGATGATGCCAAAGGAAAGGAAATTGTACTTTATACTCGGGTCGATTGGAAAAACAAAAAGGTCAAGATATTGCATGCATGCAAATGAGAGGCGATAGGAGAAGGGATTATTGTTCTAGCAGATCCTATCAATGCAGTGAATGATGAAAGATTAGGGGAGGACAGGTTAGGTGTGGCAATCTCAAAATTATATGACAATTGGAAGGAAAAGGGTTCAGGCAAACAAGAATGCCTTGCTTGTGTGAAGCAACTAGAGGTTCCAACTATTGTTGCATGGCCTAGGGACAGTATTCAACTGGAGGGGAACTACACGTTTCCTATAGATGTAGAACCATTGTCAATAATGTTCAGGGATAGGTTCTATACGTACAAAATTAAAATTTCTGACGTATAAAGTTAAAAAATACGTATTTAACGTATAAATACCTCGCCGGCCGGAAAAAAAAATCTTCGCGTACGCGAAACCTTCGTGAAAGCGTACGCGAAAATTTTTTCAGCGTCGCCCGAAAAGAAAGAATCAAGCCGAAGGACGGGCGACATTCACGTCTGCTGAAAGCTTCCGTGATAAGCGTCTGTGAAAAATTTTTTCGCGTCGCTATCCAGGTCATTCAGCGTCTGAAAAGCGGTAGCGGATGTTCGAAAAAAAATACGGCAAAAAAATACGGCAAAAAACAATTCCGGCGTCGGAAGATTTTTCGTCTGCTTAAAAAACTTCATCGCGTCGCATAAAAAAGTCGCGTCTGTTGTGGCGTTGTTTTAGCGTCTGTAAAAAATTTTGTTTTCAGCGTCGCTGATTCGAAGGTTTTGCGTCGCGAAAAAATTTTTTAGCAGACGCTGATATAGTTGTTTTCGCGTACGCGAAAATCTTCCGACGCCGGAATTGTTTTTTGCCGTATTTTTTGCGTTTTATACGGCAAATTTGTGCCGTATCATACAATTCATACGTATTCCATATAAAACGTACAGCGTATTGAACCTATCCCTGATAATGTTCACACAGTGTAGCAAGAGGCCACTTCCAACTTTCAAACATTATCCCACCAAAAGATGCAAGTCAGATTATGATTATTCTCCTGAAGCCTTGATGAAGGTTAGAGGAAGTGAATGTTGTTGGGCCTCCTGTATTAGAATGTTCACAATAGAGGAGATGGTGGTAGCAAGAGCTACATATCAGGAACATAAGTGTGATAGCAGGATGAAAGATCAAAGAAGAAAAGATTCCCATTGAATGGAAAGTGGATATGTTCAAAAGCATGGATGGCTATACATGGAATTCCAACCTCTTCTTGGCACAACTGGCAAAAGAGACATGAAAATGGTAGTAAAATTGCATTGCATGGGAACACTGGCCTGGTAAGGCCTACCTCAAGAACTATAGCTACAAAGGAAATATTTGAAAGATATGTGGATTTCAATGCAGAAAACATGCCACATAAGATTAAGAAGGATGAACAGGGTAGAGTTATTGTTGAAAAGAGATTGCCATCCCATTGTACCCAGAAGAGCATATTAGAGGAAATAAATGCATTGCTTCGGGAACTTGGAGTGGCCTCTATATCCCAGCCCAGTTTTAGTAGGCTATGGAATAAGCATTTCAAGCATGTGACCATAGCAACTTCAAACAACTTTGCCAAGTGCATGTGCTAAGCTGAAGGAGACACTAGATAAGACTGTGCAACCAAGTCTAAGGGCAAAGATAAGGGAACATATGAAGGACCATATGACAGATCAACTATCATGTAGATCAACTTATTGGATGTGGAGGACCTTATCTGCAATGGAACCTAATAACTATCTATGTATTATACATGATAAAATGGACCAACAGAAGACTTGTCTTCCACAATTCAAGTACATTCCTAAGTCATGTGGAAGATCATACCCTTTGCAGATTTCAATGACTGGGGCAATATTGCATGGGCGGTCTCAAACCTATTATGGCCATTTCAGTTTAGAGTTGTGGAGTGATGGTCCAGATTTTCACATTGGGAGTATCATGAGGTGTTTAAGAAACTATGAGAAGGGTTACAATGGTCACCTACAGGATCCTACAGCTAGCCAGGCACTACATAGTGCATTGTTGGATGGAACCCCTAATAGTATTGAAAAGTTTAGCAAGGCAAGATTTAGGAGGAATGGACCTAATGAACATGTTGGAGCTTCAACATCTCGTGCTAAACCTCGAGATCTGCCCAGAAAGCTCCTCTTGCAACTAGATAATTGTGCTGGTCAAAATAAGAACAGGTGGATGTTTTCTTTCCTATCCTACTTAACAGCTGTGGGTATTTTTGAAAGAGTCAATTTGGGGTTCCTAATGCCCGGACATACTCATGAGGATGTGGATGCATTGTTTGGAAAATATAGTCATGTATTGAGACAGCAGACAGTTACCAACTTTCCCAGGCTATTGGAAATATTTCATGGATGTACAAGTCCATCTCCTATATGATCTATCATAGAAGAAGTGCCTGATTGGAAGAGTTTTGTGGATGGTTATGCTCTCGACATGGAAGGTCATTCTAGACCTCTTCAATTCACTTTTTGGGTGAGAGAAGGGATTCCAATCATGCAATGGAAAATGAGACCTTCAGAGGAGAAGTGGAGAGGTGGGGCAGAAATTTGGCACAGGGATGCAAATGGCAAGCCTATGGTACCTCTTGGTCAACCAAAAGCTCTAAAACCAACTGAAGAAGTCAAGCAATTGGGCTTGACTAAGGATGGCATCAATGACTACATCAAGCATTGGCAAACTAATTCAGATGAGACGAATCGTGCATTGATAGATTATTGGAAGAAGGTGATCAACTTGTTGGATGAGGTAGACACATCCTCAGAAGAGCTGAAAGAAGGGTGGTTCCCTAAAAGTAAGTGGAAAACATTAGCTGGTGCTGACGAAGATGATGGTACCATTAGTAGCATTGTGAAGGCATATGCTCCTCCTCAATCTGATAAACACTATGTTGGTCCTAAGAAGGATAGGCCAAAATATTTAGGCATGGATTGTTATGAACCTTCTACTGACGTGGAGTGCCACCAATTTGTAGTAGTAAAACCAAAGCCAGATCTAGAGACCTATCCGGTGTGGTTGGGATACACTATCTCTGGATATTTGCAAAGAAGAAGGTGATGTTAACTTCAATAAGGTGCTGCTGTGGAATGGTGGTGTTCAAGACATCGGGCTTGAGTAATGTCACCGATAAAGAAAGATATTGATTGTTGGACAAAGAGGTGGAGGAGAAATCCAAGTGATCATGATCTTTGGCTAGACATTGAAACCGTATTGTACTCGTGGACTCCAAAAACTATTCCTAGTAAAACAGCGAGAGTTACAATACCTCAGGATGTAAGGAATAAGGTTCTCATATCCTTGGGGATGCTAGTGGAAAAATGAAAAACAGTTACTATGTATCTTTTCTACAGTTAATAAAAGTTGTGTACTACTTGAGTTCCATGATATATGATTTTGTAATTTGAAGTTAAGGTGTGAATTTATATTCCCGTGTGTGATTATATGTTAACGTCTATTCTAGTCTAAGGGCAACAAAGTTACTAAAAAAGTGAATTTAATAAAGTTACTAAAAAGGTGCAATATAAAATTTATCCCAAAATTAAGACATATAATCCCAATTTAATTGAATGATGGTTTAAAGACTCGTGAAGAGCATGTACACACATAGAGAAGTCAACCGAAAAGACCTTGAGAAAATACAAACATACCTCCTTTAAATGGGAATAAATGTGCCAATGGCCTCGAAGCTGATAGAAGTAATAAGCAAATGGAATGAATGAAACCAAAAGAAAATCAAACGAATGTGAGCAGACAAACACTTTTGAAGCACAAATCAAGCGTCTACATAGGAGATAAGACCACCATGTCTAGCCCACAATTTAGAAAAAACAGAGAAAATGGAGTAAACCGAACAAACAAAACGCCTAAGAGATAATGAAGATTATGAAAATAAATAATTCGAGCAACCATGACTAGAAGACACTGAAGAAAAAGGGATAATGGACTAAAGGCACCAAGTCGCAAAAAAAACTAACGGACTAAAGGAAGTCAACAAGGCCGAAACATAGAACTTGGACTAATGCAACAATACCAAATGGAACTAAAAAATTTCATGGGAATACATAGCCATAATAGTGACAACAAGGACATGGAATGAATTAAGGACAACTGGCCCAACGACATTAATCTAGATGCAAAAGAGTCAAATGGGAGACCCTCAAGAATCGCTAAATGAACGTAGAAGGAGTTAAAAAGCGTACGCCTAGAAAATGCAACTATGTTAACTGCAAAACAAGAGATATGTAAGTAAAATGCTCGCATTCAAAATGCACCAATTATTGCAAAGTAAGAACTATAACCCCTTGAATCTACATTACTTGCAAAATAAGAACTCTGTAATCCCTTGACCCACAACGTATAAGAGTGAACCCAAAGATGGAATGTGACAATCAGTGATCGAATAATGAAAGTAGTTAATGGATAGGGAACCAAAAAGGGCTAGTAGATTATCTTTAAATTTCAAGGGTTGAAGAACGAACAAATTGACAAGAACTACAGAGAGAACTGGAGCACAAGCTGAACCGCTTAAGCCAAAAGAGGAATCAAAACGATTTATCTAGACCAAATACAACTATAGAAACCAATGGCATCGAATGGACCATAGCAAAAAAGAGTACCAAACAATCATAACACTAGACCACCAAGAATTTAAGTAATGTGCTTATCTTGTATAGATGCCACAAGATACGCCACACAATAGATGCGCCCATATCAACCACCAATGCTCCTTCAACGCAGGAGTGGATCAAATGTCCACTTGGTTAAGCCACGCCATCATGATGGTCTCCATGCTGCATGTCAGAAGATGCTCATAACTAAATTTGCAGCACTGGCCAGGAAATATGTGGTTGTCAACAACTCGACGCCGTCCTAATTGACTAGCCTGGGAGCATAAGCGAAAGACAATTTGGGGAGGCCTCTAAAGGCATTGGCATTTTGAGAAGATGGTGAGACAATTTGTCTCTTAGTACAGTGGGAAACGAGCAAGTAGTCTCCTTGTAGTACCTTTTTGCAGATGTGCAGCTTCAGGCCAAGTTAATGCGCGGGAAGACACTGCTTCACTTCTACCTTTGTCTATCAGTATCTTCGGGAGGCATTTTAGGGTGGCATCATCGTCATGCAGGGATTTTTTTCTTTTGATGATTTCCTCAAATGGTGTCTGTCTCTACCTTCATACTTGGGGTTTGAGTACCTGTGCTGATACGGTTAGGCTATCTGGCTACTATGGAGCCATCAATAAATGTATTTATTACATATTATTAATAAAAAATAAAAATATCTTGCCCTCAAAAAAAAAAAAAAAAAAAAAAAAAAAAAAGGCGAAAGAACGAATAAGAGCCAACCAGAACAAAAAGGAATGAAATGCATGGAACAAGTCGAGTAGAAAAAATGAACGGGTTATGATGGGAAAACAAGAACATAGTAAACCTTATGATAGGAAATGTAAATCATTCTTATTAAGGACGTGCGCTTTAAAGCCAAAACCAAACGAAAATAGAAAAGCAACTAATGCAGATTCGAACCATGATCTCCACAACAACAAACAAGTCGCCATACCAACAGAACTCCAATAAAATTTTTGAGACAAAACTTTCAAGATACTTACATCTCGTTTATTACGCACTCAAACATAGATATTAAAGCAAACAGAGCAGGCCGGAATAAGGAAACCAAGCAGGTCGGATTAGGAAAATGATCCGGCAGGAAGCAACAAGTCTCCTCCTCAGCAAACTGGAAAAAACTGGTGGATGCCATCATGTACAGCCCAAGGCTCGGTCCAATCCAAATCTGTGTGAACCATCCTGTGCTAAATTCAGATCGTGAGAAAAAAATCCCAATAGCAAAATTCACTGGACAAATCGTGCTAAACAGGTTAGAAACCTCCACTGCCCGGTGAGCCCCAATTTGGTAATCAAGATAAACCGTTCCCATAAACTCATACTCAAGATAGAGCCATGTGATATAATCAAGCACAGACTGGTCAAAATACAAGTTGAAATCGTCCCAACAGAGTAAATCTTACAAGAAAAATCCCACAGACCACAGGTGCAAACACATCTCAACCTGAACAAATGGGAATTTCAACTGCCAATCCAGCCTAATACAGGGGCCAAGCAAAGATAGAGAGCTACAAACGGATTCATACACCGACAAAGAATCAGAAAGATAGCTATACAGATGCCGATCCAACAAAAGTTTTAGAAAGACTCGGACTTGCTGCCGCTTTTGATGCAATCCAAGGAGAGAGGAAAAGCAAATACCTGAGGCCACCGCTTCTCTCTGGTTTAGTCTAACAAGTACCTGAACCGATTGCTGCATCAAAAGATTCAGCAAACAAGCAAGGCAGGAGCAGCGCCCAGATCCCAAACATGCTTCTAAAATTTGCCGAGGTATAGTCGATTCTATGCCAATGATCTCTTGGATAATCATACAGATTCGTGCAGGGCCAATAAACAACGATCAGGCAATCGCTCCCAAGATCCACCGTAAGATTACGCATCCAAACTGCAAAGGCACAAACATGGCACCAAATAGAATACTGGAGCAAAATCGGAGTGGCCCTGCAAAAACCGTGAAGCCCAGTTTGCTCCTATGCAACGGATCTATCTGGCCATTCAAAAGCCAAAACCAACATGCAACCTAAACAAGAAGAGACAATGGCTCATGCGTCCCCGAACCACAAAGGGAATCCATCTAAAGCACGCCATCTAAGAGAAAACTAGAAAAGACAGAATCGAAACCAGCTCAAAAATGGATGACGCTAGACTAAGAAGCATAGAACATAATAGGATAGATAAATCTAGCTCAAGAATTTTGTGGAGCCAAAATGAATGGAATGAAAAGGAGCTCAAGAGAACGCCGATGACTAGAACTGAGAAAAAAGGCTATATAAATAGGAGATGAAAGGAAGGTCGTCCCCATCCAAGGAATGTCGGTTCTATTGCGAGTTCTATTGCTATCGCAATAGAACCGTGGCATTAGTGTTGATTTTCAATGATTATGGCTTTTTGAAAAGTTATTAGGAAGAAGTACTATCATCTTCCAGCATCAACTATGACGTTCTAAGGCTGGTGTGCCTTTTGCACTATGATGTCCATCTGAAGGATGAAGTTCTAAGGTTGGTGTGCATTAGGATGCAAAATTTCTAGATAGTGAGCACGCAAGGTTCAAACCCTCATCACTAAAAATTTGCATTAAATATTTTTGTGATTTTATAATAAAAGTACAAACATATACCAAGACTTAAACTCAACTTGCAATCAAGCGGTAAGCTTGACGGCCCTAGGCTTCGGCCAGGGTTGATGGAGGCTTGCTGCATTACATACAATTTGGCTGCGTTGCCCTTACCAAAATTCAAATTATGTTCACCTAGAGTCCATAGTTTTGTGGCGCTAGGGGCATGTAGCCATTCTGTCAAATCGAATTTGGATACGCTTTTGGAACCCTTATCACTAAAAGTTTGCATTAAATAATTTTGTGATTTTATAATGCAAGTACAGACATATGCTAAGACATCATCTCAACTTGCAATCAAGCAGTAAGCTTGTCGACCCTAGGCTTCGGTTGGGGTTAATGGGGATTGTTGTGTTACATACAGTTTGGCTACATTGCTCTTACCAAAATTCAAACTGTGTTGACCCAGGGTGCATGTAGCCATTTTGTCAGATTGCTTTGAATTTTGGATACGCTTTTGGAGAGTGTAGTAGTTATTCTCTCAAAAGTTAACAGTGCTTGCTTCTATAAGGTCTCTTGCAAGTTTTGTGAAGAAGGAATTACAATAACCTTTAACTTTTCCATTGTCAAAAGCTTTAGGGACTTCTAGGAATTAAGTTAGCAGTGCCCATGTATCGCTCAAATGAATTGTATTTTCTAACTTATAAATTGATCTTATAAATTGAATTCTATCTTCATTGTGCCACAATGTACTTTTTTTATTGTGATTCTCTATTGTAGTTAACTTCAATGTGTATTTTTTCATTCAAATTCTTAACCAACTTATAAATTGAAATCTATCTTCATTTTGCCAAAATGTACTATTTTTTGTTGTAATTCTCTATTGTAGTTAAGGTCTATATGCATTTTTTTATACAAATTCCTAATCAACGAATAGTAAAGAAAACTTATGCACTGTGGTATTGTAGATCGACAAAGGTCAATCCATTCAACAATAACTCCAACATGAACGACTACACTGAGTGATAAATTGCATTATATATAGCCATCCCACACCACCTTGGCACCAGGGCCCCAAGCTTATTTGCTTGCTTCATTGTCCAGGAACAAGCTTGTAGCTATTGCATCAATTCGCACGGGGTCCCACAGGCTACGGATTGAACAGGTAGATGGGAGCGGCCGCAATTGCCGCGAGAAGCGAGACTATGTGCCTGTTGCTAGTTACAGGTTATTGAAGATGAAAGCCATACTCTTCTGAGTTGCCCTGCTTTTGAGATAGTCCGGAATCATTTTTCGACCTTAGCATTCCATTCCACGCTTCCACAACTTCTCAGATCACCATCTGTGCATGACTTGGCATTATACATACTTGAGGTTCTAGATAAACGTCTGCAATTACTGAGCCCTCAGTAGTCATTATCTCCGCTTGTCTAGTATCATCATTACTGCAAAGGTTTTTCCCTTGAAAATCTTTCGAGGCAGGGGTTTTTTAATCCTAGTAGTAATAACCATCATTCAATTAAATTGGGTTTATGTCTTAATTTTGGGACAAATTTCATATTGCATGTTTTTAGTAGCATATTCAAATTCACACATTTCACCTCAAAAT
Organism: Isoetes taiwanensis; assembly: GCA_021234155.1. NCBI lineage: Eukaryota > Viridiplantae > Streptophyta > Lycopodiopsida > Isoetales > Isoetaceae > Isoetes > Isoetes taiwanensis. The sequence goes on from JAJEKV010000060.1 coordinate 8,502,555, forward strand.
TATGAAAACGTAATATCATGTTATTTACAAAATAGTCAATATTTCACAATATAGCACCATATCATAAAAACGTGATAACAAAAATTTACATAGTTATTCAACTTTCTTCAAGCACCCCCAATGATATCATAGCCTTCTTCCTGACATCCTGAGGTATTGTAATTCTCGCATTTCTAGCCGGAATAGTGTTTGAGTCCATGAGTACAAAACACTTTCATAGTCTAGCCAAAGATCGTGATCACTTCTGGATTCTCCTCCATCTCTTTGTCCAACAACTGAAGTACCTTTCTTTATCCGACACGCTGGTCAACCGATGCAATCGACACCACCATTCCACCCGCATATGGTTGAAGTTAATATTACCTTCTTCTTTGCAAATATCGTAGATAGTGAACCCCAACCAACACCGGATATGTATCTAAATCGATGGTTTTTACTACCACAAAATTGGTGGCATTCCAAGTCGGGAAGGTTCATAAGCATCCATGCCTAGAAACTTTGGCCTATTGTTCTTAGGACCAACATAGTGTTTGTCGGAAGGAGGAGGAGCATATTGCTTTGCTTAATGCTACTTACAAGTGTCATCAAAATCCCTCAAGACTGCTAAGGTCTTCCACCTAGTCTTAGGCAACCACCCTTCTTTCAATTCATCCGAGGATGTGTCTATCTCCCCAACAAAAGTTAATCACCTTCTTCCAAAGAAGCCACCAAGGCACGGTTGGTGTCATCCGGATTGGTTTGCCAATGCTTTATATAGTCTTGGATTCCTTCCTTAGTCAATCCCAATTGCTTCACTTCTTGAGAGGTTTTAAAGCTTTTGGTTGACCTAGAGGTATCATAGGCTTGCCATTCTCATCTCTACGCCATATTTCCTCCCTCCCTCTCCACTCATCCTCCGAAGGTCTCATCTTCCATTGGAAGATTGGAATCCCATCTCTCACCCAAAAAGTGAACTGCAGAGGCCTGGGCATGACCTTCAAGATCCAATGTATAACCATCCACAAAGCTCTTCCAATCGGGCACTTCTTCTATGAGAGAAGCTATAGGGTTTGGAGTAGTGCATTCATGCAAGATTTCCATTAGCCTAGGAAAGTTGGTCACCGCTTGTCGCTTCAAATACAACTATATTTGCCAAATAATGCATCCACATCCTCATGGGTATGCCCGGCATAAGAAACCCTAAATTAACTCTTTTTTCAAATATCCCCACAAATTTAAGTAGGATAGGAAAGAAAACATCCACTGTTTTATTTTGGCCAAAGACAATTATCAAGTTGCAAGAGAAACCTTTTGGGTAGATCTTGAGGTTTAGCACGTGAAGTTGAAGCTCCAACATGTTCATTAGACCCATGCTTCCTAAACCTTGCCTTGCTGAACTTTTCAATATTGTTAGGGTTTCCATCTAACAATGCTCTATGTAGTGCCCGGCTAGTCAGAAGGTCCCGGAGGTGACCATTGTATCCATTTTCATAGTTTCTCAAACACCTCATGATACTCCCAATATGAAAATCTGGACCATCACTCCACAACTCCAAACTAAAATGGCCATAGTAGGTTTGATTCTGCCCATGCAAGATTGCCCCAGTCATTGAGATCTGTAAAGGGTATGATCTTCCACATGACTTTGGTATGTACTTGAATTGTGGAAGACAAGTCTTTTGCTGGTCCATCTTGTCATGTATAACTAGTAATGGTGCCCAGCGTTGCTGGCCATAATTTGAGAGCCTAAAAATGTTTTGGGCCGCAATGAGAAAGCATGCTCAAAATATGCTTGCTCTGTAATTCTTACTTTTGTAATTGTTGTGCGCATAGTAGGAACGATGCATTTATTTGCAAGACTCTACCTGTTATTTTATGAAATCTTTAGCATGAGTGAACATTAGAATGGGAGGGAACATTTGTTAGAGAATCAAACACTCTACTACTATTGAATAGGTGGTAGTAATTTTCTCAAGTGCTAACATGTGGAATCCTGTAGTAAATTTCTCAATCGCAAACATGTGAACAATGTAACAATGCAAGAAAGCTCTTTCAAAAATAGAATGGCCCTTTCGTTTCGTTGTTGTCAAGACTTCTCTTTTCATGATATTCCAAGTTTATCATACTTATTTTGCTTGTCAGATAGGTGTGGGATCAAGATTTTTTTACCGTTAAAAAGAAAAATGCAAAAGTAAGCTTACCATAGTTGTGAACTTGTGATTATATTATAATGTTTTGATGTAAATCCTCTTTATTTGTCTTGTCGTCAGGAGTTTAACAGATCGATGGGAATGGCTGCTGATTTGTGCCTCAGTCTAGGGTGACATGACAAAACTCAAGGAACCCAATCAACACTCTTATGCCCTTAGAAATGGTTGAGCATATGAGTACCAAATGGATGACATAAAAGCAAAGTGTTGCAAAAATTGACGGATGACACAATAGAGCAAACCATTAGAATTAAGCAATTATCCCAAAGATCAAGATATGGTGTTAATGTCTAAAAATCTTTGTTTGAGATGTCTACCATCTTTTGATCAACATATAGACCCCAAATCAAATGGCATCCCCGACCTGATACCGGTTTAATCATATGGCAAGAAAGTTAATATCTAGACCATCTTTGTTGAAGATGTCAAAAAATAGTACACAATGTTTTCCCTTTTGCAAGATCACCTTGAGGCCCCAAAGGCTCCCCGCTAATGAATTTTGGTGAATATCTCTCAAAAAATGTCAACTTTGAAAAAACAATCTCAAATTTTCAATTTCCGCCATTACATGCTTTCCGGCCATATCTTCTTGTTGGTGCTTTTCCTTTCTATCATGGCAAATGCCAAAACAAGGTTATTAAGAATGATGTCGGGCCTCCCCGAATCCATCGCTTCCGGATCATTGTATGGTGTGATCCGCACGGGCATGATCCACTCGAGTCGGCATGTTTTGGCCAAAGAAGAAACGACCGCATTCATCTTCATTCATGAGTATCCTAGCAGCAGACACAACCTGCTTCACCTTCTTTATATACATCAAATCGAGGATTCGTGTCGCTTTCATGCACCAACACTATTGAGTCAATATGTACACTTCGATACACATTAAAAATGAGAAAAGTTCCTCAGAAACCGATAAAAATGAACGAATAATCTTCATTTTTATTCTATTGCAAAGTTGATAAATCACCTTTTTTTGAATAAGTTGGTCAAGCTCCTCACGAAGCTGCAAGTATATCTTAGCCAGTTGGGATGTCATGACAAATTCTAGCAAGTCCTTGCACATGCCTAACCGCCAGTGCGGAGGAATCCAACCGCTTTTCGTAACGTAAAAATAAAATTTCGTTCTACGTGGTGAATTGTTACCTTAGTGGTGAATTGTTACCTTAATGCAACTGGGTTTACCACCATATGTAGCAAAATAACAGGGGGTTTCTTTTGTATTTTTATACTTTTTCCCTTAAGGTTTTTATATGATTTGATGAGGTATTCCATGAGACGTACTAATTGGTACATATAGAGTGTGCATACGCCGACCTTGATTTTAGTGCCAATTTTCAATGGTTCACATATGAATTTCTGAAGCTCAAGCATGCACGGCTCGACCAAATGCATTTTAGGGTTCGACCCAAAATGCATTTTAGCACGACCCGAGAAGGCCAAGGAACTTCGCGACCCAAGAAGGCTTTTCTCTGACTTGTGTAGCCGGATGCAGAGCTGAAGAAGCAGAGAAGAAATAGCTGCAGTTTTCATACGGTTTGTTTCTTCCATGGAAGGAAGCTCCTGCGAAATTCCTTCCGGCTCCCTCTGAACCAACTCAGGTATTCCAGTAGGCCTTCAACTTAAGGTTATGTAATTGTGATGCTCTGCTAATTTTTTTTAGGTTTTGCTATTGCAGTTTGAGCTTAAAGCTAACTACTATCTGCAACTGATTTGTTCTCCCTGAGTTGCTAATTTGATTTATACGTTTTTTATATGCCGCCTCAAACCGCAAAGCGGAGAAGCCAAGAATGCTCCTTTGCGTGTCTCGCCCGGTTCCGTAGATACGTTATACCACATTATCAAGCTTTAGTTGGGAACAAGATGCTGAAAAAGTAAAGGTGAGATTCTGCGAGCTTTGCTGGATTATTGATCGCTTGATTTGGAACTTATTGGAGCTTTTCAGATTTATATTCCTATTGAGGATGCATCACCGAGAAGACTTCTCATAAGTTCATGATGTCAATGGCAAAAATTACAGATGTGGTATTACGGGCTTAATAAGGCTATAGACGCAGAAAACCCATCGTGGTCGTTGAAGCCTAAGCGCCTTATTGTTTCTCTTCATAAGCAAGAAAAAGGAAATTGGTTGGATCTTCACTACAAGGAAGATAAGGTCGAGAGTCATATGAATATCTTCATATGTATTCCAAACTATTGATTAATTATCATCGCTTTACTATGTCATGCGCTTAAGGCTTAAGCCCGATGGTGAGAAAGATCCAATGGTCGGGCATTATGGATTTGATGAAGGTTAGTGTTGGTTATGTCCATTTATTATTGTGAAGTGTCATTGATAATCGAATCGTATGCCTGCCCAGAACATGTATGATGAAGGAGATGAGGAGATGAAGAAAACCATAGCGAAAGCCTGGACCGATGCTAGGGCAGGAAAGAAGACAGATCCTCTTAGCAGCTATGGTCGTTATTAATCGTAAGTGTTGTAGCCAACTTGCAGATGACTCTGGTCATTGATTCATGTTGCGTCATTTATCTCAATGTACCATGTCAAATATCATTATAATCCATCAGTTTTGCTTAGTTTTTTGTGAAGTTCTAAGAGTTCCCATTCTTTTTGGCACTTATTTCTGCAGCTCTTTGCACAAAGCTCCCTTTATATGAATTAATTTTTGATAATGGTAGTTGCTTTTCATCTCAAAGATATTTTTTCTTGTCTACTTTGTAGCTAATAGACACACATATTTTATTATGAGGCGTTATATCGTCCTATTTCTTGGCCTACATATTGCTTTTGTTAGGCATGAAGGGCCCAATTTTTTTTTAATGTAACAACTAGCATATAACAACTATAAATATTAATTTACATAAACTATTATACCCAGCATTTTAAAATAAAATCCCCGTTATAATATCAATTTGTTTCTGTATAATGTAATGATTTAAGGGGCCAATTTTTTCTTAGATATAACACAAACCATTACAGTTCACACTTACATGCACAATATTACATGCACCCCTACACCATCCTTAAGGCCCCGAAGGGGCCAAAAAAATTTTTAGTTACCACAAACCATTAACACACAACTACCATTAACATTATTAACATAAACCATTGCATTTCACACATTTAAATTAAAATCCCCCTTAAACCCCCTTTGGTTTGGGTGCATATTCACACGGGGGGTTACGTAGGGCAGCGAGAGCCCCAAAAAATTTACAATACATGTATAAAATTAACACCATTAAGTACATTCTCTCAAACCTTATAGTATTTTGCAAACCTTAATATACAGTATACAAAAACTTGTACATGCATACCCCACAAACGAGGATCGCTATGTATGGTCCAGATCTTGGAATAAAGGGCAAATATGCCCATCCGACAAATTTCCTCGTTCGAGTAACCCCCCGTGTGAATATGCACCCAAACCAAAGGGGGTTTAAGAGGGATTTTAATTTAAATGTGTGAAATGCAATGGTTTATGTTAATAATGTTAATGGTAGTTGTGTGTTAATGGTTTGTGTGTGTTATAGTTGTTATATGCTAGTTGTTATTTACAAAATAGTCAATATTTCACAATATAGCACCATATCATAAAAAACGTTGATAACAAAAAATTTACATAGTTATTCAACTTTCTTCAAGCACCCCAATGATATCATAGCCTTCTTCCCGACATCCCCGAGGTATTGTAATTCTCGCGATTTCTAGCTGAATAGTGTTTGAGTCCATGAGTACAAAACACTTTCATAGTCTAGCCAAAGATCGTGATCACTCTGATTTCTCCTCCATTTCTTTGTCCAACAACTGAGTACCTTTCTTTATCCGATACGCTTGGTCAACTGATGCACCGACACCACCATTCCACCCGCATTATGGTTGAAGTTAATATTACCTTCTTTCTTTGCAAATATCGAGATAGTGAACCCCAACCACACCGATATGTATCTAAATCACGGGGTTTTACTACCACAAATTGGTGGCATTCCAAGTCATGGAAGGTTCATAAGCATCCATGCCTAGAAACTTTGGCCTATTGTTCTTAGGACCAACATAGTGTTTGTCGGCGGAGGAGGAGCATATTGCTTGGCATGAATGCTACTTACAAAGGTCATCAAAAATCCTCAAAGACTGCTAAGGTCTTCCACCTAGTTTTTAGGCAACCACCCTTCTTTCAATTCATCCGAGGATGTGTCTATCTCCCCAACAAAGTTAATCACCTTCTTCCAAAGAAGCCACCAAGGCACGGTTGGTGTCATCCGATTGGTTTGCCAATGCTTTATATAGTCTTGGATTCCTTCCCTTAGTCAATCCCAATTGCTTCACTTCTTCAGTAGGTTTTAAAGCTTTTGGTTGACCTAGAGGTATCATAGGCTTGCCATTCTCATCTCTACGCCATATTTCCTCCCTCCTCTCCACTCATCCTCCTCAAGGTCTCATCTTCCATTGGAAGATTGGAATCCCATCTCTCACCCAAAAAGTGAACTCGCAGAGGCCTGAATGACCTTCAAGATCCAATGTATAACCATCCACAAAGCTCTTCCAATCGGCACTTCTTCTATGAGAGAAGCTATAGGGTTTGGAGTAGTGCATTCATGCAAGATTTCCATTAGCCTAGGAAAGTTGGTCACCGCTTGTCGCCTTCAAGATACAACTATTTTTGCCAAATAATGCATCCACATCCTCATGGGTATGCCCGGCATAAGAAACCCTAAATTAACTCTTTCAAATATCCCCACAAATGTTAAGTAGGATAGGAAAGAAAACATCCACTGTTTATTTTTGGCCAAGACAATTATCAAGTTGCAAGAGAAACCTTTTGGGTAGATCTTGAGGTTTAGCACGGAAGTTGAAGCTCCAACATGTTCATTAGACCCATGCTTCCTAAACCTTGCCTTGCTGAACTTTTCAATATTGTTAGGGTTTCCATCTAACAATGCTCTATGTAGTGCCCGGGTTAGTCAGAAGGTCCCCGAGGTGACCATTGTATCCATTTTCATAGTTTCTCAAACACCTCATGATACTCCCAATATGAAAAATCTGACCATCACCCACAACCCAAACTAAAATGGCCATAGTAGGTTTGATTCTGCCATGCAAGATTGCCCCACCATTGAGATCTCAGAAGGGTATGATCTTCCACATGACTTTGGTATGTACTTGAATTGTGGAAGACAAGTCTTTTGTTGGTCCATCTTGTCATGTATAATACATAAATAGTTATTAGTTCCAATGCAGATAAAGTCCTCCACATCCAATAACATGATCTACATGATAGTTGGTCACCATATGGTCCTTCATATGCCCCTTTATCCTAGCCCTTTGACTAGGTTGCACAGCCTTATCAAGAGTCTCCTTCAACTTAGCACATAAATTGCACTTTGCAAAGTTGTTTGAAGTTGCTATGGTGACATGATTGAAATGTTTCTTCCATAACCTACTAAAGCTAGGTTGGGATATTGAAGAATTCCCACCCTCTCAAGTAGGGAATTCACTTCTTCCAAAAATACTCTTTTGAGTACAATGTGATGGCAACCTTTTCTCAACAACCGCTTCTTCCCTTTTCATCCCTTCTGCTTTTGTGTGGCATAGACTCGATTGAAATCAATATATTTTTCAAATATCCCCCGGCAGCCTGTGGTCCTAGCCGCTGGTCTCAACAAACCATTATTTCCATGTAAAGCAATCCCTGCTCCCTGCCTGCTTTTTTGCCAATTATGCCATGAAGAAGTTGGAATTGCATGGATACTCTCCACCATGCTTTTGCACATATCCATTTGCCTAGCAAAGGGTATCTTTTTCTCGCTTGGGTTTCTTTCATCTTGAAGTGCATGCTCAAGATTGTGTACATGTAGGTCCTCCTCTCATCAATAAAGTACTTTTGAAAAGTGGCTCTTGCTTCCACCAATTGTTCTATTGTGAAGAATTGCATACAATCACTCCAACAACAACTGAGCCCCTAACCTTCACCATTGTCTCACGCTTGGTGTCACTAATCAACTTGGCTCTTTTGCTAGATAATGTCCGGCAACCGATACTTCTCCCTTTTGCCTAGGTTTAGAGTTCCAACCGCCAATGGATCAATATCAAGACAATCATTGTCCCCAACAACCTCAAAGCTCGAAAAATATAATCCTCCACAAATTGAACACTACTTATAGGCTATGCCATGATGCAAGGAACTCCAATTGCTTGACACAACCAAAACATTCCTTGTCACCCAAACCTTTACCTTTCCAGCTTGTCTTCCAACATCTAAATTGCAATACCAATATTGTCTTCCCTAGCCTTTCATCATTAACAATTATTGACCAGATCCGCTAGCACAATGACTCCTTGGCCTACTATTTCCCTTTGTTGCACTTGTGCATGATTCTCACCTTCTTGTTCCTCCATTGCACCCTACTATAGAGGACTAATTGTTTTTCTTCAACATTCTTGCTAGGAGTTGGTTTTTCATTGATATTGCTCTTTTCACCATCTTGAGTTGAGGGGCACCATTGACCTAGGCAAATTGCACCCTTTTAGTCAATGAGTAAGAAAAATTATTACACCATAAGATAAAAAGTACGCATTTATGGAATATGTAGAGGTAAATCAAATTTTTAAAAGCAAGAAATTCCTTGGAAATAGGTTTAATATAATAATAACAATGGGCGAAACTAAATCATTTAAAACAAGAATTTTCATGGCAACAACAAGGAAATGACATTTATATAAATATATCCAAATTTTAATTATCGAAAATTTGATATATGATTACGAAAAAGACATATAACTAATAGACGGAGAATTTATTATCCATAATAATATACCCTAGATAATATAGTCAAGCGGAATTTCAGACGTACCGGGCGGTTATTTGAGGCAATTAATTATTCACGCTAAGAGCTAATTAACCCTATATAAATCCGGTTCACGCCTCAAGACCATTCTGTCCCCCATTTTTTTTTTTTCCCGCCATGAAGCTGCCCACAACTGGCTTTTTGAAGAACCCCGAGGTCTCACCAAAGAGACGCTGGTTGAAGAACCCCTCTCTTCCCCCGCCATCGATTTCTTTGCTCCACCCTCTCCTCGATTCCGATTCGTAGGATGATGCTGATTTTGAAGAGGAGGGGGAGTTGAGCTCCTCCGATTCCTCCGACTCAAGAGGAGGAAGAGGAGGAAGAGGAGGAGTTGGAGGAAGAGGAGGAGATGTCCTCCCAAGAGCATGAAACTGGCCCGCCTGTGGTTGGCTTTGACTCAAAAACAGAATGAAATCTCCAAGAAGAGGAGGAGGAGGAAGAGGAGGAGGAGGGGGGAGGAAGAGGATGAGGAGGAAGGTCGAGAATTCACCACTTTTAGAATGGTCGAGAGATGAGCCAGTTTGCATGTCCTGCTTTTATTTTTTTCACCTTTCTTTCTTTCTAACACCTTTCTTTCTTCTTTGTTCCGCACGTGGAAGATCAATGATGCGCATCCCGATGCATCTTGTAAAGCCTTCTGGCATTTTGTAAAGCCTTCGCATTTTGTAAAGCCATTCTTGGCATCCAGACATATCAATTTTGAATGAAATCAAATAGTTTTCTTCACAAACTTTTTCTTCAAAACAGCTTTTCTTCAAACAGCTTTTTCAGACATAAAAATATTTTGAATGAAATCAAACTGCTTTTCCCAAGCATTTTGTTCCAAAGTGTTTTCTCCAAAATTTTTGTCTCAGATTTGTGTCAACAAAGTCTCTTGAACACTATAAATCAATCACAAAGAAAAGATAGGAAATTTTCCTATACCTACCTAAAAAATTCAACTCATCCCCAACTCAACAAGTCATTTTTTAGCCTTGATAATTTTGCCTTTTAAAATTATTTTTAATTTAGCCTATATAAAATTTCAAATTTTTTTTTTCGAATGCAATGAATGGAATAAAATGTCGGAGAATTTATTGCATGAAATGCAATATTCTCCATATATACCATATACATGTCATGTCCAAGGAAGACCGTGACGCCAAAGCGCAGTTAATTCAAGCAATCAATTATTCACGCTAACTTATTTCTAATTGTGCCTATATAAATCCATTTTACGCCTCAAAGTTCCTACATTTTCTTCCTTCATTCATACGACGGTTTGGCCATGCTCGGCCATTGGTTTGATCCGCCCATCCCAAATCTTGGTGAGCAGATTTATATTCATCAATGTTAGATGTTTGGTTTCGCAATTCCTAACTTACTAAAAGACTCCGCTTTTGTTCTCCAGAAAGTATCCAGAGAGAGGACATCTGAGACTCGTAATTAAAACCAAAAGCAGAGGACTAAGGTCCATGAATCGAAAAGCCCCTAATTAAAAAACCACAAGCATCTATCCTCCTTCCAAAATTTCTAACTCAAGGTTAGTTTTCATTTAGTTTTAAGTATCATCTCAATGGCGTGTTTAATCCAAGAAGACAAGCTTTTGCATTTGTTCGAGGCAGTAGGAAGCAGATGATGTTTATGAAAACCGTAATAGTTTTTATAAACTTCATCCGCTTTTTGTTTCGAAAAATTTTGAGTTTCTCTTCCTGAATTAATCATGCTATTGCATGCAAGTTTCTATTATGAATGTGTAGTAGAAAAAGCATTAGAAAAATCTGAAAGATAATATTTGAAACACGCTAAGCCGTTTTAGGGTAATCTTAGTTTTTCAACATGAATAACGCACGCCCATTCAAAGGAGGGAGGGAAAAAAACCTCATGCATAGATAAGTAAATAGATAAAGGCTGTGCAATTATTTACACCCAATGCACGAAATGTATAGTTTTTCCTATATAGCAGCTTTATTACACGAAATGCGGCAAACAATTGTATCCCTATTTCAACTTTTTACTTAAAACACGCGTGTTCTTAGTTTCTAAGTTTATAAATAAAGAAATATAACACGCCAGCGTGGAATACCGAGATATTCCGCCACTTCCTATTGATAGATGCCAGTTACATTAATCACCCTTGCCAGGACGGCGATGGATTGGAATTACATTTGGGCCAAGAATCACACAGCCCAAATTCCATCTTCTGGGCCAATCTCCAACGTTGAACTGCTAAATGAGCACCAGGGCTCGGGCCGAGCACCAGCCTTGCAACCCCGGAGTACTTGGATCAAGTAATGATGATGGCAAACAGAGCGCAAAATGATGATAGATCCGGGGCTCGGGGCCCTTTGCAATCGATCGAGGTCACCTTATCTAATCACCGAATGCAAGACATGCATTGATCGAGAGTGAATCTCAGATCCGCAACCGATTCAAAATGAGGAGTCAAGGCTTTAGTGGTTAGCCTCTATGCCCGGATGCCCCAACACGAACCACTACCACAAAGTGTGATAATGATGCAATGGAGATGGCTCAAACAATGGAACCACTACCGCAGCGCTATAACGATGCATTGGAGGTTCAACCAATGGAGCAGGAGGTGGAGCAGGAGGAGGAGCAGGAGGTGGAGGTGGAGCAAAGTGGGTGGTGGGAGCTAGAGCCTCGTGTTTTTGGCGGGTTTTACCTGAAGAATTCACTATGCCCCCGCAATGGAAATGGGAGATCGATAGCCCGCCTACTCAAGAGACTGGCTTGAAACAAAAGAGGGGTCCGATTTTGTCCGGTTTATCCAAATTTATCCGCATTATATACAATTGTAATCTTTTTCCAATGAATACAACAAATTTTGTCTACTTATATTTCTACAATGTAATACATGTTACATACCTTTTTAAGCGTTTCTTGGCCATGCAACAAATGTTCCAACACTTTCTCCAACCGTATCCCCACCGGTGTCTCCGAGGTAAAGCTTCATCCATAGCGCCAGAGTTAATCACCGTGAATCCTGATATACTTATCCCCGAGCTTTAATTCCATGACACATACCGGATCGATGGAGTCGATCTTGCATAATCCTACTTTCCTTTTCCGATTTGTAGTTAACATGAAACATTCATCTTCTATTAATCGCAGAAAATTGCTATTCAGACACCTACTATTGGAAATTAATGTTCAAGCTATTGGAATGAGATGAGTACCGTAATCAGAGCCATTCTCGAGAAGCTTGATTTGAGTCTCCGTTGATTTGAGAAGTCAAGGCGCTTATGGAAACCTCCGGCGCCGAAAAATTCAAATTAGAAGAAAGATTAGGTTAACTACGCTTTTAGGATAAATTTGCATGGATTTTAAAACTTAATGAAAGAAGCCTATGGACGGGTCTTCACATTATTATTTGTATGTGTCAAGAATATTTCAAACCGCATTTTGTGTTTTCTTGAAATTCAAATTTCTATTTCTCGCGTGCAGAAAAGCTATTTCTTTTCGAAACCGAAAATGATCCCAGATCCGGAAATACCTCCGACTGCGTACTAGGCGACCCTCGAGATGTCTTCTAAAGCTTAATCGAGGTCGAGGCGACGGGCGCAGGAAGCGTGGAAGAGGAATCTTAAACCCGGCTCTTCTCAAGTTTCGTAGGACGTTGATCGCAATAATACGTAATACAATAACCCTATTCAAGGTATTTAATTTGCCACGTATCACACAATCGCGGTGGAGAGTATTATGCTTGCATGAATTTGAGATATTTTCACTTAATATGCTTTGTATGAGTTTGAGTTATTATGCTTTGCATGAATTTTAAGTATTAACATCGCCAATGCTCGATTGTCCGCTCAGAGAACATAATTTTGCTTTATATATAGAATATAGCTGTTAGACAAATTTGGAGATAGCAATGTTCAATGAGGTTAAATAGTGTGAAATATGGATTCATGAAGGGTATGTAGCTTAAAATGGGATGCAAAATAATTTAGTTTCAAATTAACGCATAGCATGGTCAATAATAGGAGATACCAACACGCCAAGCCGCGATTTGTACTAATTTAGGTTTAAAATGTAACGCCAAGCGTGATCTCTTGTTCAAAAGTACTCTAAAAAGTGCTCATCTTCATTTGCAATGCTCAAGAGGAAGAAAAAACCCCTACTAATTGGCTCTAATCCTGCCAAGAAAGCAAGGGCAGACGAACCCAGAGCAAGCGGGTACCATATGATCTCACCTTTAGATGATGAAGGGTCGATTCTTATAGCAAACTATCGACCCCTGCCCCTCAAGAGGAAATGGACGAGGGTGCCGAGGTGTGGTGACGCTGACCTTGCTGCACAAAATGGCAAGCTCGGGACTTAACTCTCTTCTCGAGGAAAAGGAAGCGACAAGATGGCCAAACAAGGGATCCTAATCTTTGTGAGGGAAGAGGATGACACCCATCGCGAAATTGCTCTTGGAGATTACATGTAAGGTAAGAAAGATCTCGCCGCATTCCTTACTCACCGTAGAGCTACCGCATACAAGGATACGCTCATGAAGACAGATGTGAACTGCGGAGACATGTTTTAAGTATGGTTGGCCAACCAATGTAGCAGCTTACGCCAATATTTATTTGCCAAGGGGTTACAAAATGCATGTAGAGGCATGTTCACTAAACCGACACCAAGTCACTATTTGCAGCAAGCTTAGGAATTAGTCGACTTGAAAGCTTCTAAAAGGGTCCTAGATCTAGGAAGAATGTTCAACCGCAGCTTGTCGGCGGCATGGAGGCTTCTCGCTTTTGAGAATGAACAGACAGAGTGGCAAATTAGAGGCCATGAATGCCTAATAAGTATCACCCATTATCCATTGGGTCTTAAGGAAACTTTTTGGCGATCCATGTGAAGTCCCTCATCCGCTCACCAAGCTCCATTTATGTTAGCAGTGGAGATATGATCCAAAGACATGCCATGGAGATTGTTCAGCATGATTAGTAATCCAAAGCCAAATGCCTATGCCACCGGATGTGCTACCTTGGGATATGATCTCGAACAAGTTCATTGCGTGGACGAACTAACCAGGAGTCATTATCATGATGATAAATATGTCATCATCGGGACGGTACCTGAGGCCAAAGGCCATCATCAGTAACAAACAAAGCAAAAGTGTTCTACAATCACTATAAGCGATAGGAGGTGTCGTGATCTGATGCCAATACCACCCGCATTTATCAGATTAGTGCAACTTTGAATGCAGCGTGGGAAGACATTTATGCCAAAAGGTAATCAACCTCAGTTTCTTTATAATATTGCCGCGCAGTTAATCGTAAACGACACTTCCGCCGCGTGAAGAATATCGACCACGCCAAAAGCGAGCCAAGTCAACCAATTGATTTGAAAAATACCGGGCGTGAATTACTGATTTGAAAACACGCCCGGAATTGGTTTGATTTGAAAGCACGCCCGGGCGTGAATTGCATTAGTAACTTGCTCATTTCACGCCAGCGTGATTTTCCTCTTCACTGGCCTTATTCAATCACGCCCAGCAGAGCCGACATTCTATGATACTAATTCAATGTCTGCATTTGGCTGGTAGTCCATACGTTGAACAACCGCGCCACCACACGTTGGGTGGGAATATGGATGCCCATTGCCCACTGTGTATGGTCAAACCGAGGTATCTAAGTCAACATTTTTACTGCTGCAGTATAATTATACAGAGAAGAAGAAGACCTGCGAAGAAAATCAAAGAAAAAAGGTGGTGATGATCTAAGTGCATCCTTCCTCGAAAGCTCATCCAAAGCAGTCGACCAAATACCGCACTGTGATAAGATTATCAGGTTTTGGTAAGGAGGCGATGGCTCAAGTGGGATCGAATTGGGACGCCTATGCACAAGGAAGCGCCAGACACTATGGGTAGGGTGCCTGATGTAAGCATCTTGACCTGAATGTGACAGTAGATGAGAAAGACCTGTGGGCTAGACGACGTACGAGACCATTTGGGTTTCCTAGACCGGCTTAAAGTTAGTATGTAAAGTCTGAGTACAAGAAGCGGTGCTCACCTGCCGATAGATGTCCTCGCTGAGTGTCATGAAATCATGTAAAGGATGCACGCGATAACGAAGCCGAGGAGCCGAGTTATGCTGTTATCGACGTGGCATCCTGTAAAATTGATTGCCGATGTAACAATACAAGGTCAGTAATGATGACATCAAGAAGTTTGTGGCCTCACAAAGACTTCTAAAGAGAATTGTGAAGGCTAAAAATACAAAACATAAGGAGATTCTCTACCCTAAGGTATCGCTGAGTTGGAGAAAAGTGGCCCCTTGTGAAGAAGATTACTGAGAAGACGCACTGCCCAAAGAACGCCCCTGCAGGCCCTGCTGATCTAACTTCCCGCCTTAAAAATATATCACTTTGAAGTTGGACAAATAGGTGGGAGGAGGAGATGCGGGTACGAACTAGAAGGACCACGTGATTTTACCAAATCAGATAGACGAATAACCCAGAGGTCCTTCACTATTGTCACCGCTTTGTCCTTCAGCACATTCAGATGCACCATTCGGGCTGCTCATGATCCGAGGCCTCAAAGTTATTAGGGAGGGATGCCCAATATATGATGTTAAGGGACAATGGTCGCCAACGTAATCTGGCATGAAGTTGTGATCTTTATTATGATATCCGTGTCACGACGAGGAATACAGGATATTGCTAAGGCCAAGGGTGACAATAGTGGCATGGAATGTTTTCTAGATGATCCTTGCATTTCTAAGAACTATATTCTTCACGCACTGGATCGGGCCATCAGGGGCTGAGTCAAGAGGATGAGGATCGGACCTCCTAAGTGGGAAATCTCCGGCACGAGCTAAAGCAAACTATGAGAAGTATTAAAATGGATTTCCGCCTATGCGGTTAATTCGTCGAGGTAAGATTTGCTCCAATTGATAAAGCAACCTGCTTGAGCTTCATGTTGGAGGTTATATTACCCGAGGCCTTATGGGTAAGAAGATGTCACTCGCTGCAGGAGTGATGCGAGCAGGCCAAAGACAGCAATACGTAACTCGCTGGAAGGTTCATAAGCATCCATGCCTAGAAACTTTCCTATTGTTCTTAGGACCAAATATAGTGTTTGTCAAGGAGGAGGGAGCATATTGCTTGAATGCTACTTTACGTTGTCATCAAAAATCCTCAAGACTGCTAAGGGTCTTCCACCCCAGTTTTAGGCAACCACCCCTTCTTCAATTCATCCGAGGATGTGTCCATCTCCCCAACGTTAATCACCTTCCAAGCCACCAAGGCACTGGTGTCAACTGGATTGGTTTTGCCAATGCTTTTATATAGTCTTTCCTTCCTTAGTCAATCCCAATTGCTTTACCTCTTCAAGAGGGTTTTAAAGCTTTTGGTTGACCTAGAGGTATCATAGGCTTGCCATTCTCATTCCTACGCCTATATTTCCTCCCCTCTCCACTATCCCATCCTCAAGGTCTCATCTTCCATTAAAGATTGGAATCCCATCTCTCACCCAAAAGTGAACTCAGAGGCCTCGAATGACCTTCAAGATCCAATGTATAACCATCCACAAAGCTCTTCTCCAATCGGGCACTTCTTCTATGAGAGAAGCTATAGGGTTTGGAGTAGTGCATTCATGCAAGATTTCCATTAGCCTAGAAAGTTGGTCAATTGGCCGCTCGCTCAAGATACAACTATTTTTGCCAAATAATGCATCCACATCCTCATATGGGTATGCCCTGGCATAAGAAACCCTAAATTAACTCTTTTCAAATATCCCTTACAAAATTAAGTAGGATAGGAAAGAAAACATCCACCGTTTTATTTTGGCCAAGACAATTATCAAGTTGCAAGAGAAACCCTGGGTAGATCTTGAGGTTTAGCACGGAAGTTGAAGCTCCAACATGTTCATTAGACCCATGCTTCCTAAACCTTGCCTTTGCCGAACTTTTTTCAATATTGTTAGGGGTTTCCATCTAACAATGCTCTATGTAGTGCCTCGCTAGCCTTGAAGGTCCCGGAGGGTGACTATTGTATCCATTTTCATAGTTTCTCAAACACCTCATGATACTCCCAATATGAAAATTCGACCATCACCTAAACTCCAAACCAAAATGGCCATAGTAGGTTTGATTCCCGCCTATGCAAGATTGCCCCGCCATTGAGATCCGTCAGGGTATGATCTTCCACATGACTTTGGTATGTACTTGAATTGTGGAAGACAAGTCTTTTTGTTGGTCCATCTTGTCATGTATAATACATAAATAGTTATTAGGTTCCAATGCATAAAGTCCTCCACATCCAATAACATGATCTACATGATAGTTGGTCACCATATGGTCCTTCATATGCTCCCTTTATCCTAGCCCCCCTTTGACTAGGGTTGCACGCCTTATCAAGAGTCTCCTTCAACTTAGCACATAAATTGCACTTTGCAAAGTTGTTTGAAGTTGCCATGACATGATTGAAATGCTTCTTCCATAACCTACTAAAGCTAGGTTGGGATATTGAAGAATTCCCAATTCTCAAGTAGGGAATTCACTTCTTCCAAAAATACTCTTTTGAGTACAATGATGGCAACCTTTTCTCAACAACCGCTTTTCCCTTTTCATCCCTTCTCGCTTTGTGTGGCATATAGACTCAAGATTGAAATCAATATATTTTTTTATCTCCCCTCGGCCCAGTGGTCCTAGTTTGGTCTCAACAAAACCATTATTTCCATGTAAAGCAATCCCGCTCCTCCTCACTTTTTTTTGCCAATTATGCCATGAAGAAGTTGGAATTGCATGGATACTCGCCATGTTTTTGCACATATCCATTTGCCTAGCAAAGGGTATCTTTTTCTCGCTTTGGGTTTCTTTCATCTTGAAGTGCATGCTCTAAGATTGTGTACATGTAGGTCCTCCTCTCATCAACAAGTAATTTTGAAAAGTGGCTCTTGCTTCCACCAATTGTTCTATTGTGAAGAATTGCATACAATCACCCAACAACAACTGAGCCCCCTAACCTTTCACCATTGTCTCACGCTTTGGTGTCACTAATCAACTTGGCTCTTTTGCTAGGATAATGTCCGGCAACTGATACTTTCTCCCCTTTGCCTAGGTTTAGAGTTCCAACCGCCAATGGATCAATATCAAGACAATCATTGTCCCCAACAACCTCGTGCTCGAAAAATATAATCCTCCACAAATTGAACACTACTTATAGGTTATGCCATGATGCAAGGAACCTCCAATTGCTTGACACAACCAAAACATTCCTTTGTCACCCAAACCTTTACCTTTCCAGCTTGTCTTCCAACATCGTTAATTGCAATACCAATATTGTCTCTCCCTAGCCTTCATCATTAACAGCCTTTGACCAGATCCGCTAGCACAATGACTCCTTGGCCTACTATTTCCTTGTTGCACTTTGTGCATGATTCTCACCTTCTTGTTCCTCCATTGCAACCCTACTATAGAGGACTAATTGTTTTTCTTCAACATTCTTGCTAGGAGTTGGTTTTTCATTGATATTGCTCTTTCACCATCTTGAGTTGAGGGCACCATTGACCTAGGGCAAATTGCAACCTTTTTTAGTCAATGAGTAAGAAAAATTATTACACCATAAGATAAAAAAGTAATGCGACATTTATGGAATATGTAGAGGTAAATCAAATTTTTTAAAAGCAAGAAATTCCTTGGAAATAGGTTTAATATAATAATAACAATGGGCGAAACTAAATCATTTAAAACAAGAATTTTCATGGCAACAACAAGGAAATGATATTTATATAAATATATCCAAATTTTAATTATCGAAAATTTGATATATGATTACTAAAAAGACATATAACTAATAGACGGAGAATTTATTATCCATAATAATATACCCTAGATAATATAGTCAAGGGAATTTCAGACGCCGGCACGGTTATTTGAGGCAATTAATTATTCACGCCAAGAGCTAATTAACCCTATATAAATCCTGTTTCACGCCTCAAGACTATTCTGTCCTAATTTTTTTTTTTTTCGCTCACCATGAAGCTGCCTCAAATCCGCCATGAAGAACCCAGGTCTCACAAAGAGACGCTCGCTGAAGAACCCCTCCCCTTTCCCCGATTTCTTGCTCAATTTCCCTCTCGATTCGGATTCGAGATGATGATTTTGAAGGAAGAGGAGGAGTTGAGCTCCTCTCGATTCCTCCTGACTCAAGAGGAGGAAGAGGAGGAGTTGGAGGAAGAGGAGGAGATGTCCTCCCAAGAGAGCATGAAACGGCCTCGGCTTCAGGTTGGCTTGACCCCAAAAACAGAATGAAATCTCAAGAAGAGGAGGAGGAGGAAGAGGAGGAGGAGGGGGAGGAAGAGGATGAGGAGGAAGGGCCGAATTTAACCGCTTTTAGAATGGTCGGTAGAGATGAGCCGTGCTTGCATGTCTTTGTTTTTATTTTTCACCTTTTCTTTCTTTCTAACACCTTTCTTTCTTTCTTTGTTCCGTGACGGGAAGATCAATGATGCATCCCCGATGCATCTTGTAAAGCCTTCTTCGCATTTTGTAAAGCCTTTCGGCATTTTGTAAAGCCATTCTTGGTATCCACATATCAATTTTGAATGAAATCAAATAGTTTTCTTCACAAACTTTTTCTTCAAACAGCTTTTCTTCAAACAAGCTTTTTCTCTCTCAGACATAAAAATATTTTGAATGAAATCAAACTCAAAGCTTTTCCCAAGCATTTTGTCTCCAAAGTGTTTTCTCCAAAATTTTGTCTCCAGCAAAATTTGTGTCAACAAAGTCTCGAACACTATAAATCAATCACAGAGTGATAGGAAATTTTTCCTATACCCACCTAAAACAATTCCCCCAACTCATCCCCAACTCAACAAGTCATTTTTAGCCTTGATAATTTTGCCTTTAAAATTATTTTTAATTTAGCCTATATAAAATTTCAAATTTTTTTTTTTGCAATGAATGGAATAAAATGTCATGGAGAATTTATTGCATGAAATGCAATATTCTCCATATATAAGCCATATACATGTCATGTCCGGCGGAAGACCGGTGCCAAAGGCATTAATTCAAGCAATCAATTATTCACGCTTAACTTATTTCTAATTGTGCCTATATAAATCCATTTTACGCCTCAAAGTTCCTACATTTTCTTCCCTTCATTCATACGATTTGCCGGTTATGCTTCATTTGGATCCGTCCCCAAATCTTGGTGAGCGATTTATATTCATCAATGTTAGATGTTTGGTTTCGCAATTTAACTTACTAAAAGACTACTTTTGTTCAGAGCATCTAGATGTATGCAGGACACGAGACCTCGTAATTAAAACCAAAAGCAGAGGACTAAGGTCCATGAATCGAAAAGCCTCTAATTAAAAACCACAAGCATCTATCCTCCTTCCAGCCTTCCAAACTGAACTCAAGGTTAGTTTTCATTTAGTTTTAAGTATCATCTCAATGGCGTTTAATCCAAGAAGACAAGCTTTTTGCATTTGCTCGAGGTGCAGGAAGTGATGATGTTTATGAAACCGTAATAGTTTTTATAAACTTCATCCGCTTTTTTGTTTCGAAAAATTCCTGAGTTTCTTTTCCTCAATTAATCATGCTATTGCATGCAAGTTTCTATTATGAATGTGTAGTAGAAAAGTTAGAAAAAACTGAAGATAATATTTGAAACACGCTTAAGCCGCAGTTTTAGGGTAATCTTTAGCCTTCACATGAATACACGCCTAAAGCATTCAAACAGGGGAGGGAGAAAAAAACCCGGTAATTGTGATAGATAAGTAAAATAGATAAAGCCAGCAATTATTTTACACGCTTAATCGAATGCACCGGCCTTTATAGTTTTTCCTATATAGCTTTACACGCCGCGGCAAAACAATTGTATCCCTACTTTCAACTTTTTACTTAAAAACGCCGAGCGTATATAGTTTTTAGTTTCTAAGTTTATATAAAACAAATATAACACGCCAAAGCGAATACCGCTAAAACACGCCACTTCCTATTGATAGATGCCGTTACATTAATCACCCTGCTGGTGACTAAGATGGATTGGAATTACATTTGGGGCCAAAGAATCACAACAGCCCAGCCCAGTTTCCTCCACCTCCACCGTTGAACCGCAAAATTTGCACCAGTTCGCCGGAGCACCGCCTTGCAAACCCCGGAGTACTGGATCAAGTAATGATGATGGCAGCAGAGCGCAGGGCAATGATAGATCCGGGCTCGGGGCCCTGTAACGCGAATTTTGAGGTTCGCCTTTATCTAATCACTTCGAGAATGCAAGACATGCATTGATCGAGTGAATCTCGCGATCCGGGTCACTGAAGATTCAAAATGAGGAGCCGGGCGCTTGCTGGTTAGCCTCTATGCCCGATGCCCCAACATCAACCACTACCACGCTGCGATACGACATGCAATGGAGATGGCTCAACCAATGGAACCACTAATGCAGGCGCTTATACGATGCATTGGAGGTTCAACCAATGGAGCAGAGGTGGAGCAGTGAGGAGGAGCAAGGAGGTGGAGGTGGAGCAAAGGGTGGTGGAGCTAGAGCCCGTGTTTTTTATCGGGTTTTACCGGTAAGAATTCATTATGCCCCGCAGAATGGAAATGGAGATCGATAGCCTCAGCTACCAAGAGACCGGGCTTGAAACAGAGTCCGATTTTGTGTCCGGTTTATCCGGCTTATCCGCATTATATACAATTGTAATCTTTTTCCAAATGAATACAACAAATTTTGTCTACTTGTATTTCTACAATGTAATACATGTTACATACCTTTTTTAAGCCGGGTTTTTGGCCATGCAACAAATGTTCCAACACTTTCTCCAACCGTGATCCCCACCGGTGTCCAGGTAAAGCTTCATCCATACGCTAAGAGTTAATCATCACCATCATGAACTCTGGACATATCCCCTCTCGAATTTTTAATTCCATGATTTTATA
The DNA here is from genome assembly GCA_021234155.1 of Isoetes taiwanensis. Taxonomy (NCBI): domain Eukaryota; kingdom Viridiplantae; phylum Streptophyta; class Lycopodiopsida; order Isoetales; family Isoetaceae; genus Isoetes; species Isoetes taiwanensis. Next base: position 8,524,471 of record JAJEKV010000060.1, read on the forward strand.
CGGATCGATGGAGTCGATCTTGCATAATCCTACGTTTCCTTTTCTCGATTTGTAGTTAACATGAAACATTCATCTTCGACACTAGAAAAATTGCTATTCCTGTGACACCTACTATTGGAAATTAAATGTTCAAGCTATTGAATGAGATGAGTACCGTAATTTCAGAGCCATTCTGAGAAGTTTCATTTGAGTCTCTCGGGTCATTTTGAGAAGTCAAGGCTTATGGAAACTCCGGGCGGAAAATCTCAATTAGAAGAAAGATTAGGTTAACTACGCTTAGGGGGATAAATTTATGATACTTTTTGGATTTTAAAAAACTTAATGAAAGAAGTCTACGACGGGTCTTCGCCATTATTATTTGTATGTGTCAAGAATATTTCAAACCGCATTTTGTGTTTTCTTTGAAATTCAAATTTCTATTTCTCGTAGATGTAGAAAAAGCTATTTCTTCTCGAGCAGCTCGAAAGGCCAGATCCGGTTTGTAATCTTCCCGACTCGCATTTGTAGGCTTTATCCCGAGATGTCTTCTAAAGCTAATCGGAGGTCCTGTACGGACGGGCAGAGGGAAGCTTTTGGAAGAGGAATCTCAAAACCCTAAAACCCTTCTCAAGTTTCTCGAGGACGTTGATCAGAATACGTATCACACGTAACCCTATTCAAGGTATTTAATTTGCCAATGCATCACACCGGTGGAGAGTATTATGCTTGCATGAATTTGAGATATTTCCTTTCACTTAATATGCTTTGCATGAGTTTGAGTTATTATGCTTTGCATGAATTTTAAGTATTAACATCGCTAATGCTCGATTGTCCGCTTCCGTCAGAACATAATTTTGCTCGCTTTTATATAGAATATAGCTGTGTTAGACAGCTTGGAGATAGCAATGTTCAATGAGGTTATTAGTGAAAATATGGATTCATGAAGGGTATGTAGCTTAAAAAATGTGGATGCAAAATAATTTAGTTTCAAATTAACGATAGCATGGTCAATAATAGGAGATACCAACACGCCAAGCTGATTTGTACTAATTTAGGTTTAAATGCACGCTGCCGATCTCTTGTTCTCAAAAGTACTCTAAAAGTGCTCATCTTCATTTGCAATGCTCAAGAGGAAGAAAACCCTACTAATTCGGTTCTAATCCCCGGCCAAGAAAAGCAAGGGCAGACGACCCGTGATGCGTACCATATGATTCACCTTAGATGATGAAGGGTCGATTCTTATAGCAACCACCAATTCCCTCGCCTCGAAGAGGAAATGGACGAGGGTGCCGAGTGGGTACGCTGACCTTGCCAAGACAAATGGCAAGCTCGACTTAATCCCTCTTCTCGAGGAAAAAGGAAGCGGCATAAGATGGCCAAACAAGGGATCCTAATCTCTTGTGAGGAAGAGGATGACACCCACCGAAATTGCTCTTGAGATTACACGTAAGCGTAAGAAAGATCCGCCGTAACTTACTCCACCGTAGAGCCACATAATCGATACAAGGATACGCTCATGAAGACAGATGTGAATCCAAGGGAGACATGTTTAAGCATGGTTGGCCAACCAATGTAGCAAGCATTTCAATATCTATTTGCCAAGGGTTACAAATGCGTATGTAGAGAGGCATGTTCACTAAACCCACACCAAGTCACTATTTGCGCCAGCTAGGGGAATTAGTCAATTTTGAAAAGCTTCTAAAAGGGTCCTAGATTCATAGGGAAGAATGTTCAACCCGGCTTGTCGGGTTGCATGGAGGCTTCGCTTTTTGAGAAATGAACAGATGAGTGGCTAAAGCTAGAGGCCATGAACGCTCAATAAGTACGCTGACCATTATCCATTGGGTCTTAAGGAAACTTTTATGATCCATGTGAAGTCCCTCATCCGTTCAACACCAAGCTCCATTTATGTTAGCGGAGATATGATCCAAAGACATGCCATGGAGATTGTTCGAGCATGATTAGTAATCCGTGTCAAATGCCTATGCCAGCGGATGTGCTACCTTGGGATATGATCTCAACAAGCTCGCGGTGGACGAACGCCCGTGAGCTATTATCAAGGATGATATTAAATATGTCATCATCGACCCGGCAAAGATTCGCTGAGGCACAAAAGGCCATCATCGCAAAAGAACAAACAGCCAAAAGTGTTCTACAATCACTATGCGATAGGAGGTGTCGTGATCTTGATGCCAATACTTCACCGCAGATTTACCGAGATTAGTGCAACTTTGAATGAAATGGGGGAAGACATTTCTTATACAAAAGGTAATCAACCCGTTTCATAAATTGTATTCACGCCAAAGCTTTGTCAAACAATTCACGCCAGCGTGTTTTGAATCATCGATTTCCACGCCAGCATGGTTTTCAAGTCAACCAATTGATTTGAAACACACCGGCGTGGAATTCATTGATTTTGAAAACACCCCGGAATTGGTTTGATTTGAAAGCACGCCCGGCGGAATTGCATTAGTAACTTTTTATTTCATTTCACGCCAGCGCGATTTTTCTCTTCATCACTTATTCAAATCACCGGCTGTTTCTATTCTATGATACTAATTCAATGTCCCGCATCATTGCACCATACCGCTGAACAACCCGCCAAATCGCCCGGCCAACAGCGGGTGGAATATGGTCCTACATTGCCCACCCACCAGACAGGGCGGTCAAAGTCCGAGGTATCTGCCGCCGGAGCGGACCGTCAGCAGCAAATTATACGAGAAGAAGAAGACCGCAAGAAAATCAAAGAAAAAGGTGGTGATGACATTGCATCCTTCAAAGCTCATCCACAGGTCGTGACCAACGCACTTTATAAGATTGTGTTTTGTAAGGAGGCGCATGGCTCGCGGAATGAATTTCGACGCCATGCCAAGGGAAGCTGCCGATACCATGGGTAGGTGCCCCGCTGATGTAAGCATCTTTGACTTGAATGTGATGAGATGAGAAAGACCGGGCTAGACGACGACGAGACCATTTGGGTTTTAGACCAAGGCTTAAAGAAGGAAGTCTTATACAAGAAGGGTGCTTTCACCAAGGATAGGATGTCCTTTTCGTTGAGTGCTGCGCCATGTAAAGGATGTAATGCGATAATGAAGTCACCGTAGGGAGCCGAAGTTACAAGGCTATCGGGGATGTGGCATTATCCAAATTGGATTGTCGGACAAATACAAGGTCAAGAATGATGACATCAAGAAGTTTGTATTCTCGGTCAAAGGACTTCCTAAAGAATTGGAAGGCTAAAAATACAAAAACATAAGGAGACTCCTCTACCCCTAAGGTAATCCGCCGAGTTGAGAAGAAAAGTGGCCCTTGTGAAGAAGAAGATTATCGAGAAGACCCATTAATCGGCCAAAAGATTCGGCCCATTGGGTACAAAGGTCTTTTGCCGATTCAACTTCTGGCCTTAAAAATATATCACTCTTTGTGTTGGACAAAAGGGTGGGAGAGGAGATATGGGCATGAACCGAAGGACTACAAGAGTTTTTTTACCAGTGATAGGATTGACAACCCAGAGGTCCTTCACTATTGTCATCGCTTGTCCTTCGTGTGAGTCACATCTCAGATGCATTCATCTCGCCGCTCATGATCCGAGTGCCCCAAAGTTATTAGGAGGGATGCCTAATATATGATGTTAAGGATAATGAGTCAACGAAACCAAGATGGCACATGTGATCTTTATTATGATATCCATGCCGCCGACGAGGAATATGATATTGCTAAGGCCAAGGGTGACAATAGCAGCTGCATGGGAATGTTTTTCTAGATGATCCGTGACTTAAGAACTATATTCTTCATACGGATCGATCACCGTAACAGATGAGTCGAAGAGGATGAGGATCGGACCCTCCTAAGTGGGGAAATCAAGCACGAAGCTACAAACTAAGGAGAAGGGCCCCCTTAAATAAAAATGGATTTCCCTCGCCTATGGTCGCTTACCGTCGGTGGCATTTGCCCAATTGATACAACCCTGCTTGGAGCTTCATGTTGAGGTTATATTGCCCGAGAGGCTCTTATGGGTGCAAGAAGATGTCACCGCTTTGGAGTGATGAGCGCCAAAGACTTTCTTGAACCATTCTCATGCATGTGCTTTTTGCCCCCTAAAGGCCCTTATGGTAACCCTCAAATCATCAAAGAATCAAAAGTCTCGTAGACTTGTCCAATTCAAAGTGGACGCTGTTCCCGAGAGGGAACTAGTAATCAGTACCGATAAGGAAAGCAAAGAATGAACAAATAGTCGCTAAACCGGTTGCTCAAAGTAATCGCGGATGGCGAACCTTAGGGAATATCCTTGCCCACATTGGCGGTGATGCAAGCAACAATAGAGTAGATTCACAAAAGTTAACAATGAAATAATTGACAGGGAAACCGAAAATGAAGGCAACGGCGGCGCTCTAGTGATTCACAGGTTTGCCAAATCAATAGTAAAATAATGTCGCTTGTGAAGGACGCAAATGAACTAATAGAAAATAACAATTCTAACAAATAGAAGAAGACTAAGATTAAGGGTGGCTGAGGGGAGAATGACGCCGATGACGGCAATAAACCGAAGATGATAGGTATGGCTTTGCCGACGAAATAGCCAACGCTGCGATTTAATTTGTATTACCTTTGAATTAAATCACGCCTGCCGCGTTTGATTGATTATTTTTTCGCTGTCAACTAAATCACGCCGAAACATTTGGTTATGACTATTTCAAATCACGCCATGCTTTATTGTTTGTGTTATCGTATCTCGTCGACCGGATACATGTTTGATGTTTTAGCTTCCATTGCTTTTCTAAGAAGGTTGTGGTGTTCGACCTAAAATGAGTCCTTTGCAAGACTTTTCCTAAAAAATAAAGTGGCTAGAGAACAGCTTTCATCGTTACACCGCGAGAATCAAACACCAAGTGGATCTATCCGCCGCATTTGAAGGAGATGCTAGACGAGGCATCTGTGTTATTTCGAAGCTGGTATTTGGTCATCCATGGAACTAAGGAACACTGGCGATACTTTTGGAGGCACTGGGGAAATGCGTAGAAATTGGTTGACCCCGGGTAAAAAAAAATGTGAAGTTCACTAATCCCAAGGATCCAACAAAAGCCTATCTTCATCAAACACTTGAGTAACATGATGGACCTAACTTGGTATCGAGAATAAGGATGATATAATCATAGTGGATGATGATGCTCTCAAATGCTTCTACAATCAAACACAAAGCCCCGGAATCCACCATCTTCTACCATCCAAAAACTTTGGGGACGATGATTTTCCTCGGTGAAGTTTGTGTCTATTATGCATAATTTGGCTATGGGGATGACTATGGTGAAGTGTTAGATTCGCACTCTTAACCGATAGAATCCAAATCGACATGGAACCACACCTTGTTAAATACGTGGAAAAACATGGATTGATCCCTTTAATGTTTTATTGGAATATATGATATTTTTTGTATGATATTTGTGCCATGTATCGATAATTTCGAAGTCCGAATTGCCCCGCAAAAATGCAATTTGTTATTATCAAACCTAATATTATCATCTATTGAGCAAACAATATTTGTCTCATCTATGTTAGCAACTTGCTCTTCATTTCTGCATATTTCAATTCGCATATGAAAAGTCACACGTGAATCGCAACCTTATGTTATTTTTGAAGTCCAAAAAAAAAGATTAAAAAAAACAAAAACCCCCTAGAAGACAATAGCAGGTTGGCGTGATTTTGGAGTTGACATAATCCCAATTTAATTGGATGATGGTTAAAAATATAATCCTCCACAAATTGAACACTACTTATAGGCCATGCCATGATGCAAGGAACCTCCAATTGCTTGACACAACCAAAACATTCCTTGTCACCCAAACCTTTACCTTTCCAGTTGTCTTCCAACATCGAAATTGCAATACTAATATTGTCTTCCCCTAGCCTTTCATCATTAACAGCTTGACCAAGATCTGCTAGCACAATGACTCCTTGGCCTACTATTTCCTTGTTGCACTTGTGCATGATTCTCACCTTCTTGTTCCTCCATTGCACCCTACTATAGAGGACTAATTGTTTTTCTTCAACATTCTTGCTAGGAGTTGGTTTTTCATTGATATTGCTCTTTTCACCATCTTGAGTTGGAGGGGCACCATTGACCTAGGCAAATTGCACCCTTTTTAGTCAATGAGTAAGAAAAAATTATTACACCATAAGATAAAAAAAGTACGTACATTTATGGAATATGTAGAGGTAAATCAAATTTTTTTAAAAGCAAGAAATTCCTTGGAAATAGGTTTAATATAATAATAACAATGGGCGTAAACGAAATCATTTAAAACAAGAATTTTCATGGCATAAGGTTTGCTGTAGATGTTCATATGATTTCATGGCAACAACAAGAATTTTCATGGCAACAACAAGAATTTTCATGGCAACAACAAGGAAATGACATTTATATAAATATATCCAAATTTTAATTATCGAAAAATTTGATATATGATTTAAAAAAGACATATAACTAATAGACGGAGAAATTTATTATCCATAATAATATACCCTAGATAATATAGTCGGGAATTTCGCAGACGGGCGGTTATTTGAGGCACAAATTATTCACGCTTAATTTCTAATTAACCCTATATAAACCGGTTTCACGCCTCAAGACCATCCCGTCCCATTTTTTTTTTTTCTCGCTCACATGAAGCTGCTCAAATTTCAATCTCATGAAGAACCCGAGGTCTCAAAAGAGACGCCGGGTTGAAGAACCCCCTTCCCCCTCATAGATTTTTTCTGTTCAATTCTCCTCTCATCGATTCATCTGTAGGATGATGCCGATTTTGACATGGAAGAGGAGGAGTTGAGCTCCTCCCTTCCTCCGACTCAAGAGGAGGAAGAGGAGGAGTTGAGGAAGAGGAGGAGATGTCCTCCCAAGAGATGAAACCGGCCTCGCCTGTGGTTGGCTTTGACTCTCAAAACAGAGAATGAAATCTCCAAGAAGAGGAGGAGGAGGAAGAGGAGGAGGAGGGGAGGAAGAGGATGAGGAGGAAGGTCGGTGAATTCCACCGCTTTTAGAATGGTCGAGAGATGAGCCAGATTTGCATGTCTGATTTTTTTTTTTTCCACCTTTCTTTCTTTTTCTAACACCTTTCTTCCTTTTTTTTGTTGCACGGAAGATCAATGATGCGTATCCCGGGCTGCCCCTTTTTTGGTTGCTTACGTAAGCTTTGGACACGCCCCCGCCATTTTTTTTTCCCTGTAATTTTGTGAAAAGCCTTCGGCATCCAGACATTCTCCTCTTTATGAATGAAATCAAACAAGCTTTCGCCATAAAATTTTCTTCAAACAAGAGGTTCTTCAACAGCTTTTCAGACATAAAATTATTTGAATTAAATCCAACCAAGCTTTTCTCCAATTATTTTGTCTCCAAGTCGTTATGTCTAAAATTTTGTATCCCAGAATTTTGTCTCAACAAAGTCTCGAATACTATAAATCAACCACATGAGAAATCTCTCATTCAATACAAGAACTATAGGAAATTTTCCTATAATGACCTAAAACAATTCCCCAACCTTACAAGTCATTTTTAGCCTTCATAATTTTGCCTTTAAAATCATTTTTTTAATGTAGCCTATATAAAATTTCTAAATTCTATTTTTTCAATGCAATAAATGGAATAAAATGTCATGGAGAATTTATTGCATGAAATGCAATATTCTCCATATATACCATATACATGTCATGTCCAAGGAAGACCGCAACGCCAGCGTGTTAATTCAAGCAATCAATTATTCACGCTTAACTTTTTTTTCTAATTGTGCCTATATAAATCCATTTTACGCCTCAAAGTTCCTACATTTTCTTCCTTCCTTCATAATGATTTGCCGCCATGCTTCATTGTTTGATCCGGCCATCCCAAATCTTGGTGAGCGATTTATATTCATCAATGTTAGATGTTTGGTTTCTAATTCCTAACTTACTAAAAGACTCCGGCTTTTGTTCTCAGAAGCATCCGTAGAAGGAGGAAATCTGGAGACTCGTAATTAAAACCAAAAAGCGTAGGACTAAGGTCCAAGGAATCGAAAAGCCTCCTCAATTAAAACCACAAGCATAGTCCTCCGCTCTTCTAATCCTTCCAGCCTCGAACTCAAGGTTAGTTTTCATTTAGTTTTAAGTTGCATCTCAATGGCAGTTTAATCCAAGAAGACAAGCTTTTGCATTTGCTCGAGGCGTGAGGAAGCAGATGATGTTTATGAAACCGTAATAGTTTTTATAAACTTCATCCGCTTTTTTTGTTTCGAAAATTCTTGAGTTTCTTCCCTGAATTAATCATGCTATTGCATGCAAGTTTCTATTATGAATAAGTGTAGTAGAAAGCATTAGAAAAAACTGAAAGATAATATTTGAAACACGCCAAGCTTGTTTTATGGTAACCTTAGCTTCAACATGAATATTCGAGTTGGATTAGCCAGGGAGAAAAACCCGATAGATAGATAAGTAATAGATAAAGGCCGCAATTATTTACACCGGGCCTTTATCTATTTACTTATCTATCCGTACGTGTTTTTTTCCTCCCTCCCTCGAATGCACGCCGAAATGGTATAGTTTTTCCTATATAGCAGCTTTTACACGCGAAATGTAAAACAATTGTATCCCTACTTTCAACTTTTTACGCTTAAACACGCGGTTCTTTAGTTTCTAAGTTTATAAATAAAGAAATATAACACGCCAGCGCAAGAATACCGACAATAATACCGGGCCACTTCCTATTGATAGATGCCGTTACATTAATCACCCTACAGGTGACGATGGATTAGAATTACATTTGGGCCAGCAATCACAGTGTTTCTCAGCCCCAGCCGCCCAATCTCTAGTCCGGTTGAACCGCAAATGAAGCACCGGGGCCGGGCCGAGCACCAGCCTTGCAACCCCGGAGTACTTGGATCAAGTAATGATGATGGCGCCAGAGCCAGTGGCAATGATAGATTCGGGCTCGGGGCCCTTGTAACGCGCATCTGAGGCTCGCCTCTTATCTAATCACTTCGAAATGCAAGACATGCATTGATCGAGAGTGAATCTCGCGATCCGCCACGAGATTCAAAATGAGGAGCCGCTTAGTGGTTAGGCCCTCTATGCCCTGATGCCCCAACATCAACCACTACCACAAAGCGGTATATGATGCAATGGAGATGGCTCAACCAATGGAACCACTACAAGCAGGCGCCATAATGATGCATTGGAGGTTCAACAGAGCAGAAAGGAGCAGGAGAGCAGAGCAGAGGTGGAGGTGGAGCAAAGGGGGTGGTGGAGCTAGAGCCCGGTGTTTTTGCCGGGTTTTACCGTAAGAATTCACTATGCCCCTCGCAATGGAAATGGGAGATCGATAGCCCAGCCTACCAAGAGGACCGGGCTTGAAACAAGAGGTCCGGGATTTTGTCCGGGTTTATCCAGCTTTATCCGCATTATATACAATTGTAATCTTTTTCCAATGAATACAACAAATTTTGTCTACTTCTATATTTCTACAATGTAATACATGTTACATACCTTTTTAAGCGGTTTCTTGGCCATGCAACAAATGTTCCAACACTTTCTCCAACCGTATCCCCACCGGGTGTTCATGAGGTAAAGCTTCATCCATAGCTAGAAAGAAGAATCACCGTAACTCCTGACATACTTATCCCCGAAATTTTAATTCCATGACAAGCATACGGATCGATGGAGTCGATCTTGCATAATCCTACTTTCCTTTCTGATTTGTAGTTAACATGAAACATTCATCTTCGAATAATCAGTAAAATTGCTATTCGACACCTACTATTGGAAATTAATGTTCAAGCTATTGAATGAGATGAGTACCGTAATTGTAGCCATTCTTTGAAGTCGATTTGAGTCTCCTCGGGTTGATTTGAGAAGTCGGGCGCCATGGAAACTCCGGGCGGCCTGAAAATTCGAATTAGAAGAAAGATTAGGTAAACTACGCTTAGGGCTGATAAATTTGGCGATACTTTTGGGTAGATTGGTTTTAAAAACTTAATGAAAGAAGCCTACGGATCTGCCTTCGCCATTATTATTTGTATGTGTCAAGAATATTTCAAACCCATTTTGTGTTTTCTTGAAATTCAATTTTCTATTTCGTATGTGTAGAAAAAGCTATTTCTTCGAAAGCAAAAGCTCGAAAGGCCAGATCCGAAATGCATCCTTCCACCTCCGCTATTAGGCTTAATTCGTAGATGTCTTCTAAAAGCGAATCGAGGTCGAGGCTGACGGGCCGAGGAAGCGGTGGAAGAGGAATCTCAAACCCTAAGACTTCTCAAGTTTCAGAGGACGCTGATCGTAATACACGTGTAATAATGTAACCCTATTCAAGGTATTTAATTTGCCACGTATCACACAATACACCGTGGAGAGTATTATGCTTGCATGAATTTGAGATATTTCCTTTGCCTTCTCGTGATAATATGCTTTGCATGAGTTTGAGTTATTATGCTTTGCATGAATTTTAAGTATTAACATCGCTAATGCTCGATTGTCCGCCTCAGAACACAATTTTGCTCGCTTTTTATATATAGAATATAGCGGTGTTAGACAGCTTGGAGATAGCAATGTTCAATGAGGTTAAATAGTGTGAAATATGGATTCATGAAGGGTATGTAGCTTAAAAATGTGGATGCAAAATAATTTAGTTTCAAATTAACGCATAGCATGGTCAATAATAGAGATACCAACACGCCAAGCCGCGATTTGTACTAATTTAGGTTTAAAATGCACGCCAAGCGGGATCTCTTTGTTCTGAAAAGTACTCTAAAAAGTGCTCATCTTCATTTGCAAAGGCTCAAGAGGAAGAAACCCCTACTAATTCGGGTTCTAATCCTCGCCAAGAAAGCAAGGGCGCATCTCGCACCCGTGATGCGCATACCATATGATCTCACCTTAGATGATGAAGGGCCGATTCTTATAGCAAACGGGCGACCCTGCCGCCCGAAGAGGAAATGGACGAGGGTGTCGAAGTGGTACGCTGACCTTGCCAAGACAAATGGCAAGCTCGACTTAACTCTCTTTCGAGGAAAAAAGGAAGCGCACAAGATGGCCAAACAAGGGATCCTAATCTCTTTGTGGAAGAGGATGACACCAACCCCAAATTGCTCTTGGAGATTACACGTATAGAAGAAAGATCCGCCGCGTTCTTACTCAATCGTAGAGCTATCCGATACAAGGATACGCTCATGAAGACAGATGTGAACGGTGAGACATGTTTTAAGTATGGTTGGCCAACCAATGTAGCAGCTTACGCCAATATCTATTTGCCAAGGGTTACAAATTGTAAGTAGAGGCATGTTCACTAAACCGACACCAAGTCACTATTTGCGCCAGTTAGGAATTAGAATACTTGAAAGCTTCTAAAAGGGTCCTAGATCTAGGGAAGAATGTTCAACCCGCAGCTTGTCGAAGGCATGGAGGCTTCGCTTTTTGAGAATGAACAGACAGAGTGGCGCAAAATAGAGGCCATGAACAAGCCAATAAGTACGACCATTATCCATTGGGTCTTAAGGAAACTTTTGCGATCCATGTGAAGTCCCTCATCCGTTTTCACCAAGCTCCATTTATGTTAGCAGAGATATGATCCAAAGACATGCCATGGAGATTGTTCAGAGCATGATTAGTAATCCAAGTCAAATGCCTATGCCGGATGTGCTACCTTGGGATATGATCTCAACAAGTTCGGCCGTGGTGGACTAACGCCCGTGAGCTATTATCAAGTGATGATATTAAATATGTCATCATCGACGGGCAAAGATTCCGTTGAGGCACAAAAGGCCATCATCGCAAAAGCGTAACAAAAAAGCCAAAAGTGTTCTACAATCACTATGCGTGATAGGAGGTGTCAGATCTTGATGCCAATACTTCCCGGCAGATTTGCATTTGAGATTAGTGCAACTTTGAAATGAAATGGGGAAGACATTTCTATACAAAAGGTAATCAACCCGGTTTCATAAATTGTATTCACGCCAGCGCAGTTCAAATCAAACCAACGCCAAATGCGTGTTTTGAAATCAATCGCCACGCCCGGTGTTTTCAAGTCAACCAATTGATTTGAAAACACGGGCGCGAATTGATTGATTTGAAAACACCGGGCGGAATTGGTTTGATTTGAAAGCACGCCCGCGGAATTGCATTAGTAACTTTATTCATTTCACGCCAGCGCGGATTTTTCTCTTCATCAATTCTATTCAAATCGCGCTGTGTTTTCTATTCTATGGCGATACTGATTCAATGTCTCGTACTATTGCAGTCCATACGTTGAACAACCGTACCACGCCCGTCAACAGGGTGGAATATGGTCGCCCATTGCCCACCGGCGTACGGCGGGTCAAAGTCCGAGGCATTCAAGCCGCTGGAGCGGACTCTGTCGCAGACAATTATACTGAGAAGAAGAAGACTGCAAGAAAATCAAAGAAAAAAGGTGGTGATGACATTGCAGATCCTTCCGAAAGCTCATCCAAACAGTCAGGACCAAACATCGTATAAGATTGTGTTTTGTAAGGAGGCGCGATGGCTCCGCGGAATGAATTCTCGGGCGCTTATGCACAAGGGAAGCCGATACTATGGGTAGGTGCCTCCCCGTTGATGTCAATGTTGTTAAGGCACGCCAAAATCCATTTACTTTAAAAAAACGTTTTTTAAGATTTTTTGGAGATTTTTAAAATTTTTTGAAAAAATCTTTAAAAACGTATTTCATATAAAATACGTTAAAAATCTTTAAAATCCTTAAAAATCTTTAAAAATCCTTTAAAATCTTAAAAAATCTTTTAAAAATCTTTAGATTATGATTTTATTTATTTAAATATATGATATTCTTGAACTTATTTATCCTTGTATATGAAATTCTTATATTTTTTAATCTCTATAATAATGTTTTTTCTGAACTTTCTTAAGAGTTGCATGGCAAAACAACTATGATATCTTTGTACTTGAACTTAATAGTTTCTAGTAGCAGCATAAATTTTTGATTTACTTGTTGGCATGCTACATCTTGTAACTTATAGTAAAAATATGCATTTTAACCATAGCACATATATCCAATAAAGCAGTGCAAAGAATGTGCAAATTTTTTTTTTTTTTTTTGCCATACGAAATCATAAAAATCCTTTAAAAAACGTGAGGATTTTTATAAGGGTACTTTAAAAATAAAAAACGGGTTTTTTAACAACATTGGTTGATGTAAGCATCTTTGACTTGAATGTGACAGAGATGAGAAAGACTCAGGGGCTAGACGACGCTGAGACCATTTGGGTTTTAGACCAGTGCTTAAAGAAGGAAGTCTTATACAAGAAGGGTGCTTTCACCAAGGATAGGATGTCCTTAGTTGAGTCTTTGCAATCATGTAAAGGATGTAATGCATAAATGAAGTCACCGTAGGGAGCCGAAGTTACAAAGGCTATCGGGGATGTGGCATTATCTGAAATTGGATTGCTGGACAAATACAAGGTCAGTAATGATGACATCAAGAAGTTTGTATTCTGGTCAAAGGACTTCCTAAAGAATTGGAAGGCTAAAAATACAAAACATAAGGAGACTCTACCCCCTAAGGTACTGGCTGAGTTGAGAAGAAAAGTGGCCCTTGTGAAGAAGATTACTGGAGAAGACGACACTGTCCAGTATTCAGTCTCCATTGGGTACAAAGGTCTCTTGCCAGATTCAACTTCTGGCCTTAAAATATATCACTCTTTGTGTTGGACAAAGCCCAGGTGGGAGAGGAGATATGGGGCATGAACCGTAAGGACCACAAAGCTTCTTTACCAAATATATAGGATTGACAACCCAGAGAGGTCCTTCACTATTGTCATCGTTTGTCCTTCAGGTGAGTCACATCTGCATGCACTATCTGCTGCTCATGATCTGGAGTGCCTCAAAGTTATTAGGGAGGGATGCCTAATATATGATGTTAAGGATAATGAGCTGCGAACAGAACGGAAGATGGCACATGTGATCTTTATTATGATATCCATCTTTGTCGGGAGGAATATGATATTGCTAAGGCCAAGGGGTGACAATAGCGGTTGCATGGGAATGTTTTTCTTCTAGATGATCCAGACTTAAGAACTATATTCTTTCATACGGATCAGGATCAGTCAGAACAGGATGAGTCAGAAGAGGATGAGGATCGGGACCCCCTCCTAAGTGGGGAAATCAAGTACGAGCTACAAACTAAGGAGAAGGGCCCCTTAAATAAAAATGGATTTCCCGCCTATGGCTGCTTACCTCGCCGAGGCATTTGCTCCAATTGATACAACCTGCTTGGAGCTTCATGTTGGAGGTTATATTGCCCGAGAGGCTCTTATGGGTGCAAGAAGATGTCACTGCTTTGTGAGTGATGAGCAGGCCAAAGACTTTCTTGAACCATTCCTCATGCATGTGCTTGCCAAGTCTCCTAAAGGCCCTTATGGCAACCTGAAATCATCGTAAGCAATCAAAGTCTCGTGAGACTTGTCCACCAAAAAGTGGACGTTGCTCTGGAGAGGGAACTAGTAACTGGCACCGATAAGGAAAGCAAGAATGAACAAATAGCTGCTAAACCGGTTGCTCAAAGTCTTGTGATGGCGGCTTAACTTAGGGAATATCCTTGCCCACATTGCGGGTGATGCAAGCAACAATAGAGTAGATTCACGGGTTAACAATGAAATAATTGACGGGGAAACCGAAAATGAAGGCAACGAAAGCTCTAGTGATTCCGCCAGGTTTGCCAAATCAATAGTAAAATAATGTCGGTTGTGAAGGACGCAAATGAACTAATAGAAAATAACAATTCTAACAAATCGAAGAAGACCTAAGATTAAGGGTGGCGGAGGGGGGAGAATGACACCGGATGACGGCCAATGGCCCTAAGATGATAGGTATGGCCTTGCCCATCGAAATAAGCGCCACGCGTGATTTAATTTGTATTACCTTTGAATTAAATCGCTAAGCGTGCTTTGATTATTTTTCGTTGTCAAACTAAATCACGCCGCGATTTGGTTATGACTATTTCAAATCACGCTTTGCGTTTGTATTGTTTGTGTTATCGTATCTTGCTCGACCGGGATACATGTTTGATGTTTCAGCTTCCATTGCGTTTCTAAGAAGGTTGTGGTGTTCGACCTAAACGGAGTCCTTTGCAAGACTTTTCCAAAAATAAAGTGGCTAGAGAACAGTTTCATCGACACCAAGTAGAATCAAACACCAAGTGGATCTATCCGCGGCGCACTTGAAGGAGATGCTAGACGAGGCATTGTGTTATTTCGAGTTGGTATTTGGTCATCCATGGAACTAAGGAACATCAAGGATACTTTGGAGGCACCGGGGAAATGCGTGAAATTGGTTGACCCTTTGGGATCGTAACAAATGTGTGAAGTTCACTAATCCCAAGGATCCAACAGCAAGCCTATCTTCATCAAACACTTGAGTAACATGATGGACGAACTTGGTATCGAGAATAAGGATGATATAATCATAGTGGATGATGATGCTCTCAAATGCTTCTACAATCAAACACACCAGCCCCTGATCCACCATCTTACGATCCAAAAACTTTGGGACGATGATTTTACTCGTGAAGTTTGTGTCTATTATGCATAATTTGGCTATGGGGATGACGGTGGGTGAAGTGTTAGATTCGTACCCGAACCGGATAGAACGGTGACATGGAACCACACCGGTTAAATACGTGGAAAAACATATTGATCCCTTAATGTTTTATTGGAATATATGATATTTTGTATGATATTTGTGCCATGTATCGATAATTTCGAAGTCTGGAATTGCCTCAAAAATAATGCAATTTGTTATTATCAAACCTAATATTATCATCTATCGAGCAAGCAATATTTGTCTCATCTATGTTAGCAACTTGCTCTTCATTTCTGCATATTTCAATTCGCATATGAAAAGTCACACGTGAATCGCAACCTTATGTTATTTTTGAAGTCCAAAAAAAAAGATTAAAAAAAACAAAAACCCCCTAGAAGACAATAGCAGGTTGGCGTGATTTTGGAGTTGACATAATCCCAATTTAATTGGATGATGGTTTAATGATTGTACTAGCCCATTGTATGGGTCCCATGACCTATTGGTCTCCGTGGACGTTAAAAAAAACTATTCTATTCTAATGGGAGATGCACATGACGACAGACTAATTCGAAATACGGAATCTCAGAGGAGATATAGACAAAATGAGGATGATGAGCATCATCAAGCTAGGTTGACATATATGAGAAATTATATGCAACAACATAGGGGAAGTGAATCAGAAAATGAAAGGAAACACCGCCTCTTTTGTAGAAGAGAATCACAAAGGCGATATAGAACAGACAGAATTCCAAGCACACGAGGTCTGGCAACATGTAGATTGGCCCAAACAGAGCCGCATTATTGTGGTCCATTACAATTGTCATGTAATTTTTGTGGAGCCATGGGATTCGTCCAAATGAAAGAAAATATTCAATGTTGATAAGGTGCAGTTGCCAGAGCTTATGGAAATGCTTGTATTGACTAGGCAACTACTCACATGGCAACATAATAAAAGCAAGGATTTCCATTCAAGTATAAGAAATTACAATAGTGCACTAGCATTTGCATCACTCGGCGCAAATATCGAGCAATTCCATGGACAAGGACCATATTGCTTCAAGATCCATGGACAAGACAGATTAAATATGTCGTGTATGCAAATGCTATCAGGTTCAGAAAGTGCTAAATGCACAAAATCCTTTCCAAAATATTTCAACGAGGAAACAAGTCTTAATGAGAATGGATATCCACAATATAAGAGGAGGTACACATGCATAAGTTACACCCATCTCAAACATCCAAACATTAGTGTGGACAATAGTTGGGTAGTTTCTCATAATCCTTACCTCCTTGCAAGTACGGAGCTCATATAAATGTAGAGAACTGTCAAGAAATTAGCAGCATAAAATATATATATACAAGTATTGGCCTAACACCCACCGATGACAGATCATTAGATTGAGATGAGGTCCAGACGTACTTGGATAGTAGATACATATCAGCACCTGAAGGAATATGGAGGTTGAACAAGTACGAGATGCATGCAAACTCACACAATCATACGCCTTCCAGTGCATTTGCCATTTCAACAACGCTTGCAATACATGGTAGGACAAGAACACCAGGCTACCCAATAGGCAACAAGAGCGGGCACAATGTTGACTGCATGGTTTAAACTTAATACAGAAAAAGAACATGCAAGATCATATACATATGCAAAAATACCCTACCATTATAAATACGAAAAGGAGAGAGGTGATAACATCAAGAAGTGGATAGCTAGGCAAAATACAACAAAAATCATGACCAGGATGTACAATGTCAAGCCTCAGGAGGGAGAAAGGTTCTACCTTTGACTATTGTTGCTCCATGCAAAAGGGGTGACAAGTTATGAGGACTTATTGTATGTCAACGGAAAACAATGCACAACGTTCAAGGAAGCTGCAAAAGAAGCTGGCGTGCTCCTTGATGACTGTGAATGGGAACTAGGGCTTCATGGAGGCAGCTAGCTACCAAATGCCATCACAACTCTGATAGATGTTTGCATTCATATGTGTATGCAATGAGCCCTATGATCCATTAGCACTATGGCAAAAATTCAAGCAAGACCTGTGTGAGGATTATATTAGACAAATGCCACAAATATTAAGCACTTCCTAACATCAACCAGATTTTAGAAGCAAATAACATGTCTTATCAAAACATTGGTCTACCAACTCCTTTATTTAGAATTCTTTGATGATGCTATGGCAATTGACATTGAGCAAGAGCGTATTGAAGCAACAGAACAATACAAAAAGCTAAACAGTGAGCAACTACAAATTGTAGACACCATCATACAACTCGTACAGAACCCTACAAGAAGCAACAAATGCCACAACATTGATGGACCAAGTGGTACAGGAAAAACTTTCTCCTTGAACATGCTCATAAGCATATTGAGGTCGATGAACTAAGAAGTTGACACAGTAGCTTGGATAGGCATAGCAAGCCTCTTACGAATTGTGCACTCAACTTTTAAATTGCCTCTTAGTCTCCACCCAGAATCAACATCCGCTTTGCGATTAGTTAGTCAAGAAGCAGACTTGCTTCGTAAAGCAAAAGTTATAATATGGGATGAAATAGGAATGACTCATAGAGATGCTTTTACAGCAGTCGACAAAGTTTTGAAGGAGATAAGGCAAAATGAGGAACCATTTGGTGGCATCATAGTGGTTGCTGCAGGTGACTTTAGGCAATTGCTACCTGTCAAGAGAGCAAGCAAAGCACAGATAATTTCAAAGTGTGTGAAGAAGAACCCTTTGTGGACGCAATTTACTTTCCACAAGCTCATACAAAACACGCGTGTAGCACCACATGAAAGGAGCTAGTCAGCGTACCTATTTGTCTAGGAAATGGTGAGATTATGAATGATGACGGCCTTGCAAATAATATAGTACATATTCCACGTGGTTGTATCGCTCAGAATGATATCATTGATGAAATATATGGTACATACATATCACAAGAACAATTTCCAATTATGCACAAAAAGGCAATACTCTGTCCAAAAAATGATGACACATTGCGAACTAATGACATCGTCATCGAGCGCATGGAAGGAGAAAAAGTTATCTACACAAGCATTGATGCTTTCAATTTGGATGATGACCATGACGAGTTAAGGGACTTTCCCATTGAATGCCTGCACAAGCTCACGAAGTCTGGCATGCCTTCTCACAAGCTACACATAAAAAAAGGAGCAATCATGATGTTGTTGCATAACTTGTTCCCAAAGGATGGCCTATGCAATGGAACGAGACTGCAAGTTGATAATGCTTTAACACACTCCATATATGCACACATAATTATAGGAAGTCATAAAGGGAAACAAGTATTTTTGCCAAGGATAAACTTGACACCATTAGATACGCAAATACCATACACAAGGCATCAGTTCCCTATTAGAGTTGCATTTTCAATGACAATTTCAAAGTCGCAAGGGCAATCGTTAGATCGTGTCAGAATCTACTTACACATGCCAGTCTTTTCACACGGGCAACTATATGTCGCACTATCCAGGTGCACATCCGAGAGCGGCATTAGAATGTGTGTAGAAAACACAAGCAAGCAAGGGAAATTGACTGGAAATGAAGAAACCTACACCCTAAACACCGTCTATAAGGAGGTGCTTCAAGATGAGATTGCATAGCTTGAAAGAGTAAGCACTATCTAGCAACTTAACATTGTTTATTTGATTTACCAAATGATTATGAAAATGACACAGGTACATATGAACTCTCATCTAGAAGCATCAAGCTTTGAAAATATTGAATGAAACGATGACTCACCATCAGTAAGCACCTAACCAACAATGAAATATACAACTAAAAATACGCACGAACCATTGTAAATGTCATTTTGATAAATACGCACAAACCATTGCAAATGTCATTTTGTAGGAATATGTGGTTGTCAAAATACCAATCTGTACGAAATATTCGACAATAATTGTTAGTACTGGTCATAGTTGAAAGTATGCAACATGCTATAACAAGATTTCGACAGAAGCTACACTCTCCAAAGAGTTGAAGTAATGATACACAAAGTCAAAGAATTCCAAAGAGAAGTAGATACGTCATCCTTACACAAGAGCATGTAAAATCTATGATGAAATCCAATGTGGTTGTGAATGACATACAATTGCTACAAATATTTGTATTCATTCCAAATTTTACTTTATGAAATCATCATTTCATACATATGTTTCTCTTAGAAAATGGATAAGACTATTACAACATATAATGGCAAAGATGCCTTGTAGACCAACAATTTCCTTATCGCCCAGCAACGCTGGGCACTTTTTCTAGTACTAAAGAATAGAAAACTAGGTAATACTAATGACTTGGCTAGCAAGTTGGCATACTGGATGCAAGGGGGGTTCACAGTTTTGGGCATATAACCCATCTGCATGCACGGGAAGGGGGTTTTTTGGACCCATTTTCGTACATATACGGTCGGGAGGGGGTCCTTTTTCTGGTATTTTTTGCACTATCCTAGGTAATTTTTATTCGAAAGGGGTCAAAATTTGCTTTTAAATATCCGTATATAGGGGGGTTTTTTGCCACCCCATGCACGCAAATGGCATATCCCCCTTATACATGAGTGAATCCCCCTTGACTGGATGATAAAAATATTCTTGTGTCTGGTATACACACAGGATGGGAATGCATGTAATTGCAAAATGTTAAGGCCTGCAGGTGATCAACTTACAATGACAAGGGAACTTTGCATCTTACCAACACCTATTGCCAGACCCTGATCTACTACCTCATCACATGATCTACAGTAGAAGAACCTTCAATATGATTGCATTCTTTCCTGTAGAACAATGACCATTTGGATCATCCCATGCAAATGCTAGAAGGAAATGGAACAATAAATCAACAAAGCTACACTAGAACACATGCAATATCCTGCACTTAGTCTAGTCTACAGTGCCCGTATGCTCTATTGCACCAACCAGGATCTAACGTTACAACAATGAACTTGCAACAGTCAGCTTAACTAGTAAGCTATGACTTAACCAGCCTAGCCCTAGCCCAAACAACCCGCATAAAGAAATTAAAAAACACCCTAGAACCAAACATGACTACAGTTTTATCAATGTCTAAAACCATCTGCACCTATCATCCACCAAAAAACATATTAACTTTATCAGCATATTAATTGTGGCAAACATAATAAATAAGAAGATAAAGATAAAGATAAAGATAAATTTTTATCGTCTGCGAAACCCAACAAAATGCCCCTATGAGTTTATGTAATTACCAAAATGCCCTTATGAGTTTCAAAATTACCAAAATGCCCCTGATTCAAATAAATATACAAATAAATTACCAATTTACCCCTAGACAATAAACTTAATTACCAAAATACACCTATACATCAAACTTAATTACCAAAATGGCATTATGTAGCAATTTTGATCAATCTACACCAAATTTAATTACTAAAATCACTACTACAAAAATCGGTAGAAATGGCACAAAAGGGACGTTTCTGCTCCGTAAAAAGGCAGAGCATAAATATCACTTTTGTGCCATTTCTGCCTATTTTTGTAGTAGTGAATGCCCTATATATCAAACTTAATTACTAAAATACCTCTACATAGTCTTTTTGTGACATTTACAAGAAGCCACTGTTTCTTGTGGTTTTAGTGCATGATAATGCTATTGGAGGCATGTTATCATCAGCCACATGCAGACTTCTTGGACGTCGAAAACCTAAATGCATGCGCACAAGAGAAGAAGACATAGAGAAGAGGAATATCTTTATGGAAGGTGTAATGGAAAAGACAAAATGCATGCAATTGTAGGGTTCCAATTAAATGATGATTGTTACTTCTGTAATCTCTTTATTGAATTTAAACTTCTATTCTTGAGGCATTTAGTATAGATTGAGTAGGATAAGTATGTAAGGGTATTTTGGTAGTTAAGTTTGGTATGTAGGGGTATTTTGGTAATTAAGTTTGGTGTGTAGGGCATTTTGGTGATTAGTTTGGTGTAGTTTGATCAAAATTGATATGTAATGGCATTTTGGTAATTAAGTTTGGTGTGTAGGGGGGATTGCTCTATGAAAGTCCATCTTTGCCTGTTTATGTGTGCATTCTAGACTGCAAGGCTTCCCTATGTTTTTGCAAACCAAGGTTTATGTGCATGCAATATGTGGACGTAATGTGTAACTTCAGTTTCTCTCCAAGCTGCTTTATAAGCTTTCGATAAATTTTATGACCACATCATTGAATGTGATGGCATCATGTGGTCTCAAGGAATGGGCCTGCAGTAAAACATTAAGCTCAGAAAATGCATTCCAAGCATCTAATTTCTTTATAGTAGATATTGTTCCGTCTGCTTATCTTTCTCAGCTTTTCAAACTGAAAGATCCTTTTTGCTTAGAATCCACGTTTTTTAGGAAGTGTTTGGCCTTGTCATCACCCAAGGAGTCTTTGGAAAGCACTGAGCATTTATCTGATTTCTTCAAATCCTTCTCAAGCTTGACGCAATCACCATGCAACCCAGCCTCTGATTTTTCAACTCTTGATATCCCTTCTTTTCTTTTTCTTTCATCTTTTATATTCCAAACAAAGCAACAACTATGTTGAATCATTCCTTTTACCATTCTAACCATTGCATGAAGTGTGCAAAAATGCACTCTATTGAGAGGAATTCGCAATATTGGGTCAAATGTTTTATCTTTTTTTATCTCTAGTTGGTGGCACATCCTGATTACATGACACGGTGCTCTTGCTTTTTTTTCTTTTCCTTCAAGGTATACATGTAGTAAATGCAAATTTTCGAAGTTTGTGCCCCTGTTGACTTTACATTATACATTGTCTTCTCACTATTGAGATTTGATGCCAAGTGAAAATTAACTTTGAAGGAACCATGGCCATCTACCTTGAATAACTCTTCTAGGACTCTGTTTGTTCAAACACCCATTTTAATACCGTGTACTTCTCTTTTTTCACTTGAAACATCCCAAACCACCATGTATGCTCTTCTGGGCGTTTAGTCTAGTGGTAACACACTAGGTCTAGCAACTATAGATCTCGAGTTCGAGACTGCCCAGAATCGCACTCTGAACTGTTGGGTGTCAAAATCCACAGACGCAATGTAAAGTGGTTGGGGGCAGGGCCCAACCAAGCAATGTAGTGTGGTGTGTGGTCACATGTCCAGTTGGATGCTCCCTAGTGGCGTGACGTTAAAATACTATCTATCTATCTATCTATCTATCTATCTATCTATCTTCTGACTTCATAGAAAACCATCGAGGATCTCTCTTTGATTTCTTAAGTTGCCCTTTCTCAAAACAATCTGAACGAAGAGCATAATTCATTAACCAATGATACGCTCTCAAACTTATGTTTCCATCTCATCAAGCTTGAGACATACTTCCAATTTGCTCTGCATATTTGCCTCCTAAACCTGATTCAATATTTAATGCAATTGTGTCAATATTTAATGTTTTTTTTTTTTTTTTTTTTTTGAAGGACGAAAGCCAAAAAGTTTATTAATCAGATAAAAAGTACAAAATTTACATGTCTCATCTAACTATGTAAGCACAAAAAGATGGAGGACAATGTACTTACTCCAGAATAGAGGATTAACGATAAGAATCAATTCGAAGATATTGAATCCAGATGCGTTCTGTCATTTCTGCTTCAAGGGAGGAACACTCGTAGGCTGTCAATATCTTTTTCTGGGTCAACATAATAACACCACATGCAGATGAATGTAGAAATAATTAGCAAATTTTGTCTTAGTAGAAAATTTAAACTTTATATGTTTCAAATGTATATTTGAAAGGCAAATTCCTTGATAACTAACATATGTTTAAAAGGTGTGTTGGTTTATTCGTTTGATAGATATTGAATGAATAGGTGTTAGGGTCAAATCCAAGGATGTTAAGTTTGAATTTTGTATTCATGAATGTTAAAATAATTTTGGATCTATGTCTTAGATGGTAGAGTAATCCAATACAAAAAACCCTAAACCTATCAATATCCCACACCAATATCCCACATGCCAAAGGAGCAAAAGTAGCATGTGTATATAAGATGCACCTAGAAGTGATTAAGTATCATGTGATTGGGCCTTGTTGACGAACCTTTGGAGACATCCAAGGGCGATGGACCTGTGGTGCGCGTAGGGGATGCCCTACAATTAGTCGAGCTACATTGCTCTGAGTTCTAACGACCTCGAATCGGATATAATTCGAGGGTTCTCTTTAAACGGAGATTTACGGAAGGCAGAGGCCGAGATAGGTTCCAATAAAGTCGGAGTGGATATCCCACTATGATGGCGCACATGATCTAACCTCTAGCATGGCTACCTAGAGGGTGTATAATATAGTGTCTCTTAGAGGTCTTAGAGGGTTGTTGTGAATGATATGCTTGTTGGGGTGGGGAGAGGGGGTGTGTTGTGAATGATATGCTTGTGGGTATGTGTTGACAATTGAATTTACAGATTAGAGGTCTTAGAGGGTTGTTGTGAATGATATGTTTGGTTGGGGTGTTGTGATGATATGCTTGCGGGTATGTGTTGACAATTGAATTTACAGGACAATGAAGTGAATACATCCGAGACGAGACATGGAGGCGCTTACAGGTATGTATAAAGGTATGTATAATCTACATACAAAATGGTACCATGCATAAAACCCCAAACAACGAAATCCCAAACAACTAAAATGATATGCTTGTGGGGAGGGGGGGGGGGGAAGGGGGGTTTGATGTGAATGATATGCTTGTGGGTATGTGTTGACAATCGAATTTACAGGACAATGAAGTGAATACATCCGAGACGAGACATGGAGGAGCTTACAGGTATGTATAAAGGTATGTATAATCTGCATACAAAATGGTACCATACATAAAACCCCAAACAACAAAATCCCAAACAAGTAAAAAGAAAAAGGAAAGTGAGTGAGTGAGGTAGTAGTGAGATGGGGGCGCTTCCCCTCGAGAGTGAGGTCGATGAGTGAGGTGGGGCACTTCCCCTCGAGCAGGATGAGTGAGGTGGGGGCGCTTCCCCTCGAACGGTGAGGATGAGTGCATACAAAATGGTACCATGCATAAAACCCCAAATAACAAAATTCCAAACAACTAAAAAGAAAAAAGAAAGTGAGTGAGTGAGGTAGTAGTGAGGTGGGGGCGCTTCCCCTCGAACGGTGAGGATGAGTGCATACAAAATGGTACCATGCATAAAACCCCAAACAACAAAATCCCAAACAACTAAAAAGAAAAAAGAAAGTGAGTGAGTGAGGTAGTAGTGAGATGGGGGCGCTTCCCCTCGAACGGTGAGGATGAGTGCATACAAAATGGTACCATGCATAAAACCCCAAACAACAAAATCCCAAACAACTAAAAAGAAAAAAGAAAGTGAGTGCGTGAGGTAGTAGTGAGATGGGGGCGCTTCCCCCTCGAGAGTGGGGTCGATGAGTGACATGGGGGCGCTTCCCGCTCGAGAGTGAGGTCGATGAGTGAGGTGGGGGGCTTCCCCTCGAGCAGGATGAGTGAGGTGGGGGCGCTTCCCCTCGAACGGTGAGGATGAGTGAGGTGGGGGCGCTTCCCCCATCGCCGTTGAGGGACTTTGCAGTATTAGACTAAGTCCTTAGAGAGGTCCTTAAAAAAGTGTCCTTAAGAAAATGAACTCCAGAACTCCAACTCCAAAAACTCCAACTCCAAAAAGAAAAACAAACAAACTAACTATACAACTCAAAATGCCAAAAAGAAAAACAAACAAACCACAAACTCAAAACTCCATTTCCCTTTGAACTCCAACTCCAAAAAGAAAAACAAACTAACTAACTATACAACTCAAAATGCCAAAAAGAAAAACAAACAAACCACAAACTCAAAACTCCATTTCCCTTTGTGGCTTGTTACTACATAAACTCAAACTCCACAAACTCAAACTCCAATTCTTTTGTGACTTGTTACTACACAAACACAAACTCCACAAACTAAAACTCCAATTCTCTTTGTGGCTTGTTACTACATAAACTCAAACTTCCAATTCAACTCTAACTTTGTGTTTACAATATATTCAACATCTAAATAAGCAAGTCATGTCTATTACAATACAAAAACTTAAACTCCAATTCTCTTTGTTGTTTGTGGCTTGTTAGTACATAAACGCAAACTGCCAATTCAACTCCAAGTTTGTGTTTACAATGTATTCAACTCCAAGTTTGTGTTTACAATGTATTCAAAATCTGAATAAGCAAGTAATCTCATGTCTATTACAATACAAAAACTTAAACTCCAATTCTGTTTGTTGTTTGTGGCTTGTTAGTACATAAACGCAAACTGCCAATTCAACTCTAAGTTTGTGTTTACAATGTATTCAACTCCAAGTTTGTGTTTACAATGTATTCAAAATCTGAATAAGCAAGTAATCTCATATCTATTACAAGTTATGTCCATAATCTTTAAAAACTTGATTACATATACAAATAATCAAGTAATCCCTTATACTAGACACAACCTGTGATGTAAAACATCGGTTTGAATACTGTAACCAATTCTGTATGGCAACATCTTCCTCCATGATGATTTTAGCAAACATACAAATATACAATCCACATGAATAACCATCTGATTGGAGAGGATGAGGGCTAAGTGGAGAAAGCTTGGCCAAAGCTTCTATTAGCCTGTTATAAGAGAGGAAAGTCAATTCCTACATAATCAAAATAAGTTTACATTTGAATTCACAAATTGATTACTTGCCTGCTTATAGGCGTCCAATCATACCTTTGACAACCAAGGCTATCAAAGTGCAATATAGCTGGATAAGTGTAATTGCTAGGGGCTAAATGACCCAATATCACAGCTGCAGTCCAATGATTTGTATGGCACATAGGAATAATCAAACATGCACAATGGTCCATATCCAATCCCAGCAACAATTTGGATATAACAAGTTTTTTTTTTCATTTTTCTATATCCATTGGTTAGTGCATGACATATGTATACAATCCTGGGTATGCAACAATTTACCTCATGAACAGATCAATGATCGTATTATTAAGCCACCGTGTCTCATTGTCCAGAATGTCTACTTCTGTGCTCGTTATAATGATTGGGTTGGACTCGGCGCAATACACCATGGGTAGAAAGTTGTCGAGCAATTCTACTAGGGATCTGCTCCTCTTCCTCAATCTGTTATTAAGGTAAATAATACAATCCAAGGAAACAAATGCAAAATTCACAAAGGGAAATGTAGTTTTAACACATTTAGATTTCAATGTAGATTTCAGATATCTTACACAATGTTTTGTAACAAATTAGATCTAAAATAGTTTATAGATTCTAGTAATAATCAAATCGTGTTCTTCTTCTTCATAGCCACAATAAATTTTTCAGAGATATCATCCAACCAATTTTCTATTGGATGATGTTGTGCATATGTAGCAACACGATCAGCAGAAGAAAGGCCCAACAACCATGGCTTCAAAACTTTGGTAAAATAGTCTCGATCACCTTGCTCAGGATTGAAGGTGATAGGAGTGACTATAGTGTGTCGGAGGAAAAGCGAACAGAGCATGTCGGTGGTTTCTTGGCGCCTCTATCAGCGGCTAGGGCGGCCGTGAGAGGGGGACCGCCCCTCTTTCTCAGTCCGGCACTGCTGCTGCAAATCAGATCTATCAATTCATGTTGGGGCTAGCAAGGGTTTTGCCTCTGCCAGTGAGTTCTTGATTTCTTCAGTTGGTGTTTTATTTTGGAGCTTTTTGTGGCGGTTCTTCCCAGGATTTGCTGCCAAGCCACTAACGTGGTCATTCAACTCCATGCTTCTTTTGAAGCATTATGTTTTCTGCTTAGAGGCGTACCGCCTTTTATCGTAAAACACAATCGAAAAGGGCAAATGGCTTATAAGGTGGAGTAGAATCTTTGCAATCTTGGTAGGAAAAACAGTTCTTGAATTTAGCATCACAATCTTAAATTCTCAGATCTTTCCAGCGGATGGATTTTCCCTCTTCTCCTGCTCTTTCTTGCTAGCAGAAAGTTATAGAGATTGATTCTTGGAAAAACAGGCAGAAATCTTTTCATTTCTACAGACATGGCAGCAATATGTGAGACTGATTTAGATTGCCGAGCTAGGGATTATCTGGGCAAGAAGACGCTTTTACATCTTGAACCAGGCTTTTTGGGAGAAGTTTGGCGGCTGGGCTTTGTGTCCAAGCCAAAGATCAGTTTGATTGCTCTGAGGTCCCCGGCAATGCAAAGATCCTTTTGGTCTCACACTTTTGGCTTCAGAATCACTGGTTGCTTAACTGTATTCTTGATTAGATTTTGGAAGCAGGTAGCTCCTTTTGAACATTGTGGCAGAATGATCATGTTTCTGCAGTTCTTTTTCTATTCACCTCTATTCTTGCAGGAGGCTTTTCTATACGCATTCAGGGATTATTTGAATTTTTGGAAAGTTGGTACTTGTCTCCTCTAGTACTCTTTCTAGCTGGGAAGATGGTGATTTCCCTGTAGTACTAGTTAGACTGAAGAAGAGGTTGAGAGAGGCCTCTGAGTATCAAAGATTCAGATAGGATATTTGATCCGTGTGGGATCTTATAAGCTTAATTTTCTATTTGATCCATGAGGGATCTATATGCTGTAATACTTCCATCTGATGAATAAAACATCTTCTTTCCTTCAAAAAAAAAAAAAAAAAAAAAAAAAAAAAAAAAAACTATAGTGTGTCGGGCATTTTTATAACCTTTGTACAGATGGTCATCAACCAAGAGTGTATTGACCACTTTATATGATCCTGCAAGAGGTTTGTGATTGTACACTTTCTCCAGAATCTTGAAGTTAATATCGATTTTATTAACTTTAGTGCATGCTCTAGTGAGTTCCTTTAGACCCTACTGGAATATTAATGCACTCCTTATATCTTCTGGAAAGAACTGGTTTATACACCAGCCAAGAAACTCGAATAAACCTTTCCTGAATACCACCATCTTTGTTTTGGAAAGCGTCAAAAGTTCTAGTGGTGGATCCACCCTTGGTATGACATTCCTACTAGTTTTCTCGTAGAATTTTCCAAGCGCACCATTGAAATCAAAGATCAATAGTTTTTTAGACAACCTGATTCTCTTGATGGCTGGAGATGATGCACAATCACTTCTAGGTATAATAAGGTCTGTTTTCTTCTCTTTGAACTCTCCATCAGAATTGTCAGGTACTAGTAAAAACAACAAGATACAACGGTCAAATATTGAGGAAGAACGAGACAAAAAAGAAGCTAGGAAAAAAATGAAACCGTTTAACTCAATCAATGCAGGTATCTTACTTGGTTGTTTTGTGGATGGTGCTTGAGGTAAAATGCTATTTGACATTACACTGTCATCATCAAATTGTATTTCTTGAGCCAAGAGAGTTGCTACATATTTAGAGAATTAGTACACTAATTTACTAACTGTAATGGAACAAAAGTGAAGGAAGAATACCTTTGTTTTTTCTAGTAGATATCTCTTCGACATTTTCGGTTTCGATTTCCAATTTGCTACTTGTATCTATACCTAAAGAAACTATAGCTTCAGTATGAATAATATTAGAACTATCAAAGGAATAATAAAATTAGTATCTTAAACCAACCAGATATGAAATCTTTGACTTCTACTACAAAAAGTGGTTTTTTTAATGCAACGAACTTCTCCTCATTGTCGAAGCTAGAAAACGGTTTTTCAGATGCGGTGGACTCCGCTTGCTTGGTAGAGCTAGAGGGTTTATTGAGCTTATCCTCCTTGTTGAAGCTAGAAAGTGGGTTTTCGGATCAAGTGGGAAACTTCCTGCTTGGTAAAGCTAGAAGGGCTAGGAGCTCCAAATAGAGAAGGTTCATTGTAGCTTTTGGAGGCATCTACTGCACTTGACGTAAATTTGGAAGCATCAGCATATGCTGCACTTGACTCTTCATTTAGATTTGACTGCAATTTGAAGCTTGCATGCAGGAAGATACAAGAAGAATGAAAAATAACATAAGTTATTCTAATACAAACTATTAACTTTTACATTACCTTGTTTCTCACTTTCTGATTGTCCAGTGTGCTCTTCTTTCTCAATTTTAGGTTGTGTTGCATTCTCCACTTGGATCTTTTGCTCTTCTATCTGCGAGAATAGATATCCCTTATCTCTACTTGTGCTTGCATATGTGGGATTCATATGGACATCTAAAAGGACAACCAACAAAACCATCAACATTAAATGATGTTAAGAAGTTGATTGCTTAACCACTTATATATACCATATGAGTGTGCAACTTTCTTCACGCCAAATGCAGCAATCCAAGTGGCAGATATGATCTGGTCACAATCTGGGCTACAACGTTTATCCCTATAACTGAAAACAAGAAATTATACATATCAATTTAAAGACCTTAATGATCAAAATATAACTATTGTTAAGATCAAAATTTACTATTGCTCATACCTTAATAATGAGGCCAAACATTGAATATGGTAAAGATGGTTACACTCTGTAGTAACAAAGGGCAGTGGCTTCCCATCATATTCCAAGAATCTTCTACAATAGGGACATACACGTTCAAGTGAGTCTGATAAAAAATTTGTCTATAGACTCGGGTAGATAAGGATCTAGTTTAATCCCGTTCTCAAGGACATTGCAGCCTTCAATAAGCCTTTCAAGACACGGTCTGAGTTTTGCAATCTCATCATTGTCCCCTTGCCTCCTCTTCTTAATAGCATCAAGATCTTCCTCTACAGCAATTAATGATGCCACAACTTTAACTACCTCAGCTTCCTTTATATCTACCACATGTTGCATACCTGCAGCTGCTTCCTTTGTCATTCCTTGCATCAAGCATTTGATGTCTACAATTTCTTGCATATAATGCTCCTTCTTCTTCCTCAATGATTTGAAGGTTCTCTTCAACTCCTTCCATTTGTTATATGACTGTTGTAGCCTGCAATCAACCTCTTTCACCTTCAATTCAGTGGACTCCTTCCATTTTGTCATCACCCGTAAGGAATCTGTAATGAAACAATTCAGTAAATTAGTTACAGGGATACAAAGTATATTCCACAATCTAAAGAAACTTTATTAAAGGCTCAATCCACAATCTATATTCCACTCACTATAATTCAGGTCCAATCTATAAAATATAATCCACAAAGCACAAAGTATAAATCCTTAACCACAATTTAACCGTCACAAATGCAAAACCACAAACCAGCACAAATGCAAAACCACAAACTACAGAACACAATATAAAATTCTCCCAATCCACAAACCAAAACATGCAACCACAAACCACAAACTACAGAACATAAACCAATCCACAAACCAAGACACCCAACTCATAAACCAAATCCATTAACCCCAAACCACAAATCATAAACCACAAACAACAAATCCAAATATATAAACTACAATCTGAATTCACAAACTCTAAATCACAATTATATACCACAAACAATATAAATTCACAACTTCACACCACAATTCTACTAAAGAACCACAATTTAAGATCTGCTGACTAAAACCACAAAAACTATCACAAAAACTATGACCACAATAACCACAAAGGTTAGGCTATGAACAAAACAATGATTATCAAGACTCTACAATCCTTTAAGAAACCATATAATCCACATTCTAGTCCAAAAATTAAAAGAGAACAATGTTTATCAAAAGTACTTACTATCAGAATGTCCAAAGGTAAAATCTCATTTTTGCATCTCCAACTTTCTGAAACCCCCACATTGTGTTGCGTAAGCTCATTTATAGACAAAATGAAAATTAAACAAAACTAGTAAATGTGTGCCCGGCGTTGTCGGGCTAATATCCTGGCATGTATCTTTACTTAAACTTTAACGTCCATATGTGGAACTTCGACAACAACGCATATTGATATTGCCAAGAATGGACATTATTTGTTTTTCTAATTATTGAAATTTTCTAGTGACAGTATGGAGCCTCAACATGGAGGAATACTGGTATTTATTGATTGCATTCTAGCATGCTGATATATATGAGGTGCCTAAAAAAATGCAGTTGATCTAATCCAAAACTGGAAGCCACACCCAACCGATAATTGGAGATGTTTGAATGAATATTGATGATATTTGCTTGAATGCATTTCAACTATCAAACAACAAACTCTATCACACAATAATCGTTGTTCTTTAAAAGTCACAATAAATATAGAGCCGTCTAGTAGAATACAATAATTTGCATCTAGTAAACATGTGTGCCACGACTCAAGCATTATCTATAATAACGTTCGACTTGAGTAGTTTTTTTTATGAAAGATTTTGTAGTTTAAGCTTGGTTATAGTTTTCATTGTTCATTCTTGCTTAATAAGATAATTCTATTTGAGCGTAATGCAAAAAACTTTTTGTTGCACTGTTATAAGGTATAAGGATTCCTTGCATAGTAGCTATTATAATATGCATTTCAAGTGCTAGCTCAAAACAAAAATAAGTACAATTGTTGATGCCAAATTGTAATTGTAATAGAATAGAATAGAATAGAATAGTTTTTTTAACGTCCACGGAGACCAATAGGTCATGGGACCCATACAATGGGCTAGTACAATCATTACTACTAGGATTAAAAAACCCCTGCCTCGAAAGGTTTTCAAGGGAAAAACCTTGGCAGTAATGATGATACTAGACAAGCTTAGATAATGACTACTGAGGGCTCAGTAATTGCAGACGTTTATCTAGAACCGCAAGTATGTATAATGCCAAGTCATGCACAGATGGTGCTACCGAGAAGTCGTGGAAGCGTGGAATGGAATGCTAAGGTCGAAAAAATGATTCCGAACTATCTCAAAAGCGGGGCAACTCGGGAAGAGTATGGCTTTCATCTTCAATAACACATGAATCGGCAACAGTACATAGTCTCGCTTCTCAAATAGCAATTCCCGGCCGCCCCATCTACCCGCCTCAATCCGTAGAAATGTGTGGGACCCCGTGCGAATTGATGCAATAGCTACAAGCTTGTTCCTGGACAATGAAGCAAGCAAATAAGCTTGGGGCCCTAATTTATGTGTGCATGATAATGACCAGTTTTCACTTGGGCCAAAGTAACTGCGTCCCATATCTTTTGAGAAAAACGACCATTAAGATATTGTTGCAAAAGCTCAGGATCGAAAAGGTATAAGCAAGCATCGTAGCTATTATTATGCTTTCGGTTACCTCAAAACAAAAATAAACCGGGCAAACCATGTAGTGTAATATCATAGGTTGTCACCCTACCAGTGGCAGCTTTATCATAATGTCTAAACCTTACTCCCAGCTATATATGGGGTAGTACATGAGACAATAACGGACTCTCCAGCATTCTCCTTGAGTTAGGTGCATGACTTGATTTACTCGTTTAGATACACAATTGAAAATCATAATTACTCAACAAAACATGGAACCCATTGGTTGAATTGTGGAACCTGTATGGCTAAACAAACTTATAATAATTGGCAGATAATGATACTAAGTTATTCTAGAATGGGACTCGCATGAAACCAACAAACCGCCCTACTTGCTTCTCATTCATCTCAGCAGATTTTCTACAATGGTGGATAGTGGGTAGCCGCACACATGCGGACTACCCATAAAAAATAAAGGGAAAATCCAATTATATCATTTGGACCCCAACAAAATACAATGCTAATAAAGACTGGGCTAGTGTACCTGCCGAAAGCTTATCACCGGGATTAAAAAACCCCGCCCTTTCGGGTTTTCGAGGAAAAACCCTAGTGATAAGCCTTCGGCAAGGGGCTTGGACAAACGTAAGGCATAAAAATCGCTCCCAAAACCCACGAATGGAAAAGTTGAAACAGATGTCGCTCGCTAACCTGTACCTGCACATCACCAACAAAACAACAAGACAAAACAAACCTCCCAGAGTGGAGGGCTGATTCTGTGCGTGCACGCGATAAAAAAATACAATAACAAAGAAGGGGGAGGGTGGGTTCAAAGAGAATAAGGTAATCACGAGAGAGAAGAGGAAGCGCCGATGAGAAGTCGGCGTAAACGCCGCTAAAAATAGCTTAACTCTCAACCGTAACGAGCATGCGCCACCCGCATGCATGCAAAACATGCATGCTCGTCCCATTCTAGAATGGCGATCCGATGTCTCGGATCAATGGGATTCTAGAATGGGACTCGCATGAAACCAACAAACCGCCCGAATACCAAAGGACTTCCTTAACAAACTAGGATCGAGGACGAAGGTCACAGGATGAAGGCTAAAGGCCGAAAGGACAAAGATGAAAAAACGCCAAATTAGCCAAACCGTGTGGAAGAAACCCTCCCCCGCCTCGAAACAATTCAAAGAGAATAAGGTACTGCCGAGAGAGAAGAGGAAGCGCCCGATGAGAAGTCGGGCGTAAACGCCTAAAATAGCTTAACTCTCAACCGTAATCCAGCATGCGTCGCCCGCATGCATGCAAAACATGCATGCTCGTCCCATTCTAGAATGGCGATCCGATGTCTCGGATCGATGGGATTAAAGCAAGTGACCAAATATTCAAAATGCCAAATGTGAATCAAAAAATACCTTCCTGATGATAATTTTTTATGCATGTCAGAGGACATGATAGAGCTACAAATGCATCACGAAATTTGCAAGATTGTCTAGATTAAAAAATGTCCCGCAGCAAGCAAATGTGTGATGTGCAGAATAAGACTAATGAGGTCAGAGGGTGCTGATTTTCTCTTCTTCAAGGCCTAGACTTATAAGTTTCAGTAGTCATGCCACACTCATAATCCAATCTGATACAAAAGATCAAAGGAAACCAAAAGCGCGAATTAAATTTTATGAGAGCAAAGGTTTATGTCAATGTAGCAGATTGATATTTCTAGTCATAAGAGTTTCAGAAGAAACTCAAAAATATCAATTCATAGAAGTAGCTACCTTAGAATTAAAGATGTCCAATCTGAACACAATGCCGCAAGTACTTTCTGGATTGTTAAGTTGCGTTGGTGCTCAAATCTAGTTGTTATAAAATCCGCATTCCTCAGATCTGGATATAGGTGTATCTAGTTCCAAAACTATAAAATTTATTTTGGATGATGTCCCTATAAATGTATGGACCTCATAATGGCGCAATATATCTTCTTGTGGTAACTAATAAATTATTTGAGCTTGCCTCAACAGTAATGTAGATGACTTGGTGACCATTGTGAAAATAATTTGGAGCTATCATAGCACCCTGCATCATTAAAATAGCCATCAGTCCTACTAAAAATTAAAAACAACAAAATACTAAACCCAAATGTTACCTTCTCAAGCTTTAGACAATAACCTCCAAGCCCAACATAACAGAGCAAATAAAATAACAGAGCTGAACATGGCAAACAAAGCCTACATGATACTAAGTTCAATCTAAACTATTATAAG
Organism: Isoetes taiwanensis; assembly: GCA_021234155.1. Classification (NCBI taxonomy): domain Eukaryota; kingdom Viridiplantae; phylum Streptophyta; class Lycopodiopsida; order Isoetales; family Isoetaceae; genus Isoetes; species Isoetes taiwanensis. The sequence continues at coordinate 8,559,357 of JAJEKV010000060.1, forward strand.
CTCCATTTCTTCTGTACAAAGAAAACTCTTAGCTGCATCAACCATAGATATAACTAACCGAGGTAAAGAGCTCAAGAAACAACCATGCAACAACGTTCTTGATTTCGTTAGTTCCTCAAATATTTGCAAAAGAGTTTGTGAAAAAAGGAAGAAAAGAAGCACCTCTAGATGATTCCCCAGGTTTGGATCAGTTTCTGATTTGCTACAATGAACCCAGCAAAAATCGAGGCAACAAAATCAAAGTTTGTTGCTGACAACAAAGATGCATACCTTAACTGGTAAATCCAAAAGAAGAAAATATGCCGAGATCAAAAAGTCGAAAAGGAGAAAATGATTTGCAGCAAAATCAAAGAATAACAGAATAGCAAGAGATTTGAAAGCATCGTTCATGTAATTTTACCTGCAAAAATGCTTCAGAGGCTGGACTTGAAGGATATCACGAAAAGAAGCAGACTCCTCCTTTGTAAAAAACCGTGGCATTCTTGAGCTTCTTGTGTGCCTGAAGCTGCCAGCCTGCTTTCGCATTCTGAAGCACTGAAAAAATGCTTAGGAGGAGAGTCGAGGAAGAAATGCAAGGCCAGATTTTCAGGCATATGGTAACGCTTAGAACATAACGTCTCTTTTGGAAACGACCAGGTTTCTTGGAAGAAGCCATAACGGCTCAGAAATGGCCGCTCAATGGAGCGGCATGCATTACGTAAATTGCAAAGAGTATGATACTTCTGAAAGAAGTATGATCTTCGGTTCCTGTACCTGTACATGCCAAAAATAAGAAACACGTCAAACAGATGGTTGCAAAATATTCTGAAAGAATGAGAATGATTTTTTATCGTCCACTGAGGCCTCTTTCAAAGAATCCTTCGCTGCCGCCTCTACCAAGCTCTGAAAATCATGCCATGATCAACAAAATCTGAGCATTTTCACATCTTACTAAGGAAAGGTCTTCAAGCAACAGAGAGGTCTTCTAGATTTCCTCAGCGACCATGGCAAACCTATTTGTCTAGAAACAAAAATCGTCAAAAAACCATCAAGAAACCCTTCTCAGTTGCAAAACTATATTCACCTGTCACCTGGCAAAACTATATTAACCTGCTGCCAGCATTTTTTTGAACAGAGGAACAACAACCAGAAGGAAGCCGAAGTACTTATGCGAAACTGGTATAGTTTTGTCTATAGCTACTCGCCAAGCCATGAGAAGATGCAAATCCTGAGCCTTTTCTTCTTTTACTGCAGTTTCTCTCTTCATCTCATCTCATGAATAATACTTCTACAAACCTGCGGCGTTTCAATCAAACCAAGAACCCTAAGTCTAACAAATTGGCCCCAACAATCTCCCATTTCGAATCATAGAAGGCAGAGGCGCCATCTGTAACAGGCCACAGTAATGCCCACCATAGGGAAAAAAAAGTAACGGGCAGGAGGCCTGAACGAAATGAGTAACGGGGTAAAATTTTCCCAAAAAAAATTTTCCGGTGCCAAAATCACGCTTTTGGCCGGAAAATAGAGTGTTACCGGCGTTATCAGCGGCCGGAAAAAAGAGGACACCCACCCCCAAAAACATTTTAAGTAAGTAGATAAAAACTACAATTTGTATTACCATATTTCTGTCTCTTGGACTCCACGGTTTTAGAATATGATGAAGCCAATCGTGGTTCAGTGATGCCTGAATCTTGTATAGGTTTTAGTGTTTTTCTAGTCCCACTATCTTCTTCGATGGGTATATTATCTTCTTCTAGCATTGAAGACCTCTTTTTTGAAGCATGCTTATAAAAACTCAACCAATCTATCTCCTTACCTTTAACATCATGCAAAAACCATGCTACAGCCATAACTTGACTAACCTGCCCATTTTGAACATGACTCCTTTCCTCATAGATTGCCCTATAAATGCTCAGAAAAGCCTCTTTCTTTTCTTTTTTTTTTCAGAGCCCTCAATCTATAGGATTGTTTATTCTCCACCTTTGGTCCCCAATACTTGCGCATCTCTAATGGATCCACAAACTTTTCCTCATGCTTTAACAAATCCCTGTATGATAATCCACTATCATTCAAGACAATTTTTTCCATTTCTACAACCATGAAATTTAAGAGACCAAGGATTGAACCAACTCCACAAGGTCAAAAATCAATCGAAACAAAATCGGCACTACATACAACAAAAGCTTTGCCACAAGCTCTAGCTATGATCCGACAATCTTTGTGCTATGATCCACAAGCTATGATCCACAAGATCTGGCTATGCTTCCGCAATCTCTGTTTAGGTCTTTTCACAAGGTCAAAAATCAATGGAAACAAAATCGGCACTGCATATAGCAAAAGCTTTTCCCAAAAGCTTTTCCCATGATTTGGCAAGCTATGATCCGCCAATCTCTGTTTGGTGGCTATGATCCACAAGATCTGTTTGGCTATGATCATAAGCTACGATCCACAAGATCTGGCTATTCTTCGGCGGTCTGTATTTAGGTCTTTTTGGTGTTTTTGGTTATTTTTTGGCGGTCCACGTTATTTTGGTCTCCGTGGCATTTGGCTTGTGTGGCAAATTCAAAAGGTCCTATTCTCGAGAAAGATATCATGCCAAAGAGAGGGAATTTTATTTTTTCACTATCATAAATGCTAAATGATTTGAATTTTTGTGTGTACAAAGCACAATCTTGAACTATGTTTTGGACTATTTTTGTGGTGCAAAAATGAGCAGAATTGAGACACCACATCATGAATCCACCCATGCTTAGGAAAGTATTAAAGGATGCTTAGGGCTATGGCAGAGCTTCTTGGAAATTATAGATAAAAAAGATCCAGTTTTAGAGGAATTAGAAATCTGTGAGGACGCCATAACCGTGCTACTTCTTAATTCCGACAGAAGCTTCAGAAAAGGTGGAGATCCAGGATAAGTCAAGGATGAAAAAGCTGGATTTGCAAGCTTATGGGTTTGAAGAGCTCATGGAAGCTTGAAAAAAGGCAGAGATGTGGTCCATTTAAGCTCTAGAAGCATGGCACGAGCTTCCATAGCCATAGTTAGGGAGGAATGGCTTTGGCTCAATGAACTGGAAGCAGAGGATTAAAGACAGTGGATTTGCAAGCTCATGGATTTGCAAGCTTGGATGCAAAGGAGCTCCTCACAAATAATCACAGGCTTAGCCAAGTAGCCTTCAAAAATATCACAAGGCAAGGCTTAGCTCCAAGCCTGCCTCCCAGCTCCAAGGCATCTTCAAAAATCAAGGAAAAATGCAGGAGCCATCCGATAAATGAGATATCTTGGAAGGAATCTTGCAATGAAAGATATCTTGGAATGAGAAATCTTGCATGTTCTTGAAAAAATAAAGTCGCGAGAAAACCATGCAGGATTAACCATCTCTCTCGCCATAAATCAAGGGGCCTAAAAGGCATCCATATTTCTATGAGACACTTGATTCTGGCAGTCTATTTAAGCTCTAGAAGCAGGGCATAAGCTTCCATAGTCATAGCTAGACCGGAATGGCTCTGGCCCGAAGAACCGGAAGCAGGGGATTAGAAACAGCAAGAAAAGAAAAGGCCCAAAGGTATGTACCAAATTCAAATTCTAAAAATGAGGGGGAAAAAAGCAAGGTACAGTAATAAACAAGAAAACACTATATTCTAACTTTGAAAAGAAAATGGATTTATTAATGGCTACTTTTTCATATACGTAATTTTCATTTTTTTTTTCGCACGTTTGCACAAACACAAGTTGACACTTTAAATCAATTTGAAGCTGTCCACGTTGCTGCCAACTAAGATTTTTGTCCACTTGGAGTGCCTTAAAATCGTTGGATTCAATCTATGGTCATGGAAATTCATGGAAATTCCACCTTTCATAGTCATGTATAAAGAAAGTGGCTATCTGGTAAGTTTGATTTCAATGCTAGTAGACATTAAGAATTTGTGAATGTGAACATTGAGATGGTTACTAAATTCAGATACAGAGGCATCTATTTCTTGAATATAAGGTTTTCCTTTTGTACCTCAGCTTTTTAAAATCAACAAAAAAAGGGGCCTTTCCTTTCTCAACAATTGCCCTCGAAGTGATATGATCAATAGTTAAAAAAGTTCTTTCTGAAACCAGGCTGGCCATTATATCTAGGCACATGAAAGAAACGGGTACTTTGGAAGCCCTATAAAGTATAAGGGTAATTATCCATCCGTCATGCTAATACAGTAATTCCAGATCTAGGAGCTTTAAAGCTTGGCTTGTGAGCAAGACGTTAATTTTTTACCTATCCGACAAATTTAACTTCTTCATTTGTTGAGAGAACTGTGGGCAGAGGTCTCTTTTAAGTCGAGGCAGAACTAAAAGGTTAATGTGCTAATGTGAACAAAATCAGAGTGCCATGTCTTAGAAGCTTTCTGCTGTTTGTGGCTGTTTCCAATTCAAGTCTAGTTTTCCATCCAAGATATGAAGAAGTTTTATTCTTTGTTGTCGTGGTTGTACCTAAGGTCATCATTATATAGGATTCTTTACTTTGGATGAGTGTTGCTCTTGCCCTATGTTTAAATTCCTTATCATACAGGAATCCACACTATTCTCTTCTTCCAATTAAGCAAATGAGTGGAAACATACGTAGACTTGACTGTGGAATGAACTGCATCCTTCTTGTAAACAAAATGGGCAATTTAGAAAATATTCTCCATGATGATTGTGGCAATATTGATTTGAGGTCTTTCGGATGTCTTTTGCCATTGGACTTCCTCAAATGAACAAGAAAGAAACATCTATGAGGCAGATAGATTAGTATATAAAACATCAAATCCTAACCATGTATATCGTGGTCTTATTATGTCCATATATCAGTCTTTTGTTGTTTATTCATGACACCGCATATTATATCTGCATGCCGGCCGTTCATGTGCACTTTCATGCCTCCCAAATACAACTTAACAGAAAGTTTCACTTACAAACTGTTTAAACTAATCAAACCTGATAAGTCTGACACAGCTCCAATCGGATTGTTATTATGAAGAAATCTGCAATAAACACAGCTTCAGGATAGGTTTAATCAAATCATAGATCAGAGAATATATACTTACAGATAAGGAATATGTAGCATAATAACGGGGGGTTTTCTTTGTGTTTTTGTACGCTTTTCACTAAGGTTTTCCTATGATTTCGTGATATATTCAAATGGATGTACTAATGCGTACATCTAGAGTGCACCATTTTTGAGCCATTGATTTTAGCCTTTTTTTTCCAATGGTCAACAACCAATGGCTCACAACAAAAGCCCTTTTTTTTTGTGCATGTGGTGCATAATGGTCAACAACCAATGGCTCACAACAAAAGCCCTCTTTTTGTGCATGTGGTGCATAATGGTCAACAACCAATGGCTCACAACAAAAGCCCTCTTTTTGTGTGTGTGGTGCATAATGGGCATATGAAGGGCTTGAAGGGCGCATGTAGTGCAGTTTCCCCGCCGGCAACACATTTCTTATCATAACTTTTGATTCAGAGCTCTGTTTGAGATGATTTTTATTGCGTTGGAAAGCTCTCGCCGAGATCGTTTTGATGGTGTATAATATGGATATGTTTGGTTAAGTTATCTATGCTAAAACAACAATTTTTCGGCCGGGTTTGGTAGGCTTTCACATCCTACCAGCTTCTGATTAATACAGGATTGCGCTATTGGATATTGTTTTATGGCTCATTCCGAATGAAGGTTGCAAAAAATTACCATGCATTTTTAGATTTTGAGGCAGTTATTAAGCAAATTCTTAGGCTTCTAGATCCTTGTGCTAACAAGCAGAAAAGTTTCCCACTTTGGTTTCTCACCACAAGAATCCATGGAGGCCAAAGGCTGCCGTTAAATTCCAGTTGAAAAATGTTTGTGTATGGGTGTTGCAAACTTTATGACTTTCAGAATAATGAGATCAATCCGCTCTATCTTTATGGTAACTTTTACTTATGTTCTATTTGTTTTATTGTGATGAAATTCAAAAGCTACAAGTGATGAAAGCCTCAAATGAATTCTAGTTTTTTTCTGGTTTGAATTCTAAATTTTTTGTCACACCTGGGAGGGGAGGGCGTCCCTAAGGCCCCGAAGAGGCCAAAAAAATTTGTTTGCAACACAAACCATCCAACATATAAAAATTAAATCCCCCAACACATAACAACCAACCCATAACAACCATTGACATTAACAACCAACACATAAGTACCATTGACATTAATTAACACAACCATTGAATCCAACACATTTAAATTAAAATCCCCCTTAAACCCCCTTTGGTTTGGGTGCATATTCACACGGGGGGTGACTCCGGGCACCGAGAGCTGTTGGATAGGCATATTCACCCCTTATTCCTTAATCTACACCGTACATAAAGTTCCTCGTTTGTGGGGTATGCAAGTACAAGATTTGCTATCTTTGTATAACAACATTCACAAAATACTATAAGATTTCAAGCGGAATACTATATGGTGTTGATTTCAGACGCGTGCAAATACAAATACAAATCTGAGGGCTCTCGGCCGCCTTTACGCCACCCCCGTGTGAATATGCACCCAAACCAAAGGGGGTTTAAGGGGATTTTAATTTAAATGTGTTGGATTCAATGGTCTCAATGGTAGTTATGTGTTGGTTATTATACTAAAAAATCTTGGGCCCTTCTAGCCCTAAAAAAAACAAGCGACGAAGAATATTAATTAATGTTAATGGTTGTTATGTGTTGGTTGTTATGTGTTGGTTATGACATAAGAATATATCAATGTTGTACTATAATTACATTTCTAAGGTTTCCAATTGCATCAAATTAGGAAAGGATGGTGGTTGGGCCATATTTAAAACCTCATAAAACTTGGATAACCACCATATTCAATACCATATTGCAACGTATGAACATCAGAATTTCAAGTGTAACTATTGTGTAACAAAAGTACCAAGATGATTGCATCATTCCACACTAAGAATACTATCCCCAATATGAAGTAATATCGCAAGATATTTGCAATGACAAACAAATTCTATAATCCACATTCCACGTTGCGCAAACACCTCCAAACAAGGGATATCGAGCTTATGAACATAACAGTGTCAAGTGAAATTATGTGTAGCAAAATTGGCATAGATATCTTTGGGTGACTAAACACCATACCACCGGGCTTCACCGAGAATATACAAAGATCGTGAAGAGGGCTAATAGTTATTCTTATAATTTAACAAAAGTAACGATGCCATGTTATTCTATTGATAAGGCCTCCTCCAAATAAACTTCCAAACCAAGGTAGCAAAGAATATAGACCATGTACTTGTAAATATAATCTCCTATTCTCGTTGTGAATGGAGGGACAAAATAGGAGGCACTTTCATTTTTTTTTTCGGGCTACTCCAACCGCAACATTGCTTACCCCAAAAGCCAATGAAATGCAATTTGTACAAATGGAGCAAAATAAGACAAATTTTGTTACACAAAGAAAGTCTAATTCTTGGCCAAAGAAGCCAGAATAATACTACCCACGCACCACAAGGCCCCGTACCATAATAATCCATCTTATAGGGGCTGGTAGGATTGCAAGATCTGCTTTTGAATCTAAGCATGTTCAACACCATGCTGAAGTATGCAATGAATTAAGAGGATTTCTTTGACCGGGTCGCTGCAAATGGATCCCTTGAATTGAACTCAACTCTAATGCAACTCCCATAGCACAAACTACAATACTTGCAAAAATGTTCACACAAAGAAGGTGATGAACCTTTAGGAGCTCTTAATGTAAGATCTGGCCCGTAAGCCAATGGGGCTATGTTTGGGACTATGCCATGCTTATATTAAGGTGCCTCGGGTATCCCGAAGAGAACCTAATCGAGATTCCATCCTTCTGAGATGTGCTCCAAAAGTAGGATTGGTTGGCTGCAAGAGCATAAGATTGAAAAGCCAATTTGCACTTGAATCACCATCTCGCACAAGGTCAAACGAAAATGAAAGAAGTGCATAATGCAAAGAACGCTTTTACACCAAGAGGCTTCTAAAGATTCTCGACAAATCTGATCTAGGTGGCGGACCGCAGAAAGTGATAAAGAAGACCACCGGATCGGGGCATATACCGATAAGTAAAAGAAGTAAAAACTCCACAATTTCTTTTAGAGGTTCAACCTAAAACAGATAACCATGCTTGGTATTTGATTCGTGTGTGATACTCGGAGAATAGAAACAAACACAATAATGTAAACCCGACAACTGTTTCCAAATTTCGATGTTATATTTGCCAATGGACGATGTTAATCTCTACATCATGGATAGCAATTAACCTCGCCAGCTCTTACTAGGTCGTATGAATTTCATGTATCCGCCACATTTTGGCCGTAATAGACGTTGGCTCATCTCGATTCTCGCTTGTATAATCAATTCTAGAGCAAGATGTAAGCCTTAGTAGGTAGCCAAAAATATGAACCTTACAAATCACGGTATAGAGATGTGTTTGAGCCACACTCCCATCGAGGAGTTTTCCAAGTTCGATGGCACGACAAATTTTTTTCATGCACATCTAATACAACGGAACGTGGTTTGAAATGCAAGGGGCTAAAAAGGTCAGATGGGCGATTCCTCGAGCTAGTAATAATGCGAGATACACTCTACCAACGGGCCAAGTTACGCCAGAGCCCATCCCCTGCTCCGAAAAAATGCTATCCCCTTACATCCGCCATGTCTATCCGAAAAAAATGCTTCCTGAAGCTCGGAAAGGAGGTGTTGGGGAGCCGATTCGCTCCAGAATATGAGAGCAGAGAAGTCGATTCCAGAAGAGAGACCATATGCCTCGAACCCTAAAATATGCCCTTTCGACTCCTGCATGCAAAGGGAGGGTTGTACATATATTTTTCTTGTACATCTCGACAAATACATGGGTGCTAACCATTAAAAAAGAGTAAAAAATCAATGCAGCATGTATGCGCACTCTAGAAATACTTATTAGTACACTCCATCAGATACATTCACCAAATCATAGCAAAACCATAGGAAAAAACAGTATAAAAATACAAAAGAAACCCCCTGTTATTATGCTACATATTCACACGGAGGGGTGACGTAGGGCAGCGAGAGCCCTCATAATTGTATTTTGCACGTACAAAATCAATACCATATAGTATTCCGCTTGAAATCTTATAGTATTTTGCGAATCTTGTTATACAGTATAGCAAATTTTGTACATGCATACAATCCTCTACAATGCCCTTCAGATACATATTCACAACAATGCTTCAAAAATCTACCACTTACAACATCCATAAATTTCTACACGTTTGCACAAACACAAGTTGACACTTTAAATCAATTTGAAGCTGTCCACGTTAGCTTATCCACATGTCATAGTGGCCTAAATATTTCTAGAGATAAATGTTTGTAAAAACCATCCACCATGAAAACAAAACCCAACCTCAATTGCCTTAGAATCGTTGGATTTGATCCATGGTGAGAGCAAGATATCCTGGAGATGTGGGGATTTTTCTTAGAATAAGTAAATTGGATGTTGGACGTAGAGATTGAGCATATATCTGGAACATGATCTCAAACTTAGTTAGTAAGCAAAACCTTCAGAATATTGCCGTCTTGCATAAAATTGCCTCTTGCTTTGCCAGAATGATGATGAAGCATGGTGGTTCGTGAGGGATTGGCAAGGTACTTATTCTGTCCTCTTAGGTAGTGCTAATAGATTAATTTAATCCATTTGCAGAAATTTGAAAATATAAGCTCTTGAGGTATTATGTGAGCAAAATTCTAAGCCTAAGATTTGCAGCCTATTGAATAAAAAACACATAAGATTTACAGTCTTAGATTAACTCTATTTATTTTTCCAGCATTGTTTCATGATAAAATCTGGTTGGTCGTTTTGCATCCTCTACGAGGATGAATCCCACTGCAAAGTTGAGATACATGGTGGGAACAAAGATGAATAAAATCCGTTTCCATGTTGTAGAATGACACACATGGAGATATGTATTCCCCTCCTCTATATGCTGATAAAGAGCTTTCCAAGCATGAGTCAATGAATGGGATATATCCTAAATTCATTCATTCAAAAAAAAAAAAAGGTAAATCCTGATATGCAACTTAGGCTGCTTTGTAGATTTATAGGCATGGCAGATCAAAATAGAAAAATAATATTTATATAAAAATAGCCATACACTCAGAAACATCACAGGCTTAGACATATGCTCCTTTGTAGATTTATAGGTATGGCGGATCAAAATAAAAGATAATGTATAATGCAACCATTTGGAAGACGGAAACTATATTTTTTAACGGAAACTATTTTTTTTATTTTGTAACTAGAAATTCGCACTGCTTTTGATGGCATTGATATAGGGAACTTCATATTACAAAATATTGAGGCAAAAGAACATCATCAAGGCATGTAATTTCCGTAAGAAGTAATCAAACGTGCTTTTGACTAGTTTCATGGTTATTTGGATTTTGCATAAAAGGATAAATAGAATATCTTGAACCTGACATTTTGTGAACCATTTTAAATGGGGACAAGTACTATTTGATGCATATAATCCTCTATTATAGTTTTGGACACAAAGTTATAGGGTAACACTGAGGTAACTGGGTAAAAGCACGCTATGGTGTATCAAAAACGCGCATTTTGACGCCACATTTTGGCACCACCTTTGTGGTAGAATCGGGTGGTGCATACCGAAGCGGAGATTGCGGGAGTGCGAATTAATGAGCGTCGGTTATTTTGAATTTTATGTCACGTCATTGTCCCTCATTTTGAATTAAGAAATAATCACCTCTTCTTCTGTTTTTTTGCCGCTTCTTGCCGATTGAACCTTAATGGAGTCCGAATTGAATGCCACTGGTTACACGATGAAATCTCTCCTCAAACAAGAGATTGTGCCCCATGAAGATCTAAAGAAGCTTTGGGGTGACAGAGTTCCAAGTAAATCTGGCTACAGTTATTTTCCCCCAAATGTTTTGTTCAAACTGAAAAATTAAGGCATATGTTTTCTTGTACAGGTTGAAGAATCTGAGCAATGAACAATACAAAGAGTTCATGCAAATTTACAAAAGAATTACAGGGAAGCCACATACATGGGGTGGAATGGCTCCTGGAACCCATGTTGCCAGTTGTGATAGCAGAATGCAGTCACCAGTATCACATTCCAGGTCTATCACACCAGTTGAGGTAAATATTATCATCTCTAACCCTCGTCTAAAGACTCTATTGATTTTGAATTTGTTTTACATACACTCTAGAACCTACTGCAGCCCCAGTTGTGCCCACATTATGACTGAGACATGGCTTTTGGCTTTTGGTGTTCGAGTGGTACCACAAGAACCAATAGACACAAGTAAGTGCCTTAACTAATTTTTACTGTGTTGTCACAGGTCTACTGACTTAGTGTTTGCAGAATTGCAGAAATTTGAGACCAAGTATATCCAACAGTTATCCATGCCTCGACCAGATATGAGACTGCAAGATACCTCCCGGGTGTACCTAGAATTTAGCCCATTTGATACTACTAAGTCAATCCCAGCTGCTGATAGTCTGGAGAGACTCCAAAACGAAATTTGGATAGTGAACTGAATGCAGTCGTATCAAGTAAGTACTGATGCCACATACATGATTTATTTTTTTGTATTTTTTTGTGGTCTTCCTCATTTCAATTATGTTACAGAGATAGACGCTACTGCAACTGGAAGCCATCACGAAGAGATTCCTAGTGCATCTGTTTTAGGGGGGAAAATTAATTCCCTTGAGATTCATTCTGCACTGGATCCTTCACTAGAAAAACGTTTTGGTGTTGAACATGAGCCGAATGCGGATGCAGGTGATGAAGTTGACAAAGAAACTTCGGATCCTGGACAAGATGCAGACTGCTCAACGAGTCCAATACAACCTCAACCAAGAAAAACCAAGAGGTTAACTGAAATTCTCCTTGTTCTGGATTTTAATGGGGATTTAGGCAAGCTTTATGACTTGAAAAGAGGATCCCCAGATCGGCCGAGCCGTAAGTGACCCTCCAGAAATTGAACCTTCAAAAGGCAGCAGTTTCCAGGCCTGGATTACAGGAGTTCTTAGAACGGTGTTTTTCAAAATTTGAGATTGCATTGTGGTCCAGCATGTCTAAGAGTAATGTTGACTTGTTGATGAGAAAGTTGTTTGCAGGAATTAAGGGCGATTTCTTTTATTTGGAATCGATGATCGCACTCAACACAAAATTAAAAGTGGTTAATAAGCCAATTTTCCTTAAGGATCTGTCCAAAGTGTACCAGAAATTCGAAATACCAAGTGAAAAACACATTGTTGATAGATGACAAAGAGATATAAGGGTTCTCGCCAACCAAATTTAACACAATGATATGTCCAAATAGTTTTGCTCCCGACAGGTTGGATTCCAATTTCCTTTTGGATCAACTCAAACCATGGTCGGAGGGACTTCCTCGGGTCGCAAAAGTGTGCCACCTTATGTGAAGGAACATCAAATGTAGAACACGTGGGATTCAAGAGTCGCAAGAACTACATGAAAATGCTCGACAAGTATTTTCATAAATGAATCTTGTAAAACTCTTTGAAAGTCAATATAAGTAAAAAAATTTCTATGATATGTGTTGTACTTTTTCAATTTAAAATATTTGAATGGATTGTGAGCAAATGTTCTCGTGTGTGTTTAGAACTAGAGATGATAGAGCTTAAATAGCCCCCAATACTATCTAAAGCCACATATACATTTGAAAGTGGTGCTGAGTGGAACTGAAACTGTCGTGGTTAGCTCCACCGACATCAAAATTTTGGAAGCTGATACGCAGTGGTTCAATGATCAATTGATCCTCCTCTTCTCAAGGTGATACTTTCATCTGATTTGTGATCATCAGGATTGTGCCATCATATGCATATGTTTGCAGATACATGGAATACTACTTGATGCTCCAAGCTGGAATGTGAAAGATCTGGATAAGTGCCAGTACATGTTTTTGCCTGCTTGTGATGGACGTCACTAGACCTGTTTTCTGATTGTAAGCCACGCGTGTCTCGCACAGAGATATAAACCAGGGATATATCACTTTGATAGCTCGGGCTTGCATGGCGTATGCATATATTGAGAGGTTAGTGCTTGCTCATTGCATTTTGCTGTTGTGGCACAATGACAACAAACTTTGAATGCAGGTTTCTGGAATTGTTTGGACACAATAATTTCAGCTTTACAACCTCAAATGTTGTGAAAATTTCCAGAATGCCTCTTCAAACCGATGGTCATTCATGTGGCCCTGCCGTATATTCGTTTATGCACAAATTTGTGAGGGGATACTTGAAAGGAGTGAATATATTATTGCCTGATCTAGTAAGTCAACTCAAATGCAGCAGATAAACCAAACTCTGTTATTGACAAAGTGTGGTTAACTGCAGGTTGTGGACATTTCAGACCAGGATCTAGTTGATGTTAGAGTGTTCATGTTTGAAATTTTAAGATTAGAAGCAACAAAAGCTGGAACTGAGAGGAACATATGTATTGGAAAGTATGTAGGTGCATGAGTCACCTCGTACTTTAAATCACTGTGTATCTTTCTTATGTACATAATTGTTATTGTAACCTCGATTCATTTGAATGAAAATTCATATTCAATTCATCTCATAAACAAAGAAATCAAGTGTTCAGAAGAATTCAAATCTTCAAAAGAAATCAAGACAAACTCATTTTTACAGCTGAAGCACAAAACTTCACATGAGTTCTGAAAACTACAGAATGGTTTTACATTTCATCATCATCGAAAAGAACTTCGGTAAATTCTCAGAAATGTTCTCCTCATCTAAAGGATCCAAATTTATATACAAATCCGCTTTTGACGTTTAGTTGGTGGCATGTGAAGTCCGATTGCACGGATCTGTGTTTGTGAATACTATGCCTAAGGCGTCTTTTTATCGCAAAGATCATAGCCGACGGTTGATCTTGGCGCCCTTCTTGTAATACATATCTTCTATGACACTATCACCCATGAAAATACCATGTTCCATTGAGTTGGATGTCTTTCTCTACTATCCATTTTGGTTTTGTGCATATCGTAATCCAAAATTCAGAACCCTCATCATTCCCTTCGAGCAACGATGGCAAAATTATCACCAACTCTAAGTGCCTCTCGCTAACATCGTGGGATTGAGGAGAACAAGGACTCGGCTGATTTACTGATCCTCAATGTCAAGATGCACATTGGAGGATGGTACAATAACTTGAAGTTTCCAACCATCAACATAGTGCTTGTTCACACAACCGCCCCACATGCCATCCAAGCAAAAGTCATTTGAAGCATGAAAGTTCCCTCGTGTGCAACTGCAATGGAGATTCAGGATTGAATGCATGTACACAATGGATCTGCCTAGTATCCAAAATCCTTTCTGCACCCCATGCTTTCTTTCTATCTATATCCTCCACCTTGACTTCCCAAAAGAACCTTTTTATATTCTTCCTCTTACTGGTTTCAGATGTGTTCATCCACTCGGATGTTCCACAAGTAAACATCTCTTCAGCAACTTCTACCACTTCATGAGCATTACCCAATTTTATGCGGCTGTATTTTAATTGCAGTTGTCTTAACCATCTCTTCAACTCAGCAGCTTTGCCATCGTGTTCACCTTTCCCGTGGTTAGAACCAAAAAAATTCCACATCATATAGACATCAATGTCGTTTTGTACCTAGCCACAAAGTAAAATGGTCTAGAAGCCTTGAATTGAGATGCTGCACCATCTGAAAACACATAATGTCTCTTTGGCACCCTTCCTTTCTGCTTCAGATATTTGTGGTGCTTCATGAAGCAGTATTGCACGAACAAAGTATCGTGTTCCCTATCATCTGATACATAGTAATGTGTTTCCTTGATAATCTCATCCGCCATCGAAGTCGTCATCGATATGTTATTTGAACCAAAATGGTAATCGTTATTGACCCAAAAGATCGACCGCACCTTCTCTTGTTCCTTGAATGTATAGTTCTCTAAAAATCCACTACCAAAAAGACATGCATCTGCCGAGATTCTCTAGAAGCTCCTTAAATTGTTTTGCCCGCCATTGGTACCCTGAAATTATGCAAAGGGAAAGATTTTTAGACGCTTTTCAGTTTATCCGTAAGCTCCTTGGGTTCTGTCCTCATTGTACCGATGAGTCGGGCCTCCTACCGTAACTCCTCGAGACGTTGTCTTTTTCATAGTCAATGTACTCCCATTTCACTTTCCTGTTACTGCCACTTTCTTCCATGGGACAGGTCTGAAACTTCTTGATTCCACACAGCTCACAATCTCCAAGGATGCACGCCTTCTTGTGAAACTCATCTAATTCACTCTTTGGACACAATATAGATCTCCACAAGCTTCCTGTACTTGCAATTTTATGCCGGTGTGCCCTGCATTGACCAAGTTCATGTGATCTACAAACATCGGAGGTGCAAGTGCAATTCTTCGGATATTTGGTTCTCATCCCATTGAGTCCATCCACTAGCATTTGCATCCTCACGTGCTGAAGTCCTCTAATTTCACAACAAACCAGGGTTTTAGCTTCTCAAAAGCTCGAAGACGAATCTTAATTTCTGGATGTTGGTCCAGAAACCTCTTGAACAATAGCATCTGCATGAAATGAACACGAAACTGTTAGGATGTGTATACCACACCAAACCATGCACCATACCATGCCCCACACTCATCATATTCACCAGAACGAGCACCTTAGTGCTGTGTACATTACCACACACCACACCACACCATTCACCATACACCATACACCATACACCAAATGGTGGAGTGTGGAGTGTGGTGGCGGGGGGTGGTGGAGTGGTGTGTGGTGGTGGTGGGGTGTGGTGGCGGGGTGGTGGTGGTGGGGGTGGTGGTGGTGGTGGTGTATGTAGTAGTGTGTGGTGGTATGATGTGGTATGGTGGAGTGTAGTGGTGGGGTGTGGTGGTGGTGGTGGTGTGCAGGGATAGGTTCTGTACATACGAAATTATTTTTCCAGACGTATAAAGTCCAAAAATACATATTTTTAGGTTAAATACATATTTTTCGTATTTTTAACCTACCGGCTAGTTTCGCTTACGCGAAAATTCAAAAAAAAAAAATTTCTGATTTTTTTTTTCGATTTTTTTATTATTATTATTTTTTTTTTGAATTTTCGCGTAAGCAATGACACCCACCCTCGGCATGGCACAATTCAATGTGGCACGCCAGGCGAGGGTCACTGCAATTAAAAAATAATAATAATAATAAAATAAAATAAATTATTTATTGTTATTTTTTTTTCGCGTAAGAAGTTCCGCGTACGCGAAAATATTATTTAAAAAAAATAAATAAAAAAAATTAAAGTTTCGCGTAAGCGAAGGTTTCGCTTACGCAAAAAGTTTTTTTTTTTTTTTTTTTGAGGTTAAGAGATGTTTTTTCCATTAATTAATAAAAGCCATACATACGTTTAACTAATGAGGGAACAAGATTCCCCATCAGTTACATCTTAGGGATAAAATAGAGAAGTATCAACATGGAATGAGCATAATGTTTAGACAGTAAAGTGACACCAAAATTACAGCCAGAAAGTGCTGTTGTTCTGCAGTAGAAGAGTATCCAAAATGTTGATTTGCACCAGTTGAGTAAGCTGAACCCTTTGCATGATTGAAGAATTTCACTTGGCCAAACGAGCTCCAAAATCCTGCAAATACAAAATTGATCTCCAAGTACCTGTTTAAAGTGTTAGACAAGAGAATGATTATCTACTGAGCAACTGGGATTATGGCAAGAAGTATTGTTGCAGATAGAGATTGAGGCTGGAAAAAGGAAGCTGATATGATAGTTAAGGGGCTCTCATGATTTGGTCAAAGATTCTGTTGTAGACCCAGTAGAACCCTGAGTCAGTACCAAACTTGTAACTGTTATGCTCAGATCCATTGTCCATGAGCAACTGATGAACATCCTCTTTGGCCATTAGCAGGAGTAGAGTGCCATAAAGGTCAGAGAGCATTTTGTGAGAGTAATATAGCTCTCTGTACCTGCTGAGTTGTCTCTCTGTCAAGGAGAAATGGTACATGAATAGAAAACTGAACAGACAGTACATTTGCACCACTTCTCTACAATATATCTTTGCCCAGGTAGATTCATTACTGGTACTTCTAACCTTGTATAACATGATATCATCCGAGCTTGCATCTGGCCCTGGTGGCTCCAAATTTGAGACCCTTGTGTTATTGCAGTAGAGTGTAGCTTCTTGGTATGTCAGCATTGTGTCGAACTTATTCCTGCCCTCTCCCTTCAGGAATTCCAGGTATTCTATCAACAAGGTCAGAAAAAGGAGCATTAGAATTAATGACATTTAAGCAGGAGTTATATAAATTGAATACACCTATAAATTTACCAACAGAGTCCCACTTCCTGTCATAATTGTCCCCCAATTTGCTCTTGTGAGCAGATACAAAGGCTTCCAAATATAGCTGAAAGTTCATCTTGATCCAAAAAATAGAAAAACTTTTCTTACCATAGACAATCCTGTTTCTAGACTTCCAAATATTCCATAAAGCAGTAAAGACAATGGTATTCAAAAAAGCATCATTATTCTGAATATACTGTAGCAAGTTACCATGAGGTTGACCAACAAAAAGATCACTGAACTTTCTGTAAAACCATGACCAAAAATCCGAGATTTTGGGACACTGGAAAATATGTTGCATGGATTCAGCTTGAGAGCAATTTAAATGGCAATCAGGTTGAACAGTAGGAATCTTTCTAGAAAGAGAAGCAAGATTGGGAAGACTTTTATGAGCAATTAACCAGATGAAAAAGTTGACTTTTAGTGGACAGTAAGAATTCCAGACATTGTTGTACAAAGACTTGCATTCTCTTTCTGAGATAGACCATTTAAGCCCAGCTTTAGCAGAGGTGTCCCTTTGATTAAGAAGGTTATATACTAAGCTGACTTTGTATTTGACATGACCATTTAGCTTGAGTGAAAATTCATCCTGATTGACTAACAGGTTTACAGATTGTGACAAGATGCCCTTGAAGTGATTAAGGATAGATTTGTCACTTGAAGTACCATTTAGAAGCCTTCTAAGATTAGTCCAGGAAATGACATGACCATTTCTTATTAGGTGTCTAACATGAGTGATACCGAAATCCAACCATTTCCTATAAGTTTTAGGATGCCTTAAAGCAGGGATGTTACCATTATTATCTTGAAACTGGGGGGACCAGAATAAGGAGGAATTCACGTTGAGATCATGAATTGAGGGGGTGTCATAACATCTGTGGACTATATTCCAAGCTTTGATTATGTTTTGCATCAAAGGAGAGGAATTTCTGCCTGGGTGCAAATAAGTGAGGGCAGACTCTGGCAGACAGTGTTTAACACTTGGATGACCTTCAGGATATGAGCAATGAAGCCAATACCTAATGAAAGTTGAAGCAACAGAATTGTTCCCAGATAAAGTTCTCCAAACAAATTTACCTGCTAGGGCACAAGCTTGCAGATATAAACTTTTGCATCCCAGTCCTCCATTGGCTTTGGATCTGGTGACAGTATCCCAATTCACTGAGTGATTTCCTCCCCAAATGAATTTCCTAATGGTTTTCTCTAGCTCATTATAAATGGTCTTGGGAGCTACTAGAGCAGAGGAGAAATAGATATGAGAAGCTGCCAGGACAGAGTTTGCAATGATAGTACGACCTGCCATAGATAAGGAACTTTTAAAATAATTTAGCTTCTGCCTGATCCTTTGAAGGATTGGGTCCCACAACCCTTTGATGTTTGGATTGAGTGACAAAGGCATACCAAGAAGCCTGGTTGCTTGCATAGTGCCAAGAACCTTTATATCACAAATGTAATTTTCAGGAATGTCTCCAACAATCACACTCTTTGCAACATTAAGGTAAATTCCTGAGGCTGCAGAGAATAGGTCAATAATGCCTAAGAATTTAGAAATGTTATCTGAATTGGAATCCAGAAAAGCAAAGGTGTCATCAGCATATTGAGAAAGAATTAAGCTGCCTTGATTATCAGGGAGATTTAGACCTTTGATGTTGCCAGCTTCTTGATGAAAGTCAACTGCCCTTGTGAGAAGTTCAGCAACCACTAGAAAGAGATAGGGAGCTAAAGGGCAGCCCTGTCTTACTCCTCGAGAGAGATTAAAGAAGTTAGAGGGGGAGCCATTTATTAGAACAGCCGAGTTTGCCTTAGTGTTTAAGCCCATAATTAGAGAAATGACTTTGGGGTTAAAACCAAGTTTATGCATGGCAAATTCAAGGAAGTCCCAGTTAACTGAATCAAATGCCCTCTTGAAATCTAGTTTAAAAAGTATGCAATCTTTGTCAGAGACTCTATTCCAGTGTAACCCTTCCATTGCAACAATGTAGTTATCCAAAATAAATCTATTAGGGAGAAAGGCAGATTGCTTAATGTTGATGTTCTCCTGAAGGAAAGATTTGATCCTGTTGGCAATAATTTTGGCACATAATTTGTATGAAGAATTGGTCAATGAGATAGGTCTCCAATCAGAGAAGGCAGATGGCATATCAATTTTTGGAACAAGAGTAATTAAGCCAGCAGAAATAGAGGGATGTAAATGTTCTGCTTTCCAAAAGCCATATACTAAATTGACCACATCAGTCTTTAGGATATCCCAGAAGCAAATGTAAAACTCAGGGGGTCGGCCATCAGGTCCAGGGATTTTCCCTTACTAAAGCTCAAGAGGACCTTGAAAATTTCCTGCTCAGAGGGAGTGGCAGCAATGGAATCATTCATTAGATTACAAGAATTAGGAATGATCCGATTGATCAAGGAAATAAATTCATCTTTTTTTGAGGTAGAGGTAGTTGAGCAAGTATCTCTGCCATTGAACAGGGAGGCATATTTCTCTTGAAAGAAATACTTAATATCTTTTGGAGAGTCTAGACATGTACCATTATCTGTATGCACTTTAAGAATGGAATTTTTTAACAATCTGTTCTTGGCAGATCTGTAAAAAAACCTGGAGCTGCCATGGTCCATCTCTTTGTTGAACTTCATCTTGCATTTGATAGCAAAGCTCCTAGCTTCCAACTCTTCAATAGATTTAATTTTCTTCTCTAATACTTCCTCTCCAATCTGGAGATTTAGATCATGGGGATGATGTTGAAGTTGACCTCTAATATCTCTCATTTGCTCTAAGTAGTTTTCTTTGAGCTTAGTCTTATCTTTATGCATTTTCTGAGACCACTTTTTAATCCAGGACTTGACTTTCTTAATCTTTGAATAAAATGATTTCATAGAAAGATGATCATTAGGATCATTAACAGAGGTTTGATTATCTTGCAGAGATAAATAAAAGTTCCTGAAGTCACTGCAGAACTGCTCATTACCAAGAAGGGAACTGTGGCGACCATACAGATATTCGTATCATACGAACATTATACTCCTGTGTACAAAAGATGGTCGTCACACGGATGCGAAAGGGTAGTTGCACAAGACAGGATTTGAACTCGCAACCTTCCAGTTGCGAGTCACACACCCTTGCCAAGTGTGCTACCAATATTTGTTGAAGACATTCCTTCACGTCTTCCTCATATGTGGGACTATCTCCAGAAGGTTCTAGAATGTTCTAGAAATGCATGCGCGATCACTTGGCGCGATCTCATCCATTGGAGTGGCGCGATCCTGACCGTTGGTCTAGATATCCTCCTTCTTGTCAAACCATTCCGGTTCAACGCCAGTCTTGAGCCTTCTAGGCATCTGTCTCGTATTCCTGCTTGCCTTCGGGCTATTGTATTATTGATTCCTGTTCATATATTAGATTCTTTGCCGATCTTGGCATATTTCTTCCGTATTTCTTGCGTATTTTTCACGTATTTTCCTTGTTTTCGAGTAGGTTCATGACAGTTTGAACCGGAATCCCTTACCGGTTCTTGCCTGCTCTGATCCTAAGCATTTTTTTTTTTTGCTCATAGTTGGTGATTTTATATCTATGGAGGAGGTTCCGAATTTATTACAACAGGTCCAAAGAAATTTTGTTCAAGTATGCCAGCTTGCGCTTGGACAATAAAGAGCTTAAGGAACGTATTGCTTCACATGAATCTGCTTCTAGCTCGGGATTGAGGCTATCAGAGCCTAAGATCAGCCTGCCAGAGAAGTTTGACGGCACTCGGTCCAAGCTCCGCAGTTTTTTGAATCAAATCAGGCTTGTGATTCAGCTCCATCCTCATAGATATCCCACAGCTCAAGAACAAGTGGGGCTGATTGGTTCTCTTCTCACAGGACCAGGTCTAAGTTGGTTTGCTCCTTTATTGGAGAAAGGAGCCCTAGAGTTGCAAGATTTTGCTGCTTTCACTGCAGAACTCGAAGCATGCTTTGGAGACACTGATCGTCAGCGCACAGCAGTCACAAAACTTTGCAACTTAAGGCAAGGCTCTCGCCCAGCTTCAGTATATGCGTCGGAATTTCGTCAAATTGCAGTAGATACTGCATGGGATGATATTGGGGTTACGAGAGGATGTCAAAGATATGTTGTTGTCTATGGAGGATCCCCAGAGTTTGGAAGAAGCCATTAGATTTGCAGTTCGATGTGATAATCGGCTCTTCGAACGTAGGCAAGAGAGACGTAGTCAGGTCTTTCCAATTACACAAGCGCCTATAGCTACGCCTTCCCCGCCTTATCTCAGAAATCTAGCGGATCCGGACCTGAGCCTATCGCATTGATCGGGCAGTTCGAGGACCCTTATCCGGGCGCCCGAAGCGGCGTCGGAGAGAGGCTAATCTTTGCCTCTACCGTGGAGGATCGGCCATATCGCCGTGGATGCCCCGTGAAGCTCTAAATCGGTCGGAAACTTCGTGGGGCTGGTCCGAGTAGTAGGAGTCTCGTCGGGTCGGGCCTTTTCTCCGACTCCTTCCACATTTCCCGACATGTTTATTCCATCGAGATAAGGTCGCAAGGCATTCTTCATCCCTATATCATTGAAATAAGAAGTTGGAGAATTGCAAGTGTTGGCGCAACTTGATTGTGGTGCAAATGCTTGCTTTATGGATAATGCATTTGCCAAGAAGCACGCGCCATCCCTAGAAGCAAGGTTGAGCATCCCGCTTCGCCGGGTGATTGATGGATTCGAGATCTCCCTGCAATCCACAGAATATACCGCGCCTCTTCAGTTTTGTTCGAGGGAGTTTCTTTGTCGTATTTCCTTCAATCTCATTGCTAGCCCTCATCGCCAATAGTCTTGGGTCCGCCCCCTCGCTCGAGCTACATAACCCGCATTGATTGGCGACTTAGATCATTTCATTTGTTGGATCTAGCTCTAGTTCCAGTTCATCTGCAGACAGTCTCTACACCAACATCGACTTCCGATTCGCGGCAAGATCGTGGGCCCCTCGACTCCGCCCTTGCTGTTCCATGTTCTCGATCCGCCTCTTGCCTCTCGCTCCAGTTCATGCCCCAGATTCTCGATCATGTTCTTGATGATGTTCCAGCTCCAGCTCTAGTTCCCCGCTCTTGCTCCAGCCCCGCCACCCCCGCTCCAGTTCTTGCTCCCGGCCCCTCGCTCCTCGCCCAGTTCTTGCTTCCACCCTGTTCTTACTCCAGTTCTTGGTCCAGTTCCTGCTCCAGGGCTTGCTCCTCGCCATGTTCATGTTCCCGCCATGCTTTTTGTGGAGGTTTCTTCATGCTCGGCCAGATCTCAAGATTTCTCTTCATGAGTTTGATAAATCTAGAAGGCAAGATCCAAGTTCGTTTTGGTGCAGGCCCAGTTCACCCATCGGCTAGCTCTAAGATCAAGTTCCTGCTCCAATGCTCCCAGATAAATATAGCGACTTCTCTCTCATGTTTTTGACAAAGTCAAGGCCAGCAAACTCCCGTGCAGCATCGCCCATATGATTGTCCTATTGATTTGCAAAATGGGACCACGCCGCCATATAGTCCGATATATGGTCTATCCCCTCACGAGTTGAAGGTTTTATGGGATTATATTGAAGAGAATTTAGCCACCGGCTTCATTCGACATTCTCGGCCCCTTCGCGGAGCTATCTTCTTCGTCCAAAAGAAGGATGGTTCGCAAGCCCCGGGTCGCTGATTATCGTGGCCTCAATAAAATCATCATACCAAATCCAGATCCGCTTCCTCGATCCCGAGTTGTTGAAACGACTTCAAGGTGCGCACTATTTTACGAAATTGATCTTCGTGGTGCCTATAATCTTATTCGATCCGAGGGTGATGAGTGGAAAACAACCTTCGTAACTTCTGTATGGCCATTTTGAGTACACGCTATGCCGCTTTGGACTTACCAATGCCCCTAAAGATTCCAAAGATATGGCTAATGATGTTTTTCGAGAGTTCTTAGACACTTTTGTTATCATCTATCCGATGATATTCTTGTTTATTCTAAGACTCTCGGCGAACATGAGAGGCATGTTCGATGTGTCCTTCGTAAGCTTCGGAGCATGGGTTATATGCCAAACTTGAGAAGTGTCGGGCCGAAAGCAGGATAATGTGGAGTTCCTTGGCTATCGCATCACCCACATGGAGTCTCTATAGATCCCGAAAAGGTCCGCGATCGTTTCGGAGTGGCAAACACCTTCATCCGCTCGAGATGTTCGTGTTTTCTTGGGTTTGCCAATTTCTATCGGGCGCTTCATCCGGGATTATTCGTGAGATTACTCTTCCTTTGACACGCCACCGCTGGACGTGCCATTCGAATGGACTGCGGAAGCAGACCGCTTTTGTTACCCCGAAGCATGCTTTCACCACGGCGCCAGCTTCTTGCTCATGCAGATCTGATCCTTTTGCCCATATGTTGTTGAAGCAGATGCTTCGATTTTGGCGCTTGGTGGGATCCTCATATAGGAGGGGATGACCATGAATTGCATCCAATCGCCTATCATTCACGAAAAGTTTCAGTGTCTGCTGAAATTAACTATATCATTTATGACAAGGAGTTGTTGGCGATAGTGGATTCTTTCGAGGAGTGGAGACGTTTTCTAGAGGGATCTCCTTAGAAGGTCACAGTCTACACAGATCACCAAAATCTCGAATATTTTCATGCGCCGAGTGCTCAACCGCCGCCAGTTCGCTGGCATACTCAAGTATTATCCCGGATTGATTTCGCGGATCAAGTACCGTCCCCGATCCCTCCAAGGAAAGCCTGATGCCTTGTCTCGACGCTCCTACCTTGAGCCCAAACTAGGTGACCCTGCATATGATCAGCAATCACAGGTTATTTTAGGGCCTGATCGGTTCCAGCTTATGGCTCTCACTTTGTTCGAGAGGCCTCATGATACAGCCTTGTTGGAGTCTGTTCGAGCATCTCTGCCCTCCGATCCATTGGCTCAAGATGTATTCTCACACATTGGCGCTGCATCACCTTCTCAGCAGATGGGATCAGACTATGATCATTTTGAGGTTCGAGATGGACTCCTGCCCCGCGATGGGCTTCTATATGTACCGATGGTGCTTCTAGGCTTCGTGTTCTTCGTGGCTTGCCATGATTCACCTCCTGGGCGGATACTTTGGAGTAGCCAAGACTCTTGAACTTATTAGTCGAGAGTATTGGTGGCCAGGTCTTCGCCGCCTCGTCGGCTTTTATTCGATCCCCGTGACATCTGGCCGCCGAGTCAAGGTTCCAAGGCATCTTCCTCATGGCCTGCTTCATCCTTTGCCAGTTCCAGCCGGGTCCTTGGAAGAGTATTTCAGTGGATTTTATTATCGAAGCTTCCATCCTCCTGTGGCCATGACGCCATCCTTGTTGTTGTTGACGGTTTTCCAAGATGGCACATTTCATTCCTTTGCAAAGACTTCTATCTCTAGTGAAGCCACAAATGGTTCTCTTGCTTCAGAGGTGGTTCGACTCCATGGCTTACCGGATAACATTGTCATTGACCGCGCCCCTCAATTTGTTGCCGCTTTTGAAGCGCCTATTGCAACTCTTGCATGTGGAACGCTCGCTCTCTTCCCACATCATCCGAGACCAATGGACCCGTGGAGCGACTAATCAAACCCTTGAGCAAAGATTTGCGATGCTTCATCAATTATCGGCATGATGACCGGATTGATTGGCTACCGCGTGAATTTGCTTATAATAATTCCGTCCCATGCCTCCACAGCCGACTCGCTTCTTTATTAATTTCGCATGCACCCCCAAGGGGTCTTTGATTGCTCCCCGGATATGACTCAATCAATCCCAAAGGTTTAGGTGACGTGCTCGAAAGCTCCACATGCTTCTCGTGATGATCTTCGCACCATCTTCGCCAGCCCCAAGCACGCTATCGCCATCATGCAGATCAGCATCGCCAAGACGCCCTCATTTTGCAGTTGGTGATCTTGTTTGGTTCTTTGCGGGATTTGCCGACACCGCCTTTTGTAACAAGCTCGACTACCGGGCGCTTAGGTCCCTATCGGATCATTGAACGAAGTTGGTGATGCTTTCGCTTTCCGAGCTTCCGCCATCAGTCCGGGCTTCACCCAATGTTTCATGTGTCTTTGTTAGAACCCTATATGGCTTAATCCATTTCCTGATCGAAAGTACCTCCACCTCCACCACCACCGAGATTGATGATCATGAGGAGTTCGAGGTTCGAGAGATTCGACTCCAAGTTTCTTCGTCCGACGATTGTATTACTTTGTTGTTGATTGGGAAGGTTACTCGCCAAGTGATAGAACCCGAGCCCGCCGAGAATCACTAATGCACTGACAAAATTGCGGAGTTTCACCGACGCGTTCCGCATAAGCCAAGCCTCGAGTACTCCGCCCCAAATTTTCAGGACTCGCCGCCATCGTGGGAGGGGATGGTGTGACGACCATACGGATATTCGTATCATACTTAACATTATACTCCTCGCGTTACAAAAGATGGTCGTCACACGGATGCAAAAGGGTAGTTGCACAAGACAGGGTTTGAACTCGCAACCTTCCAGTTGCGAGTCACACACCCTTGCCAAGTGTGCTACCAATATTTGTTAAAGACATTCCTTCACGTCTTTCTCATATGTGCGACTATCTCCAGAAGGTTCTAGAATGTTCTAGAACCTAAATGCATGCGCGACACTTGGCGCGATCTCATCCATTGGAGTGGCGCGATCCTGACCGTTGGTCTAGATATATAAGGAGGCACCTCCTTCTTGTCAAACCATTCCGGTTCAACGCAGTCTTGAGCCTTCTAGGCATCTGTCTCGTATTCCTGCTTGCCTTCGGGCTATTGTATTCTTGATTCCTGTTCATATATCAGATTCTTTGCCGATCTTGGCATATTTCTTCCATATTTCTTGCGTATTTTCCACGTATTTTCCTTGTTTTCGAGTAGGTTCATGACAGGAACAGTTAAGTTTAAAAGGAATATTGCCATCCCTAGGTAGATGCAGAAGATGCTTGGTATGTAAAAATTGTGGTTGATGATCAGAGATGGAAATGGATTCATCACTCACCACATAGCAATTGTCCCAAAAGGAACATGAGGAGGTGGAAACATAGAATCTGTCTAAAGCACAAAATACCCTATTCGAGTTTTTTTGCTTGTTTGACCAGGTATAAATTGCAGTGGAGAAGGGGACATGAATCAAATTAAGCTCAGAGATGAGAGAGTCCCAATTAATTCTTTCATTTGTAGACATGTTGATTCTGTTCCCTAACTTCATGTCCCAGTTTGGGGTGTTGTTAAAGTCACCAGAGACTATCCAATCAACTCTAGGCTGGGAAGACATCCAAGATAAGATATCAGGCCCTAGATTTTCTCTATCCTTTGGACAAGTGGGAGCATAGATATTAATAACTCCAAAATTGGAATTATTGATAGAAAAGACAACTGCCTGCCAACACTTACTAGGGCTGTTAAAGAAGGAGGTATGAGGCAAAGCTTTCCAGATCATGATGAGCCCTCCACAGGTACCAGAAGACTCAATCCAAGTGGAGGAAGCACCTGGGTAGATCCAATCTGCAAGACAAGAGCTTTCAAACTTGGGAAGCTTAGTTTCCTGCAGCAAAATGAGGTCTGCCTTGTAAAGTCTCAGTTGGGAGATGATCCTCCTTCTTTTGATAGGGCCTTTCATACCCCTCACATTCCAAGTCATAATCTTCACGAGGAATAAGAAGGGAAAAGGGAATGACAGTGGAGTTATCTATTTCTCCTATTCTTCTTGCTTCTTGTATTTCCAGCAGGAGTCTTATGCAGATAAGAAGAAATATCAGGTTTGGGAGATTTTTTCTTTTTCTTAGCTTTTGAGTCATTCCTAGATATCTTTGCAGTGGAGATGTTATTAGAAAGAAAATTCTCATTTCCCCAGTTCTCTTTGTCACTATCACACTCAGTGTCAGAAAACCCCCCAGGCACAAATTCAAACATATTTAATGTATCATCCTCAGAAACTAGTTCATTGCAATTATAAAAGAGAGGTACTTGCCTGGTAGATGGATCTGCATTGTTGCAGTCAGGTTGAGAGTTTGAGATGTAAGAGTCCGAGCAGTCAATGTTGTCTCCTTTTAATTCCAAGCTTACTGCCAAAAGGTCTCGAGTGTCTATTTCAATTTCCTTATTTGCATGTTCCTCAGCTGACACACTGTTCATATTGCCTAAATCCTGAGCTAAACCATCCTGCAAAGTGGCAAGCTGCTCTGCAATTTCCTTGGATATAGGAGAAGGGTGGTTTGATGAGAAAGAGGGTATATTTTGAAGGTCAATTAAAGGGCTGGATGGAATGTGGCAAGAGGGGAGAGTATTACTTTTGATAGAAGAAAAGGTGACATGGTCAAAATCTGCATTGTTGCTCTATAATAAGTCAGACTCTTGTTCAACACTTAAATTAGCAAGTACCTGAAATTGATTGGAACAATCAATTTTGTCAAGCAAGTTGTCTTGAGAGTCTCCCACTTATCTGGATCCACTGTGTTTGCAACAAATGATGCTGGTTCATGGATAGCTATGTCTTGATTTGCTTGAAGAAGATCTGCAGATATATTTTGTGTTGTAGTAGCTGGAGTACCCAAAGTATTGGATACTGTGTTGTTTTTGATAGATTTGGCCACATGTGAGGTCAACTGAGGTGAGTTGCTGTCTGGAATTGACTTTGTTATTTGAGCCATTTGTGGTGGCACAGATTTCTTATTAGCTTTATCAACCCTGAAACTTTCTGCCAAAATCTTGTCACATAGGCTCAATCCTTTGGGAATAGCTGGTTGTTGAGAGGCATGGCTTTTAATAATTAATGGAACATTCTTATAAACTTTTGCAGGTCCAAATTGATCTGACATGACCTGAGTCTGCATTTTTGAAATGTCTCGAGAGTCTGCAACCACTTGGTCTAGTAGGTCATGAAGCTTCTCTGTTTACATATTATTATGCAAAATTGGAGTTTTCCCTTTATCTTTGAACTTGTCATATTTCTGTAGAACCTTAACTCCAGAGCAGTTATAGATATCAGATCTTTGCTTGGAATATTGGAAGCTCTTGTCCTTATTGGGGGAGTGAGAGATCATGTCCAACCTTTTGATCTGATTATTCTTGATCCTTTTTTTACTTCCATTTACTCTATTCCATTGGAAGTGTTGATGGCAGTCATGTACAGTCAAGCTTGAGTTATTTGAATTTCCTGATGGGAACTTGCCATTGACTTTGTTTGTATTGTCAATTTTTAAATCCAGGCAAGTATTTGGAGCATCAGATTCAAATCTGTTAGAGTTGTCAACTCTCTGGGCACACTCTGCAAACCAATAATGTCTTTTCGAGCAACTTTGGCAGTGAGGAGGTAGGCCTGACCATCTCAATGACAGATAGGAATTTTGGCCAAAGGCATCACAAAAGGGAATTGAGGTGGGAATGGCTTTGGAGAGGTCCAATTGTATGAAAGCTCTTGGGGATCTTGAAGGAGAGTATTCAGTGCAGATATAATTCCCAATGGAATTAAATAGGAGCTTTAAACATTCTTCACTCCAATAAATAGGATTTAATCCTTGCAGTGTAGTAAAAGCCACACAGAGATTTTCCATGCCATCAGAGTTAAGTCTAGGGTCCCATTTAAGAAATGATAATTGATAAGCTTCAAAGGTTTGAATTCCTAGCTTAAGAAGAAAATTAGCAGTTCTTTGGCTCCCACATTCAACCATTATGTAGGGATAGTTTAACCAGTATATGGCATTTATGATGATACCCTTCTGAAGGTTAAGGCAAAAAGTCCATAATTTATCCAGTTGAATACCCGATCTTGAGACTTTTATGATAACAACAGTGTCTACAAGGGAGGACATTTTAGAATGAACTGAGGGCAAATTTAGAGAAATACCATGATAAAGCTTCTGCTTGCTCCCTTCAATAGGTCGGAGCTCCTTCAATGCAGCATCATAATTATCATCAGATTGAAGCTCAGCATTAGGTCTTGGAACACCATATGGCATGGGAACTTGCGTGGCAGGATCCAGAGTAGGAAGGCGCCCCCACATGTCGGGATCTTTGGAGAAATTATCCCACACTGGGGTTTTGTAGGTTTTTGGATCCATATCCTGGTTTGTATCTGTATCTGCAAGATTAGCGAAATTTCCAAATAGGATGAATTGATCTGGATTCTTATGAAAAAAG
The DNA here is from genome assembly GCA_021234155.1 of Isoetes taiwanensis. NCBI lineage: Eukaryota > Viridiplantae > Streptophyta > Lycopodiopsida > Isoetales > Isoetaceae > Isoetes > Isoetes taiwanensis. The sequence goes on from JAJEKV010000060.1 coordinate 8,588,843, forward strand.
CTTAACTGGTGTAGGAGCGCAGCTTGATCCCCAGACGAAAAAGCAGAAAAAGAGTGCAGCAGAGATAAAGATTTAGGGCTAAAATGATTTTTATTTTCCATATGAAAGGAGCAGGAGAAAACAACAAAGGGCGGAATTTAAAGAAAATCACAGCAGATGCGAAGCAGAGATGGAGATGCAAGATCAGAAATGAGAAGAAGGGGAAAGAGCAGGGAAAGGAAAAGGCAAGATCCTATCTATGAAAGAGAAGACCAAGATTACTCCTCAATGCCAGAATTATCGAAGAAGACATCATTGGAAAATTCAATTTACAGAGAAATCTCCTAATTCCACCTCAGGCTATAATTTGATGGTAATTTTGGAGTCAATTTGCTCACTGTAAGCTCTGATGGTAGCAGTGGCTTCAACGTTCTTGGTTCCCAGAAACTCTTCGAGCCAAGAATCAATAATTTGAATCTCAAATTCCTCACTTCCTAGAACAAAAGAGCACTCCAATTGGAAAGAGTTGTGAGGAAAAAGACTCCTGTAGATTAACGAATTCCAAAGATCCGAAGGTTGTCCAACCAGAAAACCACAAATCAGTCTGTCTCCCTGTTTTAAAATTGCAAAGATTCTAGCATCCATATGTAGATTTTTGCATTCTAAATCTGATGGGATGCTAGCCTCTACAGGGCTAGCTCATGATTCAAAAAGCGGAACTGAAGGTTTCGCTTACGCGAAAAATTTTCGACGCCGGAATTTTTTTTTTTTGCCGTATTATACTTCAAATTAGTGCCGTATTATTCGAATAATACGTATCGAGTATAAAACGTGATACGATGATAAACCTATCCCCTCGGGCGCGTGGTGGGGGTGTGGGTGGTGGTGGTGTGGTGTGGTGTGGTGGGAGTGTGGTGTGATATGGTGTGGTGGAGTGTGGTGGTGGTGGTGGAGTGTGGTGGAGGGGTGTGATATGGTATATGGTTGAGTGTGGTGGTGGTGCAAAGTGGTGGTGGTGGTGGAGGTGGGTGGAGGGGTGTGGTGTGGGATATGGTGGAGTGTGGTGGTAATGGACAATGTGGTGCATGTGGTGGTAATGTGGTGGTCGCAAAGATGTGGTGGTAGTCTATATGGTGGTGGGATAGATGATGGGGTGTGGTGGGGTGAGGGGGGAGAATAAATAAAATTGAATCCACACATATCATACATTAACATGCACACACCCACATGACACCATGGACATAACGCACCCCACACCACACCACACCATCACGACACCACACCACACATCACTTTTATCCTATTTCGTCTGACATAAAAAATCTGCCTAGCCTGCTCTCATAAACATTTCTGAAATTCGTACACCCTGATAATAATTACATTCCTCTTCTAATCATTCGAAAAGGATCTGGGTCCTAAATCCTATTCCTGCGTCTGATTTTTGGCGTTTCATTCTCAATCGAACAAGTTCATTCCGGCAATGGTAGGGATGTTTAGAGATCACTACGGCCTACCCCGGGTGAGCGAGGAGGGCATTCTGCATATGTTAAATAGGGCTCGTGACCAATCTCTGAAGGTGGAAATGCGTAAATCCACCTTCTTTGCTGATTTCGAATCCAACCTAAAGCCATACCGCAGACTGGATGCTGGGCCTTCAATGGCTATGCTTGGGGTCAGATTGACAGGAAGTGAGCTCTTAGACAAGGTCCATGACCTTATGTTACATGCTGCTGCAAAGGCAGCTGGTTTATTTCACATCAAAAACGATGCCCATATCCTCCTTAAAATCCCCCATAAAAAACCCCTTAAAATCCCCCTTTTCGTAGAATGGACATGATTTTCAGAAACGGGGTATTTGGCCACAATCCCCCGTTGTGATTTTGTAGATTAATATCCCCTTATTTGAATTTTTTTTATATCCCCCATTGCCATATGCAATGGTCATACCCCTTTTCTCACAAATAATGTTTATACCCCTTTGTAGGAACAATCCCCCTTTGTGATTTTGTAGTTTAATATACCCTTATTCCGTTCATACCCCTCTTCTCAACCATCCTCCTTTTATGTTTAATATCCCCTTATGTTTAATATCCCCTTATTCCGTTCATACCCCTTTTATGTTTATACTCCTTTTCCGTTCATACTCCTTTTATGTTTCATATCCCCTTACTCCGTTCATACCCCTCTTCTCAACCATCCTCCTTTTGTGACCTTGTAATTTAATATCCCATACTCTTAATACCCTTTTCTCAAAAATCCCCCCTTCGTGATTTTGTATTTAATATCCCCTTATTCCGTTCATACCCTTCTTCTCAACCATCCCCCTTTTGTGACCTTGTATTTAATATCCCGTACTTAGTTAACACCCTTTTCTCAACAATCCCCCTTTTTTATTTTGTAGTTTACTTAGATCAGATAATAAAGCATATGAAGATGTAGATTTGAATGCAGATAGGATGGAATTGGATGTGGATTCTATAAAACAAATTATGTTCCATACAAAAAAAAAAAAAAGAGAAACTGAAAATTATATGCAATTTCTTAATACCAAGAGCATGAATATAGAAAGAACAAGTCAGTAAATCAGTCTATTAAGAGATCAAAGATCAGTACATTAGTCATTCCAAGCTATGGTCAGTAGATCAAAGATCAGTACATTAGTCAGTAGATTAGTACATTGGTGGTGGTACGAGTCCCCCCAAGCTATGGTTCTGTTTGTTCTTTTGCAGGTACAGGTTGTCTTCTCGAGGGAGCTTTGTTCGGATCCTAGTGCATCACAAGAGTTAAGTGAGGAAAACCATATAGAGCCCAAGGGTAATATATCAACAATCTTTGTTCATAAATCTGTTGGAGATCTAAAGAGTTACTACAAGGCAAACTACTTCTATCGAGGTAACAAAGATCCATTTACAGAGGCATGGCTTTCCTTAGATATAGCCTTTGGAAAGACCAAGTTTATTAACTCTCTAGTTCAAAAGTTCATCCCTGTGCCATATGATGATACAAAGATTCTAGGGTATGAGCTAATTCAACCAGTTACGGACCAACATGTAATCTTTTGACTAGTATAATCACTTCATATATAATTCAGTTTGTTATTTTTCATTGTTTTTGTCCCATGCTAATATTTCTGCGCCGCAATCTATTGTAGTATTTACCTGCCACGTATTTTTTGAAACAATATCCTGCTCGACGATTGGCAACGACCTATGCTGTGCTCCGGTGATGGCGATGGCGATTGCTGCTTCTAAAAAGCTTTGATGCTGGCAGAGCAACTAGATTCAGAAGAAGCTACAGCCAGGACGGCTATGGCCACGAGATGGAAGCCCTGCACTTGGAAAGGGCGGCTGGGCCTGGAGCAGCCCCAAATTCGGCAGCCCCAAAACCAGGGACTTTGAATTGGAGCAGGTGGTTTTCTTCTGGTTTCAATCCTGGTTCCTCCTAGATTTGCTGCCGAATTGTGCCTCAAATTTTTTAGTCCAAACCTTGGCCGGCCTTAGAAAATCCACTTTTCAATTTTGGGATTTTTGGTTCCTCCGAGGAGGGATCATGGCGGAAGATGCTTCTTGCGCAATCAGGCGTTCTACTCATTCTTTTGATGAGAAGATGGTTCCCGTAAGTTCGGCGACTTGCAGGGCTGAAAACAGGGGATCGGATGAAAGGGATCATGGCGAAAGAAGCCCAAGAAGTGGGCAGGCAAGGCGGATATGGCTGAAGGTTAAAAAACAGTATGAGCTTGTGGAGTTTCAAGCTCTGCCGGATTATTTAAGAGACAATGAGTACATTTTGAGATACTACAGGGCGAATTGGCGATTCAAGAATTTGTAGGTCCGAGACCTGACAGAAATCTGTAGAACAATAGAGAACATCAGACGTCATCATGTCCAAGCAAATAAAAAACGTAGATCTTAGACTCACAGCAAAACCTCCAAGATCGGTAAGGTAACATCGACGATTTGCCCAGGCTCAAGGAAAATCCGGATATATAATGAAGCAATATCTTGAGCGATGAGAATAAATGATGCAGATGAAAAAGACTGATTAAGTAGACTGAGGGCACGCCATTCTTATGTGCAAGCTAAATGGCTTTCCATTGAAAATCGATGGTAACAAAAGCGTCCTAAGGATTGCTCATGCTACCAGGGCCCAATATAAGCATTTTTGATCCGCAAGCCGATCAAAAACTATCGTCTGGCATAATCCAGCAAGCAACAGAGTCACAGAGCGGCAAGCAAGGAAGAAAAAGGGGTACATATAATAAAAAGGAGCAAATGGAGTACCAGTATTTTGCGCAGAGAAGTAGAGCTATTGCTAGGCTATGTAGTCCACGCTAAAAAAAAAAATGGAACATACAACCCACGTCGTCTTGGGCTAGCTGTCCGCCAGGATGGATTGTTACTTTGCACAGTTGGTAATTTGGACTATCCCCTCCCTATTTCCTTGATTTATTGTGCAAATGCAAACAGTACCCACTATGCCCATTCTTGAATGTTCAGGAAAGAACTAACCCTGTTGCAAATCCTCAATGCAGATGTAACCGAGACCCAAAAGCCCTTGGAAGCAAGTTTTTAGACCTATTATCTCTTAGGTTTTTTTTTAAGAACAAAGGTTTGCAAAGTGCTATGATCACTGGATATGCTCAGCAGGGCAATGTAAAGTTGGCTTGGGTGTTATGCCAAATGACATCACATTTGCTTCTATCCTTGCTGCCTGCAGTCAAGCTGGCCTTGTGTGTGAAGGCATCAAGTACTTCAAAGCTATGAAAAAAGACTATGACATTATATCAGATAACCGTCACTATAACTGCATTGTGGATCTCTTTGGGCGAGCAAGGCATATGAAGCATGTAATTTACTGGTGAATACCCATCAAAGTGCTTCTCTTGCAACGAATGCGCACGACTAGTTGCTCATCCCCCCAATGTTCATATTGCAGGAAAGAGAAATGTTCGCGGCGGCCAAGCCGCCGCGATAAATTTCTTGTAAGTATTTAATAAGATTACTGCAAAGGTTTAAATGTTATTAATTATATTAGTGGTGTTCTCAAATTGGCAATCTAAAGCAACACCCACTACTGAAATATTAACTTAAATATAATCCTCACCCTCCCTTTCATTCATTCCCTTTTCATGTGAATCCCCATTTCTCCTCATCCCCCCCATTCTAAATTGCAATCCCCCCATTAGGCCCTCATTACCCTTACTAATCTTATCCCCCATTCTAAATTGCAATTCCCCATTGTAAATTGCAATCCTCCATTGTACCCCTACTAACCCTGGCTATCTCATTTCTCGTCGTCCCCCATTCTTTATTTTTTTAGTAGAAATCCTCATATTCTAAATTGCAATCCTCCTATTACTCCTTCATTACCCCCAAAGAGTTCCCCTCGACTACCCCATTTCTCCGCATCCCCATTCTTCATCTCTTACAGAATATCCCCACGTTCTAAATTGCAATCCCCCATTACTCCATTACCCCTACTAATCCTAACTACCCCGTTTCTCCTCATCCCCCATTCTTCATTTTTTTTTAAGGAATCCCCATGTTCTAAATTGCAATTCCCTTATTACTCCATCATTACCCCTAGTACCCCTAACTACCCCTCATCCTCCATTCTTCATTTTTTTATAGAAAATCCCCATGTTATAAATTGCAATCCCCCTATTACTCCCTCAGTACCCCTAACATAGAACCAAAATCCTCTTCTCCTCATCCTCCATTCTTCATTTTTTATAGAAAATCCCCATGTTATAAATTGCAATCCCCCTATTACTCCCTCAGTACCCCTAACATAGAACCAAAATCCTCTTCTCCTCAAAAAATTATCCGTTGCTCGTCAATCCCCCATTTCCAAAAGGGGGTATTTTAAGGAGGATGTGGGCATCATTTTTGATGTGTTTCACAAGGCCCCCAAAAGTAAACTTGCAATAATATGTAGCATAATAACAGGGGGTTTTTTTTGTGTTTTTGTACGCTTTTCACAAAGGTTTTCCTAAGATTTCATGGCGTATTCAAATGGATGTACTAATGCGTACATCTAGAGTGCACTATTTCTTAGTCGTTGATTTAGCCTTTTTTTTTTCAATGGTCAATGGTCCAACATCCAAGGGCTCACAACAAAAGCCCTCTTTTTATTTTAGGGGCTGAACATGCAAGCCTCGTGGATAGCATTTCAGGGCATTCTTGCAAAAAATTGATATGGAGGGAAGCATATCCAACAAGCATTTCATTTGGTTCTCTGTTTAGGGTTCTATGGCAGACTGGCCCGGCTCTGTGCCAAGGAGGCCAGCAAAGAAACAAGGAGGTGCCCGTGACCATAGCTCCTCTTCTTCTTCAAATTCGTGTATAGGGAAAATGAAGCTTTAAGCCGTGCAAATCCATGTCGTGAAAACCATAATAAGCGGTCTCTAGATATCTTAGGCCTTACACCTACCAAGGCAAGTCAGGCCTCCTTCAAGGTTGCTAATAGTAAGTGGCTTGGGAGAAAAAAAAATTGTTCGTTGCGGCGAAGCCTAGAGTTTTATGGAAGGGGCAAAACCCTAACATTTAGACAATTGGTAAAACCTCGCCTCATGGGTCGTGTTCCCTCGCACCATGCTTGTGGTCGGTAATCGCTTTGATCATGGTCGCCCAAATCATGGTCTGCGCCTCTAAGTTTCGCCTCGCAAGCGTGTCGATTCATGGATTCACCCACCATGGTCCGCCTTTAAGTTTCGCCTGCGCAAGGTGTCGATTCATGGATTCACTAATGCCGCTGGGCCACCTATCCATGCCTAAAACGGCTTTAATGTGGTTGCAAAGTGGAAATATGAACCCTCTATTCCGGTAACTGAGCATTCTCAGAATTATCTTCCTCAGAACTTTAAGCAAAATCGAAGGGAACATATCTCATCGCCTCTTGTGCTTTTGCGCAGCATGTGTCATCAACTTCAAATCAAGGGACATTTTATTGATTGAACTATGAAACGTAAAACGGAATGTAGATGAAGAACCGGTAAGCTAGTGATGGGCAAGTCTTATTATGTTTAGAATATTTGTTGAATTGCATCGTTGTTGGTAATAATGGCTGAATGACCACTATTTAGGATTATATGTCGTGATGCTCTAGTTGCTTATAAGAAATTATATGTCATGCGATTTTAAGTCTTCGTAAGTCCCCGCAATCCTACTTGTGTTAAGCTTCATGCGGTATCTTAATATTCCAAACATTATTTCAAATGCGCAGAACAGTATTTTGCACCATGTTGCTTCCTGGTTATGGTTATGTTGCTTCCTGGTTATACTAATTTGTCGCAATAATTGTATGGTAACTAAGCATTGCATTGGTGATTTGATGCTATTAAATAAGATGTAGCTATCCTTCGTTATTCTTACTGCTAAGAACATTTTTTTTGTTTTTACAGCCAAACAGTATTCGCATTATGGGGGACAAGGCTTGTTCTTCCTGTTGCAGTTTCAAGGCCAAACGATTTACTACCTGTGTTAAGTTCTTGTTGAAAATGGCCTCTTGCTCAACTCCGGCAGAAGTTAGTGTAAGTGAATTGAGACTGTGATAGGCTACAACAAGAGTGATTCTTTCACATTCCGGGTGTTGTACTTAACTGGCACATTAATGTATGATCTCATGAAACTTTTTCAAAAGATGTCCTGCAGCGTTTTGCTAATGTGAACTACATTAGCATCATATACAATCGGCACCCATTATATAAGCAGCAGCAGGGTTATTTTGACAACAAACTCAAATATAGTAAAATTTGATTATTTCTTCTGGATTAATATGAGAAACCATTTTATGATATGCTTGCAATAGAGAAGAATGTCTTCTATTTTCCAAACATTTATTCTACCTCCCTTTTCTTTTTGCTTTTATTTTGTTGTAATGATTTTTGGGCACTTTCATTGCTGACAGCTTGGCCACTGCACCTAGTTATCCGATGGCTCTATAAAATTTGGGTTTGCTTTCGCCTAGGCTTCTTCCCGTAATTAGATTACATGCACAAGTGTTTCTAATGTTATTACATGCGTAACTATTTGTAAAATTGGTGCGTGAAGTTATGCCATCCTTAGTGCCCGGGCCTTAATTAGGGCCCTAAGGGCCCAAATTTTTTATTAATATAAATATATATAGCATAATAACAACCAACACATCATCATCAACATTAATTAACATTGCATCCAACATATTTAAATTAACATCCCCCTAAAACCCCCTTTGGTTTGGGTGCATATTCACACGGGGGGTTACGTAGGGCAGCGAGAGCCCCTAAAAATTTAGAATACATGTATAAAATTAACATCATTAAGTACATTCTTTCAAACCTTATAGTATTTCACAAATCTCAATATACAGTATACAAAAACTTGTACATGCATACCCCACAAACGAGGATCGCTATGTATGGTCCAGATCTTGGAATAAAGGGCAAATATACCCATCCGACAGCTCTCGTTTCCCGGAGTAACCCCCCGTGTGAATATGCACCCAAACCAAAGGGGGTTTTAGGGGGATGTTAATTTAAATATGTTGGATGCAATGTTAATTAATGTTGATGATGTGTTGGTTGTTATTATGCAATAAAAGTCATCATAAAAACCAGTATATATGTGATTTTTTTCTATAACAATTCACAATGTCAACAAAAACCATGTGTCCGTTATGGTTTTGCGAAACCAGTAGCAGTTCATATCATATATTTTGTACCAACTTTAAAATTTACACTAGTTTTTAGAAATCATCATTAGTTTATAGAATGGTTTTTAAGCCTACATTGAATTTGCAAAATCATTGCTAGTTCATATCATGTTTAGTTATCTGAATTTTATATCGTACAATAGTTTTTTGAAATCATTACTAGTTTGGGGAGATGCGTTTTGTGACGCTCCCTGAACATATACGACCCTTGGACGTATACATACGGGGACTTTCCCCTCCCATGGCGACCAACTCGCCACGAGCAGGGCCCTCCGTCTAACTCGGGCCATCTATGGCAAGATGCTCGAGTGAAGGACACAGAGGGGTCATTCGGCCCACGCCTTCAATGGGGCTCCTATGTCGCGGAAGCGTGAATACAAAGTTAGCACACAGCATAAATCATATATAAATAACCACCCCGAAGGGTGGCACATCCTCCAAGTACCAACGGCAAAGAATATGCATCTCATCCTAAGGAAAACACCCCAAACCCATGGTTCTACCCCGGCTCAGACTCCAGTGAGGATCGACTGACGGCTAGGTCTCAAGAGATCAGCAGACCGAATCTTGACATGGCGTTGGCTGGCATAGAAGAAGAAGAAGAAGAAGAACATCGGCTAGGGTTGTCCACTCCATCCGCCCCTCCTGTGCACACTTTGCAGATGGGTCGATTCACGCTATGGCTTCGCTATAGCCTTCCTGAGAGACGCAGCTCGAGGTATCACCCTCACCGAGCCTACTCCCACGGTTCATGACGCCCCAACCGGGATGAGGCGTGTCGAAGCGCCCCTTCCGGATCACAGTGGTTCCATGGGTGAGCTTAGAGAATACGCGCCACATCAGCCCCCCGATCCATACCCAACTTTCTCACCCTAAATCTACTCAAAGTGCATGGTGCCCCATACGGGTCACACCACTACACCTGTGGAGTGTCGGACCCATACCCGCCCCCTACGCGACCGGGCCATCGGCCTAGCCCACTGTAGGAGTCTCGTGAGCCTTTTATGTTCGGTGCAAGACCCCACCCCCACTTCACCATCAGGTCCCCTTCTCCGGTGCTAAGCGGACCATAGCATCTACTGACCAAGGGTCTCTTGTACACGTGCCGCAACTAATGGGAATAATACATGGCTCTATCTAGGAGCATACTACAATACATGGGCTCAGAGGTCTCTACCCCCGTAATCCCCATCTCCGAGTGCTAACTAAGCAAAGAACTACTAAACCATCAACCAAAGCACGTATAGAGACTAGAGATAAGAATACTCACCATATCAATCAAGGGTTAGCCTAACAGGTAAACCACAAAGAAAACAGAGAGAGAACACACCACAGAGAGGCACTATGCTATAAATCAACAAAGTAACCTAACTTGACTAACCACAAAATCGGTCTTCGGGCTGCTCCATCTCGACTAACTAAGGGCTCGTCACGGCTTCCTCCTCCTCCATCCCCAATTGCTCCCAATTCGAATTGGGGCACAAAAGCCCTAATTTGGGTGTCCAAAATGGAAACCCTACCTTGCCCAATCGATTTGGGCCAGGTGGCATGTCATAAATTAACTAATTTGGTATTTTAGCCCTTTTTAATATTAGGATAAGCCCTAAATTCGAATTAGGGTTTTGGGTTAGGTTTCCACCTTTATAATTTAATTATTAACATAGCTAACCTTAGCTTATGAATAATTAATGTGCCATTAATTATTCATAGTGACGTGTCATGTATTTATATACTTAAATATGCGTATAAATATGTGGAACGTCACATTCTCCCCACCTTAAAAATGATGCTGTCCTCAACATCAAGACTACTCTTGTTGCAGGGCAACACATCATACATTGAAAGAAAGACTCCCCTCCTTAAAGAGATAGCGTGAGATTATAAGTCACACAGACGTTGTCATGTTCAAAGTGGTCAAGTTTGAAATGACTTGTAATGTGCAGTTTAGAACTCTGGGATATAAGAGGTAGAGGCATAGATCAGACATGATCATCGCTTAGGACTGTCAAAAGTGAACGGTCAAGGTTTGTGAGTCTATCTATTTAGAAGTCATTCTTTCTATACATACAGGTAACTGATTATATATTTAAAGATAGGTATAGATATAAAGAACTTCTATTTGTTGTTATATTATAATACAGAGTTATTAACCTCGCACTGTTTAGTAGAAAGTCATTCTAATCATATTAACTTCTGTGTATATATCTATTATATTCTCCCTTGACTTTGCAATTCATTTTAATACAGCCAGCCCTAATTTAATTTTGTAGCAAAATTCTGTTTCCCTAGTTTGTTACAATTCTAAGAACTCGTATGTTCCTATCCTTAGTATTTAACAGGGCCTTCACAGTTATACTTACCTTTTAAGATAATTATATATTGTACTGTATCGGACAGTTTTACCTATATAGTTTAATATTAAGTACAGACAGACTTCTTCTTGATTTATTATTCATAACGCTGTTATAACGTAATCTAAGTCTCGTTATTCCCTCAGAAGTTTGTGTAAGACATACATACTTATCCCCTTCTATTATATTTGATTATGTGTTTAAATAACTTGCTCCTTTCGATTATCCTTAATGTTTCCACACTCACACTCTCTATCTTTAGCATAGATTACAGTCACATGAGGACACATATATAAACATTTAGCAGACGTCCCGATATTCTTATATTTGAACTAGTAATGGTACCCAGCCTTGCTGGGCATAAATTAGGAACCTTTAATTTCTTTCTTTTTTTATTCTCCCTTTTTTTTTCTAACCCCGTTCTCCCTCCCTTTGCCTTCCCTTTCCCCTTCCCTTTTTTTTCTTTCTCTTTTTCTTATCAGCTTTTTCCCTTCCTTTTTATCTTTCCCTGCTCTTCCCATTTTTCCACTACTCTCTTTCCCTTTCCTTTTCCCCTTCCTCTTCCTTTTCCTTTTCCTTTTCTCTTTCCCGTTTCTCATGCATTTTTTTCGTTCTCTTTTGCTTACCTTTTCATGTGCCCTTTTCTTCCTTTCCCCACCCTCTTCCTCTTGATCACGTGCACTTTTCCCCATCTCTTTTCCCATTTCTCTCTCCTCTTTTCCTCATGCTCTTTTTGCTTTCCCTTCTCCTTTTTCCGCTTCCCTTTTCCTTTCAACTTTCCATTCCCTTTTCATACTTTCCCCACCCTTTTGCTTTGCGCTGTTCCCTTTTTCCCTTTCCTTTCTCTTTCCCTTCCTTTACATTTTCCCTTTCCCGCTCCTTTAAACTTTTCATATGCCTCTTTCCATTCCCTTTTCTCAACCTTTTTTTATGTACCCTTTTTCCTTCTTTCCCATCTTCTTCCCCTTTTCCCCTTTCCACTTTCTCCTTTCTTGTTTCTTTTTTCTTTTCCCTTTCCCATACTCTTTTTCCCTTTCTTTTTTCTATTTCCTCACCCTTTCCCTCTTCCCTTTTTTCTCGTGCCCTTTTCGCCTTCCTCTTTTCCTATTCCTTGCTCCCTACCCTTTGTCTATTCTAATTTCCCCCCACCTTTTTCCTCATTTTCCATCCTTTCCCTCTTCCTTTTTCTCGATGCTCTTTTTGCTTTCCTTTTCTCTTTTCTTCACCCTTTCTCTTTTCCCCTTTTTTTTTCCCCTTTCCTTTTTTCTCTTTTTCTCGTTCCCTTTTCCCAAGTTCTCTTTTTCCCTTTTCCCTGTCTCTTTTCCTTTTTACTTTTCTTTTTCCCATAGACTTTGCAACCTTTTCTTATTTTCCCTTACCTTTTTCTCCTTTTCTCACCTTTACTTCTTACCCTTCTCGCGGTGCTCTTTTTCCGTTCCCTTTCCCCCTCGTCTATTCTATTCCTTTTTCTATTTTCTTTTATCTTTCCATTTTCCTTTTCTCCTTCTCTTTCCCTTTTCCTCTTATCTTTCCTTTATTCCTTTTCCTTTTTCCTTTTTCCCTTTTCCCTTTTCCCTTTCATCGTTTTTCCTTTTCCCTTCCCCTCTTCCTTTTCCCTTTTCCCTTTCATCGTTTTTCCTTTTCCCTTCCCCTCTTCCTTTTCCCTTTCATCGTTTTTCCTTTTCCCTTCCCCTCTTCCTTTTCCCTTTTCCTTTTCCCTTTTTCCTTTTCCCTTTTCCCCTTTCATCGTTTTTCCTTTTTACTTTTCCCTTTTCCTTTTCCCCTTTCCCTTTTCCTTTTCCCTTTCATCGTTTTCCTTTTCCCTTCCCCTTTTCCTTTTCCCTTTTCCCTTTTCCCTTTTCCCTTTCATCTTTTTTCCTTTTCCCTTCCCTTTTCCTTTTCCCTTTTCCCTTTTCCCTTTCATCGTTTTTCCTTTTCCCGTCCCCTTTTCCTTTTCCCTTTTCCCTTTTCCGTTTTCCGTTTTCCCTTTTCCCTTTTCCATTTTCCCTTTTCCCTTTCATCTTTTTTCCTTTTCCCTTCCCCTCTTCCTTTTCCCTTTTCCCTTTCATCGTTTTTCCTTTTCCCTTTCATCGTTTTTCCTTTTCCCTTCCCCTTTTCCGTTTCCCTTTTCCCTTTTCCCTTTCATCGTTTTTCCTTTTCCTTCCCCTTCCCCTTCCCCCTTCCCCTTTTCCCTTTTCCCTTTTCCCTTTCCTTTTCCTTTTCCTTTTTCCTTTTCCCTTTCATATTGAAGCCATAGTCAAGATGAAATTTTAGTTGAAGACACGCACACATCATCTCCACCATTGGTCAATCAAATCCTCGACCGTCCGATTTAGGGTGCGGTCCATTACACAACATTATAATATAAGATTACTTATTTATTTTATTGTTACTTTCGTAGATTTATCACATACACAAACAATCCTATAGTTATAGGGCACATGTACAGCTGACATATACATACGACGTAATTGGTACCGCCCCGGTCGCTATCTGGCAGTGCTATGGCTGTGCAATCGTCCTGTATCACAGAAGGCTAGTTGTGACGATGGTGTCCACGGCGGAAGCATCGAAATCCTGCCTGGTCTGCCCTGAGCCTGTTAGATGGTGATGACTGAGGAGGTCCCGGGCTCCTACTCGAAGTAGAAGTGCTGAATGTTGGATGGATACTCAAGAAAATTGGTATGACGATGTTTGGTATCTAAGTGAAATACTGGACCTAATAATTACGATAGATTTATTATGCGGCATCTAGATTGCTATTCAATGTAGAAGGAGACTGGATAGCACCATATATCTGATGGAGAAGTGGTTTATGATTATCTACTAGAGACCATGTTAAGGAGGTACTATGCTAAGGTGGAAACTGGATTACAAGTACCCAGCTCATGAAAGGAAGATCACTTTAGAAGTGTAGGTTTTGACAATGGTGGTGAAGGTATAGCATGTCCGACACTTTATAACTATTGCTACTTGAATCGAGGTATGATTCGCGGAATGGCGGAGAATAAATAAATAAATAAATAAATATATTAAATCACCCGCCCATGGAACCTTGAAGGTCATGGTGTATGAGGATATCGATCCATAAGCTATGGATTGTAAAATTACGCATACGTTGCGTTTCGTAAGGAGATTGATGTTCCCGAGGTGTGCAATAACGATGCAAGCGTGTGCATGATTAAGATGACGACATAGTCACTTGGATACGCTTAATGACGCCGGTCAATTGCATGACGATTATGCAGGATATAAATTAAGGAAATGGACACATCTGATGTCTACTGGGAGCATCGAAATGCTGTATAACAGACTGGACACTAGTGTGGAACGTAGTTTCCACACAAGGTCAAGAGAAGACAACAATTGGTAGGAGCAGGCGCAATCATCTAAAAGCTGCAAGGTATGTTAAGTCCAAGAGGAGCTTGGGCGTTGTTGTAAACAACATTTTCAAAATATAGAATTTGGAGGGACACTTTGAATAGACCAAAGTCTGGAGTATGAACAAGGTAGGTGCCCTAGGAACTTCTCACCAAGGAGGATGTGCTCTGGGCTTGGTATCGTGTATGTACCCCGAGGAATGACTCCGCGTTGCTATATGTGTACTAGGACCATTTAATAGTAAAACATAACTAAAAGAAGATAGGATATATACTAGAACTTTTAGTTCACATTCCATATGAATACGGAAGTAATGAAGATAAGAGTTCTTATACTAGAGGTCAAACACGTCCACAAGGAACTTAGGTTGGCATTTGCCTCTGTGGAAGTTATGACTGGAGCTTGAGGACGAAGGCAAAGTAAGGTTAGTGGTGTCGAAACCACAAGATGTGTATGGTACTAGTTAACCAAGTTGGGAAATTAAGTTGGCCGCAAGTCTGAATATAGCTAGATGCCTATGTCAACGAGTTACATAGGAGTCTAGACTTAGGGTTGGTGCACACATGTTACTATATCATATAATAACAACGTAGCGGTCTTGGGTGTAGGAAGGATTTAGTAGTATCAAATACTATAGTGGTGATCATATCGAGGATGTTAATTGTGATATTCAGATGTATATCATATTAAAAGGAAGGAAGGAAGGAAGGAAGTTTATTTTAACGTCCACGGAGGCCAGAGGCCTATGAGACGGTACATGCAGAGAACAGGCAAAAAGCCAAAAACCCCAACACCAAAACAAACAATGTAACTGTACAGTAGAACCCTACTACCGGGATGAAAAAACCCCCCACTTGGGAGGAAAAACCCTAACAGTAGGCTCTCAAATACCATGCCCCTGAAGAGCAAGTCTGACGGCCGAAATCTGCAGGATGTAAGCTCCCAGTCGCGCTACCATAGGTGACGCGAGTAACTGATGTAGCGGTGTGCCAGAGCATCCAAGATCAGTGTAACTGATAATAGAATATTCGTACAAGGGGAGGGAAATATTACTTGACAAGGTTTAAAGAATGAGCGTAATGATATGTTATATGCGAGATATTGGGTTAGGTATGCTTTACCAGAGATAAGCATTCAAGTTAACCCAATGGTTGGAGTTGACTATCTTAGATACGTCGTACTAAAGAAGATGAGAAAAGTTTAAATCAGTGAGAATAGCTAGAGTAAGTCTAGCATATACGGTGATGTTACATTGAAAAACATCCCGAGGATGGTTGGAACGGTGTTGGAATAACCGCTAATGAGAGCTTATCTACTCAAAGGTTCTAGATACCAATGAGTTACTTGATTGTTATAAGCTGAGAGCATTTATTTAGTTTTGGAAATAAGAAGATGTATAAAATATCGCATCCCCCTGATGGAAGAAAAGAAGGAGTACGATGACCTTGACGATTATACTTTAGGGGATAACCGAGAACAGGGCAATACATAGCAATTCAAGTCCCGATAAAAATCAAGACGAGGTGTGTAGATTACAAGGAGTGAGATTATATAGACTAGTAGTCCATATATCTTAAGAGTTACGCTACTCGCGGGGAACAATTGTAGGTACTGAAGTAGAAGGTGGAGGATCCGAACCTGTTAGAGATTATGACTTTGAAACTCTTAAGAGGGTAAGGAATTGGATAATCATATGGCGGTCACTAACGAAGATTGAAAGATTGGGTTTTCCTATTAGAAGACCAGGAGGTTTTAGTGCCTCGACTTCATTATGAGGGAGCCAAAGACGACAGCATTTGAAGCTGATCAAAAGCTGAAGTCCACATGATAACTTAAGAAAAATAGGTTAATTGTGACTAAGCATGGTTGATAGTGAGGACACAAAGGAACCTTAATGAAAGAAGCCTTTAGAAGAGCTCCTCATGTGGGGTAGTAACCCTTCGGAATTATGGCATAATCCCATGGGTGGTACCATAGTGTATATACACGACTGGAATACCATAAGGCACTCAAGGGATGGTTGAAGTAGCTAGAGACCCTATCAAATTATAGGCAACATATACAAGTCCAACATAGAGTCGGCCCGGGTCCATTTGGGAAATAGGTGGCGAAGCCACATCATAGAGGTACATAGGCAATAGGTTTTGTTTCAAGGAACTACCAAGCTTACACTTTAGCTAAGTTAGAGCAGAGCTCTAGCATTGTGGGATCCGGAGATATGTTTATTATGTACATATCATGTACAGATACGATAAACATCTTAGGGAGGTAATTTAGGTGGCGACGCAAGGAGAGAAAGACGAGGGTATCCTAAAGTTACTGATGAAGGATCTGGAGATACGTTTGAAATGTGCAAAGGACCGTCAATCCGTTGCATGCTAGGGTATGAGGTGGCAGTTGGCACTTGAAATAAATGTCAACGGCCAATAGAATAAAGCTTAAGGTAGTGAGGTTGAGTAGTACAATAGTACAATTCCAGGATAAGTAGCGAATAGCAGTTACCTGCTAAATGTTCGAATGTGTCTTGCATAGACACCTAAGACTAGCTTTCCCACATGATCCATACCTGGATCAGGCAGAGGTGACGCCATGGGTTACATGGGGGTGCAAGTTAACATATACAGGACTCGAACATTGATACAAGCCCGGGTTATATTAAACGTAGGTACTTGTAGAAAGGCTCACTAAATACAAGGCAAGCACCTTGATGACTCCAGGTAACTTACGAAGGCTCACCCGTTCTCAGGCCATGACTATGGCTTAAATGAGGATGCCAAGTTATTTGGAATGCTAGAACAGCGTTATAGCATTATGACAGAGAAATGTAATGATTAACAATTCCAGGATATAGGATAATATTGAATCATAACCCCCAATGATAGGTGGGTTGACAACAGAAGGAGCATATAATAATGGCTTAGAAGCTACAAGACGGTTAACGGATACGTAAAGGAGTAATTGGATTGGTGACTCTACTGAATAGAGGTCACAGCCAAAGAGTGAAATATGTAGCTGTCGCAGGCGTAAGGGTCGGAATACTAAAAATCGATCATAGACTTATATTGAAGAAGAGAAGGAATAAAGGACCCTGATGCATGATATATAGCAATCTGGATAGGAAGGTTATTTCCTAACATGAAGGTTAGTCTTTGCTAACATGCAAAGATATACCTGCAGCTTGAAAGGCAGCAAGAGCCGAAAAACTCTTTAAAGATTTGGTGTATGGCTTAGGGAAGAAGACGTCCATGTCTTAGGACAACATGGTGAATTGAGTTCACCAAGGACCTTTTTTATAAATAGATAGATAGGTAGATAGCATTTATACGTCATGCCATATTGGCAGCGTCCATGAGGACATATGACGGACCCCCAGAGACTTGAGCACAAGATCTCTGGATAGAGGAGGCCTATCGTGAGAGGTCTTTGGGTGGTACTGTCGTTTGGGATATTCACGTAATCCCTTGGAATATGTAAGTTCATTTGCAGAACCTAAAGACGTTTAGGTATTAAAATAATGGTTGGAAACATTTTGCTC
The DNA here is from genome assembly GCA_021234155.1 of Isoetes taiwanensis. Taxonomy (NCBI): domain Eukaryota; kingdom Viridiplantae; phylum Streptophyta; class Lycopodiopsida; order Isoetales; family Isoetaceae; genus Isoetes; species Isoetes taiwanensis. The sequence goes on from JAJEKV010000060.1 coordinate 8,606,780, forward strand.
GGACCTTATCTAGGTACCCTAGAAGGGGGTGAGTAATCAACAATGGTTGGGTGGCATTGGAATGTACGGGAGAACAACTCCGAAAGAGGGTAGACTGCCGTCACTTTGACAGGCGTGTGGCACAGATAATTAATCACATCCATATAGACGGTGAAGTTTGGCACAAAGTGTTGACATTATTGTGGGGGTTCTAACACAAGCACTCACTACGTATTACAGAGTTGGTACCGTGGTCTGGGAAAATGGTCCATAAAAAGAACACGACCATGGAGAAGAAGTAGTGAGGGGCAGTAGGATTAAAGCTACCCATGGTCTAGAGGGGTGCTGCATGGCAGTCCCTAGTTGGTTGGGCAAAAAGAAATCCTTTGTCTGGGAATTGAGATGAGGCAAGGTTTAGACACTAGAGAGAGACAACGTTAATTATAGTTATGTCTATAAAACATTACTTATATAACATCGAACAAGGTCTAATATAAAGCATATGAATATAGTATGGATTGAATCATGGCAAGGCCCGAAGAAATTGTGTTATCAAGGCATCTACCAAAGGAAAAAATAATTAAAGTTATAGGTCGCGAAACGCCGATAACTGGACATTATTATCGTCGCCTAAAGAATATCCAAGGATATACGCATGCTGCTATTCTAGAGAATTGCCCTGTCGTTAATTAAATTCTGGAATTAGTCCCACCAAGTGAGTTGATGTTATCATAACAAGTTGGACGGACTTGCTAGATTACGTCGTGTCATTTCGTCGGTTTATTCCTAGGGGATACTAGCTTTATATATGGTTAACAGTTATCCGGTTGACTATGGCAGAGAGAGGTCGACTCCCATGGCTATGGCAAGACTGCTTACTCCGGCGGCTATGGCGAGAGAGCTTGCTCCGGCGGCTATGGCGGAAAGAGCTTGCTTCGACGGCTATGGCGGAGAGAGCTTGCTCCGGGCGGCTATGGCGAAAAGAGCTTGCTCCGGCGGCTATGGCGGAGGGAGCTTGCTCCGGCGGCTATGGCGAAAAGAGCTTGCTCCGGTGGAGTTGTTGCCTCCACAACGTGGGTTTACCAAAGGCACACCTCTAATTTAAGTATGGAATAGATGAACTATAAATACTAGAAAGCGGGTTATATTCCTTCAAGAAAGAAGTTAGCTTATTGGTAAAGGTGTTGGCTTGGGTGCAGAAGGTCAGGGGTTCAATCCCATGATGTACTTTTTTCTTAAACAAACTGCTAACTGACTAAAATAGAATAAATTAAATATGTATAATAAAGCAGTAGAACATATATAAGCTACATATAGATAGTTGGCAAGATGGAAAGAGTGTTGGATTGGAAGTAGGAGGTCACGGGTTCAGAATGCGGGCGGAAAAGGAAAAACGTTTTTTTTAAAAAAAAAAAAAAAACGGACGCATATTTTTATACGGCGGACCGTATGGGGCGCTGCGATCCTTATGCGGCTTTAGTTCGTCGAGAAAAACACCTCCAAAGACAGCAGCGCCTCTTTTGATTTTTCGGCGGCCTGTTGTCTTTTCAACCTCGGGAGACGTGCCCCTTAGGGTATTTGGGAGGTGCCCGATCCATTGGAGCCGTTTTCGCCTTCATCGAACTGCCTACAAAAAGTTATAGCCCTTCCAAACTTGGGTCCCCCAGCCACAACTTTTTCCCTCCAAAATCGCTCTAAACTTCCTAAAACTCACAATTTATTACATCCACCTAACACAAAACTAAATCACCAAAAAGTTAAGCAGTCCAACTAGCCTAAACTCCCACTCAACTACCGAACTAACGTGTTAAAGATTTGGTCAGTGCTATGATTCTGGTCAACCAAAATCATGGCTCTGATACCACTGTGACGCTCCCTGAACATATACGACCCTCGGACGTATACATACGGGGACTTTCCCCTCCCATGGCGACCAACTTCGCCCACGAGCGAGCCCTCCCGTCTAACTCGGGCCATCTATGGCAAGATGCTCGAGTGAAGGACACCTGAGGGGGTCATTCGCCCACGCCCTTCAATGGGGCTCCTATGTCGCGGAAGCGTGAATACAAAGTTAGCACACAGCATAAATCATATATAAATAACCACCCCGAAGGGTGGCACATCCTCCAAGTACCAACGGCAAAGAATATGCATCTAATCCTAAGGAAAACACCCCAAACCCATGGTTCTACCCCCTCGGACTCCAAAGAGGATCGACCGGCTAGGTCTCAAGAGATCGTGAGACCTTTGAATCTTGACATGGCGTTGGCGGCATAGAACATCGGCTAGGGTTGTCCACTCCATCCGCCCCTCCACATGCACACTTTGCGGATGGGTCGATTCCACGCTATGGCTTCGCTATAGCCTTCCGGGAGACGCAGGGCTCGAGGTATCACCCTACCGAGCCTACTCGGGGTTCATGGCGCCCGATCCGATGAGGCGGTCGTAGAAGCGTCCCCTTCCGTGATCACGGTGGTTCCATGGGTGAGCTAGAGAATACGTGCCACATCAGCGACCCATCCATACCCAACTTACTCACCCTAAATCTACTCAAAGTGCATGGTGCCCCATACGGGTCACACCACTACACCCAGGGAGTGTCAGACCCATACCCGGCCCTCTCGTGGCCAGGCTATCGGGCCTAGCCTTTGTAGGAGTCTCGGGGAGCCTTTTATGTTCGTGCAAGACCCCACCCCCACTTCACCATCAGGTGTCCCTTCTCGGTGCTAAGCGGACCATAGCATCTACGACCGGTGGTCTCTTGTACACTGAGCCGCAACTAATGGGAATAATCTGAGGGGCTCTATCTAGGAGCATACTACAATACATGGGCTCGGTCTCTACCCCCGTAATCCCCCATCTCCGGAGTGCTAACTAAGCAAAGAACTACTAAACCATCAACCAAAGCACATATAGAGACTAGAGATAAGAATACTCACCATATCAATCAAGGGTTAGCCTAACAGGTAAACCACAAAGAAAACAGAGAGAGAACACACCACAGAGAGGCGCTATGCTATAAATCAACAAAGTAACCTCTTGACTAACCGTCAAAATCGGTCTTGGGCTGCTCCATCTCGACTAAGCGAAGGCGCTGGCTGCTGCTGCTCCTCCTCCATCCCCAATTGCTCCCAATTCGAATTGGGGCACAAAAGCCCTAATTTGGATGTCCAAAATGGAAACCCTACCTTGCCCAATCGATTTGGGCCAGGTGGCATGTCATAAATTAACTAATTTGGTATTTTAGCCCTTTTTAATATTAGGATAAGCCCTAAATTCGAATTAGGGTTTTGGGTTAGGTTTCCACCTTTATAATTTAATTATTAACATAGCTAACCTTAGCTTATGAATAATTAATGTGCCATTAATTATTCATAGTGACGTGTCATGTATTTATACTTAAATATGCGTATAAATATGTGGAACGTCACACGTTTTAAACATATATTGGTTTTGCAGAACTATTGCTAGTTCACACCAAATTTAACTATATGCATTTTTTATTTTTACAATGGCTTTTACAATGGCATTTTTACACCTATATTTTCAATATTACAATTTTGGATGCTTCCACATGTTAGTTGTCATTGTCATATATGTTTTTTCAAGTTTTTTCCGGTTAGTTCGAAAACCATACTAAAATTTGCAAAGATGCTACAATTTATTTTATGGTTATTTACTATGCTTGTTAAAGTTTATATTATTGAGTAGTAATTTCAGCTATTACATTTGAATTTTTGGGTTGCCCCTAGGGGGGCAAACCCTCGCTCAGGTGGGTTTTTGGCATATTCTAGGTATATGCTGTCATATCCCAGAATATTCTAGAAATCGCTTCAAACTTGCTATTGCCCTTAATCTGTCGGTCACTCCTATTATTGCACGAGGCCGATCGCTACTTTTCATACTGTGTAACCGGAAGGAAGTTTTAGGGTTTAAAGTTTTGTCGGCTTCTTCAGCAACTGAGAATGGTTTGAATGGTTGGACGGGCAAGGGAAAAGTCGCCATAGCTGTATATGCACAAACCTTTTCGAGTCTAAGGTCTGGTAAGAAATTATGGCACATGTTAAAGAAGTGATTGTTTCCACGCTGTGATGAAGCAAGCCAATGGTCCTTCTTGGTATTTAATCTAGAGCAATCCGCCGCTTGTTCAAATCCGGAGGAATGCCATGAGGCAGCCTCACTGAAGAAGTTTCAACGCTGCGTGTGGTTTTTTGAGAATATGGATGCACTATGGTTTCTGCTTGCGTATTTGCTTTTGCATATTATATACATGTAAATAACGTGTGGGGTTGATCAAGCAGGCTGGACTGTGAAATTTCATCCAGAATGTAGCAAACACTTTGAGCCCATTCCGCCGGAAAGCTTTGGGTTTTTTTCAAGATGCATCACTATGCCAAGTTCATTTGCAGTGGTCCAAGAGGCATGCATTTTTTTCCAAGTATTTTTATGTTATGTGGAAGGGTAGCAAGGAGTCCATTCCTGGCCTAGCAGGGGAGCAGGACCTGGAACAGCCAGGAGCGCCGCGTAGGCACGACTGGCTGCTGCAGATAGCCTGCTCCCCAGCCAGGCTAGGAACTGGCGACTTGTTCTGTTGGTTTAGTATTAGACTTGTTCAATTCAAAACAATGTTACAATCCTTTGTAACAAATAAGATGATTTCTTCACCAAATCCACTAGGCAATCTTACTAATTGTCAATTCAACCAAAGGTCTTACTAACTTAACAATAAGTTAGTTCCATGCATAAAATAACCTTATGCAATTATCAAAGAACTTTACTGTAGTATAAGCAATGATCGGATTTCAATGGTTAAGCTAAAATAGAGTCAATGCACTGTAGCAAATGTATTGACTCAATTACTGTAGCATTGGACTAGCAAACCTCGTAACCATTCGAGATTGATCGCATTCCTCCTGCAAACTAGTTCGGATCTGTGCATGGTTTTAATCATGCTCTGTCGTGTCTATTTATTTTTCTCCATTCCATCGGTTATGCCATCAAATCTGGTCGGCTCCATGTATTTCTATTTGAACGAAGTTTTTGGCTCGAAAACGAGCCACCTATTATAAGCAATGGATAAAATAGCATCTTCCCCTTTTTAACAATCATAAGGTTAAACCACATATAGAATTTTTTGCATGACAAAGATTCATGTGATGATTTATCTAGCTTTCCAACATGTTTGCCTTCCACGGCGTCAAGCAAAGAACAACGATGAAGATAGAGCGTGGAGATGTGCAACGACGAGCGATGACCGGATCTAGCAGGTTGCCTCAAGAATGATGTAGCCACTTGCTATTCTTGAAAAGAATGGCAGCCACATGGCAGCTTTGCATTGGATCATAGCCAAGAATACACACCTACTTTGCTTGACATATTGGTTGCTGTATTGGGAGCATTCAATTTTGTGGGGATGAGGTGTATATTTTTTGACCTAGCATATTCCTGGCATATTTCTAGGAATAATTCTAGCTCTAATGATCCAAAAAAACACAACTCCCAGCTTTTTGCAAAAAAAATACGTTACCCTAGCTAGAAATATGCGGGAAATTGGAATGCCATAGCAATGGCGGCCGAAGCTTTGCAACCTGTTGTAGCTCCGCCGATGGCGATCGTTTGCTCCTGCATTTTTTCCATTTGGCTTTGGCTCCCATCCGAAGCTCTGCTATGTCGTGGATTCGGTGATGCGCCATGGCTACTGCCCTAAATCCGGCACTTCAGCAGGTAAGAGAAACTACAAAAGCAGAGCGTATAAGCATTATGTACAGAAGTACAAGAAATGATTTGGTTGGAACATTTTTATGAAGATTTGTGGTCATGCTAAGGATTTTGGATGGCAACATTGACCAAACATATGGATATTAAGGTCTGTTTCATATGATAACAGCTTGACAATGGATCTTTACTCTTTTTCTACTGTCTTACTCATGAACAAACTGCCAAGAATAAGGTTTTAAATGTTGTTCCTCCTAATAAACTTTAGTTTTATTTTGGTATCAGTGTTAGTCATCAGGAGGGATGTTGGCATCCTAGTTGACGTGTCATGTTGATGACGTCACACTGCTGACCTAGCATATAGTTGCTGACATTGCATGCTACAAAAGTTTCTTGATTTCATTGTTTTAGTTTTCTTTTTTCATTTTCAGCAATATCTCTAGGTGACTGCAAATGCGCCCCTAGCTGGACATGATTGGTGTATATTTGGTCTCATAGACCCATGTGGTCTCTTATAGACGTTAATCTTTCTTTGAATAACTAAGCAGGTTGTTTTCTGTTACTATCTGGTCGTACTTGAAGTGATGTTTCTTTGTTTGATAACACCTTGGCTTTTTTGAAATAATACATGGTATTGCACCTGGACATATTTCTCATCTCTAATATTCCGTATTTTGCAGAATATCATCTGAACTTAAAGGTCAATATCTAGCTTGGGTCTGAAGGGTGTAACATGGACGCATTTGAGTGGGCCACTGCTCGGGAACTTTTTTCAAATGCTGAACATGGTAAGATAAAGTTGTTTGCTTAAAATTTCGATTGTATTTTCTCAGAAGAAACAATGCATATATACTAGGTTTTAAGTATATTCGATAATGTAGCATATTGCTATTTTACCTAAGATGGTTATATAATCAACAAATAGATTCTGCAGTGCAAGCCACAGCGTCGAAAGAAGCTCAGAGACCTTGCCATCTGAAAATTGATACCATACTCAGTCAAAGATGGTGTGCAATCACAAGCGGAGGATATTACACCAACTATTACATTGAAACTTAATAGGCATGCACCAAGGGCAAAGTCAGAAGGCCAGTCAGCTAAAAGGTCGAGGAGGTCTATTTCTGGGAAATAACAAAGGAGAAAACGTGCGACTGTGATTCCCAGGAAGCTCGATACTTTTGGCAACAAATGCATCTGGCTGGTGAGATGCCAGACAAAATCACTTTTGTTATTGCACTTGAGATATGCATCGCTCAATCAGAAGGAAAAAGGATGCATGCTGAAACTATAACCCTAGGTTATCGTTTGGATCTAATTGTTGCAACTTCTATCATTGAGTTTGTATGCAAGATTTAGAGACTTCAAAAGTGCACGTGCATTTTTAGATGAAATATATGGAAAAGAGATAGTGGCATGGAATACCATTCTTTCAGCATGTGCCCAGCATGGGCATAGGCATGAAGCATTTCATCTTCTGCAGCAGATGTTTTTAATTTACTGGAGCAGCTCTCAAACTTGTGCTGATCCAGTTAACCCCTTCCTGCCAAGAAACAAAATTCAGGATCGCGTGTTCATACGAAGGGTGCTCCTTTATCCTTCAGGTTTACCATGCCGTGTGGCCTAGAAATGGGAAACCATCCTGAATGCCTCAACCAATACCTATCACTATCTACAAAGTTTTTCTCTTCAACATTCAATCTTTACTAGTAATGGTGCCCAGCGTTGCTGGGCATAAGTTGGGAATTTGTGTGGACGAAAACCTATTCAGCTCAGATTCTTTTTCAAAATCTAATATAATAGAAACTATTTGACACCCTTCCTCTTCCCTTTGCCTTTTGCTCTATCCAGCATATCCCTTTTTCCTCATTTCCTTATACACTTTTCTTTTTCCTTTTGCCTTTTTTCTCTTTTCCATACACGTCTTCCTTTCTGACAGACTTTTTCCCTTCTCTTTTTATCCTTTCCCTGTCCTTCCCATTTATCCTTTTCCTTTCCCTTTTCCCATGTCCTTTTCCCCACCTTTTCATGTATCCTTTTTCTTCCTTTTCCCGTCTTCTTCCGCTTTATCCCTTACCTTTTTCCGCTTCTCTTTTTCCTCCCTCTCCTCTTTTTCTCTTGCCCATTTTCCCTTCCCTTCCCCTCTTTTCGCCTTCCTTTTCCTTTTCCTTTCCCTTCCCTTTTCATTCTTTTGCCACCCTTTCGTTTTTCCCGTTCCCTTTTTTCCTTTTTCTTTTCCCCTTATTTTTTGTTTTCTCTTTCCATATGCCTCTTTCCATTCCTTTTTCTCTACCTTTTTTATGTGCCCCTTTTCCTCCTTTCTCCACCCTCTCCATCTCTTTTTGTTGCTTCCTTTTTCTCTTTCTTCACCATTTTCGTCTTCCCTTTTTTTCTCCTGCCCTTATCCCCTTCCCTTTCCTCAATTCCCACTTCCCTTTTTCTAATGCCTTTTTTCCAAGTTCTATTTCCTTCTTTGCCCCTCCCTTTTCCTTTCACTTTCCCTTTTTCCCTTCCCCTCTTCCCATCATTTTCTTATTCCCCCTTTTCCCTGCCTTTTTCCTCATTTTCCCAACCTTTCACTCTTTTCCTTTTCTTGGTGCCCCTTTGCCCTTCCCTTTCTCTCTCTCTTTTCCTTTCCCATGCCATTTTCACTTCCCTTTTCTTCTTTCCTCATCCTTTCCCTTTTTCTCCTTTTTCCCATGCTCTTTTTTCCTTTCCTTTTCCCATGCTCGTTTAATTCCTTTTCCCATTCACCCTTTTCCCCACTTTTTTCCTTTTTCCTATGCCATTTTCCCTTCCTTTTTCCCTTTACCTCTTTCCCTTTTCCTCGTGCCCTTTTCTCAGGTTCCCTTCCCCCCTCCCTTTTGATTTTTTCGATCCCTTTTTCGATGCATTTTTCTCTTCCCTTATCCCCACCCTTTTACCTTTCTCCTTTTCACTTTTCCCCGTGCCCCTTTGCCTCCTCACGTTCTCTCTTTCCTCCTCCCTTTTCCTCCCTTTTCTTTTACCCTTTCCCTATAAGAGATCAAAACATGACCAATCACAGTGGTAGGAAGTTGTGCAAGAAATTTCGGCCTTTGGATGCACCTAGATGACCTCAGCCATTCAAATTAGGGCTTGATCCAATCCAAGAATTACGGTATAACATTATAATATAAGATTGTATCAACCGTGGCCCCAAAGTAAAAGCTCGGCTTCACCAAAGCACTTATAGATCAACTAATAGCCCCAAACTTTCTCAGTTATGAAGGACTTATATATTCCATTAATGGTATTCTATTTATCACAGATGGGTACAGCAGATGCCATTCTGGACCTTGTTCGCAGTGGAACAACACTTCGCAAAAATAATCTTAAGGAAATAGAAGATGGCAAATTTATGTCTAGTTAGGTAAACTTTTACTTCCAGAAAATATGTTGTAATCTCTTTTTAAACCAAAGGCCAGCATCTTAATATTTCAGGGCATTGTAACTGCTAGTAGGAGAGCACTATTGGAGCACCCAGGAGACTTGGAGGCTGTCCATGAAATGCTTGAACATCTGGATGCATATCTTAGAGCTAGGGATCAATTTTGGTAGAGAGTTTGATCACTTTATTATACTATCAATGAGAATATTGGCTAATTTTATTTCCAAAATCAGTGACTTTCTATTTTAGTGTTCTCATCATTTGGTTCTGGATGCCATGTAGGTGACAGCTAACATGCGGGGTGACTCTGCTGAAGATGTTGCTTCGTGAGTGTTGAAGACTTCACAAGTTTCCGGTTTACAAGTAAAACTTATTGGCTATAAAGGGGCACAATCATGGAGGGTCAAAGATGTTCTAACAACCTTGAAGTTACATCATGCAGGGACTGACTGTGAGTCCAGTGTATAGTCAAGAGGATAGTCCTAAAGTCAATTATTCTGCAGTATCAGTCTGTATAGCTCTAATCCTTCCGCCAGAGCATCTAGAGTCTCAAGATTAGGCTTAAGGATGAGTTCTTTTTTTATCAATCTGATCCCACTGCTTAGATCTGCTTTCCGACTTCTAAATTCAGCAGCTCACTTTTTGATGCATTCCTTTATTTAATCCCGCATAGCTTTAAGTTTATTTTGCCATCTTATCATGCTGGGACGTTCCAGCTGCGCTAGAAAGTGTGCTAAAAAGAAACTCTGAACGCAGTGTAGAATCCACTTTTGGAGAAGTAGGATACATTGAATTTGAATGGGGTGCTTGCACCTTTGGTAGCTTGTTAGCATGGTCCCATGAACAAGTATTGGAGATTCGACTGGATAAACCCCACATCAGCTTCCACATAACATTGGTCCAGAAAGGGAGCATTGGGATTTGCAACATAAAATCTGTCTAAGAGGCAGCAGACTTGCAACGTAAAATCTGTTTAAGAGGCAGCAGACTCGCTTGGACCCCTTTTGCATGTTTGACCATAAGTACAGATGATTTGTAGGAGGCACCAGCACAATCAGCTCCCGTAATCTCTCTTCTTGCACAGAAAGCCATTCTGGTGATCTTGAACTTTGATTTTTTTTAGAGGATGAGGTGCAAGCTATTGAGATGGGACGTTGAAGCTTGATCAGGTATATGTTGACTGAGTTTCTTCCACATTTTTTTACTTCTTGTTCATACTAAGGTTCGGCTTCTAGCATTCAGTCTAGCAATGATGTAAAAAAATGTGTACAAAGACTATAGGATGCTCTGCCGGCCGAAATAGGGCAAATTTCAATGAGGAAAACCTGTAGCACTTATCCTCAGCACAAAATGATACAAAGGACGTAGAGGATTTTCTGTTTTTTTTTTCATAGAGCACGTTGCTTGCATTAATCTAGCTGAAAAAGAAGGGGGTTTGTTGTTGCCAGTTGTTAATCTCGGATTTGGATTGTAATCTGCCCCTTTTGTGAGTTTTTTGTTTGCAACATCATCAACACAGTTCTCCTCTGCTAATAGCATATGATGCTTTCTTGGCTTAGGCTTTACGGTTTTGCACTATATGTGTGTGGGAGAGTAGTAAGCTTTTCGTTGGCAAATAAGGTCCTCTCGGGTTCTATTTGTGTAAGTGCACCATTTGCTTTCCAGATTAATATTTTTATTCCAGGTTCTCACTCTGGCCAAGTAGAGTAATTGCTTCCAAATGGATCTTGACCGCGTAGATTTTTTACGGAATGCCGATTTGCAGAGCTTCTTGTAGTTGCACAACTTTTTCTAGCATATGTTCCTCTTTGGTCAATGGGGTTTTGCTGCAATGGCCTTTGCCTTTGCTTGCATGCTCTATTGTATCTGGAGCTAGCCTGATGTCCAGCCACCTAGATCATGAGCATTTAAAGCTGTAAACATGTAAAACGGTTTTGTGGGTTCAAACCCCATAGTTTTCCCGATTGGGCAATTCAATTCTGCACCCTAGCTTGGCTTTTACGAAGATTTAAGTATTGGGTTTGCTTTCTTTTCTTCTTGGGCAAGAGTATGATAATTGAGATTCTAGTTTTTAGGCATCGCATGAAAATACCAGTGATACCAAGACGGTTTTTATTGATATTGATTTGATATTGTTTAGGCATACGTACACAGTTTCAAAATCGTATTGATTAATGTAATGATTAACTATTTGAGATCATAGAAAAAAACTTGTATTAACAAATTTAAGTATTAATAGATTTTAACCATGTCAGTTTGCCACGTTATATGTTGTCCATTAATTGCAACAAAATAACTGAATAATTTACGGATTCATACTTAGGAAGAGAGATACGATCAAATACCATTCTATTAAACTTGAAATACTAAGCATTAGTTCGTAATAGACATTTTAAGTTATTAGAAAAACTAAGTAAAATAATTATGTTTTAGCACCATGGAGAAAAATAGGTTAAAAAAAGTCATATTAGCATATTTAAACCAAGATCGTTTACCACTTTAAACCAAGATCGTTTACCACGTTGTGTATTGGTGATTAATTCTAGAATGGGACTCGCATGAAACCAACAAACCGCCCGATAGATAGGCTTCTCATTCTCATTCATCTCGGCCAGATTTTCTACAATGGTGGATAGTGGGTAGCCGCACACATCACGAACTACCCACGAAAAATAAAGGGAAAATCCAATTATATCATTTGGATCCCAAAAATACAATGCTAACAGATGTTCGGCTGGTGTACCTGCCGAAAGCTTATCACCGGGATTAAAAAACCCCGCCCTTTCGGGTTTTCGAGAAAAAACCCTAGTGATAAACCTTCGGCAAGGGGCTTAGACAAACGCAAGGCAGAGAAATCGCTCCCAAAACCCACGAATGGAGAAGTCGAAACAGATGCCGCTCGCCAACCTGTACCTGCACATCACCAACACCAAAACAACAAAACAAAACAAACCTCCCAGTGGAGGAGGGTTGATTATCTTGGCGTGCCGCGCGAAAATATAATAAACAAAGAAGGGGAGGTGGGTTCAAAGAGAAATAGGTAATGCTGGCGAGAGAAGAGGAAGCGCCGATGGCGTTGATGCGTAAACGCCTAAAATAGCGAACTCCCAACGAACGGGCATGCACCGCACCGCATGCATGCATGATGCATGCATGCTCGTCCCATTCTAGAATGGCGATCCGATGTCTCAGGATTGATGGGATTCTAGAATGGGACTGCGCGATGAAACCAACAAACCGCCAAATACCAAAGGACTTCCTTACAAACTAGGAGCGAGGGCGAAGGTCACGGGATTTGAAGGCTAAAGGCTGGAAAAAGGACGACCCTAAAAAGAAACGCCAAATTACCAAACCAAGCAGGAAGAAGCCCCTCCCCTGCCTGGAAACAATTCAAAGAGAAATAGGTACTGCTGAGAGAGAAGAGGAAGCGCCGATGAGACGTTGATGCAGAAACGCGCCTAAAATAGCAAACTCCCAACCAGAACGGGCATGCGCCGCCCGCATGCATGCATGACATGCATGCTCGTCCCATTCTAGAATGGCGATCCGATGTCTCGGATCGATGGGATCATTGTAAATTATCATGATAATTACGTGGCTCAAAATTACCACATGTCAATATACTAAAGAGGATAAATGTGCCCAAATACCAGTCTACTAAACTTGACATGCAGAACAATAATACATATCATATAGTTTAAGTTGTTACAAAAACCAATTAAAATTGCCATGTTTCAATACCATGTCACAAAATAATGTCGGTTTATCATTCTAGAAAAATATGTTGATGAACCATATTAGATAACCAGACATGGTTTGTAAACTTTTGAACCCACTAACATGTACTAATTAATGGATTTGGTTTCCACCACCAAACCATAACAAAAAATCATATTGATTCAATTTTGGGGCCTTGTGTTTGTTCTCTGTCACTTGCCTGCTCTAAGTCAGCAACAGCGGGAATTACTAGCAGGGTTGCGTTCTTACCACCAGGGGATGCAGGAAGCACTGGCAAACCTCATCCTGTTTATTTTTGGGATGACTGCAGAAAGCTTAGATGCTTTAGTGCACGTAAAACAATAATTTTGGATGCACCGGTTCTCGAGCCGTCATACCAAAGATTTCTGCTTTGCTTAGGAAATGCATGTAAATTTAGTTTTCGGGTACAGAGCTTTCAATGGAAAGCCAAATTTTGTAAAGTCAAATTTTGTAAGATCCTTTTTTTAATATATTATACTTTCCAACAGAGCTGTGCTTGAATCTGACAAAAATTTGTCTTTGTACTTCTTAGGATCAGTTAGTTATCTATCATTCTCAAATATTTTTAGACTGTACACACATCCAGTAAAGGAATACTCAATTCTGTCATGTTCTAATATTCCAAACATTAAATATTGCATTTCAGACTAGAGTCAACTACACACAATTCACATGCTGCATACAGTACACCACAAACACTGTACAACACAATAACCACCACATGCACCACCACACTAAGTACCATAACTAAGAAATTACATGAATAACAGAAATAAACTAACCTGTGATTCATCCAGATAGTGGGCAGCATGTTCTTCTCTTACATTTCTCTCCAATCTTTTAGTTCTAACATCCTTTGTGTTAGGAGACACTCTGGTGTTCTCAATCCAAAAATTTTGAATCTTTTCTATATGTTCATCTGAAATTGCATCGAATCTTTTAGCCCTCTTGTAAGAAACCCATTTCCCACCATTGTAATCGATCTCTTCCCTCTTTTTCTTTGCCTTTTGCAGGTTTCTTGGGTGAACACCTAATACCTTTCCAAGATCTCGCTGGCTGATTTTGTCACTTGTTTCAGAATCTGCACGACGTTGCACTTGAGATATGCATCGCTCAATCAGAAGGAAAAAGGATGCATGCTGAAACTATAACCCTAGGTTATCGTTTGGATCTAATTGTTGCAACTTCTATCATTGAGTTTGTATGCAAGATTTAGAGACTTCAAAAGTGCACGTGCATTTTTAGATGAAATATATGGAAAAGAGATAGTGGCATGGAATACCATTCTTTCAGCATGTGCCCAGCATGGGCATAGGCATGAAGCATTTCATCTTCTGCAGCAGATGTTTTTAATTTACTGGAGCAGCTCTCAAACTTGTGCTGATCCAGTTAACCCCTTCCTGCCAAGAAACAAAATTCAGGATCGCGTGTTCATACGAAGGGTGCTCCTTTATCCTTCAGGTTTACCATGCCGTGTGGCCTAGAAATGGGAAACCATCCTGAATGCCTCAACCAATACCTATCACTATCTACAAAGTTTTTCTCTTCAACATTCAATCTTTATTGTATCAACCGTGGCCCCAAAGTAAAAGCTCGGCTTCACCAAAGCACTTATAGATCAACTAATAGCCCCAAACTTTCTCAGTTATGAAGGACTTATATATTCCATTAATGGTATTCTATTTATCACAGATGGGTACAGCAGATGCCATTCTGGACCTTGTTCGCAGTGGAACAACACTTCGCAAAAATAATCTTAAGGAAATAGAAGATGGCAAATTTATGTCTAGTTAGGTAAACTTTTACTTCCAGAAAATATGTTGTAATCTCTTTTTAAACCAAAGGCCAGCATCTTAATATTTCAGGGCATTGTAACTGCTAGTAGGAGAGCACTATTGGAGCACCCAGGAGACTTGGAGGCTGTCCATGAAATGCTTGAACATCTGGATGCATATCTTAGAGCTAGGGATCAATTTTGGTAGAGAGTTTGATCACTTTATTATACTATCAATGAGAATATTGGCTAATTTTATTTCCAAAATCAGTGACTTTCTATTTTAGTGTTCTCATCGCTGGTTCTGGATGCCATGTAGGTGACAGCTAACATGCGGGGTGACTCTGCTGAAGATGTTGCTTCGTGAGTGTTGAAGACTTCACAAGTTTCCGGTTTACAAGTAAAACTTATTGGCTATAAAGG
Organism: Isoetes taiwanensis; assembly: GCA_021234155.1. Lineage (NCBI taxonomy): Eukaryota > Viridiplantae > Streptophyta > Lycopodiopsida > Isoetales > Isoetaceae > Isoetes > Isoetes taiwanensis. The sequence goes on from JAJEKV010000060.1 coordinate 8,621,836, forward strand.
GGCACAATCATGGAGGGTCAAAGATGTTCTAACAACCTTGAAGTTACATCATGCAGGGACTGACTGTGAGTCCAGTGTATAGTCAAGAGGATAGTCCTAAAGTCAATTATTCTGCAGTATCAGTCTGTATAGCTCTAATCCTTCCGCCAGAGCATCTAGAGTCTCAAGATTAGGCTTAAGGATGAGTTCTTTTTTTATCAATCTGATCCCACTGCTTAGATCTGCTTTCTGACTTCTAAATTCAGCAGCTCACTTTTTGATGCATTCCTTTATTTAATCCCGCATAGCTTTAAGTTTATTTTGCCATCTTATCATCTTTGGGGCGTTCAATTGCTTAGAAAGTGTGCTAAAAAAAGAAACTCTGACGCGCGATGTAGAATCCACTTTTGGAGAAGTAGGATACATTGAATTTGAATGGGGTGCTTGCACCTTTGGTAGCTTGTTAGCATGGTCCCATGAACAAGTATTGGAGATTCGACTGGATAAACCCCACATCAGCTTCCACATAACATTGGTCCAGAAAGGGAGCATTGGGATTTGCAACATAAAAATCTGTCTAAGAGGCAGCAGACTTGCAACGTAAAATCTGTTTAAGAGGCAAAGGACTTCGCTTGGACCCCTTTTGCATGTTTGACCATAAGTACGGATGATTTGTAGGAGGCACCAAAGACAATCGGCTCCCGTAATCTCTCTTCTTGCCTGTAAAGCCATTCGGTGATCTTGAACTTTGATTTTTTTAGAGGGATGAGGTGCAAGCTATTGAGATGGGACGTTGAAGCTTGATCAGGTATATGTTGACTGAGTTTCTTCCACATTTTTTTACTTCTTGTTCATACTAAGGTTCGGCTTCTAGCATTCAGTCTAGCAATGATGTAAAAAAATGTGTACAAAGACTATAGGATGCTCTGCCGGCCGAAATAGGGCAAATTTCAATGAGGAAAACCTGTAGCACTTATCCTCAGCACAAAATGATACAAAGGACGTAGAGGATTTTCTGTTTTTTTTTTCATAGAGCACGTTGCTTGCATTAATCTAGCTGAAAAAGAAGGGGGTTTGTTGTTGCCAGTTGTTAATCTCGGATTTGGATTGTAATCTGCCCCTTTTGTGAGTTTTTTGTTTGCAACATCATCAACACAGTTCTCCTCTGCTAATAGCATATGATGCTTTCTTGGCTTAGGCTTTCTGGTTTGCACTATATGTGTGGGAGAGTAGTAAGCTTTCGTTGGCAAATAAGGTCCTCTGGGTTCTATTTGTGTAAGTGCACCATTTGCTTTCCAGATTAATATTTTTATTCCAGGTTCTCACTCTGGCCAAGTAGAGTAATTGCTTCAGCGGATCTTCAGCACGTAGATTTTCTGGAATGCCGATTTGCAGAGCTTCTTGTAGTTGCACAACTTTTTCTAGCATATGTTCCTCTTTGGTCAATGGGGTTTTGCTGCAATGGCCTTTTGCCTTTGCTTGCATGCTCTGTTGTATCTGGAGCTAGCCTGATGTCCAGCCACCTATCAGATCATGAGCATTTAAACCTGTAAACATGTAAAACGGTTTTGTGGGTTCAAACCCCATAGTTCTCCCGATTGGGCAATTCAATTCTGCACCCTAGCTTGGCTTTTCTGAAGATTTAAGTATTGGGTTTGCTTTCTTTTCTTACTGGCAGAGTATGATAATTGAGATTCTACTTTTTAGGCATCGCATGAAAATACCAGTGATACCAAGACGGTTTTTATTGATATTGATTTGATATTGTTTAGGCATACGTACACAGTTTCAAAATCGTATTGGTTAATGTAATGATTAACTATTTGAGATCATAGAAAAAAAACTTGTATTAAAAAATTTAAATATTAATAGATTTTAACCATATCAGTTTGTCACGTTATATGTTATCCATTAATTGCTACAAAATAACTCAATAATTTACCGATTCATACTTAGGAACGATCAAATACCATTCTATTAAACTTGAAATACTAAGCATTGGTTCGTAATAGACATTTTAAGTTATTAGAAAAACTAAGTAAAATAATTATGTTTTAGCACCAGGAGAAAAATAGGTTAAAAAAAGTCATATTAGCATATTTAAACCAAGATCGTTTACCACTTTAAACCAAGATCGTTTACCACGTTGTGTATTGGTGATTAATTCTAGAATGGGACTCGCATGAAACCAACAAACCGCCCGATAGATAGGCTTCTCATTCATCTCAGCAGATTTTCTACAATGGTGGATAGTGGGTAGCCGCACACATGCGAACTACCCACGAAAAATAAAGGGAAAATCCAATTATATCATTTGGATCCCAAAAATACAATGCTAACAGATGTTCGGCTGGTGTACCTGCCGAAAGCTTATCACCGGGATTAAAAAACCCCGCCCTTTCGGGTTTTTAGAAAAACCCTAGTGATAAACCTTCGGCAAGGGGCTTAGACAAACGCAAGGCAGAGAAATCGCTCCCAAAACCCACGAATGGAGAAGTCGAAACAGATGCCGCTCGCCAACCTGTACCTGCACATCACCAACACCAAAACAACAAAACAAAACAAACCTCCCAGAGTGGAGGGGCTGATTATGCGCGTGCCACGCGACAAATATAATAAACAAAGAAGGGGGGGAGGGTGGGTTCAAAGAGAAATAGGTACTGCTGAGAGAGAAGAGGAAGCGCCGATGAGCGTTGATGCAGAAACGCGCCTAAAATAGCGAACTCCCAACCAGAACGGGCATGCACCGCCCGCATGCATGCATGACATGCATGCTCGTCCCATTCTAGAATGGCGATCCGATGTCTCGGATTGATGGGATTCTAGAATGGGACTCGCATGAAACCAACAAACCGCCCGAATACCAAAGGACTTCCTTACAAACTAGGAGCGAGGACGAAGGTCACAGGACGAAGGCTAAAGGCCTGGAAAAGGACAGCCTAAAAGAAACGCCAAATTGGCCAAACCAAGCAGGAAGAAGCCCCTCCCCTGCCTGGAAACAATTCAAAGAGAAATAGGTACTGCTGAGAGAGAAGAGGAAGCGCCGATGAGACGTTGATGCAGAAACGCGCCTAAAATAGCAAACTCCCAACCAGAACGGGCATGCGCCGCCCGCATGCATGCATGACATGCATGCTCGTCCCATTCTAGAATGGCGATCCGATGTCTCGGATCGATGGGATCATTGTAAATTATCATGATAATTCTGTGCTCAAAATTACCATGTCAATATACTAAAGAGGATAAATGTGCCCAAATACCAGTCTACTAAACTTGACATGCAGAACAATAATACATATCATATAGTTTAAGTTGTTACAAAAACCAATTAAAATTGCCATGTTTCAATACCATGTCACAAAATAATGTCGGTTTATCATTCTAGAAAAATATGTTGATGAACCATATTAGATAACCAGACATGGTTTGTAAACTTTTGAACCCACTAACATGTACTAATTAATGGATTTGGTTTCCACCACCAAACCATAACAAAAAAATCATATTGATTCAATTTTGGGGGCCTTGTGTTTGTTCTCTGTCACTTGCCTGCTCTAAGTCAGCAACAGCGGGAATTACTAGCAGGGTTGCGTTCTTACCACCAGGGGACGCAGGAAGCACTGGCAAACCTCATCCTGTTTATTTTTGGGATGACTGCAGAAAGCTTAGATGCTTTAGTGCAGAAAACAATAATTTTGGATGCACCAGTTCTCGAGCCAGTCATACCAGCATTTCCTGCTGCTTAGGAAATGCATGTAAATTTAGTTTTCGGGTACAGAGCTTTCAATGGAAAGCCAAATTTTGTAAAGTCAAATTTTGTAAGATCCTTTTTTTAATATATTATACTTTCCAACAGAGCTGTGCTTGAATCTGACAAAAATTTGTCTTTGTACTTCTTAGGATCAGTTAGTTATCTATCATTCTCAAATATTTTTAGACTGTACACACATCCAGTAAAGGAATACTCAATTCTGTCATGTTCTAATATTCCAAACATTAAATATTGCATTTCAGACTAGAGTCAACTACACACAATTCACATCTTTGCATCTGATTACACCACAAACACTGTACAACACAATAACCACCACATGCACCACCACACTAAGTACCATAACTAAGAAATTACATGAATAACAGAAATAAACTAACCTGTGATTCATCCAGATAGTGGGCAGCATGTTCTTCTCTTACATTTCTCTCCAATCTTTTAGTTCTAACATCCTTTGTGTTAGGAGACACTCTGGTGTTCTCAATCCAAAAATTTTGAATCTTTTCTATATGTTCATCTGAAATTGCATCGAATCTTTTAGCCCTCTTGTAAGAAACCCATTTCCCACCATTGTAATCGATCTCTTCCCTCTTTTTCTTTGCCTTTTGCAGGTTTCTTGGGTGAACACCTAATACCTTTCCAAGATCTCACACGCTGATTTTGTCACTTGTTTGAGAATCGCACGACGTGGGTCTGAACATTGCAAAGCGCTGACTATTCTTGGTCAATTAGGCAGTCATTGCTGGTAGAGAGTTTGACAGTCTGCATGGAGTCCCAGAGGCTCCTTATAACAATGCCGGCTTCCAAATCTTTTAATTCTTCACCTATGAATTTTTCCAATGTTTTATCCCTCAAAAACTCAAGTAAAATTTTTTTCTTCATGCTATCCTCAATTGTTTTGGTCTGTTTATGGAAAGACGCTACCAAATTAAGGACAATACGGCGTTTACTGCTTGCACTTCTTGATGAACCGGATCCTTCTGCCAATTCTGCAAGCTCCAATTTTTCTTCTCTTCTTCTTTTCCTCTGGCGTCTTTTCTTCAACATTTCTTCTTCCGTGGCTCTTCTTCGTTTTCTCCTGTCTGAAATGCCAGTTTGTGGACACATTACCTCATTGACATCCATATCCACAATGGATTGGAGCTTGCAACAGGGAGGGAGCCAAAGAACAGGACGTAGGCAAAGAACAGGAAGGGCCCATAGAATAGGAATTTGAATTTTAGTTTTTGAAACTAGAATTTCCCCCACAAATTGGGACTCCATTCTTAAATAACGGCAGTTGAGCGGTGCCATAATTATACTTTCATACCACAAAAGTGGCGGATGCAATGCCACATTTTGGGAGGACAAGGGGGACAGTCGAATTGGAACACCACAGCGTGCTTTTACCCAACTAGGCACAATAGTGAATCTCTCACTTTAGGGACCTTCTTGTGATAGGGTTAAGGAGAATTAGGTCTAACTATTTTGAAGGCAAGTAGGTTCGCCACATTTGTTGCATATTTGATCACATGTGAACAAAAGTATAGTAATCAACCCTTTTAATTTGGGATTTTCCGGTGTGGCCAAAAACTTTTTGAAATTTTTTCTTAGACTGATTTCCTAAGATTTTAAGGACTTTAGTTGCCAGGAAAAAAATCCGATTATCTAAAAATCACAGAACATTAATTTTTCTATTATTACTTGGTGATTTGGTATTTTGGGATTTCGTGGTTTTGGGTTATCCATCCCCAGTTTTCGTGACTTTCTCGTTCTTGGCCTATTCTCTGCATGATTGCCACGGATATGCAGTTATAGATCAAGCATTCTGGCCGGATATGGCACGGAGATGCACTGTAGAGACGGCCAACTTTGGGTATGATTTCGAGCAGGGGTTTTTGGGGGGTTTGGCACTCATGTTATTTCGTTTTTGCAGTCTCAGCCTTCTCTCGATGGCAATCACAGGAACTCCTTGTGTGGTGTATGGAATTTTTGGAGCTTCAATACTTGGCTATGATGATGGTTGTATATCCTACAGAGCTAAAGGTGCGAGAATTCTTTGTCAACCTAATTTCTTTTCTGTTCAACTTACACATGGATCTCCTTTGCTACATAGACTGAAGCGGTCTACAACAGTCTAATAATTCATTTACGACCTATCCTTCTGAATCCATATATCTCACATTTAGGCACGATTGTACACAAGCCTCTTACGTCTGATCTTCTTAAATGTTTCTTGCGCAGAAATAACCAGCTTTCACATAGGCCATGCTATTTGATTTGTTTATTAATGTCTGGTTTTTCAATAACCTGGTTTATGCAGCTTAAGCTCAATTATAAATTATTGTTTGCATGTCACATCTCTATGCTGAAGTTGCATCTATTTTTTGAATGTTGATCTTGGGATTATAAAAATTTATGATATGATCTGAATCCTTGTGTTTTTTGTTTATCAAGCTTTTGTTATTCATGATAGACCTTTAGTATACACTTTGAACTGCAATAAACAATGCACAACGATCAAGATGTCATGAGTGCATAAAGCACCTGCTATCTGAATATGATGTAAGTCAGAAAGCCCATGACTTCTATTCGTTATGCCCTGTGTTTAGGGTACTATTTTCTGCTCTCACATTTCCAAGTATATTTGTTCAGTTTAGCAAGCTTCAGATCAAGCACCTTTTGGAACTGCCTCGATATTCGGAAGCACTTGCCTCACTTGCTGCCTTTGGTAAGTTTATCATTTTTACACATCTTTGTCTGTTTATTCCTAATGCAATATATTATGAGGGTCGCATGGTGATATGGGTGTACATATGTTAATATAAAGTAGGTGTGCAAGGATCGAGGTTGATACAGCAAAGGAGACTCATTTCTGTCTATATTATTGACTGAGTTAGGTCCAATTACATGGCATCTTAACAATAACTGAGTTCCAGGTAGACTTTTGAACAAAGCACTTTCAGATTTAGAAAAGTCTTTTTAAATATCTTGCCACAATATGAATCAACTTTTTTTATTGTTTTCTTCATCTTCCACTTGCTTGCATGCTTTGAATCTTTGTCAAGTCTTGATCTATAAAACTCTTGCTGCTCTATAGTTCTTTTATCAAACTCTTGCTGGTCTGGGAATCGGATATATCTTTGCTGCTTTTGGAGGTGATGTGCAGCTATGGTTAATTCCTGTACTCTCACAATGGCTATTGCAAGTTCTGATAAGTACATCCTTAGGTCTAGGGTATCAAGGTTTATCAGACTTTTAGGAACTAAGAGACATATCCCAGTGATTTCACCCACGTACACATTTATGCATATATGTTATTTTAATCACACTTTTCATTTCCTAGGTATGGAGGCAAACTTCAAGTTCTTTCATATTCTGTTATGGTCACATAATTTTACATGGGACTGTGTAAGGTGTTCATTTGGGACAGTATATTGCTCACGGACATGGCTTCTCATTTTGCAGGGGGATATTTACCTAAGGTGTGGGTTTTTTAACTGTATTTCTAGAAGGTTCTAGGGTCGGCTTACTGGAAAGCATTGTTCAGGAGGTTAGTTTGGTTTTTTAATGGCTTTATTATGAAACTGTTCAATTTTGAAAGATGTATTTCTGGAAGGTTCTAGGGTCATGTTACTAGAAAGCACGTTTCTAATGAAAGACCCCAAATCCAAAACAAAGATTCCTTAATGTAAAAGCCTGCAGGAAGCATGGCACAAATACAAAGATGAAATCTTGGCAAGCATATTACTCAATGTGCTTACAAGGCCTCTCTTTTGCCATGCAAATAGTTTTAGACTGTTGTGCATGTGAAATGGTGTGTTAATAGGATTTTAGTGTGACAGGGTGATTTTTTATTGGTGGTGTACAAAAAAGCGAAATATCAGCACGTCGTAAGCACCTTATATGAGCGCTGCTTTTTTTCGCGAGACGGGCCGTACGGGTGTAATGAAGTCTGTCGACGGGCGTAATGAAGTCTGGCGACGGTCATGATGAAGGGGGCTTACGAGCTCCGGAATGCGCGCCAAATGATTTGGGGTCCGATTCCTCCCAAGCTTCCCAATTTTTTCGAAACTTCAAGCTCTTTGGCTCTGCCGGAACAGTGCGCCCTTTGAAGCTCTTTTTCGCTCTTCAAGCTCTTTTTCGTTCCGTCTAATTCAAGTGATGGAGCCAGCTTCGAAACAGGTAACAATGTTGAGTTTTTTCGCTCTGATTTAATACAGAGATTGAATTTAAAGCTTTTCCATTTTATTTGCGATTCTTGGGTTGCTAGAAACAGGCGTGAATTAAGCTACTTGCCGTGGTCCGCCGGTGGGAAAGAAGCCCAAGCGGTTGAAGCGGGAAGATGTTTCGGAAAATGAATGGTTCTGAGTTTGGAAGTGTCCACTTGAATGTGGGAAAATGAAGATCAAGGATGTCGGCCGGGTTTGAGGGCTGAATTGATGATTTGATTAACAAGGTATACCGAGAAGAAGCCGTTAATCACGAAGTTCGAACTCAATTTGCAAGAGCTTTTAGCATGGCAACACCAACAAGGCTCTTGCAAACCCAAAGGAGTATTTAGTGAACTGGGCTTCTTTTTGTTGCACTTCGCACAAGGATTCCGTGAAGAAAAGGTCAAGGAAAAACCACATCAATACTTTTGAGAAGAACATTCGGATTGTGATGGGCGGGTAAGAAAGCTCGAGGAAATGAAGGGTGAGGCCGTGAAACGTGGCTAATCAAAGTTGAAGAAGAGGTGCCGAGGATGGAAGGCGACTGGCCGCATTCGAAGTTGTGTGCAACAGTTAGCGGTTCTGCTTGCGGAGAAAATACAAATACAGATGTGACTTGCAATGAGATTTTGATGATGATGCTGAATATCAGAAGACAACTGCTATCTTGAAGACAGAGGAGGACTTGTTAAAGGGTCTTCTCCAGCAGACTCTGTTGAGCATGGATAAGGGCAAGTACAACTCTTTGGTTGATGAGGTTTCAATACTGAAACGAGACATAGCAGCATTTGATGTAAGTATTGAAAAGTGGCATTCAAAAGCAACTCAAATTTCTGTGCTACAGAATAATAAGAAGTTTCAGGCCATCAACATCAACATGGGTATTTATAACTTTCCTCTATCTTCTACTTCTGAAGCTTGTGTCTTGTGTGGCCTTGATTTTAGTGATGAATACACCATGCATGTTCAGCTGAAGTGCAGCCATAAGTGGCACTTAGCTTGCTTTTAAATGTCTTTGGATAGCATGCGGTGTTTAGGTGCGAGGTTGTGATGAATCGATGCCTTATGCACTTTTGGTTGAGCTTGGGCTTATGAGTGATCGGACAAGTGCTCATGAGGATGATGCTAGCCATGATGAGGAAGAGTCAGGGAAGAAACAAGCCCGATGAACCCAAGAGTGGTAAGATCCATAAAAGAAAATTTGTAATTGATGAAGAAGGTAGCAGCTCTGGACATGACAGTGTGCCTCAAAGGACAATGAAGAAACGCATGACGAGGAGTGCAAGAAAGAAAGTACTTGAGAGTAAGTTTGTGCTTATTGACTTTGTGCTTATTGAGTGCTTTGGATTCTATTTGACTATGACAGATCTGAGATGAAGCTAAGCGAGCCCAAAGTCTCCCAAACATGTAGTAAATAAAGGTGAGTGTTTTCATATTGTGATGCTATTATTGTCTCATATTATGTTGATCTTGTTTGTTCTTCTTCAGCTGTGAAAGATATCAACATGCAATTCTTAATGGATGGACTATGTGCTGATGAAGGTGAAGAAGCTTTTGGCAGTCCACTCAGTAGCAAATCCAAAGGTATTGTATGTTTGACCTTCATTACTTAGATAGTTAAGCTGTTGACTTTAAATCTTTCTCTTTAAAATTGTTTTGATGCTTGTGTGGACCTTAAGGAGCCAACTTTTATGCCAAGAAACCTGATGAAGGATTTGCACGAAACGATGAAGGATTTGCACAGTCTTGATGTTCATGTTGCTTGATGTTCATGATCTTTGGTCTTTGAAATGTTGAACATTGGTAAGTCCTGAGAACATGTGGTTCTTGGTTGTTTGATTATGTTTTTTCGATGTGTTTCCTTTTTATATCGGTTAAAAACAACGACATTGTCCAAAAGGAAGATGTTATTTCTTCTCCGGACAATGAGGAGGAAAATGGACCGACTCTTGCGGAGGCATATATCTTGCAAAGGTTTAAAAAAGAAAAAAAATTAAGTTGTATCTTACATTTGTAGGAACTTCTAATCTTCTAATATGCTATCATACCTATGAAGTGATTTAAGTTATTGAAGATGGGATGCAATTTTGTCTGCTAAGCATCCTCCAATTTTGTACTTGGTTCAATTTTGTATACAGGTTACTGAATCAATATATTTATATATCCACCTTGTTGATGTTATGTGAGATCATTGATGTTATTGCTGAAAATTAAATTTAAGATCATTGGATCGATTCGATACCATTGAATTTCCACCATTGAAGTGGATAATCATAGACTTAGATGACCATTAGATTTAGATAAGCATAGAATTAACCAAACCCATTTGCATTAACTAATGGTTTTATTAACCAATGATATTAACCAATGGTATTAACCAATGATATTAACCAATGGTATTAACTAATGGTTTGATTAACCAATGATATTAACCAATGATATTAACTCATTTGCATTAACCATTTGCATTAACTAATGGTTTTATTAACCAATGGTATTAACCAATGGTATTAACCAATGATATTAACCAATGGTATTAACTAATGGTTTGATTAACCAATGATATTAACCAATGATATTAACTCATTTGCATTAACCATTTGCATTAACTAATGGTTTTGTTTTGATTAACCAATGATATTAACCAATAGTTTTATTTTGATTAACCAATGATATTAACCAATGATATTAACTCATTTGCATTAACCATTTGCATTAACCAATGGTTTTATTAACCAATGGTTTGCACCCATTTACATTAACCAATGGTTTGAACCCATTTGCATTAAACAATGGTTTTATTTTGTTCTTGGCATTTACAAGTTTAAATTGTCAATGAAATTGTTGGAATGAAATTGTCAATTGTATGGTTTTATTGTTAATTGAGTTGGTCACTTGTCTAATCTTTTGGTTATTTTAGACTTGGATGACTTGGCTGCCATATTGCACGATGACTTGGTACATTGACTTGGCTTCTGATTTGCCTGCTACCTTGTCTTTTGACTTGTCTGCTGACTTGGCTGTTGACTTGGCTGCCACCTTGCCTGCTGACTTGGCTACTGATTTGCCTGCCACTTTGTCTGCTGACTTGTCTGTTGACTTGTCGGTGACTTGGTCTGATTGACTTGGCTGCCACCTTGCTGTGACTTGGCTCTTGATTTGCTGCCACTTTGTCTCTTGACTTGTCTGTTGACTTACCTGTGACTTGGCTGTTGACTTGATACGCCACCTTGCTGTGACTTGGCTCTTGAGTTGTCTGTTGACTTACATTTGTTTTGTCTGTTTGGATTCTTCTTTTGCTAGCAACATCACATTGTGCTAATATATGTGAGCAAGTCGCAAACTTTCAAGTATGTTTTCATGGACATCGACTTCCAATTCAAACATATTACATCCCACATCTTTCATTTCAAAATTGCATGAAACAACTAGGTGGCTATAAACAACTGCCGATGTCGGCTCATATTCAAGCGACTCATATTTGTTGTCTCCTACCGGTTTATAAAACTTGCTGTCTAGCGACTTCCCTCCTCCCAAATTTTTGGCCCCATGGTCTTTGTAGGCCTTCTCTACAACATGCTTAGGTATAGTGCACTTTAAGATGTAGAAGTCAACCTTTTCTTTGTTGTCTGGCTGGAGCAACCAACGCAAAAGTTCTCCCCTACATCAATAATATCGATTTCCACTCGGCATCCCCTCATAGGCCCATCCACAAGCTGCGGTATCATCTTGAATCCACGGTCTTAATTGCGAAAAAGTCCAGCTACCTATTCTATTTTTGTTTATGCACTTCTGTACTTACCCAACCAACAATCATGACAAAAGCACGGTAATTCATATGTGCAACTTGAGTAGCATCCTTGGAGTTTCTTGGCGATGCTATGGAATTTACTAGACCACGATAAAGTAGCCGCAGTCAAACTGCTCAACTCGCTTACTTCATCAATCTTTATCTCCCAAAAGTACCTAAAACAATTAATAGTTTGTTCACGTTAGTAATGTTTACCACAGCCTTTGAGCGGCTTTGGTGCGGCGGTGGTACAAGACAACTTGGTACAATAGTCTTCATTAACATATCACGGTACCTATGTTTGTCGAATCTTTGAAGTGCTCCGTCAGATGAGAATTGAACAACGTCTCGGGCATTTCTTAAAGGTTTGGAATTTCTTTTCAACATTTCATGGGTGAGTGCTCTCTTGAGCGCGACACCTTGCCCCATCATGCTCCCCACCGCAAGGTAACAAACAACTATCTTTAATGTTTTGCGATTCCGGCCTTAATGAGACATTGGAATTTACCTTTTCCATGATATGATGCAAAGTAGTTCGATTGAATTGGAATGCGATACCTTATAAAATCTACCAAGAAAATAGAAATTTCTTGCACCCTTGAGCTGAGATGAGCAGCCATCGACCACATTATATGGTTGTTGTATTTGACTTCCTTGTTGGCCAAATAATCAGCATGCTTGTTAAGGCAGTCTTTGGACAAACAAGGTGTCATGCTCCCTATCATCCAAAATGTAAAAGTGTGTCTCCTTGATGATATTCCTATCACCTTTGCATAATGAATTATCCTCCACCTCTTTTGCGGTTGCATGCCTATAAGTGATGTGCACAAGTATTGTGCATTGGTCATTCTCAATGTAAGCTTTGGATTTCTTGTTGTATCTTGAAGGTATAGTTTTCAGTGAAATCAATGGCGGATACCACTTGTGTTTTACGGAAAAGTGCCTAAACAATCTCTCGAATTGTTTTGCACGCCATCTAGCCTCATAATTATGGGGAATGAATTGATTAAAATATTTTTAGCATATGACATCACATCTGGCTGTTGAATTAGATCTTGTATACCGGCTTCTAGCAGGCTTTGGAACCACCTTTGTCCCACCTTTGCCATCGGGTTCTTTTCTTTGATTCATAAACCTAAAAGCAAAGCAATGATTAGTTTAATAAATCACAAAATCGAGAAAGAAATGCACATCACCCACCCTATCAAAAGTTTTCCAATCTACTAAATGCCCCGCGACCTTGCTTAATTCTTTTGGACACATAGGTAACTTAGATGGGCCACAAGCGGTTGCATTTCAGCAACATGCAATTATGAGTATACCACTCATCTGCAATGTCCTTGGAACATACAATTGACCTCCACAAATCACTTGAAGATTTGTAGGTCTTAGTATTAACTTCACACTTTGCTCCAAAGCACCACAAAGCGAGAACAAATACAACTACAATCGGCACCATGAATCTTTGTATCCAACCTAATCTTGTTCGATTAGCTTGTCTAACATAATCTAGTCTCATATGATACACACAACAACAAGTCTCCACTGTCCTTTACTTTTCGAACAAATGGAGGTTTGATTGCGAAAAGTGAGAATGAAACTTCAATTTTGGATATTCTTTTAAAAACTAGCATAAAAAGAACAACGCATTAAAAGTAACAAGCACATTAGCATTGTAAACAAATGAATTATAAACTTAAAAGAATAAAACCAACCTCGGTTTCTTCCAAGAAGTGTAGAGCATGCATTATCTTCTTTCCTTTGCCAAGCCTAATCTTAATAACATGTTTCTTGCATGGTGACACTTTCGGGTCGATGAGTCAAAAATCAATTACTAATTTCTGCTTTTTTTTACCTTAGTTTATCGGATCTGTTTTCTTTTTGAACATTGACCATGGGCCATCACCAATTTCTGTTGTTTTTTCTCCTCTGAGCTAGCTTGTTGTCACATATCTTCTATTCAAGTTTAGGCACTTGGAAGTTCCCAAACAATTAGTGCACAGGACAACGGCATATACCATGGTGAGGTCCTTCTTTGTAAGTACATCGATAGATCGGCATGCTTATGGTTTTGCAAGAGAATTCTTGAGGTTGTTAACTATCTTTCTCATTGTGTCTACTTCTTTCAATTTTAACATTTCAAATTACGGCGACAACTTAGCGGCACCTTGAAGAACTTCTTTCCTCTCATTCTTTGAAACTTTATGACATACCTCATTAGCATGGTGCGCAATCAACCTCGGCAGGTTGTTGTTTTCTTCTCTTCTTGAAAACATTCTCTTCTAATTCTTTGTCCTCTTCCTTCAATTCGACTTCCCTTGCTCTCTTTCTTGCTCTCTGTTGCCTTCTCTTTTACTTGCTTGATTTTCTGTAGAGTAACAAACTATCTTCTATCGGTGTTTCATATTACGCAAATAGTAAACAATCTTGAAAATGAAACACTACATATGAAAATAAATTAAGCACTACATAAAACAGTTGCTTAAAAAAACGCACATGAAAGAATGTACACCTTCAATCGTGTTTCATATTCGCAAATAGTAAACAATACTCGAGAATAAAGCACTACATATGAAATAAATTAAGCACTACATAAAACAGGTTTGCCTAAAAAAAGCGCACATGAAAGAATGTACACTGCTTCAATCGTGTTTCATATTACGCAAATAGTAAACAATACTTTCGAATAAAGCACTACATATGAAATAAATTAAGCACTACATAAAACGGTGCCTAAAAACAAGCGCACATGAAAGAATGTACACCTTCCAGGAGTCACGCATGTCTGATTTTTGGATGTCATGTACATAATCAACACAAGTATCATCATATATAGGAGCGTTTGTATCCTCCACTTCTTACGCAAATTAGGAAACAATTTCAAGAATCAAAATAAAATTCCCATGGCATCTTTGAAGAGCTGATTACCACAAAGCATTCATAGACAAAAGATTGTTGTATAAATTTGAGTATATGGAGTCGCCCCATAGACAAAAGATTGTTGTATAGGTGAGCAATCTTGGAAGCCCGGGGCGACCACATAGCTCCTTGAATTGGTGGGACTGCTCTTGAAGATTATGCAAAACGGAGAATAGATTGTTTGGATCAAAGCGATTACTCCATTCCTTGCAATGGATAAGCGGAAGAGATCACGCCCAATTAGCTGCATTGGAAGAATTGGAAAAGAAAACAAGCGGTTTGCATTTTCCCAAACAAAAACATTCCTTGGGAAATTTGCCGCCAATTCAAATTCCAAACACCATCCAGCGGCTACATACCGGGGATGGCCCGACATGGACAACAAATCCGCCCGATCTTCACGAATTGGTTCTGGATCGGCGTTCGGGAGGTTGGGAAATTTTGGCGGGCACTGGGAAAAAGCGATGGCCCGGCGCCAGCGTCCGCGATGAAGGACGGTCAGCACCCGTTAATCACCCTATGTCGCGACATGCTGAATTGTACACCACCAATAAAAAAACACCCGACATGTCTAGGCCGTATATACGCTTGAAATAGCTACATGCTATCATCCTGTGCTTGCACTAGCTGCATTTTTCCTTCCAACTATTGCTGCGTATGAATCTGCGAGCTTTTCTTATCTAGGCTATTGCACTTTTGAGCATAACCCTTTGCTTCACTATGTGTTCTATAATGGAACACATTTCTTATGGAAGCCCCCAAAGCCATGTCAACAGATGTCTTGATGTAAAACCTGCAGCAAGAATGGCGCAAACACAAAGATTGAATTTTCTTTTTTCGAATCTTTGAAGCCGGGATGATACAGTTTGCCAAGGTCTTCCAATAACGTAACATGGATAAACTTCTATTGTAGAGGATCAGTTTGGTGTCTTCATAGTTGCAAGCTATAACTGGATTAACTTTTGTTTCTATGTTAGGGATGTGATGCATCAATTCTATTCTCTGGATGCTGCAAATTGAGAATATTGCAAATGATAAAGTAGGACTGTTAAAACAACAGTATGGTCATAGCCATATAGGACTGTTAAAACAACAGTATGGTCATAGCCATCACATGACTCTGCCCATCTAATTGAATCTGAAGTACACATCTTTGTTACCAAAAATGCCATGACGCATCTATTTGATTCTTCTGTTTTGTATATTATCAAAAATGCCAACGCCAAGAGGTTGGTGCAGCTCATGTTAGGAGAAGCCACCTGCCATGCTTATGTATTCAACAGGGGCATAGTTGTGAAATTCAAACCCCTAGCATAATTGTGAAATTCAAACCCCTACTGAAGCAAATCGAATGCTCTTTCTAAGATGCATTTGAAGTGGTTGCAGCCAATGTGATCCATTGTTTTTGAAGATGCAATTGCTCCATTTTCAAATCGGGTCTGATATTCTATGTAGCCTCTCTGTTGTAATATACCTTTATCAAATTGTTTATGTTAGAACTAGCAAGATATCGTTTATGTTAGAACTAGCAGTTTCCATGGTAATTTTTGTAATACTAAATAGTGTATTTTTTAGATAAGCTGATAAACTAAGTCTGCCAGCAATTGGGTATACAATGTGCAAGAATGAAATAAATGGTAAAGGATGGATTGAGATGCGCAAGGAAGCACATGTACAAGTACTAAGGAGCAATCAATGACACTGTAATTCATGTTCCAGGTCAGGGCGATGTTGGGCAGAATAGTGTATGACTGCTATCATATGCGTGGGCTTCCATGTGGCACCCAAGAAACAAAACCGTTACTAGGAGGTTGCTAATGAACTGGTGTGAGTTTGAAAGAGAAGAAATGCTTTGTGTTTAGCCTTCGCTACTTTTCCTACCCTTCAAAAATGGTGGCCAAGTATTGAAATTTTACATGTTAACTACCATGTTTGAGTCCACCGTGGGCATGCCATGTAAAACATATTATAGCATAGGGTAGACAAAATAAGTATGGTGCATCTACAAGACCATTAAACAAACAACAATTGTATAATGTACGTAATTTGTTTTATGGAAGATGACAATGTATAATTTGCATAAGCTTGCAGGTCTATGTGTTGCTTTGCACGTGGCATGCCTGTAACTTGATGGAGGTAATCTGAGTTGCATAAATTTCCTTTTTGGATTCGGGTTGATCTAGGAATTTATATGAACTAAAAATGATGTTTGTAAAAGTATGTATACTTTATCTGCTCTTTTTGAAGCCTTTTGTTTGATTTGCTAATGCAGTTATTATTCAATGATCTAGCTATGAAGACATGATTTGCTATGGTGACCATAGTATCATATATTGCAAAAATCGAGCTTGCATATGTATATTATGCACTTTTAAAATATGGGCTACATGGACTGGACTTCATGATGTTTCATATGGTTAGCTAAAGCAACTTACATTGCACATGGTCAAGAAGAAATAATAAGAAGAAATAATATACTACTTTGCAGGTATTCTTATTGGCTACATAGATTATGCTTCATGTTTCACATGGTTAGCAAGCAATTCACATTGCACATGGTCAAAGAGGAAATGGTCCAGAGGAAATAATGCATCCTCATGATGATCCAACAAAAATATACCCTTAGGTTCATATTAAGTTTTGTGCAATTGCACAGTTTTGAGGACCTCCTTTGTAATTAGGTTTAAATTAACTTTTGTGTAATTGCACAATTTCATTAGGGTTTTTTTGAGATTAAAAAAGGGCCTTCAAAACATGCCAACTAAGCCAAATGAAGATAAATGAACTACCAATCAGAAATCAGAGCCTGACGGGTCCAGTCAGCAAAACTGTTATAACTAACTCGCTGGATCACATTTTCTAGCATAACTATTGATAGAAAAGTCCAAATGAGCTCTCGTTTAATGCAATAGATATCTCGTTGAGATCTTTCCAATCTTAGGTGCTTTGCACATATTTTAACCACTTATGATTGTCAAAACTCCAAAAAATTGGTTTTTACCATTTTTTACTATCCTCACCGGGCTAAAAAATATGCAAACCACCTAAGGTTGGAAAGATTTCAATGAGATCTATCTATTGCACCAAACAAGAGCTCATTTGGACTTTTCTATCAATACTTATGCTAGAAAATGTGATCCAGTGAGTTAGTTATAACTGTTTTGCTGACTGGATTACCAGTTCTATTTTCTGATTGGTAGTTCATATAGCTTAGTCAGCAGTTCTTAGAAGGCCCTTTTATGATCTCAAAAAATCCCTAATGTGAGGACCGCCTTAGTCATGTATGTAAACTTTTCAAGGACATGCAGTAATGAAAATTGTCAATAATTTCTATTAATGTTTAACACAACACAAGCTAGCTAATGCATGTTGGCTACAATAGAATTGTAGTTGGGCCTGCAAAATATAAAAGTAGGGAGACATAGATGTGTACACAAGTACATTCTCAAATCGCATCAGCTAACAAATCCAACCAAATGCCTTACATAACTTATATTTGTGCTTATGGCCGGCAATGCCACATCTCTTACTAGATGTCAAAATTGAAGACGCTTTTTCTATTAACGATGTCTTTTGGGTCATTATATTACATCTCCATGCATGTTTATGTCCACCATTATTACATGAAAAGGGTTTTGTAAATATGTATGAATGTGACTGACTACAGCTTTAGAATGTTGGTTCTAATTACTCAGACAAATACGTTACTTATGCCAAGCAATAGTTCTCCTCCATATTAGCAATAAAATAAGAATGCTTTGTGATACTGTATTGCAAAATTTAAGGAAGAACGAACAGAATGGTTTGTGATATATACTTGATGTTCCTATCTAAATTCATTCAACAAATAAGACTATTCTAGGCGGCATCTCAAACTATTGCTTAGCTGATTATAATAATAATTTACAACATATGTACAATTTTGCTATATTGAAAACTTTAATGCATCAAATACGAAGTGCAATGTACATTGAGAGCTTTATCATTAATATAAAAAGGAATTGCATGTATGTATAGTAACTAATAGACTCACCATTGATATTTCACAATGATCAGAACATCATTCTTTATTGTGTATGTAATCAAGGCCTCAATCAAGGGATGAAGTATGCAAGGAGTGTCTTCTTGATGTTTCTATCTATTTTATATAATGATGCATTTCACCATGTAGATAGTTGGTATTACACAACAAATCAACAAAAAATATGCAATAATGCCTCCCACACCCACATTCACATTCACACCTTCTGGGCTGGGCAGAGGCAGCAGAGGTGCGGGCCCTCACCCAGGCAGGATTCAGACCCCGGCACTCAACCATTGACCACATCTTCACGTTGCGAACTCTGATTGAAGACAGCAGGAACCGCCGTCAGGATCTATATTGTTGTTTTGTGGATTTTGCGAAGGCGTTTGACACTGTGCCTCAGGAAAAACTATGGGCAAGATTGCAACATTGGGGTTCTGTAGATTTGCGAAATCACGATTAATGCGAGCTATATGAAAGATGCTTTCGAATTCGGTTGCGGCCGAGCAAGCCGACCATTTGATAGTAATAGTATCGGGGTTAAATCGGGGATGCCCTCTCTCCCCAACATTATTTGGGCTTTACATTGATCAATTGGGGTAACTGGCGATAATGGAGGCGATGGAGCTCACCTTCTCTATCACATCATCGGGCAGTTAATATATGCTGATGATGTGGACCTCCTAGCTTACACACCAGCGGACATGCAACGACATCTCGATGCCACGGACACGATACGCCAAGCGGCCCGATATCTTGGCGTCAACCTGCCAAGACTAAGGTGGTTTTCATATCATCTTCCGCGTCGGTAGAGGGTCCCCTCCTTCGTTACCAAGGCGAGAATGTGGAAGTTGCATCCACATACAAGTATTTGGGAGTGGAGTTTCCTTCTACTATGCCTTTGGGACACATCCATACGACTCACAGTGACGGCGGTTGGGAAGGCACTATATGCAATGCAAAACAATAGTCATAAAGCGGAGTTGTATGATTGGGCCCATCAGTCACACCTGTTCAAGGCCTTAGTAGAGCCTGTCCTTTTATCTGGGGTGGAAGTATGGGGTCCAATGAGTATCACTTGCTACTTGGAATGACTTGGAGCAGGTCCAGAAAGCAGGAGATAGGATTCTTGCCTCTTCAGAGGGCGGCCCTTGATCGCCACATTGTCTATTTTTAGAAGGTGGTCAATATGGGCGATGCTCGTCTCCCTAAACTAGCTTATATCATGGCAATGGGGCCTTGGCCTCAAGGCCTCTTTGGAAGGAAAAGAGAGCTCAATGGTTGGCTAGATGGAATGTGCGGGAGCACAGTGCATACATATGCAAACAGAGGCGGTCGCCATAGCTTGAGGCAATATCTTGGCGCTTGCTTCCTCGGCAAGCTTTGGGATGCCAATGCCCTTGAACATGTCAAGACAAACACACTATCGGCCCACATAAATCCCACATTGGAACGAGGCCCGCAATGCTACTGCGTACCCACTTGCCCATGAAAAGCGCGGACTCATTGCCTCCATTCGCATTGCGGGGGCACATCATCTTGGTGAGGCGGGCGGATGGATTGGTGAGCCACGCCATCGGGGCGGAGCTCACAAATCTTGCCAAATGGGAGTCATTGAGGATGAATCTCATACCCTTCAAAGTTGCCCGACATATGATCAAATTCGGACGCTATCTTTGAGTTGGTCGGGCCCGGCCAGCCATTACATGTGACATTGAGCCGCGACATCCGTGCAGGTCTTTGGGATCATACCTTCGAGGAGGTTATGGACATGCGAGATCGGTTGTGTCCTCGGGCACACACTTGACATGTATATATACATTGATGTATACTTGTACAGTTTGACAGCATTCTTATTACTGCCACGGTTTTTCCCTCGAAAACCCTTTCCGGGGGGGTTTTTAACCGGACGGTAATAAGTTTCTTTGTGCTCCTTAATGGGTCCCATAGGCGATTGGCCTCGATTTGGGCGATAAAAATCATTCTCATTCTCATTCTCATTCTTTTCAGCATCATGCCAAATACAAAAATCGCCCCATTATGTATTCTAGACAACAATCAAATAACCACCCCTGTCAAATTGTAGTAAAGCCCGGCAACGCCGGGCACCAAAACTAGT
Source organism: Isoetes taiwanensis (assembly GCA_021234155.1). Classification (NCBI taxonomy): domain Eukaryota; kingdom Viridiplantae; phylum Streptophyta; class Lycopodiopsida; order Isoetales; family Isoetaceae; genus Isoetes; species Isoetes taiwanensis. The sequence goes on from JAJEKV010000060.1 coordinate 8,642,632, forward strand.
ATGATACGATATCTGAAAGTTATTCGTTTTTTACCTTCTCATACCTGCACTTTTCAGACCTCAAATTGCGTTTGTCACTCTTGAGCTGCCTTTCTCGACTCGTGACTCGAGAAAGGCCCTTAGACCTGCATTTTTTACTCTGAGCTGTCATTCTCGACTCGGGAGTCGAGAAAGGATGTTTAACAGAAAAAATGTATTTTTTTTGCTATTGAGCTGCCTTTCGACTCGCGAGTCGAGAAAGGATCTCAGACCTAAGTTTTCACTTTGAGCTGGAGGCAAGAGCTCATCAAAATATGGTTTGATTTTATGAAAGAACACAGTCTTAAATCAGCAGATAAATTAATGTTAAAAGTATCAAATCCTAGAATTCTAAGAGTTCAAATTTTCAGACTCTCAAGCAGCATCGAATGAACACAAATATGGACAACGAGAATTTTTCATGTTTTGCAATGCCAGACTATACTCCTAAGTATCTTATGCACTGAAAATGAAATGGTGAAATATGCATTTCCCAGACTGTATGTGCTTGAAGACATCATATATGCTTGAAGATAGATTTAAATGTGGAAGCTCTATAGTCTCGATTAGACTGCAACAATTCTATTCCCTACTAGGTTATGGACATCTGAACCTGATTTTATGTGTTAAACATTTTTCAGATAAAAGAGACTGATGAACCCATCCATGCAAGTCAGTGAGGTTTCTAAAAGTTTATTTTTTTTTTTGTCTTGGATTGAATTTAATTGCTGGACATTTAAGCTTCCGAAGTCTGTAATTTCCATTCAAAATCTTATATCTTCTTATATTCATGGAATAATTTAAGGGCTAAATTTAGCAATTTGGCGATTTTTTAGCACATTTTCAAAAAATGTTGGCTAAAGTAAATGGAAAAATGGAGGAAAAAATAATAATTTTAGCTTAACTTTTTTCGCGCCTACCCCAAACTTTGAGCGGTTTAGCCAAATGCTAGAAAGTAAGTGTATGGAAATTTGTAACGTTTAGCGAGGCCATAGAAAATTTTGGAATGAGTTTCCTCCTATGCCTAATGTCAGGATCTCTGTCAGGATCTTCGCCTCAAATGCACATTTTCTCTTCTTGTGCACACACTCGTTTTATTTCTCCACCTCAATCTGCGACAGCTTGGTAAAACACTTGAGGGCTCCAATCAGTCCAAAGTGATGGAAAAAATCTTGTTTTTCATTCTCCGGAGCACGAAACACGCGCAAGACTTCATACAAGCGACGCACCCACTTCTTCCTAGCTTCAAATGTTTGTGTCTCCTGGAGCAATGGACCCTCAAACTTATTATGGACTGGAAAAGGCACCCTCATAGGAACCTTCACCAAGTCTACCAGCAGAAAATTTGCAACAAAAAGATCTTCATGATAGAAGTTGGGAGCGATTTCAGCAGGGTCTGTGGCCTTCCACTTAGGCCTCTTCTTCTTACTGCTCATTTTCCCTTCCACTACCTTCTCCTCGGCCCTACCAGATAGTTTGTGTCTATATGAAATATGTAGAGGATATAAATATAGCAGATATAAACATCCAGATTTTACATTAAATTATGCTTTTATCGTTATCGAAATTTTTTCGATACAAAAAATTTAGATTGGCAATTTTTAAATTGGACCAGACAAACGAAAGGGCGTACCAGGTATTTCAAAATTGGACAAGACAACCGAAGGGGCGTACCGGGTCTTTCTCAAACCCTGCCTCAACCTCCTTTCTTTTTACCTTCTAATTTTGGAAGATGAAAAAATAAGGTACCTTCTAATTTTGAAAAATGGAAAGAATAAGGGAAATACAATGAGAAACACTAGAGATTCCTCTCACATAAAAGTCAAGACGACGACATTTCGCCCTTTTTCAGGTAATAGTCCTATGCTGGAACCTGAAAACCAGGTGTTTTTATTGCCATAAAAAATGGTTGGGCGGCTAAAATGTCACCGTCCTTGATTTTTATGTAAAAAAAAGGTCGGAGCTTGCTGTTTCGTGGTGAAACAGCTGGCTCGCCGCTTCGCGGCGCACCAGACTGTTTCACAGTGAAACAGCTCACTCTCGACCTTTTCTTATTACTAAAATTTCACTATGGTGAAGACAAATATGGGAAAGGCTAGGTAGGAAGAGTGGATAATTCAGAATAAACTCTTGAGCATCCTCTCCAATAAGATAAAAATATGCTTGCGGATCCTGAGAATTGTTTGGAGTCGATGGATTGTATATATTTCTTGTAAAAAGGTCTTCCTAATGGTATTTGGATTTATTAATCCTTACAAAACTAGGCTTGGTAATTAGTTTCTTTAACTTTCTGTAACCATTGCCTATTTGAAGAATAACTGTCTAAGATTAAAGGAAAGAAATCTGGAATCTCTTCAGTTTCACCGTGTATGCCTGAAAAGCGGGTGGTTGCTTGAAAAGTATCCACCAATCTCACCAAGAAAAGTAATCCTTTGTATCATAGAAAAACTTCGGAATTGCTCTGCTCAAAGGTTGAAATGGAAGGAGACCAGCCATTGCTGGAAGGAGAAGGTCCAAGAGGATCCAAAACACGGCATAGCGGACCCTTGGAGAAATCCAATAACTGCCAGATACTCTACTGAAGGGATCATTAAGGATACGATAAACCGACGGTGTTATCCATGAGGCAAAACCATGTGCGAGACAGAAAATCTCATACAAACACAACCAGCACATCCCATTGCCTCCCAAGCTTTCGATCGAAATATGTCCTAAAAATGCACACACAAATACCAGCACAAGAAACACTTTTGCTGCAGGCGCTTCCTGATCTGATTTACTATACCACGTAAGCAGCAAAGCCACAGGTGCCAGAAGAAGTAATCCAAATACCATCCGCCCTATGACAATTCCCTTGCATATCAGTGCAGTAAAGGGGACTTTAATTGATTCCAGTAAGTAGAGAAGAGAAGTGTCCTGCAAATACGCTTAAGTTAGACATCAAGAACGAGCGAACTTCCTATGAGAGAAAGAAAATGTGTGTTCTGAAAACAATAAAAACTGCAACATACCTTCCCTGCAGGTTGGCATACAGAAACATGCTCTAAGATTCTCTCTGCTGAATATGTCCATGAAGCATACATAAGCACCAAAATCATCACCAATATCCCTATTGTCAACCCCTCTGCAATGCTCTTTCTTAAGCCAGCATAAGCCTTCATAAGTTTAGAGTCCCCTGTCTCCTGCAATCGAAGAAGGTGCTTGGCTCTGCTCATACTTAGCAATAACAGAATTACTATGCATCTGATGGTGTTATGTTTCACACGTTAGTTTCAGGTGTTAGATGTTACTATTGACAATAAATGCATTGATGATACTGTGACACTGTCAAATAGGTTTGGAATTAACTTATTCCTTGCAGTTTCACTCATAACAAGCACCTACTTTGAATCTTATTGGACATATTAAGGTATCAGACTGCATGAGGTTAATCCAAGCATTGAAAAGAATTACATGAGGTTGAAGAATTACACGAGGTTAATCCCAGCGTTGAAGGGAAGAATGCATCTGAAAGGGATTTACCGGAACTCATTTCATAGTTGTGACAGCTCTGTCAACTTGGTTTGGAGTTCATTTATTCCGTCCTGTTTGACTACATGACAATAAGTACCCTATCTTCAGAACATCAATTCAAGTCTTGAGATTAATCCAAGCATCAGACTGCATGGTTGTTAATTCAAGCATGAAATTGATACAAAATGAAAATTTTCACCATCTGTTCAATCTCAAGACCAAATGGAAATGGTGCTTGATTGTAGCCTAAAGACAAAATGCTAGTAAAAGACATTTTATGTACTATAAGTACCAGTTAAGAAACGACCACACATGCTAGTGGCTGCAACATATCACAGGAAAAGATTCACGAAAGAAAATCACGATCATTATTCTTGTTACAGATAATCATTCTTATTGCAGATAATCATCTTATGCGATCTGAGTATATGAAAATGTTTCTAAAAGGGCAAAACTATTTCTTACCGGGAATAGTAACTCCGGCAGCAATAGCAATGTCCCCAGCAGCTGTAGAATGCATACGACCAGTTTAGCACAAATTTGTTAAAGATCCTAGATAAGAAAATTGATCTAAAAGAAAGCTCAGGAAACCTCAGCAATTTCTTCTAAGGTGAATTTCGTGCCCGAGTTCTGCAATCAGATAGATAGGTTAAAAACTTGAAACATCTGCATAAGCGATATAGGTTAAAAACTTGAGTTGCAAGGCTATAATAAAACATAAGGAAGGCTAAGGAAGGTTGAAACCTCGGTAAGAAGAATAGCGAAGAGCAATCCCAGCCTGGACCCTAGGAAACGGAGCTCCATCTGCCTGGCCATCATAGGTTCGTCATGCTTACGGATCAATTTCATGGCAACCATGGCGCAGGCTATATAGCATACAAGAGATGATACATGAGATAATATTGAAACCATATAAGCATCCTTGGTTTTGTTCTCAGGACTCTGCCTTTTTTCTTTTGCCCTGAAAAATTGTAAACGAATTCTTTCTAATAATGTCACATTGATCTTACCCGATAACTAAGAGACTTACTCTTGCCGCTGCAACTCGGGCCCTGTAGAACCAATTAGGGAAAAGTGGAACGGTTTGAAGATTTTGGCATCGAATTTCTGATCGCAAAATGTAGCATCCACTCCGTGCATTTCTTGACACAAGGATCCAGAATCAGGTTCAAGATCGTCAACAATTCTTGCATATGGTTTAAGGAAATCAATCTCCGCGGAGTTTAGAAATCTGCGAGTCTTTTCGAACACCATAGGCATGCCTACGCTTTGATTTTCCCAAATCTTTGGATTAAAATGCTGCTGATCAGGTTCAAGATCTCCAATAATGCTTGCATATCGTTTAAACAACCTATTCTCAGCCAATCTTAGAAATCTGCCAGTTCTTTCGAACAGCATAGGCATATCTAGGATTTGATTTTCCCCAATCTTCAATTTAAATTGCTGAGCTACCGGACTCTGATAAGAATGGCATCCGACTGATCCATTGCACGATCTATTGTGGCATTTTATACTCAAAGATTCCACATCACAACGAACCTGTATTAACAGAATCAAAACTAATACCACGGTCGCCATCGCCATCGCCATCTTCGACGTGAGAAACAGAGAAACAGACCAATTTTATTAAGGGTTTTGCTCGCTTTAGAAAATGTCGAAGAAAAATGTGATTTATAAAAAAAAAAGAGGTAGACTATGGTCACACTAAGATGTCAAAAGTAACTCTTTCATGTCAACATGAACGTAGCAGTAGAAAAGGGTCACATGAAAATCTAGAGGCAAGCCTTTGGTCTTGCCGTTTTTTTCCTGCCGACTAATTTCTAGATTGCTGCCAAGTACCCTGAGATCCACCACTTGTTGATATCCAAGAGATTCATGTTGACATGAATCCGTCTAATCGAGGCGAGAGCTAGTCGGATGGATTGATGTCAACATGAAGGGATTCATGTCAAAAAGCTCCATGTGACCCCTCCGTTTTGAGTTTTTGATGTCTAATGGAAGATGTTGACATCTTCATGTGACCCCGCCCTAACGTGCATGGTTTTGTATACGTAAATGTTGCCTGGACTATTTTCTAACATTTGAGCCAATAACAAGTTGTCATGTGTCATGTATTCATGTTCCCCTCTCTACTCACATTCTTGTTTTAGGTAACATTCTACTCAACATTCTATTTTATTCAACATTCTGTCACTCACAATTTACTATTTACACTATTCACTACTATTTCATTACTAACACTAAATTAACTCATTCACTTACCTCAAGATCACACAATTTATTCAGATTACTCAATAAATAGAATTGACAAGATCATAATTGCATTGATTTATATCAAAAAGTTTACAAAAGCTTGAAGATCTCAAAATTTTTACCAAAAGCAACAATTACATACAAATCTAGAAGTTCACAAAAGCCTGTACTTGTTCCATATCATTTCTTCATTATAGGCTTCATCAACTCACTGAAATCATGTGCTGAAATGATTGGCATCACGATGTTACAGTTCTAGAAGCTGCCTCCTCTAATTCCAACCTGTAACTGAATTGTTTACAAAGAAGTTTATGACAAACGAAATAATAAAGATGTTTGATTAAACACTATTAATTTCAAGGAAACGTGCCGATGGAAGGCGGTCGAATTGGGCGGTTGGGGTTCTAACGACGAAAATTTGATCGGCGATATCTCTCTTATCTGATGTCAGATTTCGGCGTGCTTAGGCTCGTTGGAAAGCTTGTTCCGAGCTCTTTCCGGAGGTGTATAGCATCAGCTATTTTGCATGTGGTTTGTTGCCACAAATAGCTGATGTCCGGACTGGTTCGGATGTCATGGCTCCTACCAGACAGGCTGATGGGGGATCGATTGAGCCTCATGGCTTGGGGCTGAAGCCAAGGGAGATGGCGAGGAGGAAGAATCCTCCATGGGAAGGGCGGGGTCTCGGCATGCATGAAGAGGCGCGGGTAGGAAAGTGGCATGCAATTAGTGGCGAGATGAGGGAGCTCTTGGAATCCCCTTCGGTTGAGAGGTATGTGGATTGCTCTTCCTCTCAATATAATTCGGAGACCCCATGGGTTGTGTTTTGGAGACTCGGTCTTGATCCCATCAAGCATGCCCCTTTGAAAACTGGATGCTGTGATGCCCTCTTCCCATGTGCTTGGAAGGGATCACTTGCTGGTGATGCCCTCTTCTAGGGTGCATGTAGGCTGATGTGCCTCTGGGGTGCCCCTAGATACCTCTCGATGATGCAGGCGGCAGCCCCAACTCTGTCTCGGCCGACTGGCCGGAGCAATGACACCTTGCTCACATCACTTTCGGGCGGGGTTTTCGAGATTGGATCAAAGCGCAAGGCTCCGGTGTAGGACTGCCCGTGTTCAATAGGCTCTGAAATTTGTGGAGGATCATCCCTCTGTTGACTGCTGAGCAGACTCTTCCGGAGACTCCATGGATAGATATTGATCATACCAGACATGTTCAGACCATTGAGAATCTAGTTTCATTTGCGGTATTGGGCTACTTCACGGGTTATATATTGGACACGAGGAGGTTTAGCTCTTGGCTTGCTTGGGACATCCGAGGCGGATTGGTTTTCAGTATCGGTCTCAAAAATTCCTACCAAATAATTTCTTCATAATCATGTTTGAGGCTGAGTCTTCTGTGCGGCAATTGGTTAGTCGGGGGGTGGATACTTTGGGTGAATCTTATGTGTTGTATCAGTATTACACTCAGGCAATGTCCACCAGTTCTTTGACAGCGGTTAAAATCCCGTGTTGGTTCCAGATTCAGGATCTTCCTCCTGATCTGATGGTGCCTGATTTCTTGGTTTCTATGGCTAATGGCCTAGGTGTATATTTGGCTCATTCTATTGTGCAGGTCCCCAAGATCTGTGTTGCTCTGCCTGCTTTGCAGCTTGTGCCCACTTCTCTTCCAGTGTGTAGTGGTCCCTGGCATTTTCTCTTCCGATTGAAGCTTTTGAATGGCTCTGAGATCCGGCGGATGTTTCCATCTATTGTGCTACCATCTGACCATGTTGATGATCCCAGCCGGGTGCTTGTGATGTGGTAGGGGTTCGCGGTGCTTATCGCGAGGGGCCTGGATTCCTCCTCGTTCACGAGGCAACCGGACGTGAGGACTCGCGTGGTGCGATGAAGTGGAGTTGGACGAGGTGGTGTGGTTGGGAGAGGTGGTGTGGGGCGAGGCGGGACAGGCTTTTTGGCCGGGCCTATTGGGCCGGGGCTAGGGGCGTGGTGGCTCAAGGGAGGGCTCGGATGATTTGGTTGTGACTAGGTCCGAGGGGACAGTGGTGGGAGGAGGCCGGTGATCCTGGTGGGGATGTCCCGGTAGCGGTATGTGCTGAGCATTAGGTGGCTGGAGCAGCCCAGTTGGAGGTAGAGACTAGGGTCCAAGCACAATATAGTGGGTCAAAAAAGTCAGTTTTCGAACTACGAAAGTAGTTGGAAAATTAGAGGGAAATTTAGGTTGTATTTTGAATTTTCCGAAGTTAACGGGGAAAGGGAGGGCTCGGGACGAAATACCAAGAATGGGAGATGGGAGGGAATTCGTTTGCTGCCGAATCTTCTGGGTCCATTCTGATTCAACATCCTACTTCCGTTACACAGCTAAAGCGGCCTCAAGTTTTCTCCTATCCTCAGGTTTTTCTTCCCTCAGGTTTTTCCCTCAGGTTTTTCTTCCCTCAGGTCTTTCCCTCAGGTTTTTCTACCAGCCCTGCTAATTCTCTAGTTTATGAACTCTCAAGTTTTTTTGCCCTGAAACTTTCTCTCATTCCATCAAAGGATTAGAATAGGGATTTTTTTTTATTGTCCACGCTTGTGCTACAAGCAGGAACAAGGGAAAAGGCAAATGCAGTTTCTTTCTTTTCTTGTTAAACTTGGCGTTTATTTCTTGTTGGGTAATGTAGTGATGAGTCTTAATTTCATACATGTTGTGGTCATCTCTCTAGATAGCTTGTTGGGTAATGCTGGGTCTTAAGTTTTCACATGCAGTGTTCATCTCTCTTGGCAGGGAAAATCCAGGACTATAATAGATCTTGTGCACAAAAAGCATCTCTAGCCAATTGTTACAAAATTGTTAGTTTTAATTCAAGCTAGCCATATCTAACATTAAATTCTTGCTCTGATTTATTATGAGAATTTATAAGTCCATGTTATATCTTTTGCATTACACTATTACTCTATGATTGTAGGAAATTTGAAAAAGACAACGCTGCCTCTCTTCTTGTGTACAGTTAGTTGTGCATACTTTTGAATGCTTATGCAAATTTAGTTAAGCCTTTTCTTACTGATGTGCACGTAGGTAGTTGTATCCCATGGAGTCAGTTCCAACAATTCCAGATTTGAGCAACAGAGGTTTGACCTTTAAGGAGTTATATAAATCAGAGGAAAGGAATGTTGATGACAATGACATCATGGAGGATGTGGGGTCCAAAGGTAAATGGCAAGTCTTGTTCTGAGTTTCAGGTTGTTGAAAGAAAACAAGAAGGAGGAGTTCCTATTGCTATATAAGAAAATACATGATAGAAAGAAGGTTTTAGGAGGGCGGGTGCCTCAAGCATTGGCGGTAGCATTTCTCTTGCATTGCAATAGTCGTGAAATAAACCGGATGAGTTTCTACAAGCATGCAAAGTCGGCAAACAAAGAGTAGAGCACTTTCAAGCAGTGACTATGGCGATGGGCTGAAAAAAGCGGGACAACAAATGTTGTTTCTCAACGTGACATTGTCTCCAATCAGCGTCGGTTTGGCTTGTTGAGAAGCCCTCTTCACAAATCTTTATTAGCTCTAATGTGACATGTAAGACCAAGGTGAATGATGCCAATTATGAAAAAAAGATACCGGTACTATTTGATTCTTGTTTCTCTATTTTGTAGCTAATTTCTTAACCATCTTGAGGTCATAGCGACTTCTTATATTCAATTACTATGTTTATCTTTAGCTACATAAATTAATTTTTAGTTGTGACTAATACATGGAGTTGTAGTAGTTGTTGTATTCATAGTTAGAGGCATGTTGTTGTAAGATATAGTTGCATGTTTTAAGCCAAAGTTGAAGCTCATAGGTAGAATCATGTAGTTATGAGTTGCAGCTACAAGCTTAAGCTTAGTCACATGTTGTAGTTGATATTTACAACCATTTTGATTATTCGAAAGTGCGCGATTCGATTGCAAATTGGAAGCTTACGATTGCTTGTTGCGGATGCACCATGCCTTACTAGTTCTGATCTCGGTCTTAGCCATAGTGCACCATGCCTTAGTAGTTGCGGTTTCAGATCCGCGAATACGTAGTGAGAGAGTGTATCGGCAAGCGATTCTGGCTTGCACCTTGTGTCTTCTAGCTCAAGTCACGACTTTGCGGCTTGTGTCCTATAGTTGCGGCTTGTGTCATATAGTTGCGGCTTGTGTCCTTTGGCATCGAGATGCTCAAAGCTATAGGCCAAGCTTTTGCGGATCACCATAATGAGCATTCAAACTCTTGCTGATAGGTCGGGTTAATCTTCCAGCCCATTGACTGATGTAATTCAAGTTTATTCACGTCTAAAGCAATAGAGCAAAATGTTTGAGCTTTCTTTCTTTATACTAGATGGCAAGATGCTCGACCTTTTTTCAATAGAGCAAGATGTTTTGCATGTACTTGCACCTTCATTCCATCAATTGTTTATCTAATTTAAGATTCTAATTTAATTATCTCTTGTATTTCAAAATGTCAAGGATATTGAAGGAGTGGATTTCTCTTTTGGTGGAAACATGATGTCAACAGGCTGACTATTGAACTGCAACTGAGCGAGAATAAGTGCAGTGTCATGAAAGAAAATATTAAAGGTCTAGAGGCTAGGGAGGTTCGTGTAGCCAATGACATTAAAAAGTACCAAGATTTAATCACAAAGCTCTCAAGTGCAGCGAAGGAGGGCGTTGAGGCAGTAATTGACCTACAAAAAAGGGAGCTTGAAGAGTTGCGTCTAGCTTTGAAGCAAGCTCTCGATGACTTATTAACTGTGGAGATTTCCAGAGATGTCGAGTTGGAGCAGCTAAACAAATTGAGATCCTGCCTTACAAGGCTTTTGGCATCTCGATCTAGCATGTGCCAACCTTTTGAGTTCGATCCTTGTTTGCCTACCCAAACACCGGTCGTTGTTGATAGTATGAAGGAAGCTTCGAGCATTAATTTGACCGAAGCATGCCCATTTTGTTACAGGTCACTCACATCGGATGAGATGCTCTTGCCAATCATTATTGTCGAGTGCAGACACACATATCATGTGGCATGTTGCATGTTGCGTAGCGCATTTCAGGTAGCATCTTCCAATTCCATATGTTTCTGAATGAATTAATCTAACAGCGTTTTCTTTTGCAGTTGCTCTACATTATGTTGTTATACGAATTGTGGGCATAGCAAAAGGGAAAGTGAGAAGAAAGAAAAAGGAAAGGAAAAAGGAGAAAAGGGAACCTAGGTAAAGGTCACAACGAAAAAGAAAGAGGGAAACGAGAAAAGGGCAGGGGGGAAGGGCATGAGAGAAAAGGGAAGAGGAAAATGGTGAAGAAAGGGGGGAAAAAAAGGGAAAAGAAAAGGGGCAAGAGAGAAAGGGTGGGGAAAAGAGGAAAATGGGTATAGGAAATAAGAGAATAAAACAAATGTGCAAGAGGCATGGAAAAAGGGAAAAGGAAAAGGAAAAGGAAAGGAAGGGAAAAAGTGCACAGGAAAAGGATCGGCAAAGGAGGAAAACGGAAAGAAAAAAATCCATCAAGAAAAGGAAACGGGAAAAAAGGGAAAGGGAAAGGGAAGCAGGGGAGTGATGGAGGGGAGGAAAAGGGAAAAAGGACAGGAAGGGTTGAAAGAAGGGAAAATTGCACGGGAAGAGGAAAAGGGTGGGAAAAGGAGGAAAAGGAAGCACTGGAAAAATAGAAAGAAGAAAATGGTGGGAAAAAGGGCATGGAAAAAGGGAAATAGAAAAGAAAAAAGAATGTAAAAGGGGAGAAGAGAGAGAGGCACGGAAAAAAGAAAATGAGGAAAATGGAAAAGGGGAAGAGAAAAAGGAACATGGAAAGGGAAAGAGGGAAAGGGTGAGGAGATGGAAAAAGGAAGGTAAAAAATGGCATGGAAAATATCCAGGAGAAAAAAAAATGGAAGGAAAAAGGGCACACAAAAAAAAGGAAAAAACAGGGGAAAAGGAGGAAAAAGAAGGGAAAATAGGCATGGAAAAGGGTACTTGAAAGAGTAAAAACTTTGAGAAAAAAGGGAAGACATGGAAAAATAATCATGGGGAAAAGAGAAGGCATAAAAAAATAGGGGGAAGGGCAAAGGGCAAAAGAATAAATGAAGAGGGAAAAGGTGGAGAAAATTGGAGCAAAAAGGGAAGGGAAAAAGGTTATTGGGAACAGGGAAGGGGGAAGGAAAGGGATGGGAAAACAAGGAAACATATGAGAAAGACGAGAAAAAAAAAGGAAAAGAAAAAAAAAAGTAGAGAAAATAAGAAAAAATGAAATGCGGGATAGAGCAAAAGGGAAAGAGAAAGGGATAGGGCTTTTCTCACTGCATCCCAAAGCATTTACAGGCTCTCAACTTATGCCCAGCAACGCTGGGCACCATTACTAGTTAGTTTATGAGAGGTTCTCTTGCAAAATGAACTTCACCTTCGCATGCAAGAAATACAGATAGCATTAAGTGCCTTTATAAATAATAATATGATTGCAAGCTAAAAAGCATTAGGCACATCCTTTGATATATCATTTATACTTTTTTCCAATGCAAGCTGAGCTTGAAACATTTTCAGCAACAACATTAAGCTAGAACGCAGGATAAAAACAATATTCTCATTGTGCCTCTGGCTACAAACACCTAGCTAGAACTTATAAGAATAGACAAACTTCAACAATGAAAATGAGGTTTTGCACTAAGTTATTGTGCTATTGGGTATGGAGTATCCAACGCCAGATAGTGACACAGATAGGTAGTGACACAGTACAGAAGACAAAAATATACCCTTCATTAAAATATGCATGTCGTGGAAGCATACCTAGGTTTTTTTGTCATCTGCATCTGATCTCTATATATCATGTCTTGCCCATTAGATCTCATCTACTTCCTGAACTCTGCATCATGTCTTGCTAAAAGAGCCTAGCGGATCATGTCTGGTATAAATCGTGCATTGGCATCTGCAAAAAAGCAAGCCGTTAACGATGAGATAAAGTGATGAGGCCGGAAGCAATCAATACAATATAAATGAGATCGGGATATGCAATGTATTCTGCATTTAAAGCTTGATCAAGTGTTCAGAAAATAGCACTCAAAATATCAAGCATAACCTGCAACTTGGGGTTGCATCCAAATAAGAAAAATAGGCCCTAGCCAGAGCGAACAATAAACCTAACATGAAGATCGGAAGGCCCTTTGAAACAAACAAATCCTTTCCTAAGCCGACTTACACGTCCAGATCAACACTTGTAAGCATGCTCGAAGTTATGGTCTGATCAGATAAGGGACACCCACAGCAAGAATGGTGAAAGCTCTCGTGCAGATGATCCGTCAGTGCTAGAAATTTGTCCCTTGGCATGTTCTTCCGCTTCCGGCAGTGGTTATTTTTGAAATCTGATCTGCAGAGAATCGCCAGCTAAAATTTATGTTACAGATGGCATGGACACAGGATCATTCGACACCTTTGTAATTTGCAATCGTGGAGCAACGCAGATGAGATTGCCCACGAAACCCAAAAACCCCTTCGAAATAATACCACAAAAACTTGTCCTGATTTTTGGAAGGACGGAAATATTTCCCGGCCACCGAAAACTCATAAAATCTTAGGAAATCAATTAAAAAAAATTCCAAAAATATTTTTCACCATACCAGAAAATTCCAAATTAACAAGATTGATTGATATTCCTGGGTAAAAGCATGTTAGGGTGTCCCTTAAAAAGTATTATTTAGTGACCAAAAAGGTACCTAAAAAGGTACCCAGGACTGGGTACTGGGTACCTGTGTAATATCTCAATAAAAGGTACATTCTAGGACTTTTATATATATTTTGATCTCCGGTAGCATTATCCTTATCTTAACTTTCAATATTAATGTGTCCTTGACTTTTATTTTGAACTTTTGTACTAGTTTTAATGAAAATAAAAATGAGAAAGTACCCAGTTCTGAAGTACCTAGTGTATGTACTTTTGCAGGTTCCAAAAGTGGTACACCCTAACATGCTTTTACCCTCCTAATTTAACCCCATGCATCAGCAGAATTTTTGTCCATGAATTGCTAGATCTAGTAGTTACAAATAGCTATAATACTATCTGCACATCACCCAATTACAATTCTAGATCAAACCTTTTGGACGTCCCTTCATGTTTGTTTTCTCCATGGTGGCTTGCCATCTTATTGTTGTATGCAGTACTAAGAATGTGCATCATCATACCTATTTCCATGCCATATCCGGCTGTCTGGTCTACCACGGCCCATGCTTATCCATCCTCCTCGTAACAATGATTTTGGAGGTCGGATTTGCTTATCTGTATATTCGAGTCTTCTTTTGTTCGCCATACCTGTATTCTATCAAAACCATTTTGTTAATGCTTAGTAGTGGCTTATTTTCTTCATAATACATTTTTTTCCATGGCCCATCTCAATCTGTTATTTATCATGCTTTCCTGGATTTCATACTGGATAACCCCCTTACACTTGCTCTTCGCAGATGTGATGTGCATGGGTTTTATCTGCATACATGTCTTCTATAATTAATATATTCTTCTGTAACATGATTTTCTGCAGGTCCATAATATCGTAACCATGTGCCCTAAATTCCACTAGTTAGAGTACCTTATTTTTAATCCTTGTATCTTGCTCTCCAAATAGCTTTTCCTGGGCCCCTGTCCATGTTGCCTATCTGCATCCAAATGTTAATAAAAAAATCCTGCCTTATTGTAGGTTAAGTGGGCTGTGATAATTTTTTCACAAGGCACCCAAAAGTAGACCATTATCTTTAACTAATACAAATCTAAAAAGCATGATTTTTATGCATGATTTTGTTTGATAGAAGAAAACCACATGCCATAGTGGTTTGTTGAAAATGATAGTGGTTCATTATATGGTTATTTATGTTGGTTTTTAATGTTATAATGGCTTATTAAAATTAGTGATAGTTTATGTGATGGTTTCATGCATATTATAATAATTCAATAAAATTAGTAGCGGTTTGATAAAATAACATGACATGGTTTGGGGGCTACTTCTATTACGTCTAGCACTGATTAATGGGCATGACATGGTTCTTTATTGTCAGGCAAATTGTTAAAGTAATTGATTCATTATCTGGTATAGGTGGAATGAATAATAAGAAATAGTCCCATTGCACCTCATAGTGAGTACTCAATCAAAAGTGTTTCCACCTCGATGTACATGTCCCATATGCCACTTTGGGTGCAACATTCAGATGTGAAATTCATTATCCATGTTGGTCAAGTTCAAATTGCAGCATTGGAATAATAAGATTTAAGGTCTTCATTACTACTTCGATGCTAGTCATACTCAAACCTTTGGGATGGGATTGGTGTTTATCTCTTTTGTGTAGCTTGTTGGTCTCCATAGGTGCAACAAATGTAATTCTAATTTCCACTTGTAAGAAATGTAATTCTAATGTAATGTGTAGGTAGTATGATTTGTGAAAACAAACTTCATTTTAAAACGAACTTGGATCTATAAGTTGTCGGCCCATGTGATATGCGAATGCTGGCATTATCTTTTAGGCTTTATGCAATTGGTTGTTGGCGCAAACTTGGTGGTTATTTTTCTCAGTTTATCATTTTTTCATTCTTATTGTCTATGGATGTTTAATAAAAGAGTAAAAGAAGCTTAACAATATAACCAGACACATGTTTATATTAAAGGCGTGATTCTCCCATGGAGATTGAGCCAGAAGCATGCACATCTTAGAAAAGAGAAAAAGAATTCAAATCAATGGATATCAATGAGGCAAAACACTTGTACACCAAACCTGATGTGTGATCTTCACCAATAATGCAAACCAAAATCCCTTCTGCTTCCCTTTTTTTGTTTGAAGGAGGCCAAACACACATATTTATCAAATATTTACGAATTGTACGAGCTAATGCCTTCTATTCTCCATCATGACTCTTATGCTTTGATGCTTTCAAATATGTCTCACAGATTGCAGCCCATTTTCGATATAAATTACAACTGACCTTGACCTTCATTTCTTTGCCCACCTGCACATCAAGGTCAATTTCGTAGCCACCTAGCGGATGCCTGCTTGAACATATCGATCCCCTTGTGTGGTAAAGTAGAACCTTGAAATCATGTGCCAAGATAAAATTATTCCTCAAAACAAATAATTGCACTCTCTTTGGGAACATATTGTTTGTCCTAAAACACGTCTCAGTTTGTCGTATTTTTTGAGTCCATCTTTGCAATCTCATGTCACCCATGATATAAAAAAAGTTTAGATGGTTTAGTATAGGATGTTCAAAATGAATGTTGTTTTTCTCGAGAACATATATTTCAAAGGAGGCCATTGTAAGTATTTTTATAATGTACATAGAGAGAACATACATTTCAAAGGAGGCCATTTCGTATTGCGGGAGGTTATTTTCGCAGTGGTTGGGAATATGATTCTTGTATTGTATTGTATGCAGTTAGTTTTTGCAGGGTTTGAGCTGCTTGTTGGGTGTGGATGCATAATTTCTATTTGAGGCTAGGGTGAAGGGTTATTTTTGCATAGTTCGAGAAAGGAAACAATCTTTCGAACGTGGGAAAGTTTTGGCACAGGGGCACGATGGTTTTTGTTGAATGGCATGCCAAAACTAACGGCATAGGAGCAGCATGGAGAGCATAGGACCTTCTCTGTTGTTTGTTTTTCTTGCTTTTCTCTTGGGATGGGCTCCAGCAGCGAGATGGACTTGGTGGAGCAACAAAAGCCCAAATTTGGCAATGACTCATTAAAGAGCTTTATGGTTTGAGAGATCAGGGGATTCCTGTCTCGGTGGGTTCAGAGGCACCATATAAAATCTGGCCTGCTTGGACAAAACAAATTCTATTGATTGGGTTCCTTCTGCCGGATCTGTGTTGGCCTTTCGGTTTTGTCTAATGCGTTTCAAACCTCTAGGCTATAAATATGTGTTGAGAATGATATGACATATATGTCAATCCATTGGCTCTTGTTGATTTAATTTGCACCATTGTGAGTGTCGTTGGGGTAAGGATGAAAAAAAATCCCATGTCCTTGATCTAGCACAAGCGAGAGAATATTCTCCCCATCAATGGTCCGGAATAAAAGATGAATACATCCCATTTATTGAAAACATCCCATATACTCCAGATTACCCTTATGTTTTGACATATTTTCCCATATACCCCTGACTTTTCAAATATTAATGGAATGCCCCTGGTCAACGTATTTGGCCTTGTAGTTTTTGGTTTATCACAAGATGCCCTCCAGTTTTTTCGTATTTCTTCAAATGCCCTTTTGGAAGCGGTTCGTTTCCGCTCCCGCCTTTTTCTAGAAAAAGCTTATGCTACAGCATGTTCGTGGGCTTTTTCGGTGCTACAGCATTTTCGGTGGTTGCTTTTTCCGGTGCTACAGAGCAAGAAATTTGAGTTAGTTTTAGGGTTCTATTGGAGCAGCAGCAAATCCAATCTCTTCAGCAGAAAGCAGCAACAATCCGTTTCTTTTGTCACAGAAATCTGTTTCTTTTGTCACAGCAATGATCCGATTCTTTTATCACAGAAATTGTATGCCACTCCAGCTTAGATTTTGCTCCAGCACGAAAGGACGGTTGTATTCCGATTCCTTCTATAAAGCCGTTCCAGCAACAGTAAGCTCGAATTTTGCCACATATTCTGATTTTCCCACAGATTTTACACAGCTAGAGTAAGCTCGGATTTTGCCACTGATTCTTATTTTCCCACAGATTTTACACAGCTAGAGGAGATACATAGAGGACATTCACTTGGAGAGATACTGGAATAAGATCTGATTCCTGCTCTAAAGCCACTCCAGCCACAATAAGCTCAGACTTACTAGAGGATTTTTGCCACAGACTTTTCTATGGAGCTGCAACAAGGCTCTACTTGGCCTTCATTGAAGGAATTGAAACTAGCCGTGAAAGAACATGCCATATCTAACCATATGGAACTGAAAGTGTTAAAGTCCGATAAGACAAGGTAATTTTGTCATTTCCCTTCTCAGATGCAATTGCTACAAGATTTATGAGCAGCAAATTTCATTTTCTTGTTTACGTATTTTTCCATTGTAGATACACAGTGACTTGCAGTGCTGGGAATTGCAATTGGCATCTTCATGCTTCTATCATAGAAAATGGTCCCCAGTGCACAATCAAGAAGTTTCAAACTGTGCACAACTGTGCTGGAGCAGCTCGTCTTGGCAACAAAGAAGTTAGCACGGAGTGGCTCGCTAATCGCACTATTGAAAGATTCCGAGAACAGCCTAGTTTGCGGCCAAAAGATCTCGTTGGTGATGTTAGAAGAGAAGAAGGTATAGCAATATCTTATGGCCTTGCATGGAAAGCAAAAGAAGCGGCAAACTCCCAAATCCATGGTGATCACGTAGAGGCCTATAAGAAATTGGAGGGATATTGTGAAGAAATATTGAAGATGAATCCAGGAAGCATAGCATTTGTTCAGAAGTCTCCTAAGGGTCATTTCTTTCGACTTTTTATTGCTTATAATGCTAGTTTGAAGGGATTCTCTTCTTGCAGACTAGTGATAGGTTTAGATGGCACCCATTTAAAGGGACGATATCTTGGTATACTATTGTCGGCTACAGCAATAGATGGGAATCATGGATTGTTTCCAATTGCTTTTGCCATAGTAAGTGCTGAAAATGATGATAATTGGGTATGGTTCCTTCAAAATTTGAAGAATTGTATGCAGCATGCACAACAAGTCACTTTCATTTCAGATAGACAAAAAGGTTGGGTGGAAGGTGTTGAGATTATTTTTGGGGCACAAGTACCTCATGCTTATTGCATGCGCCATTTAGCTGACAATTTTAGGAGGGTCTTCAAGAGTAGAACCCTTGTGCATTTGTTATGGAATGCAGCACGTGCCAATACTGTAGAGAAATATGATGAAGTGATCTCTGAAATGCGTGCTGCTAATGCCCAAGCTATCATTTGGATACTTGCTGCAGCTGATCCTATATATTGGGCGAACTCAAAATTCAAGGGACAGAGGTATGGTCATCTAACTTCTAATATTGCAGAATCTCTGAATTCTTGGTTGCGTGAACCTAGGGAGTTGCCTGTGTTAGCTATGTTGGAGTTAATTCGGCATAAGTTAATGACATGGTTCCATGAATGTCGACAACAAGCAGATTCCTACAGAACAGAGGCATGCCAATATGCACAGTTGGCATTGACTCCACGTGCTGAGCAGGATGTGAGGAGAGCATGTGATCGTGGGCGCTCTTACCGGATTATTGCAGCATCAGAAGTTGAGTACGAGATTTTGTCTTCAAAATCTAGGATTATGAATTTGGAAATGAGAACATGCTCTTGCAGCGAATGGCAGCAGGAGGGTATTCCTTGTGCACATGCAGCATGTGCAATACTATATAGAAATGCGCGTGTTCAGAGCTATGCTCATCAAGCATTTTTTCTCACTTCCTACTCTGAAACCTATAGGGAGATCATGCACCCCATTATTGTTCCTAATGTTCTAGGTACAATGTTGCCTCCAGCAACAAGAAGACCTCCAAGGCGCCCACGAACAAAGAGGATTCGTAAGGGTGAAGAAGAAGTGAAGGAAGTTCATCATTGTAGTAGATGTAAGGGTAGGGACCACAACTCATGGACATGCAGGGCACCCATCTAGTTAGCAATGCGTCCATTGTGTTTATTGTGCTTCAAGACAATATTTATGAGATTTAAGTTAATCTTGGCCTACTTTGGCATTTGAAATTCTCTTGTTGAATTTTAATAATATATGGAGCATTAAAAAACAAACGTTTGGGCTCAAGGGCATTCCAAACATTTTTGCAAAACTTAAGGGTGTTTTGTGATTCTTGAAACTTTTGAAATTTGAAATAAGACACACGCTAGAGGTATCAAGGGTATTTTGTGAATTTGAAGGGCATTTGAGGAATTATGTCAAAACGTAAGGGTATTTCAACAATTATCAAAACTACATTATACGGGGCATTCCATTAATATTTGAAAAGTTAGGGGTATATGGGAAAATATATCAAAACATAAGGGTAACCTGGAGTTTTTCCCATGTAAAAACTTGCATAATTTTCGTTGAATTATTAGTCTTAATATTCTACAATAAGGTTGGGACGTTCAATAATATGCACTATATAAATTAATAACAATTACCTGAATGAAGCATCAATCTTTTTCAAAGTTGAGTATGTCCTATATTTAATAAACCATTACCAATTGCATTGCTCAAAACACCATTGGTTTTCTCTTTGTTTAAAATAGGTTTAAGGTTCAAGCCTTTATTATCTTGATGACAAAACCACCAATAGTTAGTTGATATTTTGTAACAAGTAGACATTTTCTTGTATCGTTTATATATAAAGAGTAGACAACTTCATAAAGAAACCACTCTCATTTGCACAAACAAGTGAAAGCTCAAATTGTTAGTGGTTTATGGATCCACCTACTTAAATCATAGCAATAAACCAAATACACAAACTACCGTAAAGAACTACGATGGTCAACTATGATAGTAAACTAGCAAAACAAAACATATACAAGAACTAGACTGTGTAGCTAGTAGTAGTTATTCAACATATTAACCCACTTAGTAATATTAGTTTATTATAGTAGTTTTATGTAAAAACTATTTCAGAAAACTGATAACAATTATTTTTTGGGGGCCTTGTGTTTGATGACCAAATTCCCATCTATCAACCTTTGATCCGTGATCACTTCCATTACCTTCATACCTATAACTTCTGATTTACTTTGCTTTTACCAGGTACAATTTTGGCACAAAGACTCAACTAGTTGGGGATTCAAGAATTTTCTTACACAAATCTCCTCGGATCCAAAGTTTTTGAACTATATTATTTTGCTCTACTTCTGCTATTTTAAGCTACTCCGGAATATTTTTAGCTTAAATCTAATGGTCTATCTCCATGGAGATGCCTATGACATTATGTAATTGTTTTCTATAATTAATGACTAAAAAGCTTCTTTCTCTCAAAAAAAAAAAAAAAAAAAAAAAAAAAGACAACAAGGAGAGTAGGGTCTTGCTGTATCACAAGACCCTACCCTTTCTATGCCTTTTTACTCATTGCTCTTTCCCGTCAGCCAAGGCTTCCCTCATTCACTTACCAACAAGATGTAGAGGTGGCTCCGACCTACAAGTACTTGGGGATCGAGTTCTCAACTACCACCCATTGGGATGCTGCCATCAGGTTGCGGGTCATGGCGGGTTGGAAAGCACTATATGCCATGCAGAACAACAACCACAAGACAGAGTTGTATGCCTGGGGCCACCAGTCACACTTGTTTCAGGCCTTGGTCGAGCTGGTCCTTTTGTATGGGGCAGAAGTGTGGGGTCCGGTGATATCCCTCAACACCTGGAATGACCTCGAGCAGGTGCAGAAGGCCTTCTTGGCACGGACCCTTGGGGTGAAGTCCACAGTTCCTATGACGTCCCCTACTCATATACGGTGCTCTCACCGTATACATACAGGAGTTCATCCCCCATACCAGCTCCATGCTGATACAAGGCCCTCTACGTATCACTGCAACCTTGACGAGTTCCGATGGGAAGAATGAAGGGGTCATTTTACCCTGTCTCCCTCAGGGCCTACCTAGCTGCGGAAGCGTAACATACATGTAAGTATACATACATCAACATCATATAACCATCACGAAGGATGGCTCGCCACATATCTGCATAGACAGAGATCAGTACATCACATATGGAGATCCTACCCAAGGCTCAGACTCAAGGGGGATGACTGACGGCTTGGGCCTCCAGAAGTCATTGCAGACAGAATTCATGGCAATAAGAACATGGCTTAGGGTAGTCCACTCCATCCGCCCCTCCTGTGCACACTTTGCAAAGTAGGTTGAAAAGTCTTGGGACCTGACTGTAGCCCGCCGGATGCATAGCCAAAGGGGATACTCCTGGGTTGCATCTCCCCAGTTCCGATGGGGCTGCTCCCACCAGAGGCTGGCATGCTGACTCAAGGTGACTAGAGGGCTACTGCCCGTACTCGACGGAACTCCATGGAAGGTGTCCACCATCCCAAGAGTGTCGAACCCATGCAAAGCCCGCACGCAGTAGTCCCTGATAGGCTTTACTACCAGAGGGACGTGATCATGAGCCAGGACATGAACCTCCTTGTAAGCCTGGCGCTTGTACACAGGCCGAATTTAATAGTGCATTAAAGAGGATTAGCTAGGAGCATCAACTACTAGGCTTTTAGGGCCTCCACCCCCCTTCCCAATACAATGAATCCACATAGATCATCATCACATATATATCATAGAAGAACTAAAGAACAAGATTTAATCTAAATCACAGAAGTTAGGTTCTTTAGTTATAGCTTGATATCTAGAGGTCTAGATGGCTGCTATGGGCAATTCAATAGGCTAAACCTACTTATTCTATGCCTGGGAGGCGGATTAGACTATTGAATTGGCAAAATACCTGATCCCTGGCTTGCTCCTCCTGCTCTAAACGCGTCCATGTTGCTAAACTGCTTGAAGATGAAGCCGGAAAGGGAAGCTGATGAGCTGGGCTGCTCAGATAGACTTCGGGAGTCGATATTGGCTCTTGGAGCAAATACCTTAAATAGGCGAAGGGAGCTCTAGAAGGCTTTAAGTGGGCCGGCATTGGAAAGTCGGGCCCCTAGTACATGTCGATCGGGGATGGCGTATGGCGCAGCGTGGCGATCTGATGCGATATCGCCCCGGGACCGTATCTTTGGCCGAACGTCACATTCTCCCCACCTTGAAAATGATGCTGTCCACAGCATCGTGGGTCTCCCCACCTTGGGATCTTCTTGTCCTGCAACCAACTTGATGCATACAATTTATTATTATTACACTTACACAATTATTAGAATTACTCTAAGGTAATATTTTTAGAACATTACTACGACATTACATTATCCCAATAACTTATCAATTTATAACTTCATTAAAGTAAGGTACTTACTAGCCTCACTTAATACAAGATTTAAGTCTATCAAAATTTAGCAATTTCATATAAAAATTATCTTTCCAGGTACCCTTCATTCCTTGCAACACATTTCAACAATTTGTGTTGCAAGTCTTCGTAGCTCGACCTCCTTGCCCTCCGGAGCGCTCTATTGGCCTGCAGGTTGGTTGATACTACGTTAGTACCATTTTAATTATTAATAATATTATGGTTATAAGGGGACCACCCATCTAATTAACTAAATGAATGCACGAATAATCTCCCGGCGTAGGAAGAGGATGCTTCTTCCATCGTGGCCGTGGAGACAGCGCCCTATAATGTCTATACCTCGCATGTCCTTTTCCTCTGGACATGCTTACCTTACGGTGCAACATTGCTCATGTTCACCGTTTTCCTAACTAATTCAAGCACAACCGCGGTCATGTCTACACTGACATTACACCACGTCCTAGAGATCACCGTGGTGGTCCCATCATCGGGAATTACGCATGCAACCCATACTTAGCATAGGCTGCATGCGTAGATTAATCTTAACTACACATGAAATTAATCTACACTTCAATCGACATGCCTGAGCCGATTACTTCGGAGATGACCTTGCCGTCCCATTGCTCCATGAACTGCGGGTACTGCCTTATCAGGTCTTGCTTAAGTACCCACGCCGCGTCTTCCACCGGCAAGTGTTTTACTTGACCAAATATTGGAGAAACTCTGATCTCCTTGTCTTCTTGATCGCCTTATCAAGGATCAAGTCTGGGACTATCTCTAGTTGCTCTTCTGTCATTTCCAACAACGTTGGCAGGTCCAAGACTCCCTCTGGGTTTGGAGTATGCTTCTTCAGCAAACTCACGTGTAAGACTTTATGAATTTTTAGGTGTGCTGGCAGCTCTAACTTGTAGGATTGGTTACCTACTCTCTTGGCTATTTTGAAGGGGCCAACCCACCTTGGAGCAAGCTTCTTACAATTTCCGATGCGGAGCTTTGCCTGCTTCACTTTGATCTTGAGCCAGACGTTGTCGCCAACCTGGAACTCTCCGACCATCCGGTGCTTGTCGGCGACGCTCGTTTGTCGACTCCTTGCTGCAAGAAGATATCCTCGGACCTCTTCTACCAGCTGCTGCATATCGGCCAACATTTGCTGCAAAACCTCTACCTTTGACACAGGATTGTGCCAAGTGTCTGGAGTCAGACATTGGTAGCCGTAGTTGATCATGAAAGGCAATATCTGGGATGATTCCTGCTTGGTGCTATTATAAGCAAACTCAACCAAGTGAATGTAATCTTCCCACTTAGTCTGCTTGTTCCAGACATAGTTCCTCAGCATATCTTCCAAGATTCTGTTGGTCCGTTCTGTTTGCCCATCCGTCTGAGGATGATAGGCCGTGCTCATGGACAGCTTCATCTGGATCATCGCAAAAAGATCCTGCCAAAAGGCACTCATGAACGTCGGGTCTCTGTCGGAGATGATTTCTCTCGGCATACCATGGAGCCTGAAGATTTCCTTTGTGAAGAGAGCCGCTGTATCGAAGGCTGTGTCGGTGGTCCTGCAAGGCATAAAGTGTGCCATCTTCGACAGCTTGTCGACTACAACCATCAGAGCATCTTTTCCTCTTGCTGTCCTCGGGAGTCCTATTATGAAGTCCACACTGATGACTTCCCACAGCGCGTTCGGCACCGCTAATGGTTCTAATGCTCCTGGAATTCGAAGCTGCTCTGCCTTCATTTGCTGACATAGCTGACACTCTTTGATGTAGCGAGCTATCTGCTTCTTCATCCCTGGCCAATAATAACTGCTGCGTACTTTGAAATATGTCTTCATAAACATAAATCCTGTGTGGCCAGCTATTGGACTGTTGTGGGTGTCGTGAAGAATCAACTTCCTCACTCCTGACGATTCAGGCACACACAACTTATTCTTATGGTACAAAAGGTTACCTTCCTTCCTAAAATTCTTGAAGGTCTCCCTCTCCTTATCTGTTCTTGCCTCTTTGCACATGCTCACCCACACTTCCTTGAAGCTGCATCTGTTGGCAAGGTTTCTTCGATCTTCTTTCCGAAGTCGCTGGTGAGCGTCGAGATTGCGTTGCAGTGAACTCTTATTGTCAGAGGATGCCTTGAAAGCGCATCTGCTACCACATTGAGCTTCCCCGGCTTATAAACTATAACAAAATCGTATTCTTCGAGGAACTCCATCCACCTTCGCTGCCTCAGATTGAGATGTGGTTGCACGAACACGTATTGGAGGCTCTGATGATCCGTATCCAGCTAGAACTTCCTTCCCAACAGGTAGTGCCTCCAAATTCTTAGTGCTCTGACAACTGCAAGCAACTCTTGGTCATGAGTCGGGTAGCGCGTTTCGGCGTCATTCATCTTCTAAGAGTCATAAGCCACTACCTGCTCTTCCTGCATCAGTACTGCACCTGTGGCAATTTTACTTGCATCCGTCGCCACAAGTTTATCCTTCTCGGGATCTGGCAGGGTCAGGACGGGGGCGGTTGTCAAAGCTTCCTTCAACATCTCAAATCCTGCTTGGGCTTTCTTCTGCCAGTGAACTGCCCAATCCTTTACTTTTTCCGCCCTCGTCAAATCCGTTAGTGGGGCCGCTATTTTTGCAAAGTCCTTCACGAACTTCCTATAATACCCTGCTAGGCCGAGAAAACTTCTGACCTCGTGGATGTTCTTCGGCGCCGGCCAATGTATGACTGCCTCGATCTTGGCAGGATCCGTCGAAATCCCCTCCGCTGAGATCACGTGCCCCAGATACTCTACCCTTTCTGTTGCGAAGTGGCACTTCGACAACTTGGCGTACAACTGGAGCCTTCTTAGCTTCTCTAGCACTTTCCTGAGGTGTTGTACGTGTTCCTCCAGGGATTTGCTGTACGCTAATATATCATCAAAGAATACTATGACAAAAGTATCCAAAAACTTCCTGAAGATGTCATTCATAAGCCTCATGAACGTTGCTGGGGCATTTGACAAACCAAACGGCATTACGGTGAACTCGTAATGCCCATACCTGGTCCTGAATGCTGTTTTGTGGATGTCTTCCTCCTTAATCCTAATCTGATGGTACCCTGACCTCAGGTCTATCTTGGAGAAAACCTTCGCGCCTTGAGCTGATCCATCAGGTCGTCTGATCTCGGGAGTGCATACTTATTCTTGATGGTGTGCTTATTTAGCTGCCTGTAATCTATGCACATCCTCAAGCTGCCATCCTTCTTCTTCACAAAAAGGATGGGTGCCCCAAATGGTGAGACGCTAGGTCTAATGAACCCTAGGTCAAGCAACTCCTGCAATTGCTTCTTCAACTCAGCTAGCTCTTGCGTCATCATCCTATACGGTGCTTTGCTCGTCGGCTTCGTACCTGGTTCGAGTGCTATCTCACGCTCGACTCCCCTGTAAGGAGGAAGCTGCTTGATCTCATCGGGGAAGAGATCATGGAACTCCTTTACCAACTTAGCTACTGCTTTGGTAATTTGCTGAGCACCTTTCTTTCTGGCTTCCTTCTGACTCGGGCTCTTCGATCTGAAGCTTGAAGATATAGGCTATCTGCTTGCATGATAGGAACAACTTCCTTACCTGCAATTTCTATGATCTTGCCGGTCTTGCTCAGCTGTTCTTGGGCGTCTAGCTGCATACACAAGTAGATCATAGCCTTATGGTTAGCTTTGTTTGTTTTATTGCATTGTATGTGTTTGTTGATATAGTTGTGGAAGCAAAATACATCAACAAAACATTTAGAATGCCAAACAAAACGTATTTATATATATATACAAGAAATTTAATGCGTCCTACGGTGCATGTTTGAGTTTTAGCATGTTCCTATGCTGCAAGTTCTTGTCGTGCCCTACATTCTAAAAGAATCTCTTGAGAATACTCTAAATTCATAGATTCTCTAAGATTCTACCAAGGTTCTCTTGGAGGTTTCGTGAGCATTTCTCTAAATTTTATAAGATTCCCTCTAGACTCCATTAGATTTCTCTAGATTCTCCAAGATTCTATGAAGATCCTCTTAGATTCCCTTAG
Source organism: Isoetes taiwanensis (assembly GCA_021234155.1). Classification (NCBI taxonomy): domain Eukaryota; kingdom Viridiplantae; phylum Streptophyta; class Lycopodiopsida; order Isoetales; family Isoetaceae; genus Isoetes; species Isoetes taiwanensis. The sequence goes on from JAJEKV010000060.1 coordinate 8,669,347, forward strand.
ATACTCTTACATTACATGAGATTCAAAGAGATTCTATAAAGATTCCCTTAGATACTCTAAGATTTCATCAACATTTTCTTAGATTCCCTTAGATTTTATGAAGATTTCTTTAGATCCCCCAGATTTTAAGAGGTTCCCTTAGGCTTGTAAATATTTTCCTAGATTCTCTTACATTTTATAAGATTTTCTTAGATTCTATTAGATTCTTCTGGATTCCTTTACATTCTAGAACTTTTTAGAACATTCTAAGACTCTCTGGAACATTCTAAGACTTTTAATATATTCTAGAACTTCTGGAAGTATTTCCCTAGATTTCCTTACATTCCCGTAGATTCCCCTACATTCTAGAACATTCTAAAACTTATTAGAACAATTTGGAACTTTCTGGAAGAATTTTCTTAAATGCCCCTAGATTCTCTTATGTTCTAGAACTTTCTAGAAGATTCTAGAACTTTCTAGAGCCTTCCAGAACATTCTAGAACTTTCTTGAACTAGCTGGAATGTTATAGTCTATTTTATCTTAATGGGAACATTACCCTTAACTATATTTGAAACATGAATTATCTATAAAATTAATGCCTGGTCTAGTGGTTAGGATGGGGGGTTGGGGCACCAAAGACTAGGGTTCGAATCCCCCACACAACATAAAATTTTTAAAAGGCTTTTTTGGCAACATTACCCTTAAGTATATTTGGAACATAAATTATTTATAGAATTAATGCTTGGTCTAGTAGTTAGAATGGCCAATGACCAAGGTTCGAATTCCCCACATAACATAAAGCTTTTAAAAGCCTTTTCCTAAGGGATGAGCATTCAACGTGGACCGTAAGATCTTGGACCCGATCAAGGGTCGAGATCTCACCACGTGACAATAATTAAAGCAACATGAGCCATAGGATCTATTACATATGATTCCAAAAGTCATGTGCACCGTAGGATATGTGCCAAGCCACGTGAGCCGTAGGATCCTGGATCGACGATCAGGATCGAATCAACCTGAACCGTAGGATTGATTACATATAATTCCCAAAGCCATATGCACCGTAGGATTTGTCCCAAAGCAACGTGAGCCGTAGGATCTCGGACCGACGATCAGGATCAAATCAACCTGGACCTTCCCAAAGCCATATGCACCGTAGGATTTGTCCCAAAGCAACGTGAGCCGTAGGATCTCGGACCGACGATCAGGATAAAATCAACCTGGACCATAGGATCGACTACATATAAGCTACAAACAAACTCCCAAGCCATCTGGGCCGTAGGATACGTCCCAAAGCCACGTGAGTCGTAGGATCTCGAATCAACGGTCGGACATAGGATCGCTTACATATAAGCTACAAACAAACTCAAGTTCAAATCAACCTGGACCGTAGGATCGCTTACATATAAGCTACAAACAAACTCCAAGCCATTTGGGTCGTACGATATGCCCCAAAGCCACGTGAGCCGTAGGATCTCGGATCAACGGACGGATTGAGCGTTACAGACATAAGAACATATATATGTTATGATACAAGAAATTTAATGTGTCCTATGGTGCATGTTCGAGTTTTAGCATGTTCCTACGTGCAAGTTCTTGTAAAAGAATCTCTTGAGAATACTCTAAATTCATAGATTCTCTAAGATTCTACCAAGGTTCTCTTAGAGGGTTCGTTAGCATTTCTCTAAATTTTATAAGATTCCCTCTAGATTCCATTAAATTTCCCTAGATTCTCCAAGATTATATGAAGATCCCCTTAGATTCTCTTAGATTCATTTAGATTTTATCAGATTGCCCTTAGATTCAAAGAGATTCTATAAATATTTCCTTAGATACTCTAAGATTTCATCAACATTTTCTTAGATTCCCTTAGATTTTATGAAGATTCCTTTAAATCCCCCAGATTTTAAGAGGTTCCCTTAGGCTTGTAAATATTTTCCTAGATTCTCTTACATTTTATAAGATTTTCTTACATTCTATTAGATTCTTTTGGATTCCTTACATTCTAGAACTTTTTAGAACATTCTAAGACTTTTTGGAACATTCTAAGACTTTCAATATATTCTAGAACTTTCTGGAAGTATTTCCCTAGATTTCCTTACATTCCCGTAGATTCCCCTATATTCTAGAACATTCTAAAACTTATTAGAACAATTTGGAACTTTCTAGAAGAATTTTCTTAGATCCCCCCTGGATTCTCTTATGTTCTAGAACTTTCTAGAAGATTCTAGAACTTTCTAGAGCCTTCCAGAACATTCTAGAACCTTCTTGAACTAGCTAGAATGTTATGGTCTATTTTATTTTAATGGGAACTTTGCCCTTAAGTATATGTGAAACATAAATTACTCATTGAATTAATGCTTGGTCTAGTGGTTAGAATGGGGGGCTGGGGGGTCAATGGCCAGGGTTCGAATCCCCCACACAACATAAAAAATTTAAAAGCCTTTTCCTAAGGGATGAGCATTCAACTTGGGTCGTAGGATCTTGGACCCGATCAAGGGTCGAGATCTCACGCAACATGAGCCATAGGATCTATTACATATAATTCCCAAAGTCATGTGCACCATAGAATATGTGCCAAGCCACGTGAGCCGTAAGATCCAAGATCGAATCAATCTGGACCGTAGGATCGATAAGCTACAAACAAACTCTCAAGCCATCTGGGCCGTAGGATGTGTCCCAAAGCAACGTAAGCCGTAGGATCTCGGACCGACGGTCAGGATCAAATCAACCTGGACCGTAGGATCGCTTACATATAAGCTACAAACAAACTCCCAAGCCATCTGGGCCGTACGATACGTCCCAAAGCCACGTGAGACGTCGGATCTCGAACCGACGGTCGGATAAGCGCGACAAACATAAGAACATATATATGTTAGATATGTTAGATAGATAGATATACAAGAAAATTAATACGTCTTACGGTGCATGTTCTAATTTTAGCATGTTCTTACGGTGCAAGGCCCTGTCGTGCTCTAGGTAACCAAAGATTCTACTAAGATTCTCTTGTGATTCCTCTATATTCTTCAACATTCTATGTACTATATTTAGCATTCATGAAGATTCGCCTAGATTCTCTTAGAATTTTCTATTTTGATTGAGGTGCTTTTTTTTTTCAAGATTTATATTGTACACCTTTATTATGAAACATTTTAGAACATTCTATTGTGGCTCTTTGCAAAATTTTCTAAGATTCCCTTAGATATTATGAAGATCCCCTTAGATTCAACTAGATTTTAAACGATTCCGTCAGACTTGTAAATATTTTCCTACATTCTCTTACAATTTATGAGATTTCCTTATATTCCCTTTAATTCTCCTGGATTCCCTTACATTCTAGAAATTTCTAGAACATTCTAGAACTTTCTGGAACATTCTGAAACTTTCAAAACATCCTAGAACTTTCTGGAAGTATTTCCCTATTCCCTTACATTTCCGAAGGATTCCCCTACATTCTAGAACTTATTAGAACTATCTAGAATGTTATATTCTATTTTATCTTAATCAGAACATTACCCTTAAGTATATTTGAAACATAAATTATTCATAGAACTAATGCTTGGTCTAGTGGTTAGAGTGGGGGGTTTGGGGGGTTGAGGTCCAGGGTTCGAATCCCCCCAATAACATAAAAAATTTTAAAAGCCTTTCCTTAAGGCACGAGCATTCAACATGAGCCTTAGGATCTTAAACTCGATCAACGATCAAGATCTCTCCATATAAAAGCAATATGAGCCGTAGGATCTATTACATATAATTCCCAAAGCCATCTGGACCGTAGAATATGTGCCAAGCCACCTGAGCCGTAGGATCTCGGAACGACGATCAGGATCAAGAGCAACCTGGGTCGTTAGATCGATTACATATAACTCCCAAGCCACGTGCACCGTAGGATGTGTCCTAAACCAACGTGAGCCGTAGGATCTCGGACCGACGATCAGGATCGAATCAACCTGGACTGTAGGATCGCTTACATATAGTCTATACACAAACTCCCAAGCCATATGGGCCGCATGATACGTCCCAAAGCCACGTGAGCCGTAGGATCTTGGATCAACGGTCGGATTGAGTGTTACAAACATAAGAACATATATATGTTATGATATATGTTATGATATATAGAAAACTTAGTTACAATGCTTCCGAAATCAAGCGTCTAACTATTCTTGGAATCGCCGGCGGGATGGGTTATCCTCAAGGAACTTCTTAACCTGGGCCGTTCCTACCGAGTGTCCCAAGTTCCTGAGGATGTTCGTTGGTGTTCCGCCCTGCCAGGCTGTCACCAAGTCTTCCACTCTGCGGTCGGATGTGTAGGCCGCGGTCACTGCTAGTCTTCCCTGCCGTCGGTAGGGTACTACGAACTCAAAGATATCCAGTGCCACCGTTCTCTTGACTAGGATGACATGGTCAACTGTTGGAATTAGTCGAGCATGGCTACCAAAGCCTGAGAGTGCGATGAGCATGAATACTCCTTCTTCGCCCCTTGGGCTGAATTTGCGGTGGATGACCGCTATTCTCCCGTCCAACAGCAGAGGAAGGTAATACCTTAGGGACTTGTCCCTGTTGATTCTTCGTCGGGTCGGGCACTAGCTCTATGCCTTCCCGCATATTCATCCACGTGCACCTCCGTCAGGTCTCTGTGGTCCCTTATTGTTGATGTGAGGCCTGTCAGGTTGATCTCGCCTCTTCTCTGGACACCCGTGGAAGCTGGTGTCGAAGAACTCGACATCATGCTGCTATATGCCTGAATATCCGAAGTCGACTCCCCAGTGTAGGTGTCGGCTTCTCTTACATTGATTGGGAAGTCGGAAGCTTCTCGATCGATAAACTCATTCAGATCTGGTTGTTACCGCAGAAGGTGCAGCTACTCATCGCGCCTGTACTCCCTGGCTCTGCATTCGGGGAGGTTCTGGATGTCACTCAGGAGCAGGTACTCCTGGCCGTTGATGATGATGGGGGCTAGGCTTGTGATACCTAGCCCGAGCGGGGGAGCAATCCTGTGGGTCTGCAGGTCCTGGTCGAAAGACTGGATCTCCTGCTCTGCTTGTTGCCGCTCCTGGTCCGGGTTGAACTCGACGTAGTCTTCGTCGTCTGAGTCGAGCTCTTCATCTTCGGCTCTTCCTTCTTGCTCCGCTTGATATTGCAAGAGGAGCTGACATTCTGCTGAAGAGGCTAAGGGGTCTACATCCATGGCCGGGATGGATGGTTCCCCGATTGGGTTCTGGGTGCGGTGAGAGAGAAAGATGGCTATGGCAGCAGTATAGGAGAAATATTTTGCCCTATTAACTGTCATGACCATGTAATCTGGCAACCTAGCAACTTTGTTGTTCAGGTACTTGGCAATGTTCGGGACATCGCCCAAGGCTGCTTGGAGGGATTGCTTAGGAACAAAATATCTTATACAAGGGGGAAGCTATACTAAGGATGGTCCTACCCTAGCTTGGAACTTAGTCATGACTTCCATATAGGATGGGGTTGCCTGCAAGGTGGCTTGGATGTCCATCTCCTTCTGGAAAACATGAAAAATGGCATTGATATCAGCCACAGCCACATAAGCACTGGCGCTGTACCAGCACCTGAAATCTATAGTTGCCATTGGTCTCGACTGATTGAGACTAGCAAACAGCTCTTGAAGCCCCTAAGGGGTTTGGAAAATCCCCTAAAAGCTGGGAGCAAAACTGTAAGATGCTAACTGAGATATGGGGGGCCTATTTATAGGAAAAAGGGAAAAACCCTAATTTTTGGAAAACTTGAAAAATTTTTGGGTTTGGCAAATCTCACCTATTTTGAGGTCAAAATGAGGATTTGAAGGCTAATTTGAGGGTCTGAGCATGAATAAGATTACCTAATGAACCTACTGCAACAAATTTGAGGTCAATTGGAGGTAGCATGAAAGAGATAATGCTGAAAATACTCACGGTATGCGCTAGGAGGCTGACCTAAAATTTAGGTCGATGTCCTGGCGCATACCGTGAGTAAGTTGGCCCTATTTGGTCAAAACGTATCTAAACAGGATGAACTAAGGGTCAAAACATGATGGTCTCACTGAGAATGCAGGATTGAACCCTTACTTGACCAGTTTGGAGATGGTTAGGACCCTTTTTGATGCAAAATACTCACGGTGTGCGCCTGGGGCCTGACCTAAATTTTAGGTCGATGCTCTGGCGCATACCGTGAATAACTTCTCACTCCGTGACCATATGATGTCCCTTTTAACTAAAACAAAAAGCAAATACTGCTAATTCAACCTGATTAACAACATTTATGAACTTAGAATTTACTCTACAAAAATTTTATTTCCAAAATTTATTATTTACAAAATTTAGCGTTCTCCTTTAATAGAACTTGCCAAGTGCATGTCCTTGGCCATCAATGTTACTCTCTTGGCGTGCAAAGTGCACGCCCTCGAGTCTTCAAAATGCTGCACCAGCTTCTGCTCTGCTGCTTCCTGTAAGGCCAGCAGCATTTTGCCTGTGACTCTCATGCTCGTGTCGAACTCTTGTACGACCTCCTTGACGAGTCCGGCGAATGGTGCTTGGGGGATGAGAAGGCCGTAACTTCTCTGAAAATGCCGGATCTCTCGGACTGCTTGCGACAGTCTTGATCCGGGCTTCCTTGCTACTGGTTTCTTTGGCAGAATGGGTTTCTCTGGAGGTGGCTTGAGGGTCTTCTTCTTTGATGGCCGTCCTCCTTCGACATAAGTTACCTTATTGGCCTGGTAGTAGGAGTTGTAGGCCTCCCACTTCTTCATATATTCCTTATAGGCCTTCAATTTCTTCTGGTAGACCCTGCGATGATCTACCACGTACGACTCCCGGGCAGGTCGGGTCGGCTTCTTTGGATCTTTGTCCTTCTCCCACGTGGGGTAGGGTGGGAGTACCTGTACCTGTTGATCCTCGGCCGCCAGTTTTGAGGAGCTCCCTACTTCTTGGTCTCCTCTGGGGAAGGGCTGGTAATCTTCGTCATCAGAGTCGTCAGAGAATGGGGGCTGGTCTGGTTGCCGTTCCTTGATGGCGATCTTGGTCATTGGGGTCTTCTTGAGTTTTCTCTTGGGCTCCTCCTTGCCCTTCCCCTTGAGTTTCTTCTTCTCCTCCGCCTCCTGTTCTTCTCGTTTTCTTTTCTTCTCGGCCTTTCTCCTCTTCTTGCGTTGTGACTTCGCCTCCTGCATTTGGATCCAGGCTTCGAGTTCTTCTTCCAGGGTCGGCTTGGGAGTTGACTCCTTCTGCTCCTCCTGCTCCTTGGCAGCCTGCTCCCGTTCTGCCCTCTCTTGTTCTTGTATTTTCTGTTCAATTTGCTCGTATACTTTGCGGGTTTCTTCGTCCATTGAACCCTCAGAGTCAATGTCTGCTTCTTCGTCTAAGTGCTGGTTGATGATGTCGACCAGCTCGTCTAGTGATTCTTGCCTCGACCCCTCTTCCTGTGACTCGACATAAGTACTTTCCTCTGCTGGTGGAAGAGGGTCTCCTCCTGCGAGAAGCTGCTCCCGAAGTATCTGCTGAATCCTCCTCCTATCTTGGGCCGGGTGGGGCTGTTACCGGTCGATATTTTGTCGCGATCTGTTTGGTGCGCGCCATGTTTTACTTCAAGTCGATCGGAGCTCTGGCACCTAAAAATCGCCTCAAAGTGCGGGAGCTAACTTCTAAGCAGAAAGTCTACAAATGAGAAGGGTTTGGGTCTATTTATAGCTTGGGCAAATTTTAGGTCAAATTCTAAGTGGCTCATTTTCATGAGTCAAGGCACATATTAACTTAAAATATGTACTTACTTTAGAGTTTTCTAAGTAAAATTACTCATGGTGTGCGCTAGAGGGCTGATCTAAATTTTAGATCGAGGCGCTGGCGCATACCATGAGCATCTTTGCATTTTTGACTAAAAATATATAACTTCTAGACATATTCCTAGGGGTGTGATATACAATTCTAGCTAAACCTTACCTTAAAATTCGATTTAGCATCTGATCTTGTTCAAATTCATCAAGTTTGAAGGTGAATATGGCAAGTTACTCATGGTGTGCGCCTGGGGCTTGACCTAAAATTTAGGTCGATGCTCTGGCGCATACCGTGAGCAATTTCCACACTTTGATCAAGATTTATTTCAACTTTATAGTTTTCCTTGTTTTTCAATTGTTCTAACTGTTACTAGCTTAGCATCTGCTACAAAAAATGAGAAAAAAAAAATTTCCCACTTTTTCGAGGTTTGAGAATCCCACTTAGTACTACTGGGAGTATGGCCAGTGCTTTGCTCTTGGTCTCCAAGAACATTGCTCTGATACCACTATGACGTCCCCTACTCATATACGGTGCACTCACCATATACAAACAGGAGTTCATCCCCCATACCAGCTCCATGCTGATACAAGGCCCTCCACGTATCACTGCAACCTTGACAAGTTCCAGTGGGAAGAATGAAGGGGTCATTTTACCCTATCTCCCTCAGGGCCTACCTAGCTGCGGAAGCATAGCATACATGTAAGTATACATACATCAACATCATATGACCATCACGAAGGATGGCTCACCACATATCTGCATAGACAGAGTTCAGTACATCACATATGGAGATCCTACCCAAGGCTTAGACTCAAGGGGGATGACTGACGGCTTGGGCCTCCAGAAGTCATTGCAGACAGAATTCATGGCAATTGGATTTGGCTGGCATAAGAACATGGCTTAGGGTAGTCCACTCCATCCGTCCCTCCCCCAGCACACTTTGCGAGTAGATTGAAAAGTCTTGGGACCCCGATCAGAGCCCGCCAGATGCATAGCCAAAGGGGCTACTCATGGGTTGCATCTCCCCAGTTCCGATGGGGCAGGTGGGATTGCTCCCACCCGAGGCCGGCATCTTGACTCAAGGTGACTAGAGGGCCACCGCCTGCACGTACTCGAACTCCATGGAAGGTGTCCACCACCCCAAGAGTGTCGAACCCATGCAAAGCCCGCACGCAGTGGCAGAGCATTAGGTCTAGTGCACTGTAGTCCCCGATAGGCTTTACTACCAGAGGGACGTGATCATGAGCCAGGACATGAACCTCCTTGTAAGCCAGTCTGGCCCCTCCACCCACAACCAGGTGTGGCTCTTGTACACAGGCCGAATTTAATAGTGCATTAAAGAGGACTAGCTAGGAGCATCAATTACTAGGCTTTTAGGGCCTCTACCCCCCTTCCCAATACAATGAGTCCACAGAGATCATCATCACATATATATCATAGAAGAACTAAAGAACAAGATTTAATCTAAATCACAGAAGTTAGGTTCTTTAGTTATGGCTTGATATCTAGAGGTCTAGATGGCTGCTATGGGCAATTCAATAGGCTAAACCTACTTACTCTATGCCTGGGAGGCAGATAAGACTATTGAATTGGCAAAATACCTAATCTCTGGCTTGCTCCTCCTGCTCTGAACGCGTCCATGTTGCTGAACTGCTTGAAGATGAAGCCAGAAAAGGAAGCTGATGAGCTGGGCTGCTCAGATAGATTTCAGAAGTCGAGATTGGCTCTTGGAGCAAGCGAAACGGAGCTCTAGAAGGTTGTGGATGGAATTGGAAAGTTTGGATTTGGATACCTTAAATAGGCTATCAGTTAGGGCTAGGGTTTCCAACGACCTTTGAGATGCCCACTTATTATTTAAGTGGCCTAAAGTGCACACATGAATAAATGTGCACACACTTGCAAGTTGCCCCCTAGGGCGTTACTTGCTTAGCTACATGTCGGGCGTGTATGCGTGACGATGCAGTACAGTATACGTCCTGGGACCGTATACTGTGCTGGAACGTTACAGTTCCATACCAGATCCTACTCCAGGAGACAGGCTTTCTACCCCTTCAATGGGCTGCATTGGAACGCCATATTTTTTACTTCCAGAAGGTGGTCGCTATGGCTGATACACGTTTGCCCAACCTTGCTTTGGCCATGGTGATGGGTCCCTAACGCCTGAAATCTTGCTGGAAGGACAAGCAAGCTCAGTGGTTCTCATGCTGGGCTGTACAGGCAAACAGATGCGTACATGTAAGGACAAAGAAAGATCACAAGGCACTTAAGTTGTACCTAGATGCTACTTTCCTTTGCAAGCTCTGGGATGCAGATGCTCTGACGCATGTTAAGCTGGCACACTATCAGCAGCAAGTCAATCCTAGGCTCACGAGAGGCCCACACCAGTACTTGTACACCCAGCTGCCCATGAAGAAGCGCAGACTTATAGCTTCCATTCGCACGGGTGCACATCGCCTCCGCATTGAAACAGGACGTTGGGCGACCGTAAATCCAGCAGGTCCTTGTTCTCCTCCAACCCCACGATGTTAGCAGAGGCACTTAGAGTTGGTGATAATTTTGCTGTCGTTGCTCCGAAAGGGAATGATGAGGGTTCTGAATTTTGGATTCTGATGTGCACAAAACCAAAATGGATAGTGGAGAAAGACTTCCAACTCAATGGAACATGGTACCTCGCCAGTGATAGTGTCATAGAAGGTATGTATTACAAGAAGGGCGCAAGATCAACCGTCAGCTATGATCTTTGCAGTAAAGACGCCTTAGGCATAGTATTTACAACACAGATCTGTGCAATCAGACTTCACATGCCACCAACTAAACGTCAAAACAGGACTGTATATAGGCTGGATCCTTTAGATGAGAAGAAAATTTTACAGAATTTACCTTGATGATGATGAAATGTAAAACCATTTTGTAGTTTTCAGAACTCATCTGAAGTTTTGTGCTTCAGCTGTGAAAATGAGTTTGTCTTGATTTCTTTTGAAGATTTGAATTCTTCTGAACACTTGATTCCTTTGTTTGTGAGATGAATTGAATATGAATTTTCATTCAAATGAATCGAGGTTACAATAATAATTCTAGAACTACTACGCTGATGCTCTCCGGCCATCTCCTTTCATAACCAAAACTCAACACAAATACATATTGGGACCCAGATAGTGAGACCATTATGGCCGGGATTAAAAAACCTCGCCCTTTCGGGTTTTCGAGGAAAAACCCTTACAATAATGGTATCACTAATCTATGCTAGGTTCAAAATATAATAGACTCTATACCCTCATGCTGACAAGCCTTGTTGGGTGAAAATACATTTAGCAAGAAGTAGCACCTTATGGACTCATATTTGAATAAACAATCTTCATTTCGTGCCTCAAAACTAATATCTTTGTCCAAAATGCCAAAAGTACGCTCATTACTGCTCACCTGCACACAAAAAAAATGAACCAAAAGCCACTAGGGCTCAACCAGGCACGAGGGCCTCCAACCAGGCACGAGGGCCTCAACCAGATATGAAAGCCTCCACCAGGCACAAGGCCTCTAAGAAAATGTTAGTTACACAACTAAAGTTCACTAATGGGCAAAAGGGGTGGGGGGTGGGGTCCAACACCAGGAAAGGAAAGGAGGATGCACGAAAGCTGATGAGGAAGAAAGGAACTAGAAAGAACTAAATATGGAATGGGGAGGAAAAGACAAAGTTAACTGAAATGCCAACTAACTCCGTAGTTCTAGAACTTCGTTTTCCTTCTATTCGTTGAAACGAAGGAAAACGCCATTTATGTATATAAGAAAGATATACAGTGATTTAAAGTACGAGGTGACTCATGCACCTACATACTTCCCAATACATATGTTCCTCTGAGTTCCAGCTTTTGTTGCTTCTAATCTTAAAATTTCAAGCATGAACACTCTAACATCAACTAGATCCTGGTCTGAAATGTCCACAACCTGCAGTTAACCACACTTTGTCAATAACAGAGTTTGGTTTGTCTGCTGCATTTGAGTTGACTTACTAGATCAGGCAACAATATATTCACTCCTTTCAAGTACCCCCTCACAAATTTGTGCATAAACGAACATAGGGCAGGGCCACATGAATGACCATCAGTTTGAAGAGGCGTTCTGGAAATTTTCACAACATCTGAGGTTGTAAAGCTGAAATTATTGTATCCAAGCAATTCCAGGAACCTGCATTCAAAGTTTGTTGTCATTGTGCCACAACAACAAAATGCAATGAGCAAGCACTAACCTCTCAATATGTCTGCTTCTGCCATGCAAGCCCGAGCTATCAAAGTGATATATCCCTGGTTTATATCTCTGTCAGAAAACAGGTCCAGTGATGTCCATCACAAGCAGGCAAAAACATGTACTGGCACTTATCCAGATTCACATGTTTCCTTATTGTTTTGTAACTATTTGTGTCCTTGGACAATGTCGAGTGAAAAAGAGGGTCAAAGAAATGAAAGGAATGGCTCATTCCTTAGAGCATCAAGTAGTATTCCATGTATCTGCAAACATATGCATATGATGGCACAATCCTGATGATCATAAATCAGATGAAAGTATCACCTTGAGAAGAGGAGGATCAATTGATCATTGAACCACTGCGTATCAGCTTTCAAATTTTTGATGTCGGTGGAGCTAATCACGACAGTTTCAGTTCCACTCAGCACCACTTCCAAATGTGTATGTGGTTTTAGGTAGACAGGGACTGCCGAAGCTCTATCATCTCTAGTTCTAAACACACACGAGAACATTTGCTCACAATCCATTCAAATATTTAAAATTGAAAAAGTACAACACATATCATAGAATTTTTTTTACTTATATTGACTTTCAAAGAGTTTTACAAGATTCATTTATGAAAATACTTGTCGAGCTTTTTCATGCAGTTGCGCGACTCTTCAGAATCCCACATGTTCCACATTTGATATTCCTTCACATTTCTTCCAGCCATGGTTTGAGTTGCTCCAAAAGGAAATTGGAATCCAACCTGTCGGGAGCAAAACTATTTGGACATATCATTGTGTTCGGCTAGTTGGCAGAACCCTTATATCTGCTGTCATCTATCAACAATGTGTTTTTCACTTGGTATTTCCAATATTTCTGGTACACTTTGGGCAGATCCTTAAGGAAAATTGACTTATTAACCACTTTTAATTTTGTGTTGGTGCAGTCATCCTGATTCCAAATCTGCCCTTATATTCCTGCAGCAACTTTCTCATCAACAAGTCAACATTACTCTTGGCCATGCTGGACCACAATGCAATCTCAAATTTTGATGTACACCATTCTAAGAACTCCTGTAATCCAGGCCTGGAAACTGCTGCCTTTTGAAGGTTCAATTTCTGAAGGGTTACTTCTGGCTCGGCCGATGCAGGGATCCTCTCTTTCAAGTCATAAAACTTGCCTAAAACTCCAATAAAATCCAGAACAAGGAGAATTTCAGTTAACCTCTTGGTTTTTCTTGGTTGAGGTTGTATTGGACTCGTTGAGCAGTCTGCATCTTGTCCAGGATCCGGGGTTTCTTTGTCAACTTCATTACCTTCATCCGCATTTGGCTCATGTTCAGCACCAAAACTTTTTTCTGGTGAAGGATCCCGTGCAGAATGAATCTCAAGGGAATTAATTTTCCCCCTAAAACAGATGCACTAGGAATCTCTTCGTGATGACTTCCAGTTGCAGTAGCATTTATCTCTGTAACATAATTGAAATGAGGAAGACCACAGAAAAATACAAAAAAATAAATCATGTATGTGGCATCGGTACTTACTTGATACGACTGCATTCAGTTCACTATCCAAATTTCGTTTTAGAGTCTCCACGCTGTCAGCAGCTAGGATTGACTTAGAAGTATCAAATGGGGTGAATTCTAGGTACACCCAGGAGGTATCTTGCAGTCTCATAACTGATCGAGGCATGGATAACTGTTAGATATCCTTGGTCTCAAATTTCTGCAATTCTGCAAACACTAGGTCAGTAGACCTGTGACAACATCAGTAAACATTAGTTAAGCCACTTACTTGTGTCTATTGGTGGTGGGGTGTGCACAAGGCCCGCAAAAAAGAGCACGCATAAATAATCACTAGGAGAACTAGTATAAATGATGATTTTCCATACTGATAAATTGTAATCTCATCAAAAACCATATATTCTCCATGGTTTTGTAAATCATTACTAGTTTGCATCATATTTTTGATACTAATTCTATATCTTATACTAGTTTCTTGAAATCATCACTAGTTGGGAGGTGTTTTTCTAGCGTGCATTTTAATACTGTAATATAGGATGATTTCTAATGCTAATTGTCAATAACCAATACTAGTAATAGTGCCCAGCGTTGCTGGGCATAAGTGGTTGTGTGTTTGTTCCTTAACATTCTTGTATAAACATCATGCTCCAACAATGTTGAACATTATTGAGCCATAAACTTCTTTAACTATATACTTTAAATTCTTTGAATAAAATTTTGCTCCAAGGATTTATATAAAGAAATTACAATATAGCCCGTGCTTCATTTATTATCAAAATATAAAACCATCAGCTTAAACAATTTGACCAAAGTGCTTAACAACTATGCACTCTCCATGTTGTTGCATGATCCAAAATAAGATAGGAACTTAGCATCCAAATTTGTTCCTTTATGAGCCCAAGGCGCGTGCAAAGGCATGTTGACATGCCCGTAATGTTTCGGAATGAACATTCTTGTATAATTAACACTCGTGCTATTTTGCCTTTAGTAAGCTACACCACAAATAGTTTGATCTATTCTTCTTACGATGATTGCCTTTCTTAAACAAATACTTTAAAAATCTATTCTTCTTATAAAAATTGTCTTTCCTAAACAACACTACAAACATTAGTTTTTGCAGAACTTTTTGATGTATTAAGTCCATGATCCGTAATGTAAGCCCATGATGGTGAGATTCAGAGAATGTCTATAAAAGATCTCTTACCAAATCACAGGGAAGGAGCCCCAAACTTTAATATAGTGCAAAACCAATGTACCACTTGTACTTAACAACCACCACTTGCAAGCAATGAAGCTATAATATATAGTAATGCCAAGTCGAGCACTTTAAAAACTAACACAACTTTTCTTTTTTGTGTTATGAAAACCACAAATGACACCAACTCTAATCTGCAAAGCTATCACAAAGTAGGTAAATCACAACGGCATTAAGTCTAGGTCTAGCACTTTCCAAAAACTTCAATCTCCGCTCAACTGCAAAGATAGCCGATCAGAACACATTTAAAAAACTGA
Source organism: Isoetes taiwanensis (assembly GCA_021234155.1). Classification (NCBI taxonomy): domain Eukaryota; kingdom Viridiplantae; phylum Streptophyta; class Lycopodiopsida; order Isoetales; family Isoetaceae; genus Isoetes; species Isoetes taiwanensis. Next base: position 8,684,351 of record JAJEKV010000060.1, read on the forward strand.
GATCAGGTACATGCCAGCCCTACAGAAACTAAGCAGCTGATTTAAGTGTGCAATCAAATAGCATTAGGAGAATAATATTCTGAAGCACCATGTGAAAAGCATTATTGTTTCACAACGTTGCTATATAATCTATCAATCCAACTACACATATTTTTAGCATGCCATGTTCTGGATCCTCTTTTCCTGTGACAAAGGGGGATTTATTTTATCAAGCAGCGCTTAAATAAGAGAACTATCTAGGCTAAATCATTGTTGCCCACACTCTTCTTTTGGTATGCATGAAGACAGGTAGTTTGTCATCTTGGACATTTAGTTTACACAGTATCTAAACCTACAAAATAATTCAAGGTTTCTCATCATGGACCGGCATGATGCCCCATTTTGAATCACAAAAGACCCTATCACAAAGCAAGGAAGGAATTGATGTCCACTCAAAAAGGAATTGTTACAAGATTTCTATTTGCACAGTTTTGACTGCAATGAGGTGAATATGAGAACTAATGAAATCACAGAGTAGCAATGCTTTAGGAGCCAAGAAATGCTTAAACGTTGCAAATATGCAAGTATATCTTTGTTTCCCAATCATTTGGTGTGGAAGAGTGCCTACCATGCACACACACATAAAATATAGAACATTGCTTCCAGCATATCCAATGTGAAGTACAACTCACCAATAAAGTTAGCCTTATGTTTCATAGCTGATAAGCATAGTTGATATGGCTGAATAAGAGCCAACCTTATCCTTCATTACTGCATGAAGATTAAAGATGATAATTTAGTGGCGTCTATTTGCAGTGAGCAGAAGAAAACGTAAGAAAAGTATCATTTTTGAAAGGAACCAAAATCATAAACTTACCATGCAGGATGCAGTTAAAAACAGTAGCAACTTGCAGCGGGCAGAAGAAAATGTAAGAGAAATATCATTTTCAAAAGATCCAACTCAAATGCTCGATATAATCCCAGCTTTGAATAACACAAAGTTGGATACAATTACTGCACCAAGTGCTATGTTAACTCATGGTTCTGCTACTAAAAGTGTTCCACAAATGATGCCAAACCACAGAGCTAAGATCCACTCTCTGCGCCAATACTCAAGAAGAATGTATGAAGCATTTTTGGCCAGGGCGTGAACCAGCTGCTTGATCTTGCATCAATGTCTTCAGTTGAGATAACTGCAGTTCAAATTTGCAACTCAAAAAACTGGCAATCTACCATTTAACAGACAAACAAATAAACTGACAACTCATGTACCTTGAATTTGGGAGGTTATGTGGTTTCTCACCTCAATATATCCAACAGTGTGGGGATTCAATGCTTTCATGATAAGAGCTGCATATTCTTCAGCTCTATCCTTCAGTTTGGATAGGTTATTTGCAGATGCACTCAGTCTAAGGACCTGCATGTAATAATAATTAGCAGCATATGAGATACAGGAGGGTCGAGCTTTTATGACTTACAACATTGTGGAGCAGAGTACTACCTCAATGCAAAATGAACAGAGTACTTCCTGCAAAGCCCTCATAACTACCATCATGTACTATAACCAGATCGTCCTTGCTTTGCGTAAATGAAACTTTACAGATCATCCCCAAATTGTTTTGAACAAAAAATTTTAACTCCATACTTGCAAAATCTCAAAAAAAACACCCCCGCAATGATCGTCCCACTTCAAGATGTATCTCATTTTTAGGAACAAATATGTATTTGCTATCTTTGGCATCTTTTGCTACTGAAATAATGGATGCTTTCTGCTTTCATCTCGTCCCTAAGCAATCGTGCTTTCAATGTACCCCTAAAATTTCAATGATCGAAAACCCTGTGGATTTAAATTTCCCCGCTTCAAAGCGATCAAATTCGCAAGGCATGCATACATGGCTATATTGCTCAAAATGGTTGCGTAATATAAGTTTCAAGGAACAACTAACACAAAGCTACGAATGCTTGTATAACAGAGCGGAATCAATCCAAAGAT